>CM019697.1:19212598-20412598 GCA_009760885.1 Achatina immaculata | reverse complement strand
CCAAAAATAGCACTAAGATGGACACCACAGGGGAACAGAAGTAAGGGTAGACCAAAGAAAACATGGAGAAGAACAACAGAGAGGATGTTGAGCAATAGAGGGCTCACCTGGGCAAGAGCAGAAAAAAAGGCGAAGGACAGGCATTTGTGGAAAACCCTTGCGGAAGCCCCATGTGCCCTGGGCACTTAAGGTTCAGAGAGAGAGAGAGAGAGAGTATGCTGCGTTTGTCATATACTGGATGATACAACCCGTAGTGTCACACTAAGGGCTGGGCTCTCGATACTGGATGACACAACCCGGAGTAGCACATTAATGGCTGCGCGCTCAATACTGGATGATACAACCCGGAGTGTCACACTAAGGGCTGGGCTCTCGATACTAGATCATGCAACCTGGAGTGTCACACTAAGGGCTGGCTCTCAATACTGGATGATATAACCCGAAGTGTCACACCAAGGGCTGGCTCTCAATACTGGATGATGCAACCGGGAGTATCACAATGAGATCTGGGCTCTCAATACTGGATGATACAACTCGGAGTGTCACACTAAGGGCTGAGCTCTCAATACTGGATGATACAACCCGGAATGTACAAACTAGGAAAAAAAAGTAGTAACAGCTTTATTACTTAACGACTACAAAGTGTGACGTTTCGGCGTGAGCCTTAATCATACAAACACACACAGGACGAAGAATTAGAGAGAGGAGATAAAGTATAGATCCACATAAATCCTAGGTTAAACAATAAATAAATAAAATGAATAGAGCATTTAGCTTGAAAATTTTCTGATCTTCAGACACAAAGATCTTGAAAGTCAGAAAAGCTTCAAGGCGTTTTTGCAAGAGCGTACAAGAGCAGACAGAAGTTAGCCTAACAGTCAGTAGAAAATACAGCGGGGAAGAAAGAGAATAGGGGTTGCAAAGGGAAAGATATCTGAAAGAGAAAGGTTAAAGAATTGATTAAGCATACCAAGGACAGCACAAAAAGTGGAAGTATACAGATACCAAGGACAGCACAAAAAGTGAAAGTATACAGATACCAAGGACAGCACAAAAAAGTGGAAGTATACAGATACAAAGGACGGCACAAGATGTGGAACTATACAGATATCAAGGACAGCACAAAATGTGGAACTATACAGAAACCAAGAACAGCACAAAATGTGGAACTATACAGAAACCAAGAACAGCACAAAATGTGGAACTATACAGAAACCAAGAACAGCACAAAATGTGGAACTATACAGATACCAAGAACAGCACAAAATGTGGACCTATACAGATACCAAGGACAGCACAAAATGTGGAACTATACAGAAACCAAGAACAGCACAAAATGTGGAACTATACATAAACCAAGAACAGCACAAAATGTGGAACTATACAGATACCAAGAACAGCACAAAATGTGGAACTATACAGATACCAAGGACAGCACAAAAAGTGGAAATATACAGATAAATCTCTCCTTTTAAATTTAATGGACAAAGGCGATTTGGCGAAAACAACGTGGAAAAAGTTGAAGTGGTGAAAGCAAAGTCAACTTACCGAAGTGTATCCGGACACTGTCAGCAACATGATGATGATGCTCGCACCGGCGAGCCTAGATGGGTCCAACTTCTGAATATCAGTAATCCACGGAGAAGAACAAGACGAGCAGCGACACTTGTCTTTTTTTATCTTTATTATAAGGTTAAATTTGCCGTCTATACCGTTTCCAAATAGATCATTTCATCTTTATCTTTCCCAGATAATTACGTCTGCCCTTTGTCAGAAGCAACCAAACTTGTAACCTCCAAATTCTCGATATTTACTTAACATCTAATTTTCTAACGCCAGAGAACTGCTCACCACAAAAACAGATTTACATTTGTATTTTATGAAGATATAGTTCTGCAGATCGCAGGTTTGCAATATGTTTACATCCAAGGACCATTTATCCAACTACATATAAGCTATGAAGTAAGGGTAGACCAAAGGAGACACGGAGAAGAACAACAGAGAGGATGTTGAGCAATAGTGGGCTCACTTGGGCAAGAGCGGAGGAAAAAGGCAAAGGACAGGCATTTGTGTAAAACCCTTGCAGAACCCCCATGTGCCTTGGGCAATTAAGGTTTATATATATATATATATACTGTGGGCCACCATATATTATGGTAATGCCAGACAAGATTGGCCAGAGCTAGTGCCTTATGCTTATGCTCCAATGGGAGTACAGAGAATGATGATGATGATGATGACGATGATGATGAACCGTTAAATGCCTTTATTCAAACAGATATTAAATCTATAACGCAGATATGGACCACCTGATAGTGCCTTTTATGTTCCACACACCATTAGTTGAGAACCACTGTTTTAGACACCACTGTTGCACTATTCGTATCGGCGTCATTTCAATTAGAAAGTCTGATCCAAGCTGACAATG
Source organism: Achatina immaculata (assembly GCA_009760885.1). Lineage (NCBI taxonomy): Eukaryota > Metazoa > Mollusca > Gastropoda > Stylommatophora > Achatinidae > Lissachatina > Lissachatina immaculata. The sequence goes on along the minus strand of CM019697.1, from coordinate 20,410,170 downwards.
CACTGATTAGGGCCCAGCAAAGAACACAAAGCCACACCTTATATAACACACCTAGACAACGTAGCAGTAATATAATTCACTCGATTCTAAGCCTGAATAGTAAACCAGCTTTTTTCTGTGACCAGCTCTAAGCATCAATTCAAATAAATTCGAACAGAAACATTTCAAAGCCTGCTGTGTTCATTACCTATTATTTATGGAACATCAACTGTCTTTTTTTTTAATCATCAGAAAGAACTAGAAGAAAAACTACACAGAAATAAAAACAAAAAGCGGTAATTTCTTACCAATACTTTACACAAGCGTTCATTTTAAACGGAAAGAGTCATGAAAAAAAAACCCCAAACATTAAAGGACAATTTACGGCGACATTCAATAAAAAGCAGGAAGTTAATTTTCATACACAAATTAAAAACTTGGGAATAATTTACAAGGATACTCTGTATCAACGGGAAAATAGTGTACCTGGATGTTATTTTCTTAAAATGGACGTTCCATTTCTTTTTTTCACTACATAAAGCAATAGCTGAGTTATACGGCATTTTAACCTACATAGGAATAAACAGGAAATCATTAATACAAGATACGAAATAGCATCGGAAAGTTATAGTACTATAAATTATGTGTACATAAACATTGCTATAACGTTTATTTCAAACTCAGAGTAACTGAATATTCAAAGAAGCACGTCAAAAGACGACAGGACAGTAATCTTGACCTGCCAGTAGAAAGCATACACATCAGTTCACTGAAACTTATTTGAATTTTTTTCAACAAATATATGATTTCTATAAAACTATTTTCCACCACGGATATCCGGAAGTGTCTTTAAGCTCCACTTGGCAGTCAGCCACCCATAGCTGATATGCCAGCGTCGGGGTTAGCGAACTATAGCTGACCAAGACCCTACTACATCTCTCCGTCGGTACCCCCAGAAACAAGCCTAGCCTGGCTAACGGGGCAGGGATCGTTATAGTTCCCACGGTGGTGAAGTCTGATAAAGAAGTACTGCACACTGCCAGCTTTTTAACTTCACTCAGGGACTGAAAAAAAGCCACTTTAACCCGCTCCCAATCCGACACGATGCTGTGCCTCGACCTCTTCACCGCATCGCCTACAGGGAACATGAACTCGCAGTCCGAAGAAGAAGAAGAAGAAGATAAAGATTGACGAATACAGTAAAAGATAGATAGTCCCATGGTAAATGCCGTAGGGGATGAAGCGTTAGAGACCTCATTATTCTGGGCCATCAGCGTATGAGGTAGGGTGGCCAGATCCTTTCCTCGCTGCCTTTCCTCCCCAGATTTTCTCGGGTACCCATTTTACGAGGCTGGGTCCACCTCGGGGCCGTGTTGGTCGGGGGAAAAAAAAAAAAAATCCCGCCCAGCTGGGGATTCGAACCCTCGCTCTGTAATAAAGATCACTTCGTACAGTCATTATTTCTCTCAACTTCTATTTTTTTTTTTTCCTTTTCATTCTGTTTCTACCTATGTTCCGTAGCGTTTGCACGCCATAGGAATGTGAAGTGTTAGCGCCTTCACATTTCTAGGCCACTACAGCATCTGAGGTAGGGGTACCAGCACTTGGCCTCCGTGGCTTTGTTTTTGAAAGGGAAACCCTAGGTACCCTATATTTTTAGGCCGGGTGAACCCCGCCGGGAGTTGGTCGGATAAAAAATTCCGCCCTGGCTGGAAGTCGAACGCGAGAACCGTCTTCCAGCAGGCGAATACGCTAACTACTACATCATTTGTTTTCTGTGCTTACCTTTTCCTTGTTAAACTACCGAACTGTTCTATGTAATGCTTAAACCTCCGTGTGCAGACATACAGTGTATGTAGTAATATTATTTCAAGGAATAATACTTGTCCGTCGGTAAGGAAGCAATTCTTTCTAGATTTAATGGAGGTATTATCTTCACACTTTTGTGCAAAGATGTAATCCCGCTATTTTTGTGTGAAAGAAGCCCCTGCCTTTTTGTGTGGAGATAATAATTGTCAATCTGTGTGGAGGAAAAAAGCCTTGCACATCAAAGTCATTTATGGAATAAATCTCGTTATGTCTATATGAAAATATATAGTCCTTGTATGTCTAAGTTATGGAATATAACTTATACACTGTTAAAAAAAAAAGAAACGCAACACAACTGTAGTCGTAATGGACACTACATTTCAAACTTGAATCAAAATGTTATTTTACGGAATTAATGTCTCAATCTTGGCATCAAGAAACTTTAAGACTTTAAGACAATGAAATGATGTTCATTAAATTTGGTTTGGACTTTTATTCTTTGCGACCGAGGCCCTCTGTTTCAGTAAGGTGTATGGCCTCCTCTGGCCTGTATCAGAGAACGACATCTCCTTGACATGGATCCGATTAGCCGTTGGATCTGTTGTGGGATGGCAGCACACTCTTCCCACAGTGCAAGAGACAACTGTCGGAGATTGGTTGGCACCACGTCTCACTGGTGGACTTGTCTGTTGATTTCATCCCATAAGTGTTGTATTGGGTTCATGTCTGATGACATGGACGGCCACGGAATGGTCTGGACGTTGTTGTCAGCGAGAAACTTGGTGGTGAGTTGTGCCACATGAGGTCGAGCGTTTGTCTACTGAAAGGTCGACCCTGGCGCGATCAGAAGTGGAAGGATAGGACGAAGAATCTCAGCGACGTATCGTTGGGCACTCAGGCGTCCTTCAATTTGTACCAGTGGTCACTTCTTCCCACACCAGTACACATCCACCACCATGTGGAAGAGCCTCATCCACGCAGTTCTGGGCGTAGCGCTCACGGACTCTTCTCTGTATATCGTGTCGCTGGAGAAGAAAGAATGATTCATCACTAAACCAAACCTTCTCTAATCATTAGCAACGGTCCATTGGCAATGCTGGTTCGCCCACTGCAGTCGGTTCTGGCGATGCTGGTCCGTAAGAACAGGACCTTTGTAGGGTTTTTTAGCCCAAAGACCAGCGTCATACAGCCGGTTCCTGACTGTTTGATCTGAAATTCAACGAGCTGCTGTCATTGACTGGACTGTTGAGGACGCAGATGCAAATCGATTCCTGAGGTGACGCAGCCGCATAAAGCGGTCTTCGGCTGGAGTTGTGACTATAGGGCTTCCACTGCGCGGCCCTCTGCAACTGAGCCAGTTTCTTGAAATCGCTTCCAAAGGTGACTAATGGTGCTTCTAACAACATTAACTTGTCTGGCCACTACACTTTGTGACTGTCCAGTCTATAAACGTCCAATGGTGATGAGTCGTTGTTCTGTAGTGAGATGAGCCATGCTTCAGCATTGAATTTTCAAATGAATTGATTCGAGAAGAGTCAGTCTTTTATAGGCATTCAATAACATGGTCAGTGAGTTTTGTGTTCAGTAAGTTTCACGGGATTCTCGTGAACCTGTCATGAGTTATTGTAAAAAATGCTGTTTTGACTAGCGTGGATTTTCTGTGCTCATGAAAGATCTGCTGAGTACAATTCAGGTCAGCACATGAATTTGATGTCCAAGTGAACGTTTCAGGGAAATCGCTCTTGTCTGATCAGCAAACTTCAGTTTAAATCGCAACACCGTATTTGTTGCGTTTCTTTTTTTTTAACAGTATATTAGTACTGATATATAATCCTTGTATGTGTGTTATAAAATAATCTTCACGTGCTAGTATTAAAATATAATCCTTGTATGCCTGTGTTAAAGAATCATCTTCGTACGTTAGTATGAAAATAAAGTCCTTGTATGTCTGTTATCCACACTCTGAGGAAACCCGACACCAACATAGCAAGACAGGCACTGACATGGAATCCTCAAGGAAACAGAAAACAAGGAAGACCTAGACTTTACTTGGAGAAGAGAAATTATGACAGTGCTCAGAGACAATGGACGCACATGGAAGGAAGCGGAGAACAATTCCAAGAACAGGGATGACTGGACAGCCTTTATCTGTGACCTGTGCTCCCAAGTGAGTGAAAGATGATGATGATGATGATGATGATGTCTGTTATGGAATAATCTTCATATGCTAGTATGAAAATATAATACTCGTATTTCTGTTATGGGATAATTTTCATATTCATTCATTCATTTGCATGTCCCTTGCGGAACTTTGCCTCCCTAACAGCTCCCTTGTGGCCTTTCGGTTGTGAGCAAGATGGCTTGCTGCTGATTCATCCATTTGCAGATCATCAACGATGTCTTGCAGCCATCTTCGCCTTTGTCTTCCTCTCTTTCTTTTTCCCATTATGTACCCTTTCAAGACGGTCTTCTCTGGATTATCATGATGTTTAATATGTCCAAAATATTTAAGTTTTCTTTGTTTAATCCTCTTTACTAGCCAGCCTTCAATTTTCATATGCTAGTATGAAAATATAATTCTCGTGTGCTAGTACTGAAATATAATCCTTGTACTTCTGTGACGGAATAATCGTCATATGCTAGTATGAAAATATAATCCTCGTGTGCTAGTATTAAAATATAATCCTTTTACGCCTGTATAAGAGTACAATCATTATAATTATACGTTTATATGAAAATATAATCCGCGTATATCAACGTGAAAGCACAAGTCCTGTGCGTCCATGCGTTCGTTTGTTGTATCCATTCCTTGTGATTTCACTTCGTTCTACAGCACATGTGCTATGGCCTTTATATTTGTTCCGTTTCTAGTAGTATAGTGTTACAGAGTTTTGTGACAACTCCTTGTTTTTATACATGCTTTAGAGAGGAAGAAGTTTTTTTGTTTTCCTGAACCCATTCAAGATCTGTTTGTCGCATAAAGTGTTGGGTGTTTGCTTCAACCTGGTAAGTCCTGAATTATTCACATCCTGGGAAAAAGAACCATGTTAGGCTTTTTGTATGCCAGATGGTAGGTAAAGGTTAGCGGAATTTTTCAACCTAGAAATGTTTTTCCCTTAAACGGGACTGTATTTTCTAGGGGGGGTTCTTGGTTTCTGTTTTCAGTTGATGTTGTGAAACTGCCTAAAGTTTTAGGGTATGGGGGGGGGGGGGAAGGGAGTATTTAGCTAACGGTTTACATTTTCGTTAACGTGACCAGTCGTTCCGTATTATACATGACATTTAGTTTTTTTTAAAGGATTTGTCCCAGGAACCGTATTACTTCGGCCCGATCCCCCTACATGCCCCTTATTTTTTTTTTTAAAAAAGTGTCCCTTATTCTATTTTTTTTTATCACTGCATGTTCGGAAATGCCCAGATTATAAATACATATATTTCTGCTAATTTGATTGTAAATTGTGTCTAAGTTTTTCACGTGTGTCTGAAAATGAATTTCCTGCTTTTGACTGACATGTACAGAAATGTTGCAATTTTGAAGAAGATTCGCTCCGTAGACAAGTACAACAAGTGGGCCTGGTTGGCACATTTGTAAGTCAAGTTATAAACCTGGCCAAATGATTAAAGTTTTGAGTGTAATTTAATTAACTTTTATCAGGCTTTTTTTGATTGAGTGTCCCGTGTCTGAACTGAGTAAAACTGGTCAGGTCATGATCATCATCATCATCATGTTTCAGTTATACGCAGAATGTTACATGCAAATTATCCCAAGCTCGCTCTATCTTTTGACCTTACAGTGCCCACTCGGCCTGTTTAACTCCCCCCTTTAATGCTTCCCGCTGTCTTTATTGCTGCTGTCTTTATTGCTGCTGTCTTTATTGCTGCTGTCTTTACTGCTGCTGTCTTTATTGCTGCTGTCTTTATTGCTGCTGTCTTTACTGCTGCTGTCTTTATTGCTGCTGTCTTTATTGCTGCTGTCTTTACTGCTGCTGTCTTTATTGCTGCTGTCTTTACTACTGCTGTCTTTATTGCTGTTGTCCCTTTTTCTTTTACCTCCAATTCCCTCCTCCTTCCCTCGCGCCCTCCCCCCCCCCTTTATGGCTTTCGTCATAGTTTCACGCTGTTTAATATGGCCGACATCTCTTGTGTGCCATCGATCAGTCTTATAAGTGCATTACATTCAAACACAACAGTTCGTTTTCGCGACATTTGGGGGGAGGGGGAGGGGGAGGGGGGGAATTGAGAAAGGAAAACAACACAAACTACAGGAGAACAGAAGGGAATAATAATAATAACAACAACACTAACAATATATTTTTTTAAGATGGAGTGTCGAGAGATGATCTCAATTGCACCTTAAAGTGAGAATGAAGGAAATATATGTGTCTGTGGGGGTTGGGGGGGGGGTCTCGTGTGTTTAACTTCATTTCACACGTTTAAGGTTACAGCAAGGTGTCATTTGTAGTCAGCAGAGGTCAAGAACGTGTGATACGATTTTCGGTAGTAATGATAACATGGATGGTTAAGCCAAGAAGCTCAGTGACGTACCATAAATGTCATAACTTTGGCGGGGGGGGGGGGGGGTCGAAGCACTAGAAAGAACATAACCAAAGCACTAGGAAGAAAAGAAATGAAAAAAAACCCACTAGAAAACAGTTGAACAAAGGACTAGAAACAAAACACTTGAAAAAAAGCACTAGAAAAAAAACAACTGAACAAAGCAATAGAAAGAAAACAGTTGAGCAAAAGCACTAAAAAGAAAACAAAAGAACAAAACACCAGAAAGAAAACAACTCAACAAAGCACTAGAAAGGAAATAAATTTTTTTAAAAAGCACCAGGAAGAAAACAATCGAACAGTTTTCTCTCAGCACAGTATAAATGATAAAGAAATGATCAAATCCACGAACACTCAACATGACAATTTGACAGACCTCACATCGAGCATGAAACTGGAAAATGATAATGCCATCTAGGGATCGCTAACCCTAATAACTCTCATTCCATATGAGACAGTGATTACTTCCATGTAAATGATTTAACTATTGCTACCGTCGCTGTGTTGGACTCTAGGCGTAAATCGTCCACATTCTTGTATGTAGACAGCATTCCAGCTCGTTTGCTTCAACCAGTTACTGTGTGGTGTTCGGCTGTTTAATCGAAATTTGTCCTGGACTCGATGTAGCAGAGAATGTTTAGTGCTAGTTTCTTGTCATATAGTACAAGTTTACTCTTATGTATCCTCTCTCTCTCTCTCTCTCTCTCTCTCTCTCTCTCAGCTGATATTTAGATTTCTAATTATTGGTAAATTCTCGAAAATTAAGAAAATGATCTCCGTTATTTCTATAAGTAGTAACCTGTCAAAAATGACGAGAGAAATAGTAAATTGTGGTTTTAATTTCAGTAGGTTTCCGTTACCAGTTAAACTCTACCATCTCCCAAAGAGTAAAAAATGTAACCCAGACTGAGAATAATACTGGAGTTTAAATTAACTGCTGGTCCAGAAGTCTACTTAGGTAAAAGCGTAGCCAATATGCGAAAACTAACAGAAGCAACAACAACAGCATTGGAAATCTTTATAGAACTATTACCAGCGGAAAAGAAAAACAACTCCCAAGTTTATCACATACAACTGTGAACTGTAAGAAAACAACTCCCAAGTTTATCACATACAACTGTGAACTGTAAGAAAACAACTCCCAAGTTTATCACATACAACTGTGAACTGTAAGAAAACAACTCCCAAGTTTATCACATACAACTGTGAACTGTAAGAAAACGAGAAGTATATAAAGAAATAAAGTTGCAATCATATGTCTCTGTGATTTAACATTTAAAAAAACTGATAAAATAATAAAATACACCGCATATATTATGCAATGAGTGTTACTTTTTCAAACATAGAAGGTTAGTAATATAAAAAAAGCTTAATAAATCTTATTTCTCACAGTTTTGTAACAAAACAATTTGCGTTTATAAACATTTCACTCAACAACCAGTCTTGACGTATGTCCCAGAACAGAACACAGTGATCCTCCCTGCCACATGCAATCAAAATTTTATAATCAGTAACTTTGCCTTATGCTCGTGAGAAGCAACATCCCAGGCAACGGACGTCATTCAACTACAAACAACTACAATTACAGTTAACAGAGAATATTACTCCACATTTTGTTACACTGTACTTGCTAAGCAATGCCAGGAAAACGCCAGCGATACTGAACTAACACCGCAGAGTACGACTGTATTCAGCGTTTATCTATACTGCCCTAACACGGTTTCAGTGAGCTGTTATCTGTCCAAGTTGTGAGTCTATTCTTCCAGCAAGCTTAATAATTTCATTTGTCTCATTCGGTTTCCCTTGCTCCTTTGGCAAAACTTTAGAAATAATGCTTTAAAAAAAAAGGAAGAATTGATAAACAATAATAATACACGACAGGTACCAAAATAATGAATGTCTAATAAGTACAACAAGTCTTCCACGCACTGATCTCCGATTGTGAAAAATTCCCTTTGTAAATCGTCAACAGACAGAAAGGGGTTAAAAATAAATGCATACACACACACACAGAAGGCCTTGGGAGTTGGGCCTTTGACTGGTCTCACTGACTAGGTCCCGCATGACCTGGGAGAGGGTTCGTGGAGGTAGGGTTGAGGTAGGTCGTATTATTGTTGTTCGTGTACACTCGCTGAAAAGGCGTGCTACAGGTGACTCGACCGACGGCCCGGCGATCAGGGTTGCCAACTGCATCGGTAAATCGAAAATAAACGATTTGCTGAAGTGACCTAGAAGAAACAAAGATGAGAACTGCGGGACAGTGAGGAATGGTTGAACAATTTTTTTATAAGAGTTGTATTTTATATTTATGTTATATCATGGACACAGAAAAGAACAAATATATCCATACTACAAGAACTTAATATTGAAGAAAGCTGCCTAGTAAACAGGATTAAACAGAGAAGACTTACATATTTTGGACACATTAAACAAACTGATAATTTAGAGAAGACAGTCTTGGAAGGGTACATAATGGGGAAAAGAAAGAGAGGAAGACCAAGGCGAAGATGGCTGCAAAACATGGTTGATAATCTGCAAACTGATGCATCGGCAGAAGGGCATCTTGCTTACAACCGAGAGGCATACAGCAGAGCTGTTAGGAAGGCAAAGTTCCGCAAGGGACATGCAAATTTCTGATATAAGAGTTTTTAAAATCAAGATTTTTACCAGATCCCATCCGTCTTGACATTATTCATTCATCAGTCTCACGAAGTTGGCAACACTGCAAATCAGCCATCACATACAGACAAGGGAGTGTAGGGAAGTGTTGTCACTCAACAGATATTCACACTGTTCTTACCCCCCCCCCCCCTTTTCCCCCCAACTCTCGGGGGGGGGGGGGGGGGCAACCACCGTTCGGTTCGTGAAATGGACATTCAAACAAGAATGTGAGGAACGAATTCCTCGGATGTTCAGATTGTTGTGAGAGTAATGGCTGTGAAAAAAGTGAATATATGGAAAGGAAATGAGGTGAAGGTGAACTGTTTTGTATTTTATTACTGATACAGACTAGGGAAGCCTCATATCACTGGCAACACATTTTCAGATATTTATTTACGCCAGTAGTTCTCAGCCTTTTACATCCAAGGACCGCTTAAAAAAAAAAGAAACCACGTATAAGTTGTGGGCCATAAACACTTTACTAATTTTATACAGCAGAGGACACTTACTGCCGGCGGACCATCTGATAAACACACCGGGAATCTTTTGTGGTCATCGGATTCACGGGCTTGAAATCGCTGATGTACACCAAGCGCAACACATATATAACATGGCTTTAGGAATCAGGACTGACAGCAATTTTATTACTACTGTTCCAACAAAAAAAAAAAGAAACACAACACTACTGTAGTCGTAAAGGGCAGCGGATTTCAAACTTGTATCAAAATTTTATTTTACGGAATTAATGTTTCAATCTTGGCATGAAGATTTAACAATGAAATGATGATCATTAAATTTGGTTTGGACTTTTATTCTTTGCGACTAACAATATAACAGGACCTCTGTAGGGTCTTCTAGCCCAGAGACCAGCGTCGTGCAGCCGGTTCCTGACTGTTTGATCTGAAATTCGAGGAGCTGCTGTCATTGACTGGACTGTTGAGGACGCAGATGCAAATTGATTCTTCAGGTGACGCAGCCGTATGAAGCGGTCTTTGGCAGGAGTTGTGACTATGGATCTTCCACTGTGCGGCCGGTCTGCAACTGAGCCAGTTTCTTGAAATCGTCTCCACTAATGGTGCTTCTAACCACATTAAATTGTCTGGCCACTACACTTTGTGACTGTCCAGTCTGTAAACGACCAATGATGATGTTCTGTAGTGAGATTAGCCATACTTGGGCACTGAATTTTCAATGAATTGAATCGAGGAGCGACAGTCTTTTATAGGCATTCAATAACTTGGTCAGTGAGTTTTGTGTTCAGTAAGTTTCACGGGATTCTTGTGAACCTGTCATGAGTTATTGTCAAAAATGCTGTTTTGACTAGTGTCGCTTTTCTGTGCTCATGAATCATCTGCTGAGTACATTTCAGGTCAGCACGTGAAGCTGATGTCCAAGTGAACGTTTCAGGCAAATTGCTCTTGTCTGATCAGCAAACTTCAGTTTAACATTGTATTTGTTGTGTGTGTTTTTTTTAAACAGTATATTTATAAGTTTGAAGGAGATTGGACAGTAGAAAAGTAAAAGAATCTAAGGTTTGATATACATGACTCTCTCTCTCTCTCTCTCTCTCTCTCTCTCTCTCTGGTCCATGGCAATTGGGCGTTGGTCGTCACTAATTTCCACAAATTTCTATAAGATATGTATTGGACCATGCTCTGTGCCACTATTTTAGTCCGTTATATATCTTGTTTCTTTGTCTTCCTCTGTTTCTTTTTCCTTCTAGTTTTTCTGTTGTCACTAGGCGTTCCACTTTGCCTCTACTCAAAACACGTCCCAGAAGTCTGGATTATGGTGTTCTGAATTTTGCCATAATTTCTCTTTTTTTTTCCAGGCGCGATTAGAACCTCTTCATTTGTTTTCTTGGCTTTCTTGATATCTACGCACAATCCATCATCATCATCATCATCATCATCATCATCGCCTTTCACTCCTTTGAAAGCATAGGCCACGGATTAAGGCTCTCCAGTCATCCCTGTTCTTGGAATTATTCTCTGCTTCCTTCCATGCATATCCCTTGTCTCTGAGCACTGTCATCATTTCTCTTCTCCAAGTAAGTCCAGGTCTTCCTCGTTTTCTATTTCCTTGAGGATTCCATGTCATTGCCTGTCTTTCTATGCTGGTGTCGGTTTTTCTCAGAGTGTGGCCAATCCAGCTCCGTTTCCTAGACATGATTTGTAGGTTCATAGTTCTTTTCTTGCCGTTTTCCAGACCTCCTCGTTCCTGGTCTTGTCCTGCCATTTAATGTTTAAAATCCTCCTCAAGCAGCAGTTCATGAATGTTTGTGTCCTCTGTCGTATTGTCTGGTCATAAACCATGTCTCCGAACCATATAGCAGGACAGTCTTTACGTTTGTATCGAAAAGCCTAACCACACACAACTATATATGATTAAATATCCGTGCCCTTGGAAGAACGCTTATCATCGTTTTTAGTTTGGGCAGAGAATCCATTTGTTTGGGTACATATCCCCAGTACGACCTGAACATAAGCTTTTTAAATCAACGCACTCTGTTCTTTGCCGCTCTGATGGGGTAAAATATCACAAGTATGTGATGTGTGTAAACATTTTTTTGGTACAGCAGTCAGTTAAACATTTTGGCGTCAACTGGAACATGTTTGTTAACTAGAACATAATAGTGTTAACTAAGCAGACAACTCTGTTACACAGGGAGAAACAACCACCCAGGCCCCACGTATGCACCTGCCACAGCGTTAGAAATATTATTAGCTGAAAGCGTAAACTTGTACACAACAGTGCCTCTCTCTCTCTCTCTCTCCTCTCTCTCTCTCTCTCTCACACACACACACATACGCACACACAATTTAATGAATAAATGCTGAAGATTAAAAATCTGTGAACTAATTTTCAAAACTAGTTGACAATACAATAAAAAATTATTTTAAAAAACCACGATCATACAAACCATAATAAAGAACAAATGAAAAAAAAAAACATACATTGTACATCACGCTAGAAAGAAATTTTCAAAATGAAAATGCCCACCCTTCAAAGCCAGAGAACCACTCTTCGCATCTACTTCGCCATACTAAAAAAAAAAAAATAAATGAAATGCAAAAGCACTAGATCCAAGCCACAATAATAAAGAAACAAATTAAATCATCATCATCATCATCATCAGGTGCCGTGCCGATTGGCGTTGGCTATTATGCTTCTCCAGAGTACCCGATCCTTCATGCAGGCCATCAGTTCAGTTGGTGATCTCCTCTCACACCATCCCGTCAGACTGTCCAGTATCATTTCTCTTGGTCTTCCTCTTGATCTTCTTCCTTCTATTTTTCCTGTTGTTATAATATTTTCAATGCCCCCTCTTCTCATTGCATGTCCTATGAAAGTACATTGTCTCTCTCTTATCTTTTTGACAAGGTTTTTTGTCTCTCCAGCTCTTCTCATACATTCTTCATTAGTTATTTTTGCTGTCCAGGGGATTCGCAACATTCTTCTAATAAACCACGTTTCTGCTGCTTCCAATGATTTTTGTGCAGACTTGCCTATTGTCCATGATTCACTTCCATATAACAAGATAGGTTCAATATAGCATTTTAGGACTCATTTTCTAACATTCATTGACAAAGATGTGTTAGCTAATATGTTTCTCATTCTCTGAAATGCAGTCTTCGCTTGGCCTATTCTGTTCATAATTTCTATTCTGCATTTCCCATCTGAAGTTATTACTGCTCCAAGGTATTTGAATTTCTGCACCTGCTTTAGAATAGTTCCGTTTAATTTAATACTGCATGCTGGTGGATTCTGTTTCTTAGATATAACCATAGTCTCTGTCTTTTTTGATGTTCAAAGTAAGGCCTTTCTGTTCACTTTCTTTGGCGACTTTATTCAAGAGATTTTGCAGGTCTTGTTGGTTCTCAGCTATCAGTACTGTGTCGTCAGCATACCGAAGATTCTTAATATTGTATCCTCCAATTTTTATGCCTGGTTCTGTGATGATTGTTCTTAGAATATTCTCGCTATACAGAGAAAAAAGGTCTGGAGATAGTACATATCCTTGTCGCACCCCTTGTTTTATAGGTTGATATTTTCCAATTCTATTTTCAACTCGAACTGCTGCTTCTTGCTGCCAGTATAGATGTTTTACAATCCTCAGGTCTGTGCCGTCTATACTGATGTCTTCAAGCATTTTAATAATTTCATTATGTTTCAACTTGTCAATGCCTTGGTGTAGTCAGTGAAGCATAAATAGAGATCTTTCTGTACTTCTAAAGCTCTTTCTGTTAGTGTTCGTAAAGCATAAATGGCATTGTGTGTTCCCTTTCCTTCAACAAATCCAAACTGTTCATCTGCTATTTCCATTTTTATCTTTTTCCTTAAAATTCTCATAATTATTCTCAGAAGTAGCTTCGTTATGTGACATGAAAGGCTGATAGTCCGGTGGTCGTCACATTCCTTTGCACCTGGTTTCTTTGGTAGTGCTATAAACGTGGATTTAATCAGGTCACTGGGAATATAACCATATAATTACATGTAAAAGGAAATTATCCTGAATGTTCATTTCACTCCTTCAAATCTTCGCCAAATGCGAAGAGTTTACATTTATCTTGTAATTAGCTGCTACGTACTTCTGTTTTGTGTGTGTGTGTGTGTGTGTGAGTGAGTGAGTGAGTGAGTGAGTGAGTGAGTGAATGAGTGAGTGAGTGAGTGAGTGAGTGAGAGAGAGAGAGAAATTTTCATATGACATTTGTACATGTCCAAATCTTGATTTCGATATTTTCAATGTTGTTTCATGCAGTTAGAACTTTCAGTTCTTTGTTGTTCTGCGTCTAAGATAACTCTAAAATACAAATCCAGCTTGTGTCTATGTGTACCTAAACAAAGTCTGGAACTGTATTTCTGTGACACTGGAAGAGAATGTAGTAAAGCGCTTCAATTTTCCAGTGAAATGAAATTTAATGAAGAACAGTCTGATTCACGATACTAAGTGAACAAAATATCTGATTCACAATACTAAGTGAACAAAATATCTGATTCAGAATACTAAGTGAACAAAATATCTTTTTTTTTCTTCTTCTTCTTCTGCGTTCGAAGTTGTTGGTCACTTCAGATCCTGATCCCTGTCGACATGGCAAAGCCCGCAGTCCTCTCCAGATCCTGATAGGAGCCCCAAAGCTTTTGCCTCAAGTTTTTGTCCTCTGGCCATGTCTCACGCCTCAGGTCTGCATGGTTTGGGCACTCTTGTAGGATATGTTATGGAGTCTGGACGAAATATCTGATTCACGATACTAAGGGAACGAAATATCTGATTCACGATACTAAGTGAACGAAATATCTGATTCACGATACTAAGGGAACGAAATATCTGATTCATGATACTAAGTAACAGAATATCTGATTCAAGATACTAAGGGAATAAAATATCTGATTCAAGATACTAAGGGAATAAAATATCTGATTCAAGATACTAAATGAACAAAATATCTGATTCAAGATACTAAGTGAACAAAATATCTGATTCACGATACTAAGTGAACAAAATGAATGTTAAGAAAGCCCATCCAATTCACAGTTAAAATAAATAAATGAGACTAAAAACGTAGCCCATCTGATTCACAAAAATAAATCATTACATTCACCTTACAATGCTGCCAAGTACTTCTGTGTACGGTTTTCTTATGACATGTGTACTCATTCATGTTTTTATTCGGTTATAATTTTTAATCCACGTGTTTTAATTTTTAGGCCACATACCACGAATGAAAAAAACAAAAAAAAAAAAAAACGACAGCTTTATATCGCCTTTACTTGGACACCTCAAGAGCAGGCCATTGGGGGCAAGGAGACGCACAACACAGGAAGAACTAAAGGAAGAACTAAAGGAAGCCGGAAAGACATGATTTGAGGAATCCCGACTTGCTCAAGACATGACTGGCTGGGGAACCTTTGTTGATTACTTATATTCCATTGGGAGTACAGAGGACTGATGATAATGATAATTTGTTAGTGCTGTGCTACTAAAAGTAAATCAGATTTACATTACTAGGCGAGTACATTAGATGTAGAAGATAATTATATTTTGAAGCACTTCATTTTTTTTCCACTGTCATGAAATTTCAAGCAATAAAGCGTGATTCACAATGAAGCAAAAGTGCTGAAGTAAAAAAAAAAAACCCCCACTAGAAAATGATTCACCTGAATCACTCACTTTCGATCTGTCTTTTTCAATATTTACTGGCTTGTAACTATATGCCTCCAAAGAATGTCTAATAACCTCTCATACCCTGACTCGTCAGCCACCGAGTTCTGTTCTAAAAGAACATAGTTCTAAACGTAATTTGTTAGATCTTGTATCTTGTTAGAATTATCTTAGTAAATATGTAAGAGTGGGATGTCAGAAGAACTCCATTGAAAATCTATTTGTGTGTGTGTGTATATGTGTACATGTGTGTGCGCGCGATATTTTGTTAGGTTGCCTCTTATGTAGTTTATCATCGTATATTTGTGAATGTAATATTTTCATCTTGCATTCTTAGATATTTTTTCATGTAATTTGTATACTTATATTTCGTATAGTTTTATCTTGCAATCTTATATATATATATATATATATATAGGATGGTGACACCAGAAAGGAAGTTAGACTCAGAATTGCAAAAGCAGCATCGATCTTCAAGAATCTTGAGAACATATGGAATTCAAAAGTTATAAGCACAAAAACCAAGTTAAGACTATTCAATTCAAATGTAATATCCACCCTCATTTATGCATGCGAAAGCTGGAAAACTAAAGAAATAGAAAAGAAATTAGACTCTTTTGAAAACAAATGCAGAAGGAAAATACTCGGCATCAAGTGGATCGAATTTAAGAACAATGCAGAGATAAGACAGATGACTGAACAACAACCAGTCTCATGGGTGATCAGGAAAAGGAGATGGACATATGTTGGTTACTTGATGAGAAGAAATGATCAGAGAATCCCAAAAACAAGCTATCAAGTGGAACACAACAGGCCGAAGAAAAAGAGGCAGACCGCGTGAAACTCTGAAGAGGACATTGTTAAGAGAGGCCAAATTAACAGGCATAAAATCCTTTGATGAGGTTGAAAGACTCGCCGAAGACAGGAAAAATTGGTGAACTACCTTGCGAGCCCTATGTGACGTTTAAAGGCACGGGAAGGATATAAGAATGAATGAATATATATATATATATATTCATGTAATTTGTAAACTTTATAAATCGAGTGTATGGGGAAAAATGAAAGATGGAGTGCTAAGGGTAGAATGTAAGACGGGACTTCGAGCCTAATTCTTCACCCTTTTAAAATAAAGATCATTCATTCATTCATTCTGTTTGAAAGCATGAAAGATTAATGTTCTGCTTCTTTTCGCACAGACCGGGAAAGTCTTTCAAATTACATTAAAATAAATCTTTTTTTAAAAATCGAACCTCATTAAGGAAAAAAAATATGGATATTTTTTTTTTTTAATCTGTCACACACTGAACCAGGGTAGCCCGTGTTGCAGGTGACCCCGCTCCAACCCCATAGTCAGCCGAGCAAGTGGTTAGAATGGTTATATCATTGGTTATATGACAAAGTTTTGGTCCTGGCTGTTAGTGATATCACTCATTGTTCATGAAACCTTCAGATGCATGTCCAAAAAAGTTCGCATACAAGGAATAGAGGGTCAGACATACATACAGGCAGACAGACAAATAGACGGACGGACAGACATACAGGCAGACAGACAAATAGACGGACGGACAGACATACAGACAAACATACAGGTAGACGGACGGAAGGATATGCAGACAGACAGACAGACAGACAGACAGACAGACAGACAGACAGACAGACAGATCAACATTTTTCAAATGCTGATACTCGTAAATACTCCAACAGTTGTAGAAAAATACAACAATGTTAAATTTTCCAGGTAGCAATAAGGAAAAAGGTGATATAGCAACACAAGTAACAAATACTTGATAGCAAAACGTTACTTTGTTAGTAACAACATTCACCCAGGTAAGAAAAACAACGACAAAAGGGAGGTAACATGAGTGACTGAACAGTCACAGGGGATCAGCAGTCCAGTCAATCAATCAGTAGCACTAACAGTAAAACGTCGATGCACAACAACAGGCAAAGTCAGCAGTTACCCAAAAAAAAAAAAAATTAATATCAATCCTCAACAATGAGGATGGAATACTGATGAATGAAGGGAGACAAATATAAGTGCACGACATGAGAAATCAACAATACAATAATATAGAAAAGCATTCCGATGAACATTAGTTCGCCACATGAATGTACACGCACCCACACAAAAAGACATACTAGCCTCACATCACGAATTCATCCAAACCGAAAAAAAAACCAAAACTACACAGCAACGTGACTAACAATCTCTCATGTGTATCATAAAAAGGACAAGCAGACAAATATTCCTACATTCTAACTAGACTTCACAAAAACTACAACTGTGTCATAAAAAGGACAAGCATACAACTATTCTTACATTCTAACAATGCTACAAAAAAAAAAAGATGAACTAATATGTCTACTCTCGACCAGATCTTTCAAGCTTTTCCCCGAGATTCGTGAAAAGAACTCTTATCAGCTGGATAGAGACTGGCCAGTCATCACGCAGCTTAAATTAACTGCGGAGCTGTCCAAACAAGGGCATTCGCTCTGTCATAATAGTGACATCATTCAAAACCTCTTTATGTCCTATATGCTAGAACAATCTCCCCTCAACACATCACGCTACAAGAGGAAGATAAAGCAAATACACTAAGTAAGCAAATAACCGTTGTTGTATTAATTTGGTGGATATGTCCTGAAAGAATCAACAATCGTGTAACGTGACTGAATAAAAGTTGTAAAGAGTAAGTTAAAAGCATCAATTAAAATATAAGTACACAATGATATAGAGTTGCTTCTGTTATAACCGATTGTATGCAAGCCTAAGGTTTGCCACACGACCACTGAACAGAAGTCTGAAGAACAATACAGACTGTTAGTGCTTATTACTTTATATAATACTAAGGTAAAAATGCATTT
The DNA here is from genome assembly GCA_009760885.1 of Achatina immaculata. Classification (NCBI taxonomy): domain Eukaryota; kingdom Metazoa; phylum Mollusca; class Gastropoda; order Stylommatophora; family Achatinidae; genus Lissachatina; species Lissachatina immaculata. The sequence continues at coordinate 20,392,139 of CM019697.1, read as the reverse complement.
ATTTTATATCACAAATGTAGCACTTGTTGGGTCAATGTTCTGTCCCTGTTAAAGCCAAGGGATGCAACCGAAAGAAATGTTGGCGAATTGGTTATTTCCCTGCTTCTGCGCGTCATTTATATCTAACAACGGTCGTCGTACTTATGTCTGTCTGTCTGTCTGTCTGTCTGTCAGACTGAATGTCGGTGAGATAAGTCTCAGACAAGATGCAGTCATCACAAACCAAAATCTTATAGATAACGACGATAAAGACTGTCTGGAATATCACGAGAAGACACAAATAGGAGAACATGACAACCACTGGACCATTTGAGATAAGAAGTAAACAAGAGGAGACCGAAAAGATAGATGCAGTATCTGGACGGGCTGACCAAGTGGTAGATGAAAAAAAAGGAGGCAACAAATCGGAATTGAGACTGTAAGAGTCAGACGAAATTGTGAAGCATGTTCATCTTCATCCTTTGACATAGTATTTGATGATCACTATGATAAGGAGAATGAGGAGGAGGAGGAGGAGGAAGAGGAGAAAGTGGAGGACCCACGTTGCTTCTCTCTTTTATCTTTGTTAGGTTTCTCACGCTGGCCTCTAAGTTGGCGCCAACAATGGACCCGCGAAGAAACAGATTATGAAGATGAACTTAATGAATGCTGATCTACATGACCGGAGAAGCTAGTACTGTAAGTGACAAGTCAAAGTTAAGTAAACAGACAAGGCACAAGAAAACAAAATTATGGTAGACAAGTCAAAGTTAAGTAAACAGACAAGGCACAAGAAAACAAAATTATAGTAGACAAGTCAAAGTTAAGTAAACAGACAAGGCACAAGAAAACAAAATTATGGCAGACAAGTCAAAGTTAAGTAAACAGATAAGGCACAAGAAAACAAAATTATGGTAGACAAGTCAAATTTAAATAAACAGACAAGGCACAAGAAAACAAAATTATAGTAGACAAGTCAAAGTTAAGTAAACAGATAAGGCACAAGAAAACAAAATTATGGCAGACAAGTCAAAGTTAAGTAAACAGATAAGGCACAAGAAAACAAAATTATGGCAGACAAGTCAAGACAGAAAAAAAAGTAAGCGATCTGGAGAACGACGCAGGAAGCAGTCACCATTACTACTACTACTACTACTACTACAACAACAACTACTACTACTACTACTACTACTACTACTACTACTGCTGCTGCTGCTGCTGCTGCTGCTACTACTACTACTACTACTACTACCACCACTGCTTCTGCTGCCTACTACTACCCAATATTACTACAAATATTACTACAACTACTATCAGATACTACTGCTGTTATCACTACTACTTCAAATTATTACCACATACCACTACTAATACCACTACTATTACCACTAGTGTTACAACTACCCACTACTACATAAGAATACTACTACCCACTACTACATAAGAATACTACTACTCTTAGCACCAGTTACTACTACTACTACTACTACTACTACTACTACTACTACTACTACTACTACTACTACCACCACCACTACTATTTTCTATTATTACTATCTATTACTAATACTACTGCAACTACTTATTACTATTAATAACAGTATTGCTACTTCTCGTACCACCAGTGTCAGGTTTTACTACTTTCTATATCTAATACTTACTACTAATGTTATCTGTTACTACAACTACTACCACCTGGTACTACTACTGCTGCTACTACTACTACTACTACTACTACTACTACTGCTACTACTACTACTACTACTATACTACTACTACTACTACTACTACTACTACTACTAAGGGTCATACCGAAAGTCGTGAGCAATTTTTTTTAGTCAGAATTTATAGATAGAGAAAATATAAATGTATCACCTTAACCTGCGTCCTGTGCACTTCATGTAGAGGTCACATGATGTCACCATCATGTGTCATATGACCACGCGGAGCATAAACAAACTGGCGGGTGCTGAAGTTTCGTTTCTTCAACGTGCTGCTATTGAGTTCCTCGTTAAAGATGAAATCTCCGTTGCTGAAATTCACTAAATGCTTCTACTTGCTTATGGAGATGTGTGTATGGGTGTTAGCAGTGTTAGGTGGTGGGTGAAACATTTCAAAAATGGAAACACGAGCATCCAAGATATGCCTGGCAGCGGTCGCCCTCGAACTGCCTCCACTGAAAGCAACGTGGAAAGGGTTGACGATATTATTAAAGATGACAGACATGTCACCGTTTCTGAAATCACTGTAAATCTTGGAACAGGACACAATGCAGTACAGGAAATGATTTAAACCCGAGGCTATAGGAAAATTTGTGCCAGCTGAGTCACACAGGAAAGAACTCCAGAAAGCAGTGCGTCTGTGCCCTCGGTCAGCTGGAACGGAATTCTACCGGGAGGGTATTTTCAAACTTGCAGAGCGATGGGGAAAATGCGTGCAGAAAAATGGAGATTATGTTGAAAAGTGAAGAAAAGGATGCAGTTTAAGGTGATATATTTATATTTTCTTTATCTATAAATTCTGATTTAAAAAAAATTGCTCACGACTTTCGTTATGACCCTCCTCCTACTACTACCACTACTACTACTACTACTACTACTACTACTACTACTACTACTACTACTACTACTACTACTACTTTTCCTCATTTTGTTCTTTTTCTTCTATGATATTAAATCTAGAACACTGTTTCCATCGTGAAGTTTCATGTTTCATAGATGCTTTAGTGGTTGCACTAGGACTTCTGCTTCAGCTCCACCTGTCTTGTAATCAGACTGGCCATGTACATTAACACATGCTAGTCACTCTAATTCGGGTAGATGAGACTCGTTAGTCTTGGGTGGCAGCTCATCTAGGAGAGAGAAAACTGACTTCAAACCCCCTGCTGCCTTGTAGGATAGGCTCTGGCCAGAGTCAAAGGTTAGTGGAGTAAACTATAAACAAACCAGTGGAAGGCAAAGGGGAAACCAACTCCACAGTACATTCCCAAGAACAATCATGACAATCCACGTGTCTTGACTGATTGGTCAATCTTATCGTTTGTATTCTGGAATTTAAATTCAGCTCGCATGGACATTTAGTTGTGTAAAATATTTTGAGTCAGTAAATCATCTCAGGAGTTGTTGAACTAAGGACAGGAAGTTGTTGAAGGATAGATCGCCGCTACAATGTAGAAAAAAATTTTCAGGACTCATTCATTCATTTGCATGTCCCTTGCGGAACTTTGCCTCCCAAACAGCACTCCTGTAGGCCTCTCGGTTGTGAGCAAGATGGCCTGCTGCTGATGCATCCATTTGCAGATCGTCAACGATGTCTTGCAGCCATCTTCGTTTTGGTCTTCCTCTTTTTCTTTTTGCCATTATGTATCCTTCCAATAAGGTCTTCTCTAAATTATCATGACGTTTAATGTGTCCAAAATATTTAAGTTTTCTCTCTTTAATCCTCTTTACTAGCCAGCCTTCTTCAATATTAAGTTCTTGTAGTATAGATATATTTGTTCTTTTTTGTGTCCACGATATATATATATATATATATATATATATATATAAACAGTTATTATTATCACATCCCACTAATACGAATTAGTAGAAATATATTTTTATCTTTTGTACCAGAAAGGGAAGCAAATAGACCTCGCATACTCTAAGCCCTGGCGTAAAACTCAAGTAGTTGCCTCCCTTCGGCCGTATCTGCCCCGTATCCCATTAGCTGTGCTAGTCCCTCAACGTTTATCTCTCGCCTCCTGTCAGCTGTGCTAGTCATTCCACGTTTATCTCCCCTGACACGAGCACTCTGCTGATTGTCTCCCTGTCTATACGTGATATGTCCGATCCTTAGCACATCAGCCTGAGCTGATTGCGTGTTCGTAAGCATTAACAACGAAAACCCAAAATGATTATCGATTACACTGATCTGTGATGTTTGGCTGATTCAGTTGGGGCGTATGACGTCCTCTCGAAGTTCTGAGATACAACAACTCTTTCCAACAAATGTTGAATAAGCAATTTTCATGACTGTAGCAAACACGGGTTGAATAGCATCTCTCTTACTCTCCTCTCTCTCTCTCCCCACCCCCGTCAATTTGAATATTGTATGTACAAATATAATATATTAGTATGTCTGTTTGGGTTGTGGTTTCCGCTTGTTTATCCCATGATGCATCAACAAACATGTGTACAGCGAACTCTTGTCTGCCCAGCCATGAACATCATATATTTTCCGGTTTTCCGTTACTCTAAAAAAAATTGTTATCAGTTATTTTACAGCTGAATTAACAGAAGCATTAGTGTAGCGAGTCTTCAAGCACTGCCTTGCCATGAGTCGTTAGCCTGCTTCAACTGTACGACTCGACATAAAATAGTTCTAATAATCTTACAAACTGCGCAAGATTCCCACGACTTGACTCGTCTAGTCTCTTCCCCTATTTACCTTTCGGTGTCGATGAAGCAAGTAGATGTCTCGATACACTGGACGATTTGCTACACAGATGGGATATGTTAAGGTTTCTGTACTTTCTTCCATTCACCCCCATATCAGTCTGACATTTCTTCCGTGTTTTCTGTGAGTGTTAAAAAAATCCACCGCCGGCTTGCTGGGTCAGTCGCGGTAAAAGGGCAGTATTTAAGGCAGGGATTTTTTTCCTATCCAAAATTACATCCACTAAGAATTTTTGAAAAAAATATAAGTTTACAAGTTAATTTCTTTCTTTCGTCAGAAAAAAAAAAGTTTAGCACTAATTGCATAGAGCTTTGTAATTGTTTTTTCTCGAAACCTTTTAATTATATAATACATAATTACTTTACTTCTTTGTATATGAGAAAGAAAAAAAATCTATCACAAACTGATCTGCAGTAATAATAGTTACTTTTATTCAAGATGGCGTTGCCAGATAATCCTAAATTTGTTGACTAGAGTTGCACTAAATGTTTATATTTACAACTCAGCCACTCGCGTTATCTGTTCCTCCATCCATCCTCGTCTGGTGGTATCTGCGGATGTTTTTTTTTCTTTCAGTAACGTATTTTTCAATATCTGTATGTGTATGTGAGCATTCTTTTCTCATTCTCATTAAGTATTACAGTAACATCTGTGATCTGATGTCGCAACGTTGACAGATCACAAAATCCCGCGGAGTGGGTATACGCATATACATACAAATGCCAGCGCTCAGACATACACATATAAAATTATGGATGAAGTTCGTCTTCCGTGTATAATTTGGCAAAATTTCAGTATTTTGTCCCTCTGTATAATTTCAGTGTATTGTATAATCTCTGGAATAAAAATAACTGTGTGAGAATTCATGGCCTGATTATGTCTTGTAGTAATGATGGCTGGCTGACAAGGAAGCAGTTGAAGGCTTAGCGTAGGTTGTTTGGGAAAAATTCTGTGGAGAGTATAATCCTTGAGGGAAGTGAACGGGGACGATGGATGATATGATGGTCCCAAAAGTATCACCGACACTCTAAACACCACACTAACTAAAGCAAACATCCTGACTAAGGCAACGAGACGTTTTCAGATTAGCTGTCAAGGTAACAACGTTCTGCGGAGGACAGGCCGCGTGAATTAATGATTATGAGAACATCAAGGAGAGTCGCACTCCAGGAAGATATGCTGGACATTCATTTAGTGACTGGTGCAACGAGTAATGTAGCTTCTATGGCGGTTCAGACGCTGTTCAATCTGGCAATCAACGATCCATAGCCGACATGCTGGCGTCAGGGTTGGCGAACTATAGTAGACCAAGACCCTGTCCCACCTCTCCTTTGGTACCCCCAGTAAACAGACCTAGCCTGGATAACAAGGACTGTCTTAGCTCACATGGCAGTGGAGTCTGCCAAAGAAGTATTGCTCACCCTCCCTGCTTTTTAGCTTAACCCAGAAATCGCAAAAATATAATATATATATATATATCCTCCGTAATCTGCTCCCAATCCGAGAAGATCCTGTACCTCAACATCGGCTGCATAGAACATCAATCTCGCGCTTCCAATGAGACGGAATAATAATAATAATAAGAAGAATAAGAATAAGAAGAAGCTTATGTAATACATATTTTAAAGCGAGAAAAGAGCAGGATGTTTGTTGAAAAGACTACATATAAAAAAAATGAATACTCACGTGCTGGGCTGCAGTAAGACGTTAGTGATGCCAACAGTATAGTGATGCCAAAAGTATAGTGATGCCAACAGTATAGTGATGCCAAAAGTATAGTGATGCCAACAGTATAGTGATGCCAACAGTATAGAGAGACGAGTTTTGGACTAACCATACGCGTGTAATAATGAAACCTAAAACAAAAATGTATACACTTTACTACATCTACGCCCCTTGGTGGAAACAACAACTACACAGAACAGCTACACGAACTGGGGACAGCACTTACAAGTTGCTGCAGGAAGTTGCCACTTCACTTCCCCGAGCGATGTACTTCACATTTAGCCCCAGTAACATTAGCTGAACGATTCTTTTTTTTTTTTTTTTGGTGCTTTGCAAAGCAATGGATGAAGTACTGGAACTTTAACTCATCGCTCATAAACCACATTCATGTTTTGACGTATGTTTCACAAACGAAGATAGGCAAGGGTCCAGTGAATCACGTTAATTAGGGGCGATTACCGGTAAATTACCGATTAAAAGAGAAACACCAACGCTTTTGGAGATTACCGCTTACCGTAACCGATTTATATTACTTAAAAAACCGGTAAAAAGCAACCAGAGAAATCATTTGGAGGATAACTGAGCCAGAAGGATGATGATGAGTTTGTATGGGGGAGAGTCAGTCAGTTTCGACTTTGGTTCAGCATGTGAGCATTTTGTAAAGATTAAATCTCGCGGGAAATAAAGGAAGAGAAACATTTCACACGAACTTTCCGCTGATGTTTGTAAAGTGTTTAATTTTACGTTTGAAGAGAAAAGAAAGTGTAAGGTGTACTGAGGAAACCGGCATTTCGGAAAGTGCTTCGCGTGAGGTGAAAGACAGACACGGATGCACCAGTTTCACAAAGTCCTTGTGCGGTCCCTGCTAAGTGCCGGATTGGTTAGTGCACTAGTGTCTCATGGCGAAACTCGGGGGTTGGAAACCCCGGCTGGAGGCGTCCCAATCACCCAGATGTAGAAATGGGTACCTGGCTTCTTCTGGAGCCGGGGAAGGGAAGACTGGCAGGCACGATGCTGACCACGTCAGTCTCTTCCCAAGCCACTGTGGTTCATTGCTGCGGGCAAGACTTGTCTCCCTTCCTCTCCGTTCTTAGTCTTCTCCTGCCACTTTTCCACTCCAATGGCTCGTAGGTCTTTTTTTTCAGGTAGTGGGCCGGCTAGCGTAGTGGTTAGAGCACTCGTCTAGCAACCAAATGGTCGAGGGTTCGAATCACCAGCTGAGCGGGATTTTTTTTCCGACCAATACGGCCCTGAGGTCGACCCAGCCTCGTAAAATGGGTACCAGAGAAAATCTGGGAAGTAAAGGCAGCGAGGAAAGGAACTGGTCACCCTACCTCACACGCTGATGACCCAGCATAATGAGGTCTCTAACGCTTCACCCCCTACGGCATTTGAAATGCTATGGGACTATCTTTACTTTTTTTGTCACGCCACCATTGCCTTGTGTGCGGACAGATCAAGGAAAATATGGACACTAAAACTATGTCCCTAGCGGCCTCCACGGCATAATGGTATAGCATTAACTATCTTCTTTTTTTTTATCATGAAGATGGACTATTTCTAGTTTCAATTTGTAAGAATACTTGTCGTTTACGCAAATTTGAGCATTGGGTAGTAAAAGATACATTGGCAGTTAACAGGAAAATGTTACGGAAGTGAATGTTTATACTGAGTTTCTAAATGTTAACACTCATTATCTTGACTTTCATTTGGCCCATTATACCTTAAGATAGCAGTGACAAGACCACGGGGCTAGCGGTATGACTAGGACCTGGGGTGAGGAGCCCTATATGTTCATACGGTGAAATTACTCCCATAGAGTCTCTCTTTCTCTGACAATTTCTCTCTCTCTCTGTCTCTCTTTCTCTCTCTATCTCTCTTTGTCTTTGACAATCTCTTTCTCTCTAATACTCTTCTAATCCATCAATCTCTCGCAGAAAATGTTACCGAAATGAATGTTTATACCAAGTTTTTAAATGTTAACATTCATTATCTTTGCTTTCATTTGGTCCAGTATACCTTAAACCCTTAACCTGCCAAACAATGCTTGTGACACCCACGACCCAGGAACATTTTTCATAACTAAATATCACTGCGCCATTTTTTTTTTTACCACGAAACAGCATATTGGCTATTTGTTAGCATTTGCAGCAGCTTAAAATCATTAACTCTTCGGCCTTCCCTGGCTCTTCTTCCCCCTTCCTATATTTTTCCTGCTGTTACAATGCCACGTTTTCGCATTGCATGTCCTATGAAAGTACATTCTCTCTCTCTCTCTCTCGTTTTTTTGGTTGTTACAATAATTTTTTGTCTCTCCCGCTTTTCTCATACATCCCTCGCCTTATTAACTCTTATCTAGAGCATAGGCCATCGAAAAGAACTCTCCATTTATTTCGTCCTGGGCAGTTTCTTCTAATCCATCTCCTGGTGTTTTCAGTCTTTTCTATCTCTGCTTCAAGACTCCTTCACCAGGTGTATCTAGGTCTTCCTTGTTTCCTCTTACCTGGGGATTCCAGGTGAGAGCCCGTTTGATTACGTTAGTGGTAGGCTTCGAAGTGTATGTCCTATCCATCTCCAGCGTCTTTTCGTTTCTTTCACTGTTGGTTGGTTATTTTTTTGTTTGTTTGCCATAGCTCTTCAATTATGATGCTATCAGATCTTCCTTGGGCAGGTGTTGACAAACCTGCGCAGTTCCTTAGTACATCTGGATGATCCTGTCCATGTTTCTGATCCGTACACTAGGGCCGATTTGACATTTGTATTGAACAGTCTAAGTTTTGTTGTTAATGCCATTTAAGATGTTTGTCAGCTGTAGAAATGCCACTCCGGCATTTCCTAATTCCTGCTGTAATATCTGCTTCTGTATCACCCTCTCTGTCTATAATGCTGCCGAGATATGTGAAATATGTCTACTTCTCATACATTTTTTTCATTAGTAATCTTTGCTGTCCAGGGAATTTGCAACATTCTTCTGTTAAACCGCATTTCTATTGCTTCCAATGATCTGCATGCGGATCTGCCTATTGTCCATGACTCATTTCCGTATAATAAGTTAGGCTCAGGATTTCATGCATTTCCTATCCGAAGTTATTATGTATTTGCTGCTGGACATTGTTCGACTCTGTCGTGTATGTTGTTCCGACTTTATGTGGCCGCCCTATATGTGTGGGTGTATACTTTTGCATTTGTGTGTATGATAAGTGTCTGACACTGACATATTTCTATTACTTCGTGTTCTACAAATTTTATATTGGTTATCTATACCCTTTTTTTCACTCCATACTTGGCTGTGTTATCCCACAGCAATCTAGTAGACCTTATGACCTTTACTTCTTGTTTCTCTCAACAATCTCTATAATAAAACTTTCATGCGGTCATTTCCTGACCTAAACAAATAATATGCCCATTGCGGTCTGCCGTCGGCTCTGCTAAAATGCCATTCAGATCAAACTATGGAAAGCCACTGTACAGGAAACTAAACACCCAAAATAGTTATAATAAATTTATGAAGAAATGTGTCCTTCACTCGGTCGTAAACACACGTACGGACATACAGACTGCCACGGAGTTTGCTGATAATCTGGCTAGTTCAGTTCTTTGTAGAATGTGTATATTTGTCAACGAAAAATTGCTCTCATTCAAAAACATTGCAAAAAGTGAAGATGAATTAGATGCATCCAATCAGATTATGGCTTGAGTATGTTATGGAGCCACCTGTAGAGTAACTGGTCATGAATTCAAATCTTTCACATCGGCGATGTATTTTTCAGTGATCTTGTAATTTCACTCCAGTTGTACCATGCACTTTCGTAGCGTTTCGGTAATAATCCCTAATCTCTGAACGGCGAGGCGCACCAAGTAAAACTATACTGTTCAAAACAAGAAAAAAAAAAAAAGAAACGCAGCACTACTGTAGTCGTAATGGACACCAAAGTTCAAACTTGTATCGACATTTCATTTTACGGAATTAATGTTTCAATCTTGGCGTGAAGAAACTTTAAGACTTTAACAATGAAATGATGTTCATTAAATTTGGTTTGAACTTTTACTCTTTGCGACTGAGGCCTCCGTTTCAGTAAGGTGTAAGCCTCCTTACTTATCAGACCACGCTACTGTTAGACTTATCAGACCACGCTACTGTTAGACTCATGAGACCATGCTACTGTTAGACTTATCAGATTACGCTACTGTTAGACTCATCAGATTACGCTACTGTTAGACTCATGAGACCATGCTACTGTTAGACTTATCAGATTACGCTACTGTTAGACTCATCAGATTACGCTACTGTTAGACTCATGAGACCATGCTACTGTTAGACTTATCAGACCACGCTACTGTTAGACTCATGAGACCATGCTACTGTTAGACTCATCAGATTACGCTACTGGTATACTTATGAGGCCAAGCTACTGTTAGACTTATGAGGCCAAGCTACTGTTAGAGTTATCAGACCACGCTACTGTTAGACTTATCAGACCACGCTACTGTTATACTCATCAGATTACGCTACTGATAGACCACGCTAGTGTTAGACTCATCAGATTACGCGAATGTTAGACTTATCGGACCACGCTACTGTTAGACTCATCAGATTACGCTACTGGTAGACTTATAAGGCCAAGCTGCTGTTAGAGTTATCAGACCACGCTACTATTAGACTTATCAGACCACGCTACTGTTAGACTCATCAGATTACGCTACTTATAGACCACGCTACTCATCAGATTACGCTACTTATAGACCACGCTACTCATCAGATTACGCTACTGATAGACCACGCTACTGTTAGACTCATCAGATTACGCTACTGTTAGACTTATCAGACCACGCTACTGTTAGACTCATCAGATTACTGCTAGACTATCTTCTCTCGCTTCTTTGATTGCTTTTTTCTCTCCCTTGTTTGACTTGCTCTCACTGGTGCTCTTCCTTGTCTCCATCACAACCTCCTTCATCCGGTGTCCTGTTTCATTCTTCTCCCATAAAATAACAATCAAAGTAATTTAACACAAAACAATTTAACCCTTTTGGAGCCAAGTCCCACAGCATGACAAATTAAACGCACTTAACAAAACAACAACTTTTATTTCTTCAGCTGTAAGATGTATGAGTGTTTACCTTATAGAAAGAAATATAAAAGCCATATTACAAAACCATGTCTAATACATGTCACTCTGCAAAACATTTATAAGAATAAACCAGCAGACTACGGCGAGTGTTATGTATGTATTACCAACAACAGTGGCGCGGCTAATTATAGGTTGTGACAATTCGTTATTGGTCGGTGAATGCACACATTCAGACTGGAATAAATCGAAAGCAGAAAATGGCGCTCTTATTTATTTATAATTGCTCTTCGTGGTCTATGAGCGCTGATATTATGTGACAAAAATAGAAAATCCTCCTTATCAGCCGCTTTGCTATCAACAATCTTATAAACCCAGCTGTATGTTACAAATCTATACCGTCCAGCTGTATGCTACAATCTAGACCGCCCAGCTGTATTCTGCAAACTAGACCCCATGCTGTATGCTACAAACTAGACCGCCCAGTAGTATGATACAAACTAGACCGCCTAGCTATATGTACAAACTAGATCGCCCAGCTATATGCTACAAACTAGTCCGCCTAGGTATATGCTGCAAATTAGACAGCCCAGCTGTATGCTACAAACTAAACTGCTCAGCTGTATGAAACAAACTAGACCGCCCAGCTATATGCTACAAACTGGACTATCCATCTGTATGTACAAACTAAATCGCCCAGCTGTATGCTACAAACTAGACCGCCTAGCTACATGCTGCAAACTAGACCGCCCAGCTTTATGCTACAAACTAGACCGCCCAGCTTTATGCTACAAACTAGACCGACCAACTTTACGCTATAAACTAAACCAACACGTCCTTTTGGGTGCCCGAAATCCCGATACTTCTCACCGAAAAATAGCGGGGAGAAAAATGTGTTGTGAAAACTGCTCACGCACAACAAAATATTTCAAATTACGATGATGTAAAACGTGAAGTTGATGAAGTGTGTCCGTGAATGACTACTGAATATAACGGAGTTTGGGAGAAATCCGTGCAGCCAGATGTGCTTATTTGATATATGAGAAAGCAGAAGTTAAACAAACTACCAAGCGCTAAATCACGGGGTGGAGATGGAGGTGACGACGCCAAGGTAAAAATATCTGACCGGACTTTCCATGTGGCGCAAGAAAATTAAGGTAACCGATAGGATGGACGGTGCTAAATATGAAAGCATGATCACTAAAGTTTTCGGGCACAAAACTCAACAACTGAATAAATCATGAAAGATTTATTGCGTAAGATTAACGTAACAACACGAAGATTGCGTAACTCATACGAGAAACACTGTAATTCTATTAAATAGCTAACTTATAATTTTTTTTCTTTCCGACATGAACGACCATTGGATAGTTAATTTCTTTTAAATATATTCCCCCTATTTTGACTAAAAATGAATTCAGTATTTTCCGTCATGAACAGTATCTAGGAGACTGGAAAGTTTCGTTTATTGATTTCAGAATCCATGAAACCCAGGACTGTATTAGATTGTCCTACAGCTTGCATATTAACACATGCTGGTAACAATCTTTGCCTGACTGTTTGTCTTCTGTTTGTCTGCATTTCGCGTGTTGACTGTTTGCTTCCTGTTTGTCTGCATTTCGTGTGTTGATTGTTTGCCTTCCTTCTTTTATTTGCAGTTCCTTTTTGCGCCATTTTTCACCTTCTTTTACTTTACGCCAGCAGATGATAACGGTGATGACTAAGTCATTGATTACTGCAAACGTTTCAACATTTTTCAGACTGAAAGAGCCAGAGAAAAAAATACATATCGGATCACCTAATTTTTTTTTTTTTACATTAATATTATAAGCTTAAAAGCATTCAGTAAAGACGGCAAATGCGTTTTTGTCGTGTTTGCTGTCATGCAAAAACGACATCTATGAAACAAATAGAAAAAAAAATTACTTATTCTAGCTGTGCTTTTGGCAAATGTGACTTTATTTAGATCTGGAAAAAAAAAGAATTGGCAATCCTAATTAATTATGCTCTATTAAAGTGTGAATAATATATTTTAAAAAATATTTAAAATTTGCCTCATGGAATATGAGAAAGCATGACACAGCCCAAAGGCCAAGCGGAGCTTGAGAGAGCTATGACAGAGCCCAAAGGAAGCATGAGAGAGCTATGACAGAGCTCAAAGGCCAAGCATAGCTTGAGAGAGCTATGACAGAGCCCAAATGGAGCATGAGAGAGCTATGACAGAGCCCAAAGTCCATGAGGAGCACAGTAGGAAAAACTCTGGATTATTGTCTTTCAGAATACAAGTGAAGAACAAGGCATGGGTTGTAAACAGAAACTGAACTTTTTTTTTCATTTCAAATGATCAGACTTCTCCTGCTATTTTTCAAGTCAGACAAAATATACTCACAACTCATAATATACGGGAACAGAAAAAGATTTGTAACAACAGCAATACTTTACAACATGACTCTCATAGAAAATCTCTCACAATAAAAACTCTCTAGAACCTTCTTTCAACTGTATTTCTGAGATACAAAAATAAAAAATCAGTTCTTTTTTTTTCATTTGAAAAAAATATATAAACGAGAAAGGAGAAAATAAAATGTAATATTCGCAACAAGAACACTCATAAAGGGTGTGAGTGAGTAAAGACTGATCCACACTTTTCTGTAAAGAGTGTAGTTTACAACAGACAAGGCCGTGGAGTGCCAGGTCATTCTCCATATCTCTGTAGGGGAAACATTCTGAGTTTTGTTTATAATAAAGACAGAGGGAAAAACCAGGAAGGTCCTGGGGTGGGGGTGGAGGGAGGGTGTGCCCCAAATGCCTTGGCTCGAGGGGTACAACCATCTCCCTTTCCACCCTTCCCCCCCTTTCGGGAGCCTGACAACTGAAGAGAAACACGGCATTGTACGTACGATCAAGTGCTTCATATGCAGCTTCAGAAATGAATGTAAAGTTGATGACATGATTGACAGAATTTGTCTCATTTCTCTGGTACCTCTTCTTCAAAAAGTACGGACCTTGTTTCTCTACACCACAAAGACGTACCTGTGGTGTTTAGATTTTAAAAAAAGGTAGGTAAAGGTAACCCTGTCATGCCTTAGAGGCACATAGGGATATGGTGTTAGTGGCCCATATATGCCCTTGACCTGTCAGCACACTAGAGGATGATATGGTCAGCATCACGTCTGGCCGCCTTTCCCTCCCCAACTCCAAAAGAAGTCAGGTACCCATTTCTACAGCCTGTGCGACTCGTCTGCGGGCGGATTCGAACCCCCGATCTTGCACTGACCACTTCGCCAACCAGAAGCAGAGAAAAAAAGGAGTTAAAGATTAATGAAACGGTTTGGCACGACTTATCAATGCCTGCTACACTAAGACAACTCCAACAGTGCATGCATGGGGGAACTACTAGACGCAGAAGATGCACGCATTCCTGGAAAGATTCAACCGGATATAAAGACAGAATAACAAAACGAATGGTAATTCCAAATATTTGGAGGAAAAGAGGGTGTTACTATCAACACCAAATATTTGGAGGAAAAGAGGGTGTTACTATCAACACCAAATATTTGGAGTAATGGAGGATGTTACCATCAACACCAAATATTTGGAGGAAAGGAGGATGTTACTATCAACACCAAATATTTGGAGGAAAGGAGGATGTTACTATCAACACCAAATATTTGGAGGAAAGGAGGATGTTACTATCAACACCAAATATTTGGAGGAAAGGATGATGTTACTATCAACACCAAATATTTGGAGGAAAGGAGGATGTTACCATCAACAAAAACAGGGTCCTACCTGGCAATGATTTGTCTTATCCGCCTGACCGCATGCCAGGGCAGCATTCCTGCTCTCTTCTGAAACTGTCCGACATTCCTCATGCTCTGATGTTTTATCTCTCTCACCTGATGAACTGTTTCCTCTGTTGGATGTGCGCAGGCACTCCTTCGCCATCTGTTTAAGTGTTGGTTACACCGTCAGCTAGCAAATTATTGCGGCAACTTTCTTTTATTCTCGCAGGTGGTCAAGCAGGGGGCCATAAACACATGAACGGGCATTTCTGCAGAGTTTTCTGATGCCCAATTAAAGCCCTTAAGTAAGTATGTATGCCAACAAAGGGGAAAAAGGAAATTTATGGTAGAACTCATCTTCGGAGATTGCTCAAAGTTTTTCATATCTGGTTCTGAACTGAATTCTTGTCAAAAGTTTACGTTGTCAAACAGATCCAAGGTTGGCGAAAGTAGACAAATCAGAACTTTCCAAATATAAATTTCTAATAAAGCTAATCCACGAACTTTTTATGTGCGTTGAAATCACGGTAGATTACACGTCCTTGGAAACGTAGAGTATTATAAAATGATATACAGGAAATTCGCACGTACAAATTCTACTTACATGTGATTACTTTGTAATCAGGGGGGGGGGGGAAGGAAGGTATGAGGTTTCTAAAGCAGTTTTTAAAAAATACCACTCGTACATCAGCTTAAGGTAACATCGGTAAAGCCCTCTTATAAGTCGTTGGGCTCAATGAAAAGTCGTTGGGCTCGATGAAAAGTCATTCACGTGTTTAAAATGTATAAAGTATTTTATTTCGTCTGGTCATAAACGAAGTCTTTTGTTTCGAGGAAAAAAAAAACAAATCGAAATTTCTTTCCATATTTTTGTTTGACTCGTACATGTAGCACGAAACTATCATTCCTATTTATCAAGTGACTCTCATGCGCAATAGACAAACCACAGTTCTACTGATTTTATGATGTACTAGAAGTTGCTAAGCGAGAAACAAGTCCTTTCCGATGGATGCTTTAGAATACTGGAAATGACTTCACGATAACATAAATAAATGTTACTTTATTAATTATATGAACGCAAGAAATGACATTCTTTTTCTATCGTAACGGCGGCCTGACTGAAAGCTTCGTGTACGCACATTCACAAACCGGCCCGTTGTGAAAGAATCGATACTTCTCTCAGAACGAATCAGTGACCGGGATACCACCCCCCCCCCCCCCCCCCCACGGGAAAAAAAAACAACTCATCACGTGATTCGTCATCAAGACAAAATAAATGACGAAGAGGGTTAAAAAGTCTGATGAGTAATAGAGCAAATGCGTCCATCCACGGATTTGTGAGGACTGAGTGGGAGTATTACACGGTGCCTGAACATTCTGAGGTGAACAAAAATCTTACCTGTTTGAGATATTTTCTCTTAGTAAAATTTTTAATAACATGTTTGATCATGGAATCAGAGAATGGAAATATTGTTTTATTGATTTGTAACAAGTCATGTGTGTGTGTGTGCGCGCGCGCGCAATTGCTTGCAAAGTTTAGATGCAACTCTTAGGGTATTCATAAGTATTCATTCAATCTGCTCATTAATCGCTTTCTGGCTTTGCTCATCTCCAGCTAGGAAATGACACTTGGTCTATCTGGTTATTCAAACATCAACTTATATAAAATACAGTTGTTTTTGTAGTATTTAATATATTTACAAATATTTCTTACTAGATTTTTTTTGATCTGCTATAAAATCCCCTCTAAGGCATGACGGGGTTACCTTTACTTTTTTACCTTTATAAAAACAGTAATAGTTAAATAACATAGCTGAAGCCTTTCACAGATTGTTTGTGTCTTTAAACAGGTTAGTATGGATAATAATTATCTACAAACCCATTTCTGTTGTGCTTGCCTGTTACCTCTTAAGTACTGAAAATTACTATATGGTAAAGGGTCCCTGAGAAAGCTATTGCATGTTGTTGAGTGTATGTAGAGAACAGCTGAAAGAGAAAATCCTGTTGTTTTTTTTTTCCAAAAATAAGAGATGAGTTAAAGACTTAAGTTTTGTTAATTGTTATGGAATTCTGATTTTTTGTGTGATTGTCTAAACAACATAATGGGAAAAAGAAAAAGAGGAAGACCAAGACGAAGATGGCTGCAAAGACATCGTTGACGATCTGGAAATGGATGCAACAGCAGCAGGCCGTCTTGCTCACAACCGAGAGGCCTACAAGAGTGCTGTTTGGGAGGCAAAGTTCCACAAGGGACATGCAAATGAATGAAATGTCTAAACTGTTAGTAATGCCTGACACAATGTTACTGTTGAGAAATGAAAGGCAGAAGTTACATGGACCTCTGTGTACCCATTTCTTTACCCTCTTAAAGTGGCAAGCAATCTCACTGAAAGTGCTTGAGAAATGGTAATTAACTGAAAGACATATATTTGTTACTCTGCATTTTATTCATGCTCCTGTGTACTTAGTATACTTGAATTGATGGAATGATTTGGATGAGTGAAAGATGAGAGATTCTTCATATACAGGCTTCCCCCCCCCCCCTTTCCACCCCACAAAAAAAGTTAATTAAGTCAGAGGGACTTTTATTTTGCAAACAATAAAATATTTTTTAGGTTATCTCTCTTTTATCACAAAGAAACGCAATCTTCCCCATTTGTAAAGTGCACATGTAAACTAGAAATTTTCCAGTTCAGTAAATCTTACAGTGTTCAAAATAAATTCAAATTTTGATTTTTTTTTCTCACATCATTTCTGATTAATTACAACTTGTATAACATAATTATCATATATGTCTACTGTGACAATATGTGTTACGGATACTACATTTATGGTTGTTTTACGTCCTCCTGGATTCACAACTGATCCGCTTTACACAAAAGTGCCAGAATTGATACAACCCCAACAAGTGGGCTGGTAAAACATCCAACCTTACTTGCTGGCAGAATTTATCTAGAGATGAAGATTAATGAGAAGTTCAGATTTGAAACATCTCACCTTCTTGAGAGCAACCCATGATATCTAGCTATCACCATCACAGAGAAGAAGAGCAGAAGTATTTGAGTCTCCATAACTCTCAGAACAAAAGCAAAATCTTTTTTTTTCTTTTCTTCTTTCATTCATCAGGTCTGTTGGGACGTAAAGTCTTTTATTTGTGGCACAGACTTTTGCTGAGGACCTGGTTAAGTCTCTTATTTGTGGCACAGACTTTTGCTGAGGACCAGGTTGTCTCTTATTTGTGGCACAGTACCTGGTTAAGGCTCTTATTTGTGGCACAGTACCTGGTTAAGTCTCTTATTTGTGGCACAGACTTTTGCTTTTTGGTGAAGAATCTTACTCATGGCAGTGACTTCTGAAATGGTATCCCTGTTCCCCTTCAGAGACTTGTCCTCCAGCATCATTTATGTCTACTCACTTTTACAACCGGGTTGACTGGAGGGTACCAGTGGAAAGTTTCAAACCCACAACCTTATAAGTGACAGGACAGGTCACAACTGACTGACCTCTTCATACCCTAGCCTCTCTAAGGTAATCCTGTCATGCCTTAGAGGCACATAGGGATATGGTGTTAGCGCCCATATTTTCCTTGACCTGTCAGCACACTAGAGGGTGGTATGGTCAGTATCACGCCTGGCCGCCTTTCCTTCCCCAACTCCAGAAGATGCTGGGTACCCATTTCTACAGCTGGGTGACTGGAGTGCCTCTGGACGGATTCATACCCCCCGACCTTTGCCATGAGAGACCAGTGCACTAACCACTTCGCCCAAGAAAAAAAAAGACCCAGAGACATAAGAAAGTGACAGAAGATTGTTTCACATACACAGTACATGACTGATCACTTCCATATATACATGGCATGACTCACTCAAATATTTCAGTCCACAATCGACAAAAGGAAAGATGCTTCAGCAAGTAACATAATTTTTAAAATGTAATACCTCACAACACTGAATTTACATGGTGATTACTGCATCAAACAATATAAAGGTTGAAAGCAAAAAAAGCTATTTTGTTGATTCAGCTGATAAGCTAAGCAACAGTAAATATATTTTCATGAAAACTATTTTCTTAAAAATAAGCTCAGAGTATGAAGTCAGAAATAAATTCTTGGTGGACTTGATGTACTTTCCACACTCATTCCCAACAGACTGACTGTTGTGTAACCTGAATACTGTTTAGAAATGGCTATAATATGCCCAAAGTGTGTGTCTTCTTCTTCTTCTTCTTCTTCGTTCGCACTGTCTGTCTATATCTGCAGTCCTGTCTCTTGGATAAATTTCACTGTTTTTTGTAACTCATGTATGGAACCGTAGAGCTTATCTTCTTTAGTGGTTTCACTGGGCCAGTAATTATTTCTCAGTGTCTCGTAGTTGATGCAGTTCTGGAGGATATGTTCCACGGTTTGGGGCACCTGGGCACATGTACATAGATTAGTAGTACCAACCTTAAACTTTGTATACATATGACTTCGGAGTCGGCTGTGTCCTGTTCGGAGACGGAAGATGGTGACTTGTTCCTTTCTGTTTAGCATGTGATAGTCATCATGTGGTGGTGTTTGTGGCTTCCTGTAGGTTTTTATCATGCTTTTCTTCTGATTATAGGTGACTGGTATGTCTGGTTGCTCCATTTCAGTGCCCTCTTTGGCCAGATGGTCAGCTTTCTCATTGCCTGGTATCCCACAGTGGGAGGGAATCCACTGCAAAGTGACTCCATGTTGTAAGCCAATTTTTGACAAGGCATCCTTAAGGTCTGGTAGTTTGTTGCTCTGAAGAGCCTCCAGTACTGATCTTGCATCTGTGAGAATTACTACAGGACATGTATCAATTCTGGAGTCTGATAGTTTTTCAACTGCAGCAATAATTGCCCTAACTTCTGCATCAAAGTTGTTGCAGTATTTACCAGTGGGTATGGAAATCTTGTCAATGGTGTTGTTTGGATATTCAATATATGCTCCTGCCCCACCATTTTTTATGGCATTATGTGCAGATCCATCTGTATACACACGTATCCAGGTGTCACATGGATATTTGTCATCTAGAACACTAAGTGTGGCTACTGATCTTACAAGACTGCTCTGCATCTCACCATTCTGCACACCTTTCACTTCAGTCTGAATAGTTATTTGTGTATAATCTGCTTCTTTCCATGGTGTATGCTCTGGTACAGATGATAATGGAGTGACTACAGTTGGAAGGTCAGGTATCAGCTTACGCATACGCTTGGCCTGATGAATGAAGCTGCTTCTTTTAAGCCGTCCTAATGCCAAGTTATTGAATCTCTCCTTCAGGGGATGGCTTACAGAGCTAAGGAATTTTTCTCCCATGGTCATGACCTTTGTGTCTCTACGTTCCTTTAGCGGTTGAATATCATCTATTATATTATCTACATCAGTGGTTTCCAACCTGTGGTCCATGACTACATTGTTGATTTGGTATTAAGTGCCATCTACTGCATAAAAATCAAAGGTATTATATGATATTATTTATAAGATGGTGGTCCACAACTTATATGTAGCTGGAAAAGTGGTCCTTAATGTATAAAGGTTGGGAACCACGGATCTATTCTACACTAACAAATGACATATATTTTACAATACTATATTTTAACTGTACGCCATTTTTATGATTACAAAAATGTTGCACAACTGATGGTATACTACCTTTTCAAGCCACAGATGTGGGTTGAATATATGGATTACACTAGTCATCAGGGGGTTAAACCAACACAAAAAAAAAACTGTGTACAGCAAGTTCCCCATCCCCAATTTGGGGCACATGGGCCCCCAAGAAACAGTGGAGCATCATAATGGGGTCTATATAACAAGTCTAAATTATACAGAATACTAGCAATATGGGAAAGGTACTAAGTGGCAGAGGAGCTTGATGCCATGGCAAATTATCATGACCACCTTGAGTGTGACCTGAAAAATGTTTGGGAACCACCATGGTATGGGCCAAGAAATAAATTATAAACTACATGCTACAAAGAAGGAAATACACTACAATGTACTAAAAGAAATCATTAATCCATGTTGTCGGGTAAAAGAGTGGATTCCTTCCTCTCTGCCAATATTTAGGGGCTATCAGGCAAGTAACACTATTTCTAACACACAATTATACATCCGTTTCTGTGTTTTAAAGCAAACAGCACTTTAATCCCAAAGAATACCATAGAAAAAAAAAAAGAGACCATAGAACCAGAACTAAAATGGGATACTAAATGTAAAATAATATGGGAAATCTACAACATAACTTGTTACATACACATACAAAGTGCCAAATGACTCACATATAAATACAAAACAAAACTTTATAACAAAAACAACGTAAAACCAACAAATTATGAAAACAATGAAAACACTTTTCACCTCTCATTCTACAAAAAAGCTCTCCGATTTGAACTCTATAAAGAGAAGTCATTAGTCATTTTAAGAATGAATGAGAAGCTGACCAATCAAATCTCATTTAGAGCTTTAAAAAAAAAAATCCATAAAAGTTAAGGCAAAACAAACTGGCTTTGAAAACCAAACAAATTTCAAAAGGAAAAAAAAAAGCATAATGATATTAGACAACAACAAAAACGTGACACAAAATTATAAAATATAATTAAATTTTAACGCTGGAACATAATTTAGCAAAATACATATCCATTAAAAGTTTCTTAAAATAACTTTATATCATCCTTAACTTTATATTATCATTAAAATAAACCAGATGTTCACATCCAACGTGGCCTATAAAATAAAACCACCAACGTGACAGAAAATATACATTTTTTCTTATTTTAAATTGCAATTATTTTTCCTTTTCATATACGTGAAGTTTCTGGCATTCATTCTCTTCTCGATAGTTGCCAAATGGTAGACACTAGACGTTTGTTACTGTCGCATAATTTTTTTACATCTCCAAGACTGCGGATGTCTGAATGCGGTCACAACAAACATAAAACTTAATCAATTTTATTAACTCTTTCTAATTCATCTATACAACCGTAAAAGCCATGAGACGTGGACAAATTTAAAAAAGTTAACCTTCATCATTTTTAACTCTCATTTCTATTTTCATCATGACAATTTAAACACTGATTCAGAGTTTCGATCCTAAAACAGAACGCAATATGGCGGCCAGGTATCGCAAGATGCTTAATCATTACTGACAAAAAAAAAAAAAAAGCACAAGTGATTATTACAGGATTAAATGACAATGGTGCTAACTTATAGCAATGGATAGAAACATGCAGAATCTTTTATGATACTGCCTCTGATGTGATGTTCATCTTCATTCTTCGTTCAACTTTCAAGTCGTAAAATACTGTTCAGATCTGCCTGACATTTACAACTTTTTAAATGAATGTGTGTGCTTCAAATTAAAAATTCACTCATCGACACAGCAGCAATGTCCGATGATGGCCTCCATTTATACAAGTCATGAGTAATTTTCTTAAATCAAGCCACTTTGACATAAATCAATCTGGTTGTTCACATTCCTGCAATCTTTCCTGATCTTTACTTGTATGTGAATGTGAAAAATAAAGCAACCTGTGAGTTCTGACAGCATGCAGAGATAAATGGAGGTTCAATATTAACATAAAACAAACGGTTAAAATCTGGTGCATGAGGTGTTATTTAGAAAATAAAACTAAACTGATTAATCAGGAAAAGTTAAACACTTCTTTAATTTCCTGCATATACTACATTGCTCATTTCCAAAGTTTCCACAAAATATTTATTATAAAGCATAGCCAGATAAGCAATAAAGAGAAAGCCACACTTGGCTAGACAGATCCACATTTACAAAATTAGAAGAAAGAAAAAAAAAAAGTATACACTGGTAGATCCACAACTCTTTGTGTGACCTTTGTGATTTATCACGAATCCGAGTACAGCACAGCTAGTGTGACAATGACCTGTCACATTCTGATAACAAATAGGATCTCTTCGATGTGAATTTTCTTTGAAGCCACTCCTTTTTTCGGGCCTACCAGACAAGCCCAGAGTGCTGATGCTTCAAACACACTGTAGGAATCTCTCTGCACTTTTTTTCTGTTGTTTTCTGGTCAGTCTCTCGAAGTATGTTCAGGTTTCCATGTCTGTTAAAGTGCTGATAAGTCAGGGTAGTCTCCCCCTGCAGGCAAGCCCCACCCCGGCGCAGCGCGCGTCACTGCAAGCTCTCGTATTACGATGCTCACATCCCAATATATCTCTCTAGTGAACCGGTCGTTGGCCCCACGTATACATGCCGAATATGTGTGTGGGAGGGATAATGCATCTCTTCTATCCACAACCGGTGGATAAAGGATGCTCTTCCCTTGCTTCCTCTGATGATAAGACTTATGCGTCATGCCTGCCAGTTGTTGGCCTCAATGTAGAGTTCTCATACCCAGGGTGTCCATCCCTCATACAGTACAGCCAAGTTGTCAGGGTTCTTGGCCTCCCTGATGATGCAGTCTACCTGTAATACAAATATAAAATTCTCGCATCAGAGATTAAACCCCTGCTTATCCTTTGTCAGTGACATAAATGATTACAATGGAGAAGAAGAAACTTTGTTGTTCCTTATAGGACAAATCTGATACCAGTATCAATGAAAGTCTAGTGAAATATAAACATGAGTCAGCATGTACTCTTATATGTGTTTCTAGTTTAAACAACAACAAAAAAAAAGAACATGAGGTACTTCATTTCAGCCCATATTCACCCATACCTGCTCTGCTACGCTCATCCTTTTGTTAGGATCAGGGTCCCAGCCCTCCAGTTTCATCTTCACTCTCCTCCAGACTCCAACTGCATAAGAGTTACGCTCTTGAACAGCTGGTGACAGACAGGAAGAAAACAAAAACCTATGAAATGACAGAGACACGGCTCATCATGAAACACAACATCATACAATGCCAGATCAACATTACTTCAGTGTAAGGAGCGTGTGATATACATTCAAAATACAACTTAGAAAATTCGTAATACACAAACACAACTGTCTGCACCAATGAAGTTGAAGTTTCCTACAATGTGGTAAAAACTTCAATAACTGCTAGCATACTGACAAACAAAATTATAATCAGCGATATATGATATCTTTTAAAGTAGCTTGCAAGGATTTCGAAACATAACTAAAAACGTCTTCTTATGAAAACAGTTGTTGCTGCTAACCTTTTCCAGTCTTGGGGTCTCGGGACACTTTTTCCCTTTCTTTCTTTGCTGTAAGAAATAAAAGAAATCTTATGTAGCAAAGATCTTCAATAACAATATCATCTAAGATTCTTATTCAAGAACTACATGGAAAAAATACTGATTTCTTTTTTAACAGATATCTAGAGTTTATTTTGCTGTGAACATTTCTAAGTGGAAGAGAAGCATAATATGGACTGGACAGAAATTCTATGAACAACTCTTACTTATGTATAGAATATTGGGGTGAACACACAGATAGTTTTGACAATCAGCAACAGATGGCTGACATGTTGGTGTCAGAGTGTGTGAACTATAGTGACCAAGACCCTGTCCCACCTCTCTGTTGGCACCCCTAGTAACTGACCTAGTCTGGCTAACAGGGCAGGGACTGCCATAGTCCCCATGGTGGTGGAGTCTGCACACCTCCTGCTCTTCAGCCGCACTCAGAGAAGGGAAAAAAACAGCCACCATGACCCGCTCTCAATTCACCACGATGCTACACTTCAACACCTCTGCAGCGTCGGCTGCAAAAAACACGAGCTGGCAGTTCCAGGGAGACTGATGAAGAAGATCTACAGAATATGGGACATGTATGGACATCTGGGATATTCTGGTACTCCAGATATCCTAGAAAATCAGAAGAACCAATGCAGCACAATCCCTAAGTATGAGACTCCATTCAGGGGCAAAGAAGAAGCACTCAACCTGAATGTATAAACTAGAAAAAAGTAGGAACAGCTTTATTATTTAACGAATGCAAAGTTGTGACGTTTCAGCGCTTGCCTTTGTCAGACAATAACAAAACAGGACGAAGAATAAGACAGAGGAGACAAAGTATAGGATTACATTAAATGATGTTAATGAAATAACAAAAAAATGAATGCAAAATACAAAATAAAACTTTAATTCCACTACCTCATTCAACCTGAATGAGGCAGTGGACGGAAACCCATAGCTGACTGCATGTGTCAGGATCTGTGAATTAATTTTCACCAACAGCCTGTTCCACTACCACGTGGCGCCCTTGACAGTAATCTGGCCAAGCGAACAGAGATCACAGTGACAAGGTAAAGATAGCAAAGACAGATATGCCAGGCCAACAGACATAGATATCAAGGCCTTGTTGCAAACTGTGACACAATACTAAGTTTTTCATCATGACACTAACTGTTAAGAATTTCTAGTCCGTAACAACACAATACGCAACACCACATCTACTATCTGACCAGCTTCTGTAAGACTAACTGAGGACAGAAAAGATCAGACAGCTTTCCTGTTTACATATCTTCCTCTATGTTCACAGACAAAAAAATTACACTCTCTTCAAAGACACAAAGTGATCTCTTATTCATCCACAATCCTGTAGCTTAATCCACAACCTGCCACTGACTTCTAGACACATTACTCATTATCACAGGCGATAAAAACTTTAACACTGTACTGCAAGCCTTACTTTTCCCAGTCTCATTCACAAGTTTCATGTAGACTTAAATTCTATCAGTATTGGGTGTAGCGCTGATATATGTTGGCAATCATACTTCCCTATCTGTGGAGTTCTTGGTATTTCTAATGTGAGCAGATGCCTTTCCTTCCCCATTCTGCTCTGTCAGCCTGTTAAGACATTTTCAGTCTTGGTCTCATTTTCCCTATAGTTTCCCAGTCAGATTTGTATTATACAAAACATAAAACTCATACCCTCACTGTTCAGTGTTACACCCCATACCTTGTCCCTTTGCTGCTGCTACGTGTCCAATTGGACTATTATTGTTTAGCAGGGGAGGTGAGTCCCTGTCCTTGAACTTCAGTACAGCCCTGACAGCAGGTTCCGTGATTCTCTTTGCATTTGTCTCCCCCTGGAACTGTTCACTTGGCTCTGTGTCTTGCGCTGGATTCGTGTTGGTGATGGATGGAACAAACTCAAACAAGCTGTCATACACACTGAAAAAATAATAATTTTGACATGGAATGAATCCTATGAGGCTGAATCAAATGAGAGTTAGAAAATGTGAAAATTAAAAAAACTTTTATTTAGTACAGGAAAAATAACACTCCTATCTCAATATAGCCAAACTGCAATGCATTTGTGTCACCTGTGAACCAACGGCCGAAATCCAGTAAGAAAAAAAACATCTGTCCTGACTTCTTAGCCACCAGTGAACCACGTCCTGCATATCTTTGTTAGTCGTGAGGGTTTTACCACCAACATATGTATTATGGGACTGAACAGATGAAAGTCACTTGGTGCCAAATCTGGGGAATAAGGGACCCAGCAGGACTTCTTTGGCATACAAGAATCGGAGGAAAGAATGCACTTCTTCCTTGATGTATGTCGCAATTCTGACGTGTTATTCTGGGCTTGCTGCTTGGTGACAGTGCCACTGTCTGCTTAATGTTATCACTGACCTCAGTGCTGACAAATGATACTACTAAGGGATTTCTATTTGTTCTTTCAGAACTTTTATTCACATATTTTAACTTTCATCTGATTTATCTTTGTATATCAAAGGTTAAATGAGCCAGGAGTACATTACTATTGTGCTAATGCAAGATACTGGTCACATGACAAGAAAATACTTTCTCATTTGTTAATTCTAATCCTGCTGATGAAATACACCTCTCTTCCCATCTCCAAACTCACATTAAAAGTGTGAGAATGAATACTGCTGTGGTTTTCCCAGACAATCATTCATTCATTGATAAGCATGTCCCTTGCAGAACTTTGCCTCTCTAACAGCTCTCTTAAAGGTCTCTCAGTTGTGAGCAAGATGCCCTGCTGCTAATGCATCAATGTCTTGTTGCCATCTTCACATTGGTCTTCCTCTCTTTCTTTTTCCCACTAAGTACCCTTCCATGACTATCTTCTCCAAATTATCATGACATTTAATATGTTCAAGATACTTAAGTTTTCTTTGTTTAATCTTCTTTACTAATCAACCCTCTTCAATATTAAATTCTTGCATCATGCTGTGACTATTTTAGCCTTTATATTGTAATTTAAAATTACAATTCACAACAAAGGTAACAACCACATGGGTGAAACTCAGTTTTCAATTTTTTTTTAAAAATAGAAGTCACAGAAACTGCTTTTGGTAGCTTAGAAGCTGACTCTTATTATTTCCATACATTAACTCCTTTGTAAGCTTTCAGGTTTCATATTCAGCTCTTTAAAATAGCCCACAATAAATGGTAATGGCCAACATCAAGACATCTGACACAGCAAACTTCAAGTAGCACAATGCTCACATAAGTAATTTAACAGGCCAGCAACAATTATTTATCTTAACTTTCTTTCAACTTTTGTCAATGATTTCTTAGAAAAAGAAATAAATCTTTGTATTGCAATCCTCTGACAGTTTTTTTTTTCTGAAACAAATGCCTCAGATTCAACAAAAATGATTACTATAATCAAATCGAGTTAAGTCATTCAAGATAATTGTTAGTTCACTGACAAACAGTTTTGCTGGGAGCTGCTTCTGCATAGTCAGTGGTCAAGAAGCAGCATGTTTCCAACAGCCAGCTGTTCTTGGGTCTGCTCAAGGAACTCAAGAAAGACCCAGTGGTCCATACACCATGTGATGAGATGCTGCAGTCACTAGATCTTCAGAAGCAAAGATGACTGTACTCTACTGCTGGTACATTTATTAGTGCTGGTGAACCAAATCTGTCCAATACCTTGTCTCCATCCCACCTCTCTGTTGATACTTCTGTCAACAAATTTCACCTTGTCTAGCTTGTCTAGTGGGGTAGAGTTCACTGTGGTCCTCACTACCACAGAGTCTGCAGAGAAGTTTGTCTTTTCAGAGTCCATGCTGGGTTTACAATCTAACAACCCCCCAACCCCAAGAACAAACCACCCCCTGATTACATGCTGGACTTACATGCTAATCCCCTCCCCCAACAAACCACTCCCTGAGTCTATGCTGGGTTTACAACCTAACAACCCCCCACCCCCAAAAACAAACCACTCCCTGATTACATGCTGGACTTACATGCTAATCCCCTCCCCCAACAAACCACTCCCTGAGTCTATGCTGAACCCCCTACCCCCAAGAACAAACCACTCCCTGATTACATGCTGGATTACATGCTAATCCCCTCCCCCAACAGACCACTCCCTGAGTCCATGCTGGGTTTACAAGCTAAACAAAGTCACTCCCAGCCTGACATAAAGCTCATGCTGCAACATGTTCACGGTGTCAGATGTTCCGAACATCCTGCTCACAACTCAACCAGATAATGTCTACACAGACAGCTCCTCAGAGGAAGCAAGGAAGAAAAAGACGAGTGGGAATCCTCATCCTAACACAAAAAAGAAAAAAAAAACAACAGAGAAATCAGTTGCTACAGAACTATCCACAAACTTTAGGGCAGAACTGATAACAATCCTTGACGCTGAAAAGATTCTGGAGGAAAAACGACCAAAAGACACAAAAATAGCCTTCTTACGTGACAGTCCTCTATATACAATGAAGTAGAGTACCACCTAACAAGGAGAAACAAAATCAGCTCTCCATGATATACATTACAGCACTACAGTGGACCCATGCACACTTTGGCACTACAGGAAACAAAACAGCCGATAAACTAGCAAAGGAAGAAAAATTCAGACACAAAATATCACAAAAGGAAGTGAAAGCACTAGTTAAAAGGAAATACCAGAACACCTAGAGGCAGAAGACAAACAGCAGACATCTACAGAACCTCATGCTAAGATTATAACCACAATCTTCGGGCTGCAAACTGAACACTGCAGACTAAACACAATCTCCACAAGATGAAGGCTACACCAACAGACCAATGCATGCGCCAGAATGCCCCCCCCCCTTTTCCTGTACACATACTACAGACTTGCACTACATATGGGACCTCGGAGCCCAGGTATGGCCCCATGAGAAAAGCATGGAGGAGAAACTCTGGGGTTCCTATGAAGACCTCCTGTTGACAGCAGGATTCATGGAGGCAACCCAGTTCCCTGTTTAGAAAGCTGAGTATATGAAACTAAACACAGAAGAAGAAGAAGAAACAATTAGATCTTTACCACATCATGAACAATTAACAAAAACAAATTCAAGTTCCTAGATACAAAGAGATGTATTCTAGCAAAGTTAAAACGTCAGCACCGTGTCCAGTGAAAAAACAAACACACACACACAAGAACATGAGCCTTACACACATGCACACAAAAACTGAAATCATAAGAAACTGGTCAGCCATACGCAACTCACATATCAAGCTGAGCTCTAAGCTCTTCCAAGTCCTGGACACTCTGTGACATTTCCTCTCTTGTGGTCATTTCACTGACCACTGTCTTAAGAATGGCTGTTATCTTCTCAGAGAATGTCTTGTATTGAGTTAAATAAGCCCTGATGCTGCCCTGTAGTACTTCTTCTCCATAGTCTTGTTCCTCTAGCTGTTACAGACAACAGAAAATTAGAAATTAAATGATACTGCACTAGACAAATAAAAATTTTCAAAGTCTAATACAGGAAATTAAAAAAAAAAAAGAATAACAAATGAAAAGAATATCATAAAGTGAAGATAGGGAATCATATTTCCTTTACTTAACTAATGTTCCATTATACAAATTACTGTTCTATTTTGTTTTTTTAAATTCACTTTCAACTTAGGTTATGAGCTCGGGTTTCATGTGAGGACATGTTCTTTGACACACTGAAGGCTGAGCACAGAGCAATTTGGTGTTCCTTGCCTTGCCAGTGGACATACTGTTTTCAGAGGCCACACATCCAGTTAAATATGCATATTCTTACAACTTATGTTCTGCAAAACATTTGAAGAAAAAGACACGACACCCTTAAGACAAAGACTCTCTGTGAAGCTTGTCAAAAATTCTACCACCTCTTTCCCCCCTCTGAATCCAGGATCTGAGACTCTAATGAAATTAGAAAGAATTACTAACTTCACTTTTGTCTCAAAACTTCCAACTTCTACAGCTATATATTCCTGTGATAGGTTACTTGCTGAAAGTGGTTATTCATAAGCTATGTATCTGCCACATAGAAGTAGGATAACCCAGTCAATACACAGAGGCAGCTAAGGAACATGGTGTAACATGATGCTGGTGCTGCATTTTCTTTGACCTGATGGTACACTACAGCCTGACCTGGTTGGCTGAGTAGTCAGGTGCTTGGTCTACTAATCTGGTGGTACTGGGTTCAAGTCCCAGGAGTGGGGATTTTTTTTCTGGTACCACCACACCAAAAAGGTCCTGGGGTCCACCCAGCCTCTAAAAATGGATAACTGAGAAATCCTGGAAGGTAAATATGGCCAGGTATGATACTGATCACATCACACTTTCATGTGCCTAACACTGTATGCCCAATATGCCTTAATGGCATGGAAACAGGGATTTTACCTTTTTTTATCATGCCTGGCCACCTTTCCTTTGCCAGGTTCAGAGGAAGGTAAAAACCCATCTCTACAGATGGGTGACTTGGGTGCCTCAGTTTTTCTAACCAGACCCTCATCATGAATGATGAGTGCATTAACCACTTCGCTACTCAGGTGCCCTTATGGTGAGACAGTGCCATCTCAAATAAAAAAGGTAACAGGTGACATTACTTTACAAGCTCAAAATTACAGAGTAAGTCATAATATTTTCTGGTCAATTAAACTTTACATATTAAACAGCCATATAAAGATAAACAGTGACATATTTTGTGATAATGACATGTTCAATGGAAAGTTAACAGACCATGACACTTAGCCACACAGAAGCAAAACTTACCTTAGCCACATAGAAGCAAAACTTACCTTAGCCAATGTCTTGAGAATGGACCTGATGTCTGACATAAGTCTGTGGTGGGTTGCCAGAAGACTCTTGATCACGCCCACTGACTCTCTGATGTCTCTCTGAGGGATATCACCAAAGCAATGTCCATTTACAAATACACAGAAGAAGGCTCTTACTGAGAAATATCTAATCTCCCTATCCAATTTACATCCCATTTCCTCTCTTCTCCATAACCTCTACCCCTCTTTTTCACCCCATACTCTCAACTCATAAATAAAGGAAACTGGATTTCCAGTCTAAAGTCTTATCCCAACAATATCAAATCATGACCTATATCACATATATATCACCATGTCTTGGTTTGGATCATTATCTTCACATTCTTGATAAGTCAATAGGTTCTGCAATCTCAAATTTACTATATACCTAAACTGCATAATGAGTGAAGACATAAACTCTGTGTTGATCTGCAGATCTTCTTGTGCCTTCAGCATGATGTTTACAATTGGCATCACCAACTTGTTCAGTCTAAGAAGATTTCTGCTATTCATTGTGGTGAAATCTTTCAACCCACCAGGCTTGATTCTCCTTCATAATGCTGGCTGAGTGATTACTTGGCCATAATAGACAACAGATGAAGATAATATAAAAATATTCAACAAATATTTCAACACTTTAGAAAACAGCAGCTATTTCTATTATCGTTTAAGGATTTGTGAAATTCACAAATTTTTACAGGGAAGAAAAAATTGTTTCAAATTTTTTGTTAAAACAATGAGTTTTTGAAATAAATGTTTTTACATGGTATAACAATTTTTAACAGTTTTAAAAACCACATTTTTATGGGGAAGAAAAACTGTTTTAAATAACAGTTTCAAAAATACAAGTTTTCACACAGAATTTTTTAATGTTAAAAAATGAGCTTTAAAAGTACAGTAGAAAAATTTCACTTCTTTTCTTTCAGTTTGTAGATAAACTGTTAAGAAGCATTCATCATATAATTATTATTATGGTGGGCATTTTGAACATTTAATCCAAATTTAGGTTACTGTGAGAAAGATGTGAAAAAAAAAAAAAAATTAACACTGTGGATCTTGTTTATGATATATACAATTTTAAAACATGCATGCACAATTTTACTTCACTCTGTGTATAATGTTTAAGAATGTGATATCATGTTCCACAGACCCACTTGATCCAGTTAAGGGTATCTCTTAATTCTCATCCTGTTTTCCCATGTAAGCCTCACATCTACATTTTCTGGACCTGCCCTCTGCCTAATTCATCAAGTGAAGCCAAATTTATTGGTTGTTTTGACCATCTTTTCTTGTTTACTGACAAGCAAGTGAGAATCCCACAAACACCATTTGTAACTCAAACATTCATGTTGTGAGTTATGGTACATTAATAATTTTTAAAAAATTTTTTTCTGGGTTGTTTCCTTGAATAATTCCAAATATTTTTTATTTTCACTTGACTCTCAAATTCTCTTAAAAGGCTTTCCAAGTTACAATTAAAATAATCAAAAATCATTTTAAAAAAAACAAAAAAACCTTCATGAACAGAAAATATTATGGCCAAAAAAATAATTATGCCACAGCTGGTCATAATCGAAACTCCTATGCTGGAAAACAACCAACAAAAAAAAAAAAAACAAAAAAAACCAGCCATTTGTCCACATTCCACACAACCTACCCAAGAAATATTCTAAATATTGTCTGACCTCATATCAAGCAACATACACCTAACTGCTCAGAGCATGCAAACAAAGGATACAGTAAAATCTCATTCTAGCAGACTTCAAGGAGACTGACAAACTAGTATGTTATATCAAAAGTCCACTACATCAAAAATAAGACATATACATGTGTAGCTGGGACCTGGTCCATTATTACCAAGGTTCCATTATAAATGGGGTCCGTTCTCATGGGATTTTACTGTACATTCATAGCAAAAGAAAAGGTTTTGGAAAAAGGTTCATATATATTTCAAAAAGTCTCCAACACTACAGCTGCTAAAGCAGCCATGTGATGGACAACTGAAGGAAAGGTGAAGAGTGGCTGAGCAAATACAACTCATCAAAGAACTGAAGAAGCCAAAGAATGCAGTCAGCACAACAGATGGAGTGCCATACTCTGGATGGCTGCAAAACCATGAGAAATGGATAGAACTTGTTGCTGTCTTTCAAAACAACACATAACAATGTGTAATGGTGACTGACTGATCAAGAACTGTTCAATATATGAATAGACTGATGGATAAAAAGGACACTGAAATCATCTGCAGGCAATCTTAAAACCAAGAAAACATTATATAAAGATCACTCTGAAGTTGTATGTTGAGAATTTTGTTGTACTTGCCTGGCAGTCAATGAGACTATGGGCAATCTGCTCCATGTTTTTCTTAGCATCTGTCACAGACTTGTCCACAGCTTCTATAGCTTTCTTGATCCAGGTCAGGTCTGACTTCTCTCCTTCAATGAGTGGCTACAGAAATGACAAATGACTCCAGCAATAGATTATGATAAAATTACTACAACAATAGATTATGATAAAATGACTCCAGCAATAGATTATGATAAAATGACTACAACAATAGATTATGATAAAATGACTACAACAATAGATTATGATAAAATGACTCCAGCAATAGATTATGTGTTAAAATGACCCCAACAATATATGTTAAAATGACTCCAGCAACAGGTTATGTTAAAATGACTTTAACAACAGATTCTGTTACATAACTCTAGCAATAGATCAAGTTAAAATGATTCCAGCTGTGGATTATTTTAAAATAACTCCAGCAATAGATATATTTAAAAATAGTGATAAATTATATTAAAATAACAAGACAGGCAACCGTAGCTCTAACAGAGAGCAGAACATGGTAAATTTGTTTCATTCACTCCTGTATAAATCTGAAGTCAGAGTTTACAGACTATCAGCACACCCAGCAAGGACTGACCTTTATCTCAATCATCCGGAGTTCTAGATCAGACACTGAGCTGCTGGTCGACTCCAGGAGCATGCAGCACTCAGAACACCTAGAAAATTTAAATACTTCCATGAACATTCAAGTTCCCTATAGCTCATGATCTTAATTTAAGACTAAAATATGAACAATTTATGTTGTTCATTTCACTTCATGGTCTCAGCTATATGCATCCAACAGCAAACAGAAAAATACATTTTATCCCACCCAAAGGTTATTTTGTACACTAAATGGGACACTGTTGGCACATATACTTTATCCTGTTGTGGAAGCACACAGTCAATCTAAATAAAGTGTAGCCAAAAAATAAATCTGAATTCATTCAGCACTTTATATTGTTTATGTGAAATGTACCTGTAATGTCACAAATTTAAAAAAAAAGAAACAGTAAGACAAAAAATAACCCGAACCAAGCATCATACATACCCTGACAACAACACCCTGGTGTATGCTGGGTATGTTCCCTGATTTCGGTGCTATTTCAAAACAAAATAGTGACATATCCTTGCAGTACTGCATAAGCTTTTTACGAGGGTCATACCGAAAGTTGTGAGCAAAAATTTGTTTAAAAATCAGAATTTATAGAGGAAATATAAATGTATCACCTTAATTTGCACCCTTTTCTTCACTTTTCAACATAATCTCCATTTCTCTGCACACATTTTCCCCATTGTTCTGCAAGTTTGAAAATACCCCCCCGGTAGAATTTCGTTCCAGCTGACCGACGGCACAGACGCACTGCTTTCTGGAAGCTCAGTGGTCTGGCAGATCAGAAGCATCACTTGTACATGGAGAGATTAAAATGTTCCTTGGTCACCTTCTATCAAGGTCACAGTTCAAAATTCTGTGACTGAGAATATCAGATCTGACCCTTCCAGGAGACAGTCTGAACATACAAACCCTGCAAAAGGGGTTTTTATTAGCTGCAGTCACTGAGTTACAGAAGTAAACTAAACACACAACTATTGTGCGCACCTTATATTCTGA
The DNA here is from genome assembly GCA_009760885.1 of Achatina immaculata. Classification (NCBI taxonomy): domain Eukaryota; kingdom Metazoa; phylum Mollusca; class Gastropoda; order Stylommatophora; family Achatinidae; genus Lissachatina; species Lissachatina immaculata. The sequence continues at coordinate 20,357,243 of CM019697.1, read as the reverse complement.
GCTCTATATACTCACTGGTTAAGAAGCTGCAGAAAGTTTGTGTCAGTAGAGGAGGCTTCTTGAGTGTGAGTGCGGAGGGCCTCTAGATGTAACAAACCTTGACACAGGCTGCTGGCCTCTGTCACTCTTTTGCTTTCCTCCTGAAAACAGAGCCATAAATCATTTGTATGAGAAAATAAATAGGCCATGATTCACAGACTACATGTTGGCCATTATTCATTACTAGAAAATAAGTAGGTCACAACTGATTAGTAGAAGAATATAAGTAGATTATTTTATACTAAAAGTGTAAATATAGAAAAGTGTTGGAGTTTTTGGCAAGCCCATCTAGCAGTCTCAACAACTTCTCATATTTGATCTGGACCAACCAGCTAGAAATCTGCTAAGTCTATGTTGGATTCTCACTGAATATATTTTCTATAGCCTGCAACACCTCCCATATGGGCTTTCAGTCTGTGTGAGGCTATCTTTAACCAGCAAACTAACAGAACATCTATGCAATCTTAACAGATTACAATACATGACAACTTTTCAATATTTTACACGAGCAAATGTTTAAATGTTGGATAGGAACTGCTTCAGTTGTGAAACCAGGAACCTACACCAAGATGAAAAGACAAAATACTTTTTTTTTTTTTTTTGGCTGAAGGATTGGCACCAGTCTGTTCTGATACAACTGACAGGGATTTCTGTTACACTTGCCTGGCCAATGATGTAAGGACCAATGAGTTGTTAATGGTGCTAGACTTCTTTTTATCTTAGGTCTCCACTAAAGAAGATAAGCTCTATGGTTCCATACATGAATTACAAAAAACAGTGAAATTTATCCAAGAGACAGGACTGCAGATATAGACAGACAGTGCGAACGAAGAAGAAGAAGAAGAAGATCTTAGGTCTGCCTTGGAAAATAAAGAGAGGAGTTTTCTTCAGGTACTTCATCAGCCTTGTAATATCTGTCATAGTTCCATACTTTCTATCTCAATTTGTAGTGTAGCTTTGTTTATACAGCATGTTCAGAAAATAACTGTGCACTCTCTCTCTCTCTGAACCTTAAGTGCCCAGGGCACATGGGGCTTCCGCAAGGGTTTTCCACAAATGCCTGTCCTTCGCCTTTTTTTCTGCTCTTGCCCAGGTGAGCCCTCTATTGCTTAACATCCTTTCTGTTGTTCTTCTCCATGTCTCTACCCTTTGGCATAGGGCCAGCAACCCTATCTGGTAAAAAACTATCAGACTGCTACAGAAACGGAAGCAAGGGAAAAAGCAAATGCAGGTGGAAGGAGAAATGCTTATCAGGCCCCAGATGAGTGGAAAACTGGGCTTATAGTAAAACTACCAAAGAAGGGTGACCTCAGAGATTGCGGGAACTGGAGAGGCATTACCCTACTGCCACTCACCAGTAAAGTATTTTGCAGAATAATCATCAACAGAATTGTACCAACACTTGAGGAAAAACTTTGGAAAGAGCAGGCAGGATTTAGGAAAGGAAGATAATGCATAGACCACATATTTGTACTTAGACAAATATTAGAACAGGCAAATGAGTGGCATAGCACAACATATGCATTGTTCATAGATTCTGAGAAAGCCTTTGACAGTGTCAACAGAGATGCACTGTGGAAAATCCTAAGATGGCATGGCCTCCCCCATAAGATAGTAAATGTAATCAAAGCCCTATATGAGGGTTCTCAGTGCAAAGTGATCTGTGGAGAACATACCTCCAGCAGCTTTAGGGTACAAACAGGAGTGAAACAGGGATGTATACTATCACCAACATTATTTATCTTGGCAGTAGACTGGTTAATGAAGGAGGCAACATCAGACAAACGCAGAGGATTACAATGGGCCCTTGACACAGTGCTGGAGGACCTTGACTTTGCGGACGACATTTGTCTATTATCAAGCAGTCACAACTGTGCACTAACCCAGTATCAATTCCAGTATCGTAGTGGTATCTTAATGACTGTGGTATCTAGCCACATCTACCTGCGTACACTAATGTGTTGAAGCCTGCTGCTGTGTAACATTCACTGTATTCAGTTTGTCTTTGTGTATTCAGTTATGCAGACATTAAGATATCACTACGATACTGGAATTGATACTGGGTTAGTGCACAGTTACTTACGGAACACCATGTACTGGACTACTGTGTCTTATTTTCTACCTAGATTTGTTGTATACCTCTGTTTACTCTTGACTGCTGTATCATATTTTCTATCTAGATTTGTTGTATAGCTCTGTTTACACTGGACTGCCTGTCATATTTTCTGTCTAGATTTGTTGTATAGCTCTGTTTACACTGGACTGCCGTGTCATATTTTCTATCGAGATTTGTTGTATAGCTCTGTTTACATTGGACTGCCGTGTCATATTTTCTATTGAGATTTGTTGTATAGCTCTGTTTACACTGGACTCTCTTTTGTCATAATTTCTGGAGCATGTCCTCCACTATTATACGTGCAGTAGAAATAATTTATCAATTTTTTTGGTAAGACTTTCACATCACATCATTACCAAGCATTTATCTTACAGTAAATGTTGCACGGTGTGAAGCTGGAAAGATAATCTATTATGTCCACTAGTACTTCCAGCTCAAAATGACAAGAGAATTTGTGGTCAGCACTTACTTCAACAATCTTCTTGCGATAACTTGCAGCCTTCTCAAAGTTGCTTAGCATTACATTGAGGGAAGGGTTAGCTCCAGCAGCCCATCTCAGTCTCTGACTAATACTAGCTTCCATTTGGGAGTAGCGCTCTTGGCATGACACAAGTAAAGACTCCAGCGGTAACAGAGCCTGGACCGACTGCAGAAGGAAAAGCAGGGCATGGCTTAGTTATCTCTTCATTTATTTATAATTAAAATTAGAAAGAAATTTACCTATAAAGGATTCTCCCCATTTTCTGAAACTTAGATTTTACACCATTTCATTTTTATTAAAGACCCATATTAGTACCTGTTTTTGCCAACAGAAAGAAAGCCAAGTGGATTTTTGCTTTCATCACAGAAGTGGAAAGTGAAAATAGTGTTCAGTGTTTGTTCTGCAGTGAGCCGTTTTAAAAGCAGTGTGTATCCTGAGCAGCAATAGTAGCACCACCAAGATCCTTTCCTAGGAACTATATTTAGCATTTCACCATCAAGCCAGCATAACTTTAAACAAAGGAACACTCTACAGGGTGATTCTAAATGAATGGAACAACTTTGCGTACTTATTACAAAGAAACTATTATAGAAAAATGTGCAAGGCATCAACTGAGAGGAAAACTCTCAAATTTTACTTGCATTACAAGAATTCACAAACATTCAATGTGGAAACCATGCGTCATGTGACATATGTCCAGATGATATATTTGATTATATTTGTTATACCAGTGCCCTCTTTCAATTTTTTCTTTCTAATAGATGTATTGGAATCCCCAAAAGCAGTTCACCGTCTCAGTGCTATGGTCATGTTAGAATAGTGAAGAAATAGAGCACAGTACTGTACATTTGGACCTAAAAAAAAAATCATAGACAAAGCAGTTTTAGACTTGAGGGAAAGACAAATGACAAGAGAATCATCTGGGACTTGAAACACAATCTGTGGGCGTGAGATAGCTAATGCACCGTTCTCTTGACGGTTGTTCATCCTACTGGAGACTAAAAATAACTAAAATAAAAACAACAGAAGAGATAATTAAAGTGAGATATATTTATAGCCAACTTATTATATTCGGATATAAAATTAACTAAACGTACACATATATATAAATACATATATATATATACACATACATATTCATTAACTCTTTCCGTGCCGGAGGAAGAAACACGGACGTGTTGTGGAGTACCAGAGTAAAAACACGGGTCTTGATAGGGTTGGGGGTATAGTTATAAAATGGAATGGAAAACAGTATTTCCATGTACTTCCATATACTTATTATGTTTCAAAGTATAATTAAATGAATGAAAATTTCATAAATGCAGAGTTTTTTAAGAAAAAAGAAGTAATGTGATGTTTTTAGACACTGATTGTGCCCAGCTCACCATCGGCTAGGTCTAGATATGCACTACTTACCATCTGAGATGTGTAGATCTACTTGTCAATCTCATATTCTGATTCTTTGTTGCATTCTCGCTAAATTAATGTATGAAATAACCTTCTAACTACTTCTAACGTTGTCTAATATGTCTAGATCTATTTGGGATACATTCAAGAGTAGTGGGGTGGTCACAGGCCATGTCCATAACCCTATCTACATCATCAAAAATTGAAAAATTTCGGTCTTTCTCTTCCTTTTTCTCACTCGGCATCACTTGTAACTAGGCACTCTTTTGGCATTTTGAAAAGTGTCACCGGAATCGCGGACGAAATATGTACAATCCAAATGTTACACTGGTTGTTTTATTGAAACAAACCAATGATCATTATACCGACCATTGGTACACAACGGGTATACTGGAAGCGTCATTTTTATGACAAAAGGCACAGAAAGTGTTAAACAATTTAAATGTTTAGCTCTTCTCGTGCCGGATGTCAGACTTCTGATGCTTCCAGTTTCTCACATGGTGGCAGACGTAAAAAAATCGATGCATGGTTTGTAGCGGGTGTAACGTTTAGATTGTAAATATTTAGTGTGCATGCCCCATGACCTTTTCCATCATGGCCGAAAAGTGCCTAGTAACGAGCGATGTCAAGCGTCAAAAAGCAAAGTTTTTGATCGAGAAATTTCAATTTTTCATGATGTAGATAGGGATATGGACATGGCCTGTGACCAGACCACTATTCTTGAATGTATCCCAAGTAGATCTAGACATATTATACGACCGGAGTAGTAGTTAGAAGGTTATTTCAGATATTGTTTTAGCGATAATGCAAAACAGAATCACAATACAACATCGACAGGTAGATCTACACATCTCAGATGGTACATAGTGTGGATCTAGACCTATCCGATGGTAAGTTGGACACAGTCATTGTCTAAAAACATCACATTACTTCTTTTTTCCTAAAAAACTCTGCATTTATGAAATCTTCATACATTAAGTTATACTTTGAAGCATAATAAGTACACGGAAGTACATGGAAATACTGTGTTTCATTTAATTTTACAACTATACCCCCATACATATCAAGACCCGCGTTTTTACTCTGGCACCCAACTGAACATCCGTGTTTCTTCCTGTGGCACAGAAAGATTTAAAGGCCATTACTTTCTTCATCTCCATCATGACTGAGGCTCTGCCGGGGGGAACCATCTGTGAGAGCTGCCTTCCAGACTGTGTAAAAAGGTCCTCGTGAAGCCACTGGAAACGAGCAAGCTGAGGCTGGCATCTCTGTACCTGACCCTTCATCAACAGTATGTGAGCATCTAAGCGCCTGAAATTGTCATGAAGATTAAAAATAGTTTTGACAACACTTCAAAAGCTAAAATCAACCATAAACCCTATTTGACTGTGCATATTAATATTACTATACTTCAGGCACACTCATACATGCTTCAGTCTGCTTCTTCAAAGGAGCATCTCGGCACAGGTGAATGTACTCTGTACACCAACAATAATTCTCATCTCAAAGAAGACAGCATCAGGACATAACATCTAATTTTTTTTCTTCTTCTCAGGAATCCTGTTGTTTTGTTCTTCTACTTCATCATTTGTCCTTAAAATGACAATGGTTGTGTTATACTCCGGTTACGTGCCTAATGCCCCACCACATCTGACTTCGGCTCAACGCATTTTTAGACAATGCGCGTCTTCCCACGGTGATCCCTCTTCTCTTGGCCCAAATGCTCTCTGTTTCCAGGTGCACCAATGGGAGCTGTAAGGGGGTCTTGGCTGGGTATGGTGTGGCAATCCTGACACAAGCAGTTGGCTAAAGATGGCTGACCACTACCTCATTCAGCCTGAGTGTCTCCCTCCCCCCCCCCCTTTACTACTGATCCGGTCAGCCCTATCTTGCCACAAAACTTCTTCTTCAGGATTTCCAACAGTTCTGGACTATGTTTCAACACTTCTCGGGCCAAAGACAGGAAAATCAGTTTTCTGGTTTCCATGCGTTGTTGGCCAAAAGGCAGATTTACCACTTTCGACTGTTTCTAGCATGTTATTTAAAGTCATTTTTGGTTGTCTGTATTTTTACTGCAAAGTTAATATAATAAAATATTGTTTTCAATCTTTGTAACTTAAAACAAAAATAGAAATCTCGTGGTTTTAGCTGTTGGGAACACGTGTTTACGAGATCTCGCCAAATCGACATTTTGTGCAAATGGCGGAGCATGCTTCTCTTGATGACACATTATGCTCTGATTTTTTTTGTCAGACTACTCCAGTGATGACTAAATATCACTGTTTAATGATTCTAGTAATGAAATTGATGTGTTTCAAAGTGATTTCTGTGACGGCGTATCAGATTAAAAATACGATAACTAGGCACAGCGCTGATGTGTCAGAAGTGAAAATTCAAGTGACAGTGTGATTGTTATTCAGTGTCAGGATATGATGCTCCAACAGCAACTATTTCACATTTTTCATGTGATATAGCAGTGATATAGGTGTGTGTGGAGTAACACTGATTCTACACCAGTTCTTGAAAAATTTACAGGAAATCCTGGTGTTTCAGTGAATGTAAACAAACCAGACAGCATAGAGGAAATTTTCAGTACAATGTTTGGCAATGATTTTTTTAAACTGTTAGCTAATCATGAAAATTTATACTGTGCACAGACCCAACATATGAACAAACCTACTGCCTTTTTGTCTGAAAATTTAACACATTCAGACATGAACAAATTCTTTGGAATTATCATTTTGATGGGCCAGACTAGGAAGCCACACTGGAAAGATTACAGGACAACAGACCCTCTTCTGGAAACATCAATATTTTCAAAAACAATGAGCAGAGCTAAATTTGATCATCTTCTAACATTTCTGCATTTCTCTGGCAACTCTTAGACATTTCCAGAAACAGGTAGAATTAGCGAAATAAAATCTCTGCTGGATTATTTTTTGCCTAAATTTCAAGAGTTGTATAAACTGAAGCAGCAGCTTTTGACCAATGAAGGAAAGACAAAAAACTTGTCCGCATGATATCAACAATGCACAACAATGATTATCTGGAATAGTAAAGGATCATGTCCTGGTGAAGCCTGAGGATGAAAGCACTAAAAAAGAATCATCTAGGAAGTGCAGAGTGTGTTTGGTCAATGAGAAAAAGAGTGAAACAAAATTTATTTGTAAAAGTTGTCAAGTCCCATTGCATCTAGATAAATGTTTCACAAAATATCATACTCAAGAAGTACTAGAGGGTCTTGAGGGTCTGTCTACCAACCTGGATTAATTTATCTCAATAGTGAGTAGAGATATGCATGTTTTTCTAAGTCCACTCAAAAAAAGTTCATTTTTGAGAAAAATGGCTGGGAATTGGGGGTTTTCAGGGTAAATAACTGTGTTCCACAAAGTGTTAAGATTAGTCTGATCAATTAAGATCTTATGCTATGGAAAATTAATATTTATGTCTTAAAATAAAGCTAATTACTTAAAGGTTCTGAACAATACTCATCTGATAACTGTACTTTTGAAATTCTTGTACATGCAACTGAAATTTGCTTGTTTATTTATTCTCATAATTATCTTGGGAGTGAAGACAACAGTAACAGAGCAATTATCTGGAGCCAAGCTGAGGGAGTCACATAAAGCATCATAATCCACTCTTTATCCAACTATAGAACTTTCAGTTTATTGTTGGCTGCTAAGAACAAAGATCAAGAACCAGACAAACATAAATTCTCTGCAAAGAGAGAAAAAGATGCTACTGCAAACACAGGAAAAAATTTAAAAAGTATCCTTTCAAGGAAAATCTAAAGACGCTAGTGCAACTGATTTAAAAAAAAAATGTGCCAAAGTCAAAACCACAGCTTCTGAGCAAGTCTTGACAAATATGAATCTGAAATGACTCACTGAATAAAAGCTGTTTACAGAAAAAAACTCCTTCACAAGTGCAATGATCAAATAGAAATATTCGTACAACTTTAGCCATGAGAAGCAAAATGCAGAGCCCTATCAAGAAGTCTGTTTGCCTCACTCAACACTGAAAGGTATTTGAGGAAGAAGACAAGAACAAGGCAAAACTAGACACGACAACTTTAGTTAATTTCCTTTTCGTCCGGCCGAGTCATTTTCTACTCACTTGGCCAGGTCAAGTTTCCTCCATGCTGTGTCCAAATTGCTGGTGAGAGCTGTCACCTGAGTGAGATGCCTGTGCTGGAACTGACCAGTGGTCAAGCATGTCTCCATACCCTTCTTGCACAGCAAATCCAAAGGCACCTTCCACTCAGCACCAATGTCTTTGAGCTCGATCTCTGCACGGACATTCACACCCAGTTCTCCCAGCAGCACACAGATTATGTAACCCAGCACCTGAGATGGGAAGCCCAGCACCTGAAACCAGACCAATATGACAACTAAACCATATCTGAACTTATTTGCTTAGTGTGCAAATATTCAATAGAATACCTTAGGTTAAAAACAGAAAGAAAAACAAAACAAAAAAAAACACAAAACAAATGTATAAACAAAATCTAAATGGCCAAAAAAGCTATGGTAATAAAAGAACAAACTACATATATAAAATATTGATAATATAAAATAAAATATATAAAATATGAATAATACAAACTACATATATAAAAGCTGAATGAAAAAAAAAAACAGAACAAATACCTAAACAAAAAAAATTAAGTGTCAGAATTATATGTCAACACTTCTAACTGGATTATCCCTCAATAAAGTCACAAGTTTTTTTTCTGTTCTGAATACAGAAACATGACTTACCTGCTTCCTCACAAAGTCGGCAATGAATTTCTTTATGGGTTTTGCCATCTGCTCCACATCATGTACAACACCAACACTCAAACCTGGAGACACGGTTTAAAAATGCTAATCCCTTCATTAAGTACAAGAATATCTAAAACAATTCAGTTACGAGAATATGAATGCAAGGAGCTAATTAAACATTAACAGATTTCTACCATTTTATACCCAAGGCATGAAGTGCATGTCAAGAAGAAAGATATGGGACACTGCCTCCATTTGGTCACATTTCAAGAGGTTATTAAAAGTTGCTTTCTTCTACTGTGATGAACACTCTGAAGGACCAGCTTTGCAACACAAGCAGAGCAGAATCGGGATTTTCACCAACATGGCACTTCGCTTGCCCACACACTGGTGGAAGAACAACCCTGGACAATCGGAGACCTGGCCTCACTGCTGCACTATCTGCACTATCCAACCTGGCTCCGTCTAATTCCCAGCTGATCTCTTACACTCAGCGAGCACCTCAGGACATCATTTTGATGATGTTATGGACCCACCTTTAACACAGCCAATTCTACTGTGACAGTACCTGGGTAGTGTTGACAGTATGACAGAAGTATGTGGACCACCAAGGGGATTATAAGGAGAAGTAACCATATAAAAGTGATGAAAAACTGAAGATTCTGAAAGTCATTTGTCAAAGTTTTATTGAAATACTTGTGCTCATTTCCATGCAAAAAAAACCCCCCAAAAAAACAGAAAGTCTGTCTCATATAAATGGAGAAAGAAATGTGCTGATGATCTTCAATTTTGGCAGACCTCACTTTCCTAAGATAAAATTCTGGATAACAGAAACTGAATTATACCACCATTTTCCAGATGGAATATCCTCAAGTTTAGTATATTTATTTTAACATAATATACATCTTACACTGCTTATATGTAATGTATGTGCATTCACTACCTATTATATTAATCACATTTACTATGGACTGTCTATGGTTAAATGTTTTATTAAATATTCATCTGGAACACCCCCCCCCCCCCAACCAAATTCACAAAATTGACGATCATCAATATCAACTGAAATACAAACATACACAAACATCATTTACCCTGTATTGCAGCAGCAAACTGTGACGCCATATAGAAAAAATCTTGGATTGCCTGAAGCCTCTTCAAGAAAAAAAGGCTGGACAAAAGTGGCCTTGTTGTAGAGCTGAAGTTGGACAACTGGAACAGTTAAGAGAGGGGAAAGAAAAAGTTATGTACGTTAGTGTTATCTCAGGACAAAAAAAATACATTATGGAAAAAATAGGACTCAAATTTCTGTATAATTACTACTGTTTTTGATTATCTTAACCACAGTAAGTACACAGACTTGTAAATCTTACTTTATATTCTGACTATTTGGCATACTTCCGTACTAGCTGTTATTTACATTTACAATACCCAAAGAAAAATGAATTATTGAAAAAAAAAAGGCAATAAAAATGCATACACATACACATAAAAATTAGACAGAGTACATACATATGTATGCGTGTGTAATTTTATGAATTTAAACACACATTTCTGAGAAAGGGCATCATAAATTTCATTAGACTATCAAAGAGGGTCCACAACACTAGAAAGGTTAAAAGAAACTTTTAAAATGCTTTAGGCATTATATGTCCTGTCTAAGAGACTGCTTCATTTCAAATATCGTATGACTTTTTTAAAGCTACTTCACATTCATAATGTCACAGATGTTTCCATGCACACAAAATATCTAAACACCTTAATCTCTGGATTTTTAATTAAAGAAACCCCTTGTTTTGAAGAGACTTAGTTAAAAAAATATTCTTACCTGCATGGACTTAGCCTCTCTGACCGTGTCCACTTTCTTCCAAACTGCAGGCACATCTAAAGTCTGCATACTGTCCAACAGCTCAGCAAAATCTGACTCCAGTTTTGAAAACAGCCCACTGAAACCCATAAGCAGCATTTGTCCAGATGTCAGCTGGTCAGTGCCCAAGCTGGACAAGCTGGGGTTGCTGGTGCTGCTTCTGTTCTGCAGCAGGTCCACGAAGTCCTGTTGCAGACGCTTGACCTCCATATGTATTTCAGGCTTATTGTCCTGCGAGGCAAACATGATTAGCTATGACAGCAGTAAACATTATCAGGTGATGGCACACATAAGCAGTACAGCCAACATTTGACTGCCCAATCATGCAGTGGTTGTGGATGAAGCTCTAAAAATGTAACTGTAACTGTAATCAGAGACTGGCACCCCCATTCTCTGGGCATATGTGCCCCACCTTGCATTTTAACATCCACAGAAGTGTGCATCTGCTGATGGAGCCAGCACACACTGGTTGTGGGGAACATGTACTAAACCACTTCTTTTGGAAAAATGTCCACTTCCCCTCTTTTCCCCCAATTTGATCATCCTCCTGATGTGACTGTCATCATTCAACCTGAAGTCATTCCCCCATACCCAGTCTATCCAAGGTGGCTCTTGCAATCTCCCACATGACAATAATGAACTTCGTAGCAAATGTATTTTAAGACAGTTCAGTTTACTTGGGGACATTTAATAGCAAGGGGGAAAAAAGGCAATTTGTGAAATCTGATGTCATTAACCCTGCAGGAAAAAATTGAAATTTCACATCAAATTAACAATTACAGCTTTCTCCAAACTGCACAGCAACATAAATGAAGAAACAAAACTAATGTAATGAAGTAAAAACTCTAAAGTATCTGATCACCTCGATGCCCATGATGGCATTTCGGTGCATGACTTCCAGCTGGTTGATGAGGCTGTCTAGTGGCAGGCTGCTCTGGGTGATCATTGCCTCCAGCTGAGATAAAATGATAAGAAAGTTTTCATCCTGGGCTTGGGTCAGCTTCAAGGCCTCTGGCAGGATGATGGACCGGAAGTTCATGTTCAAATCCTGCGGGTAACAGACACATTTGATTTTAGCTGCGAAATATGTAAAGTAGTTTTCTCGTAGTTTATTTTTTGTGTGGCTGACAACATGTACATAAAAATAAGTAATTTCAGCCTCCCGTAGTTTGTTGTGGGTTCTTAAGCAGTGAAGTGGATAGTGCACTAGTCTTTCACTGTAAGGTCAGTGGTTCAAATCTATCCGAATTACCTCTGTCAATCGGGTGTAGAAATGCTAAACTATTTAAAACAAAAGTAGGAACAGCTTTATTAATTAACGAGCACACAAATGTGGCATTTCAGTTTACACTTTAATCATACAAAAATACTTTTATATACACTTATTTAGGTATAGAAATAATTCCTTTTGGAGCTGGGAAAGTAAAGGCCAGGTGTGATGTTGAGCCATGCCAACAAGCCAAGGAAAATATGAGCACTAACAACATATCCCCTAGGTTCCTTAATTCTTTCATTCCTGAATTATTTTTCATTTGTGCCGGAATAAATTTTGAGAAATTTTTACAGAAATGAATTTATTTAGAAGTTACTCTATATTAAGGGGACCGGCTAGCTTAGTGGTTAGAGCACTCGTCTAGCAAATGAATGGTTGAGGGTTCAAATCCTCAGCTGAACGGGATTTTTTTTTTTTCCCTAACCAATACGGCCCTGAGGTCAACCCAGCCTCGTAAAAATGGGTATCACAGAAAATCTGGGAAGAAAAGGCAGCAAGGAAAGGAAATGGCCAACCTATCTCATACGCTGATGGCCCAGCATAATGAGGTCTCTACTGCTTCATCCCCTACGGCATTTGCTAAGGGACTCTATATTTTAAAAAATATACATCGGGCTATAAATATGCTATTTTCATTTTATTTAGACTTTGCCTAAATATCACTCTGAGCATTGTTTTACACTGACATGCAAAAATCTACTAACCCTACAAGTGTCGTTTCAGAACAAAAGAGTTAACTCTTCCCGGGCCCAGAAAAAAAATGCGGATGTTCCTGTCCGTGCCACACAAAAACCACAGGTCTTGAAATATATATAGGGGATACAGTTGTAAAATGGAATGGAAAACACTATTTCCATGTACTTCCATGTACTTATTATGTTTCAAAATATAACTAAATGTATGAAAATTTCATAAATGCTGAGTTTTTTATGAAAAAAGAAGTAATGTGATGTTTTTAGACACTGATTGTGCCCAGCTCACCATCGGCTAGGTCTAGATCTGCACTACTTACCATCTGAGATGTCTAGATCTACTTGTCAATCTCATATTGTGATTCTGTGTTGCATTCTCGCTAAATTAATGTCTGAAATAACTTCCTAACTATTTCTCCAGTCATCTAATATGTCTAGATCTACTTGGGATACAATCAAGAGCAGTGGGGTGGTCAAAGGCCATGTCCATACCCCTATCTACATCATCAAAAATTGAAAATTTTCGATGTTTCTCTTCCTTTTTCTCGCTCGGCATCGCTCGTAACTAAGGACTCTTTCACCATTTTGAAAAGTGTCACCGGAAACGTGGACGAAATATGTATAATCTAAATATTACACTAGTTGTTTTATTGAAACAAATGAATTGTCACTATAACGACTATGGCAAGCAACTCAGTAACCAGAAATTATCACTATAGCGACTATGGCACGGGATGAGTTAATGGTATGATAGGGCTATCTTTACCTTTTACATTACAGATCATTGTGTGGTAGACATCATTAACATTCATTTAAATACAGCACATTTGCTAGCTCCTATAACCTGCTGTGTGGTTGACAACAAACAACTTCAACACTTACTTGTAAAGCAATGAAGACATTGTGAGTTGCCCTCAGACTGTGTTGCAAACTCTTGACATGACAGAGTTCATAGACCTGGAAAGTGAAATATAAACAATATTTAATATATAAAAAAGGCAGAAGAAATATAAACAATAATTAATATATGAAATAAGGCAGGTGAAATATAAACAATATTTAATATGCAAATCTGTTGTACACGAAAGCTGAAATTTTTTTTTTGGTAATCATTCACTGTGAACTCTAGCACAGACCTAAGTTTTTGGGAATGATTTTCACATGCACTTTCCCTTTCTCACAGTTTAACTCTTTCCGTGCGTACGGTCAAATTTTCGACACTTCCGGTGGTTCCAAGCGTGCGTATGGTTGAAAATTCGACATTATTTGTTTCATTAAAACAAGCGGTGTAACATTTAGATCGTACATATTTCGTCCACGATTCCGGTGACACTTTCAAAAATTGGAGAATGCGTGCCTAGTTACGAGTGATGCCGAGTGAGAACAAGGACGCGAAGCATGGAAATTTTTCAATTTTTGACGATGTAGATAGGGGTATGGACATAGCCTATGGCCACCCCGCTGCTCTTGAATGTTTTCTAAGTAGATTTAGACATATTTAGACGACTGGAGAAGTAGTTAGGAGGTTATTTCAGACATTCAGTAAGCGAAAATGCAATACGGAGTCACAATACGAGATCGACAAGTAGATCTACACATCTTAGATGGTAAGTAGGGGTAAGTAGCACGAATCTAGACCTAGCCGATGGTGAGCTGGCCATAATCAGTGCCTAAAAACATCACATTACTTCTTTTTTCCAAAAAACTCTGCATTTATGAAATTTTCATTCATTTAGCTATACTTTGACACATATTACGTATACGGAAGTACATGGAAATACTGTTTTCCATTCCATTTTACAACTATACCCCCTTACAGTCAAGACCCGTGTTTTTACTCCCGCACACAATGACACGTCCGTGTTTTTCCTCCCGCACGGAAAGAGTTAATTTTATTTGATTAGCCTGAGTGTAATGGTTAATTCTATTTAAGCATAACAGTTATTTTTTAAAACTAACATGAGTGTAATAATTACTTTTATTTCACTAACCTGAGTGTAACGATTAAGTGTCTCCAAGAACTGATTGACATTGGCACTCATGCTGCACAGTTCATCTAGAAACCAGTCTCCATCTCTTGAGGTCAGGTCCATCAGGCGGTCCCCAGCACCTGGAACAACAACACCATATATTTTGAAGAGATTTTTACATATTACATCCTTCCCCTGCCATTAAATCTCACATAGGGCTCGCATGGTAGTTCGTTAATTTTTCCTGTTTTCAGCAAGCTCATATGTTATTCCACATAGTCTTAAAATTCTCCACAATGAATCTCTGTGTATGCTATCAAATGCCTTTTAAGGTCTATGAAAAATTACACAGTAAATAGAAAGACTGAAGAGACAACATAGTAAAAAAAAAATATTTTCTAAACTAAATATCATAAACTGTGTGAATGCTGAAGTCGGAGACACTGGACCAGGGAAGTCTAGATAGGCAACCACCTCTCACCCGGCGGGGATGTTTGCGTATCCTAATCATGCTGAGGTTTTCCGGTGAGAAAGTCCAACCCTGGACTGAATGGGCTACCGCCTCTCACCCAGCGGGGATGCACTGATATCCTAAACACGTCGAGGTCTTCCGGTGAGAAAGTCCAACCCTAGACTAAACTGGTGCAATAAAAACCACAGTGTCACGCAATCCCGCTTCCGAGACCCACCAAGAATACAGGCTAAAGCACTGTGATACTCTGAACCCCTGTGGTCCTCTCGTGGATCTCGTGTGGTCTATTTTGGACCACACAGGGGACCACGGGACCTAACGAGGACCACAGGCGTGAATTCAGTAGGTTCACAGTGCAGTTTTTGGTGGTAGAAGTGAACGAAGAAGAAGAAGAAGATAAACTGTGTGGTATTTATGAGACATTTACAAGTGTCAAAATAAAAAAAAACATGGTCATTTATGACTTACTGTAATAAATACAAGTTATAATTACAAATCACAGCAACAAAAAAAAAAAAACTGCATAAAATGACCATAATATCACACTGCTGACAAAATGCAAATGGAAAATAAAGAACTGAAAGACAAATTAAGACAATTCTGCCATATTAATGAAACACACAATTCACAATGAGAAACTATTGATGTTCAAAAGCTGACTGATCTAGTTTTGTTGTGGTGGTCCCTGTGATGAGCTTCTCCCTTCATCTGCCTGCAAGCTGAGATGAAGTGTGTTCAAGATGGATTTGTCATCTGAGCTAGTCAAAATAACTGCTGGCTAAGATTCTGTTTTATGTCCATGTGGTGCTACTGAGAAGCAGTCACAGTGATTGTGGCATAAAAAACTGGCCACCTGGGATTGAAATCAATAGGTTTTTCCACTGTGGGGAAATATTACTTGATATCTGCTACAGGGAATATAGAATGTTTTTTTTTTAATTACAAGCTCTTTACCACAACATTATCTGCCCAAGAATATGTTTCTGTCAGTTACAGATGTCCTATCTGCCCAAGAATATGTTTGTGCCAGTTCATTCATTCATTTGCATGTCCCTTGTGGAACTTTGCCTCTCTAACAGCACTCCTGTAGGCCTCTCGGTTGTGAGCAAGATGGCTTGCTGCTGATGCATTCATTTGCAGATCATCAATGATGTCTTGCAGCCATCTTTGCCTTGGTCTTCCTCTCTTTCTTTTTCCCATTATGTAACTTCCCAAGACGGTCCTCTCTAGATTATCATAACGTTTAAGGTGTCCAAAATATTTAAGTTTTCCTCATTTAATCCTCTTTACTAGCTAGCCTTCTTCAATATTAAGTTCTTGTAGTATGGATGTATTTGTTCTTTTTTGCGTCCATGATATCTGAAGAACTCTTTTGCCAGTTACGGAGAAATTATATTAAAAAAACGCTAATTACGAATGACTAACAATTTAATCCCTGCATAGTCCTATTTTGTCACAGAAACTCTTTACCAGTTAAAATGTAACCCAGCAGGATAATGTAATGAAAGCTTGGCTCACCTGCAGCAGCTGCTTCCATGAGAAGGTACCTCTTGTTTAGTGTGTACAGAGCTGATACAATAACAGACATCAAACTCCTCTCTCCTTCTAGACCATTTTCTGGTGGAGATATAGACACTTATAAAACAAGGATGTATGACACACCAACACATGCAACAGAGCATTTTCTGGTGGAGATATAGACACTTATAAAACAGGGATGTATGACACACCAACACATGCAACAGACCATTTTCTGGTGGAGATATAGACACTTATAAAACAGGGATGAATGACACCAACATGTGCAAGAGACCATTTTCTGGTGGAGATATACTTATAAAACAGGGATGTATGATAAATCAAAATGTGCAACAAACACTTTTTTTTTTTGTTGCAGATAAAGACACTCATAAAAATAAGAATGTGTGATACACCACGTACAAGAAACTTTTTTTATAAGGATGACTCTTTTCTTGTCAGAAGACTATTCTGAAGTTAAACAGGTGACAGCCACCTGTGGTAGTTAGCAACTGGTTGGTTCTAGTAATGTCTGACTGACTTAACCGACCACAGCAACAATAAATCATGGCTGTCTGGCAAGATCTATTCTTTTTGTGCTCGAGTCTTCTGTCACCAAATCTGGCCCTCATTTCCTCATCAAATGATGCCGATTCTCATTTTTTGTTGTAAGTATCAGTTTGCTTGCCGCTCATCCACATGGCTGATGGAAAACTTCCAATGCTTTAGCACCTACTGCCGTCTGGTGTTAAATTTTTTTGCAAAGGGAGCAGGACATACAGAAAGACAAGCAGAAATATATGACATACCAAGAAGTACAGAAGGCAGTTCTCTGATGATGATTGTAACAAATACTACTTTAAAATGAAGAGCTCACTGATTTTAAAAAATATTATTGGATATAATATGCTAATTTTTTCAGACTGATTGTTATTGATTTGTTCATTAGCACATCCCTTGCGGAACTTTACTATCTGCACATTGTATGACACTTTCAATATAAAGGTGTTAAAAAAAAAAAAAAAGGTACAATTCTTGTTTTCAGGCTTTTAAGGCATACTTCAACACATAATAAATTGAAAAAATTGAAATCTGCCACTAACTCACCATAAACAAAGAGCTTGATGGCCTCATCTGCTTCCTGCACCTGGACTTCAAGCATCAGCGTCTCGTTGCTCTCCTGTGATCGTCGGTCCATCAGCTGCAAAAGTAAGTATTCTTTTTTGGTATTCTGGGAACCAATTAATTTACTTATCTATAAACATGAGGAAGTTTAATGAGGAAGAACTGGACATAATGTAAGAATACTTAATATAAGCTTAATTAATGGAACAGTTTTGGATCAAGTCTAGAGAGTATTACATCTTGCATGACGTTCACTACAATATGCCAGCCTACATTAATTTCATAATGTTGTCCATCTACCTGCATGGTTATTGCCCCCTTGTTCTCTGCCCCTTGGTATGTATAATCAAATCAGCTTCTTTTCTTCCTCCTACGTGATTTTGTACAACCATTAAGATATCTTTATATCAGTGTCCTGTTCTTTTGTCTTTTTTTTTTTTAATTGCAAATGCTTCAAAATCTCTGTATTCTGTTAAAGAAAGATACCACATTCTTCTGTACACCGACATTTCTTTAAACCCCACTATTTCAGTCATCAAAACTCCTACACCCCACACTTTTTCTGTCCATCAACACTTCAAAAGACCACATTTTTCTGTCCATCAACACCTCAAAAGACCACATTTTTCTGTCCATCAACATATCTACAGACAACATCTTTCTGTTCATCAAGACTTCTACAGACCAATGTGTTCTCTAGGGTTTTATGGTCCATGTGCAAAATTTTTGACCCGTGTGCAAATATTTTCTAAAGAAAAACTTCTGGGTGCAAATAATACATCGTAACATCAGAGCATAATTTAAAGTTCTCAAAGAAATCAAGAAAATATAATCAATTATCGTGGTCATTTTTTTTTGGTATGTTTGGTCATGCTGTCATGCATTTTTGAGGAAACACTGCTGTGGATCACAGTTTTTTTCACATCCACATCTGTTGTGCCTCATTTTTTTATTGACACTATCAGACACCATGTTTTTTTAATACCTTCAACAGTTTAGCATTGGAGTCTGTCAGCAAACTATGCAGCTTTGTCTCAACGTTGAACACATTCTGTGCCTTGGCCATCTGGCACGGCTGGTTCATGCTGTAGGTGTCATGGTAGCGGGATATCACTTCTTCACATCTAAGTGTAAAGGTAAAAAAGTGAGAGCTAAATGATACATAGGACAATGCTGCTGTTGCTACCACTACTAGAGATTAAAATATAGTTTCAGATTAGCTTCCATTTAAAAAAAAAATATAACAGGAGTAAAAATGAGGACATAATCTCTTCTATCACATTTGTCGTTAAGATTTCCTATTCCCTACCTCTCAAACAATTTTATCCATAAAAAAAAAAAAAAAATCAGGCCTCTTTATTTAGTAAAAAATTAACATTTTGTTGTTTTTGCATTACTTCCTTTCTCCCACCACAAAAAAAGTCCCCATTAGTATTACACTTTGGCAGCTTCATTATTCTGCAATTGTTAACGTAAGCTATGTTTACTAGATAATGAAAGCTAAACCAACAAAACTCATATCAGTGTTACGATCATACGCCATAGCAAAAAAAAGCAAGCACAGTACATCATTACAGATTTATCAAAAAGAAAACAGCATATTTCCCTCAACTAATATTAACATTAGATAACCACTCAACTTTATCACTTTTATCTTCACACAGATTATGGTAAAATGTATATACAATTTTTAAATCCTCCAAAATATTCTACAATATTCACAAAATTTCTGGGCTTTATGAATCAGTTTGTGCTTAGCCATCACTTCTCCTACCGCCATAAACATCCCACAAATTTCTGTCATGCAGATGTGAACAATAATGCATAACAGCCTATTAGCATCACCCTTACTCTCACTTTGTGACACAATGATGGCCACAAACTGATAAATGACAACTCCTACCACCATCAACACAGCAATCTCACAATTTTATGCTGTTTGTGAGCAATGAAGCAAAACAGTCTACCCAACTTCTTTCCTACACTCAACTTGTGACACAATGATGGCCAAAAAACTTACAAATGACAGCTCCCGACTAGAACAAAGTGACAATCTCACAATTTTCAACCAAGATAGTGTGTGAGTAATGACGCGAAAAAACCCAACTTCTTTCTTACACTCAATTTGTGACACAGTGATGGCCGAAAACTGACAAATGACAGAACAATGTGACAATCTCACAATTTTCAACCATGTTAGTGTGTGAGCAATGAAGCGAAAAAACAGCCTACCCAGCTTCATAGTGATATACCGATGGCAAGTGACAAACCTAGAATTCATTGTATAAGATCTGATCATTCTGTAACATTTGTTTTCACAGTGTATTATAACAGCATATTAACACTTCATCCATAACTTACATACAACATACAGTACAGTATATAAGAAAATGGCCACATACTTCGGAGATGTAAAATCACTCAGCAATTCCTGCAGCCAGCCCAAGAATCTGAAGGTTCTGTTGTCCTCAGCAAATGCCACACCAAACTGGTGATATAAAATTAAATGTTATTTTGGAAGAGGAATAACATGGAAATATAACTTCAAGTGAGAATAATATTATTTATTAAAACAAATCTAAATACTTGTTTTAAACATTAGTAATGTGACCAAGGACACAGTTAACTTGTAACATGATGTTAAACATTATCAGTGACTATGTATTCAGTTCATCTGTGACATGACGGTGATAAACGGTAATGTGACTAAGGACACAGTTAACTGGATTATGTATTCAGTTCATCTGTGACATGATGGTGATAAACGGTAATGTGACTAAGGACACAGTTAACTGGATTATGTATCCAGTTCATCTGTGATGTGATGGTGATAAACATTAGTAATGTGACTTAAGGATTCAACTCACCTGGGACACAATAGTGCTGTATGTATGGAGGACTTTGATCACATTATGCAGCAAAACCCTCCTCTGTTCCAGCAGTGAGCATATCTCACTCTCAAGCTGCTCACACTAAGCAGACGAAATGAGCAAAATATATCACATAAACATTACATATTAATAACAATATATGTGCCACACATGACCATACCATGTTATTAATTGCAAATGTGGTTATAATAAAATGTAACTATGGGAGCATCAAATCAATCCCCAAGTTGCAAATGAGCAATGTTCCTAAATCTATCTGTAAGTCAAATTTTTTAAGGAGGTTGGAGCATTTAAGTGCAGTATGCATCCAATTTCAGTCAAATGTTTGTTTCGGTATATAATGTACCTTTCTATCTTCTTATCTTATATCCTTCCCGTGCCGTTAAACGTCACATAGGGGTCGCAAAGTAGTTTGCCAATTTTTCCTGTCTTCGGCGAGTCTTTCAACCCCATCAAAGGATTTTATGCCTGTTAATTTGGCCTCTTTTAATAATGTCCTCTTCAGAGTTTCACGCGGTCTGCCTCTTTTGTCACATGCTTGGGGCCGACGAATGAGCTCTTCGGAGTTGGCATCCCTGATGCTTGGTTGGTTTCTCTGCGAGTTTCCATAACGATATCTTTTTTTCCCATCTGGAGTCGCCTCTAGTTGGTCCCAGGATAAGGTTGTTAGCCTTATGCCCAACTCCCGATACATGATATGTAACAGATCAAGCGGAATTCCGCTGATTTCTGCATGCCGGCGAGTCACGCCGGAAGTTCTATGCATACAAAATAATAAAGAAACTGATGAACCTCTGCAGACACACAACTGACTAACATTTGCCACAAAGTAGTGCCCATTTGTTTTATGAACCACTGATTCAAATCAAACATTTAACACAACTGGATTTACAGGAGTCATTCTTAAGTACTGTCTGTACTTAAGGCTGGCACCTGTAACATAGGGACTGCCTCTCTTTCTGTGTGTGGGTGTGTGTGTGTGTGTGGGTGGGTTTACACTACCAGCTGTTACTGATGTACTGATGTAAGCAAAAAATGACAACATCTGACAGCACAAATACATATTTTCCCCTTACAAATTTAGTGAAGAATCTATATAAAATTTACAAAAAGTCACACAGCAATGAGTCTCTGAGTATAGTCATATACACTTGTACAAATCTGTGAATGGTCACATAATTCAAAGCCTGTGAGTGCAGTCCTGTAAGTTCTGTGTGTACTAACTTGTGATATGATCTGTGACTGGCCAGCACCCTGCAGAAATGATGATGATGCCCCAAAGCTTGGAGAACCCAAATCAAGTTGAGACAGCACTTCAGCACACAAGGTCTGGAATGCTGGGCTCTGGAGTTTTTCCAAAGACATCTGAAAAAAGAAAATACATGCAGTAAAGCAGTCTTCTCCTGACACTGCTCAACTATATCAAAGTAATGTACTATATCAACTTATACACTACGAAACTTTATGCATCACAATAAGATACACATCATGAATCTTGTACATCACAATAAGCTGTACCACCTTATATCATGAATCTCTTCCACTACATGTACTAGCTTACAGTATGAATCTTGTACATCACAACAATATGTATCAGTTTACATCATGAATCTTATATATCACAACATGTTGTACTAGCCTGCACTTTAATCTATTACATCACAACAACATGCCTTACCAGCTTACATCATGAACCATGATAATCACAATATGCTGTAACAGCCTACACTATGAACCTTGTAATTACAAGTAACATATCACAACAACATGTACCAGCTTACACCATGAATCTTGTGCCAGTTGTTGAACTCCGAGACCTTCTCACTCACTGACCCCATCACCTTGTCCCGAGTGGCTTTCAGAACCATATAGTCACAGTACCTGAAGCCAGGTAATGCAGTTTGTGAATGGCATAACACATAATTGTACCGCAGAACAGCAAATTTATTAAATTTAGCTTACCTGGTCAATTTCAATCATAAAAAAAAACCCTATAATATACTCAACCCTGATAAATAAACGGTAAAGATCTGGGAACTCTAGTCAACACAGATCCTTCAGTTTAGATGGCGAGATACCAGAAGCAATGAAACAAACCAACCCACTGTGGAAGACATATAATGAAAAGATGATGGAAGATAGGATATACACCTTGAAACCCTGCCACAAATATAACCAGAAAAGCTCTCACCTGGGATTCCCAGGGAAAGATGAAACAAGACCTAGAAACACCTGACATAGGAGCAGAGATCAAAAAGTTCAACTACACCTGAAAGCAGATTGAAGAAACAATCCAGAATAGAATTAAATGGGGAGCCCTTGTTGATGGTCTAAGATAGGGGTAAAGAAAGTGAGGAAAGAAGAAAGTCCACATATAATCCTGTCTTTTATCGTTACATTTTCAAACTGAAACCATTCATACAAGATGAACAGAAAATTAGTAACATAAAGGATCTTTCTGACTTTTAGAAGATGGTTTGAAGTAGCTAGGGGTGAGTAAGTTTGTCACTGCTGCTGGGCAGTTTTCTCATGGCAGGTTCTACAAGGGGTTAATTGTTTGTTGCTGCTGCTGAGCAGCTTTCTCATGGCAGGTTCTACAAGGAGTTAGTTGTTTGTTGCTGCTGCTAAGCAGCTTTCTCATGGCAGGTTCTACAAGGAGTTAGTTGTTTGTTGCTGCTGCTAAGCAGCTTTCGCATGGCAGTTTCTACAAGGAGTTAGTTGTTTGTTGCTGCTGCTAAGCAGCTTTCTCATGGCAGGTTCTACAAGGAGTTAGTTGTTTGTTGCTGCTGCTTAGTTAGTTGTTTGTTGCTGCTGCTAAGCAGCTTTCTCATGGCAGGTTCTACAAGGAGTTAGTTGTTTGTTGCTGCTGCTAAGCAGCTTTCTCATGGCAGGTTCTACAAGGAGTTAATTGTTTGTTGTTGCTGCTGAGCAACTTTCTCATGGCAGGTTCACAAAATCAAGCTAAGATTATTCAATTCAAATATAATATCCCCCTCATTTATGCATACAAAAGCAGGAAAACAATAAAGAAATAGAAAACAAATCAGACTGCTGAAAACAAATGCCTAATGAATGAATTCAAGAACAATGCAGAGATAAGGCAGATGAGTAAACAACCTGTCGCACTGGTGATCAAGATAAGGAGATGGACATAAACCGGTCACAAGATGAGAAGAAACAATCAGAAAGTCCCAAAATAGACTATCAAGTGGAACACAACAGGCTGAAGAAAAATTGGTCAACCATGTGAGACTCCAAAGATGACACAGTTAAGAGGGGCCAAATTAGTAGGCATAAAATCCCTTGATGAGGTCTGAAAAGCTCGCCGAAAACAGGAAAACTTGGTGCACTACCATGTAAGCCCTATGTGACAATTAATGGCACAGGAAGGATGTAAGATGTAAGAAAAATGGGGTGTTGGTGTGGTGAAGTGGTCAGTGCACTATTCTCTCATAGCTAATGTCAGTGATTTGAATCAGGCCAGAAGCCTGGCTGCTGAGATGGGTACCCAGCTGCCAAATGTGTTGCTTACCACATCATCATCTGTGATAACAGGTCAAGGAAAATATGAGCACTAACACCATATCTTCTAGCCGCCCCCATAGCAGAGGAGGGTTATCTTTACCTTTACATGAAAAATAGACAAGTGGAATATCAGACAGTAAATATCTCCCTATATGGAGGAAGGAACTATCAAAAATGTATTAACCCCTAGACAATGCAATGCATGCATGAAAGGAGACAGCACTAAACTGGCAGTTAAAAGCATACTGAATAACTCACCTGTCTGACAGTGTATATACAGAGTGATGTGGAGAACTCTGAGAATCAATCAGGGCCTGCTGGATAGCATGCAGCTCTTCCATCCCCGCTGATGACTCTTCCAACTTGTCAGATGTTTTCATCCACTTCTTCACAGCATCAGCCAGTGTGGGCAGGCTGGACAACAGCTCGGACCTGTTGATTTATTTACTGTGTGAACAGCAGAGTAATTCTCCTACCAAAATGTTCTAACCTCCTTATCTTCTGCTATAATGGGAGCAAAGATGACTATGCTGGGGGAGATAACTGTGTAAACATTAGCTGGTCAAAAAATCATTATATCTCCATAGAAATGGAAACTGGGAATGTATGCTACTTCAGTCAGACCAACAGAACTGAGATCAATGTACAACACATGGTAATGGAGCTTATTCAGAAGCCTACTTCTCAAGTCTAGGAATTAAAGAAAGCACCAAGGGCCATTCCTTACTGACCTGATGACTAGGTTTCAAGGCCTACACAAATGCCATTTGCTGCTAAGAACTCAAAAGTCAGCTGCCAATCAACACAATGATAATCAATCATAAGCTATGTCAATTAAACAAAAAGAATGGCAACATGAATAAAGAAAAGATAGTCCTAGATTCCAATTACATTTTTTATTCCCATAAATAAATATCACATTTTACCAGAAATAAAGAATGTCAATATAATAAATACTGAATACTTTACTTATTGCAAAGACTACACAAAACATGAAGATGTAGACAGCACAGTATACTATCATTTTATGACACTCTTATAACAAACTATTTACCTCATAATAGTTTTAGAATAAATAAACTATAAATCTAATGATAGCAGGTATGATTTCTTTCTAAAAACAGGTTTTCTGCTTACACTTGCTCATTTAAAATGCCTAGAGTATTCAACCAGCTCTGCCTAGGCATTTCTCCTAACTCATATCGAACTATTAATGTACTCAGTTCTAAACGATGATGTTCTAGCTATATAAGTGGCTAATAGGAACATTTAAACTAAAAAAGGATGAGATCATCTAACAAGCTAGTATGCAGAAAACAAAACTTAAAGCACAGGACAAATGATTTTGATGATATGCACATTACACATTCTGGTCAACTGGGAAAAAAAAAACAAAAGAGAGTTCTCAGGGCATGACAAACTAGTCATAACCATAAGAAAAAGATCTCTGTACTTTCAGGACGAGCAATGAGATGAGAGCAGCTTTGGATTTCCAAAGCAAAATGAAAACAGGCAAGACAGTGGAAAAATATGAAGACATACAGACCAGGTGACACAAGAAAAGAAAGTTAACAGATCTGATTTCAGGCCCTTTTTCAACAAAAAGACAAAAATACTACTTAGTGGCAGCTACCTCAAAACCAATGTTCCATCCACCCACCCACCCATACAAAAAAACCATCAAGCTAGATTTTTATATGCTGCACCAAAAAAAAACAAAGCTACTTTTTTACTTTCCCATTTCCTCATGTTAATTTCTAACATAGTAGTGCTAAAACAAAAAAAAAAAATAGTGTTAAATGAGTTTGTTTTCTTGATTTCGTTGAATTTTATTACTTCCGTCCTCCACCAAAGACTTTAAATTATACTTTGTAATATAACACTGCAATGAACATTTGTAATTTTCTTTTCAAACTATATTTGCACACGGGTTGAAAAATTTGCATGGTACATATATCACATAAAACCATTCATGCTAAGAAATGTAGGACACAAAGGGAGAGCCCGCTATGCATAAGGCGAATAGAGTAGATAACAGAAACCTTATACATTCCATCATATGAAGTAGACCACAGAAACCTACAGAGAAATCTATTTTGCTCAATCAATACTGAAATGTATATGAGAAAGGAAACAAAACAAGACAAAAAAAGACAAGAAAAAGATAGTAATGATGATGATAATAATGATGAAACAGAGGAAAGTTCCAGCTTACTTATTTGTGGTCCAGGCAGACTCCATTTCTGTAAGGCGGATTGAGAACATGCTGGTGGCAATATCCCTCTCCATCTGCTGCTTGGTCTGTCTGTTGTCACCAGCCATCCCTCCACCCTGGGCTAGCTCACCACCATAGAATGCTCCTGTGTATCCTCCATCACCACCAGTTGTCCAGTCTACAAGTGGATCATAAACAAAGGCCTCCAAAAGGGTCAGCAGGGACTCTCTTCCTTTGCGCATTGTCTTCATCACATGTTCAGATGATATCCGGAATGTGCCCTGTTGATAAAGTTCAGTGTCATCATAAACATATAAAAAATGATAGGATAAGAAATGAAAATAAATTTGTACTTAAAACTACGCAAGCTTATATGAGCTATAAAATTTCCTTCTTCATGTTTTTTGTGACTCTCTTCTAATAATTCTCCCTGTTGTACCCTTTCCCAATATATTAAAACTGTCCATTGGCAAAGTTTAGGTCAACTACAAACTTGGAAAGTAATTCTTTACATCATTCTCACTTTTCTTCATATACTTCACATTTTTGGGGTCATAATGAACAATCCCAAAATGGCTATCATTTGATATGGTCTAGAAGTGACAGTGTTATCTAATTCAACATGTCTTATAGCCACGCTTTGTGACCAAGATTTTTTTTTTTTTTTAAATAAAAATGATGGGAGAAGAAATGAAAATACTGTTTTCACTTAAAACTACAATCTCCGTTTGATGACTGAGATGAACTTTTTGACATGCCTCCAAAATATTGGTTGTTCATCTCCCTTGCAGTATTAATAATTTTTTCAAGTGTGTAAAAACTGTTTGAAATAAAATCGCTAATTCTGGGGCAAAAAAAAAAAACAAACAAACAAACAAAAAAAAAACCTCCTAAAAAAATCAACGTAAGTTATTTCAGTCATCTTGATGCACTGAAGAGTGGGTGGTAACACCTTACAAGAATCTCCAAATATGTTGTGAAATCACTACAGCCCTTTGTGAAAGTCTGCTACTAAGACCGATTTGTATCTCCAGACTTTCTGGCTTTGCTGGCACCGACTCCAGTTCTATCAAACTGATAAACCAGACTGATCAGAAAAATGTGGACACATCAAACTTATTTTATTATTGCAAATTCCAGTCACGCAAAAACGTGCACAACTCCACACTGTTCATGAGCACAGACCTTTTGAGCTTAGGCCAATAAGCAAGAATATTAAAACTAGCTTTAGCTGCAGTGACAGAAAACTATATGTCAGCTATTCATCATACTGACACACATTTCTGAGTGATATTTCCAAATATAAGTTGAGGAAATTTCTTAAAGTGATTCTCTGCAACTTTATGTTAAAAGAAAATTGACAATGAAGTACTGTACTTCTTTTCTGTAATTACTGTTCATGGTGCCAGAAGCATCGCTATCTGCTAAAAAAAAACAAAACAAAACAAAAACAAAAACATCTGCTCTAAAATGCATCACCGAAAATATATATCAATTTACCTCAACTCCTGTGAGACCTAAAGCTGTTTCAATATTAGCAGTCAACCGAAACGGAACATTCTCTGGCACTCGAAGACCTTTGCCTTTCTCAAAACAAACGTTGTAGTCAATGTGGACAACCTATATAAAACAAAGCAGACTTCTAAATCTTACACAAATCTTCTACACAAATTTCACTTCTCAAAATACCAAAGATTTTCAGGAAAAAAATATGAAAAAATATGTGATACAACTGCAGCTTCCTTAAATGAATTACAATACTACATGAAGCAGAGTCAAAAAGTAACCACAATATTTCTTTTTATTAGCATAAAATGTACAAATATGACTGAAAACTCCATAGTCCCTAACATGTTCAATGGATTCCTCAAGAAAACAAACTTCTGACTGTTAAGTCACCTAGGCACTGTATCTTTTATCTCTTTGCCTGTACTGAACTAGTGCTTCCATTAAGTGTCCGAACACATGTTAATCACATGGTGAGAGGCTGGGTCAACATGCTGGATGTGAAATTTACTAAAAATGCACATCTGTAAGCTGTTAAGCTGTTGCACGAGCTGTGTGAGGCCACACATGTTGTTACGATCATGCTGTAACAACGCAGCAGAACTGAGCCAACGTTGATGCTTTGACCTGATTGCAAGTTTCAGGTGGTTCTCAAGCAGATCACAGCATGCTTCACTGATTCTGAGTATGTAATGTTCCAGGACTGTGCCCTTAACAGTACCAAAAGGGAATGAGAATCAATTTCTGGCCACCAGAGCTGTATGCAACTTCTTTGATTTTGGCGAGGAAGTATATCACCATTCCTTGCTGGCTCATTTTGTTTCTGGCTGGAAGTAATGTACCAAACATTTGTCTTCAGTGACTATATATCACAGAAAGCCATCTCCTTCCACTTCATAATGCCATAAAAGAATTTCACAATCACCTTCACGACATTCTTTCAGAATGTGGGTGAGCTGTTTTGTGGAAACCTTTTTGGTAGTGCAGGACTTCGTGAATGGTGTGGTGTGCTGAACCACTACTAATCTTCATTCTCCACCGACCTCGATGATTATTACCCACCAGTTTTCTCATATTATTCGGTTCAGAATTTGTTGAGCAAAATTGTATTGCATTTTGACTCACACTTGCACGTGCCTAACCAAGAGATGAAACAGAAGAAACAAAGAAGTGATTTGGGGGGGGGAAGTACTTTCCACCTTACATGGCTGGGTTTTTTTCCCCAGCACTAGTGAACAGGATAACTGTTTTCATAAATGACTTAACTGAACAGCCAAAGAAGCAACCTTCTGGGTCAGTAACTGTTAACCTTTAGTTGGGTGTAGACCTCCTTCCCAGGCTAAGAACAGCTGTGGACCCCTCATTAAAAATAAAGTGACAAACAGAACCCAGATTTTATTAATCAAGTGAATCCATTTGCTGGTCCATGGAACCCATAAATTTTTTCATGGACTCCCATGAAGTCCACAGACCCCATGTTAAGAACCACTGCTTTGGGTGACGAGAAAGGTCACCATCCACTAATCTATTCATGGACCCCAAATGAGGGACAAAATTTAGCAAACGCATGAGACAGTCCCTAGTTTGCAGATCAGTGGAAACTAAAACAAAATACAACTCTGTGTATCTCACAAATGAAAATCACAAAAGTAAGTCTTACAAACTTTTTAAAGACGTTTACCTCTCCAGTGGCCAGATCCACAAGTACATTGTCCAGATGTCTGTCTCCCAGGCCAATGATGTAGCCTATCATGGACATTACAGCAGTGGACCTTGCATAAGATTGGGTCACTTGCCACCATTCACCAGCACTTGAACTGCAGCACCACATTTCTCTGAACACAGAAAATAGCAATCAAGTGCACAAATGATGACTATGCATATAAAAACAAGTCATTAATTTGCTAAGCAATTTATTAACTCTTTCCGTGCCTGTCGTTAGATATCTGACGCTTCCGGTTTCTCACATGGATGCCAGTCGTCAAAGATTTGACACTTGGTTTGTTTCATTAAAAAAAACCGGTGTAACGTATAGATTGAAAACATTTTGTGCACATGTCCGGTGACACTCTTCAAAATGGTGAAAGAGTGCTTAGTTACAAGCGATGCCGAGCGAGAAAAACAAAGAGAAACAGAGAAATTTCAATTTTTGGTGATGCAGATAGGGGTATGGATGTAGCCTGTGACTAGACCACTGTTCTTGAATGTATCCCAAGTAGATCTAGACATATTAAATGACTGGAGAAGTAGTGGGAAGGTTATTTCAGACACTATTTTAGCGATAATGCAACACAGAATCACAATACGAGACCGATAGGTAGATCTAGGCATCTCAGAAGGTAAATACTGTACATCTAGACATATCCGATGGTAAGTTGGATACAATCATTGTCTAAAAACATCACATTACTTCTTTTTTCCTAAAAAAACTCTGCATTTATGAAATCTTCATACATTTAGTTATATTTTGAAACATAATAAATACACAAAAGTACATGGAAATACTGTTTTCATTCAATTTTACAACTATACCCCCTATACATATCAAGACCCACGCATTTACTCCGGTACCAACTGAATGTCCGCATTTCTTCCTGAGGCACGGAAAGAATTAACAAATCAATTTTTGCTAGAAGGAAAAAAAACTTATTAAAAAAAACCCTCCAGTTTATACTACTAACATGGTGGAGACCTTTTTGGTACTGCAGGACTTCATGAATGGTGTGGTGTGCTGAACCACTACTAATCTTCATACTCCACCAACCTCAATGATTATTACCCACCAGTTTTCCCACTTTATTCGGTTCAGAATTTGTTGATCGAAACTGTATTGCTTTTTGACTCGCACCTGAAGTAACTAATGATGTAACAGTAGAAGATTCTTCCTCAACATACAAAAAAAAAAAAAAAAGCCTCCACAAATATGAAGAATAGAAAAATGACACACACACAATTTAAACTGCTCAGATTCTTTAGTCAACTATGATGTAGGTGGTGGGGCATCGGACACACAACACTGAAAAAAAAAGCTGAATTCTTAACTTACTTAGCAAGCAGATCATCAGGAGTTTCATCCATGAGTTCATCTAGGACCCTCCTCAGGACACTAAGAGGCCATTCTTTGCGGTTGTCAACATTCTCAATACCCTATGAGACAAACAAGTGGTTTCATATACATCTGTACATTCAGTTTCATGTACAAACGTTTTATGAGACAAACAAGTGGTTTCATATACATCTGTACATTCAGTTTCATGTACAAACGTTTTATGAGACAAACAAGTGGTTTCATATACATCTGTACATTCAGTTTCATGTACAAACGTTTTATGAGACAAACAAGTGGTTTCATATACATCTGTACATTCAGTTTCATGTACAAACGTTTTATGAGACAAACAAGTGGTTTCATATACATTTGTACATTCAGTTTCATGTACAAACATTTTATGAGACATACAAGTAGTTTCATATACATCTGTACATTCAGTTTCATGTACAAATGTTTTATGAGGCAAACAAGTGGTTTCATATACATCTGTATATCCAGTTATATGTACAACAATTTTATGAGGCAAACAAGTGGTTTCATATACATCTGTATATCCAGTTATATGTACAACCATTTTATGAGACAAACAAGTTCTCACCTGCTACATAAAACTGATGTCACTAAAGCCAAACACACACACACACACACAAAAAACAACAAATTGTAAAGAATTCTGTGGGTACTGATAATGTTATAAAGGAGGAAGAAACATGCAATGACGAAACACTGCTATTATTTTTTTAATTCTATGTGAACACTTTGATTACAAAATATAAAATTTCCTTTTTTTTTTTCCCAGCTGACTATCAAGATATGTGAAGAGATGGTTGGCTGTTTGGTTTGTGTGTTTGTCTGATCTTAATTCTACTCATTTATTTCAATACTTACCACCATCTAGCAAATTAGCCATTTTTAAGCAGTCAAAATAAAAACAGATACAATATATCATGAACTTTCTGACATGATGAAACAAAACTGGCAACTGCTCCTAATGGTTGACTGGATGCCACTTATTTATACAGAAACCAGTAATTTAAGAGTTAAAGAAATACAAAGAGGAACTGAGGTAGGTAGAATTGGCTGTATTGACGGGCATGAGGTCTCTCAGTCTTTGTCAACATTTGTCTGATATGGACTATATGCCTCCCTAAGCAGAGTCTAAAGCAGTTTAAAGTATGGTTTGACTGTTCTAATTTTTAACAGCTTTTCTATAAATTTTAGTTCTGAATGAATGTAAGAATGTAAGTTTATTTCATGCTTTTGCATAAATCAGAGAGTGAAATGTATGGACAAGAGATAAGTTTATTATTTATTTATGTAATCATTTAATTGTGTATTCATGATTATTAATGCTCATTAATAAATGCTAAATGACTGTGACCGAGTGAAAGCTGTATGATGAAGGGCAGAATGTTAGACAGGCCTGCGTGCCCAATTTTTAACCCTTTGAAAATAAAGTATGTTTGCTCATTCATTCAGTCAATCTTGGACTTTGGGCATCCCACCTGTCACCTATATCTCATCAGGTTCTCAGCAGTGCTATGGACCATGTGCACTGAGCACTTATGGACTTGTCTGACATGCAGTGATGATAACTCTTTTCAGAAAAGAAAAGAAAAGAAAAGAAAAGAAAGAAGAACTGAGGACAACGTGACAATAGAGGTATTCAAGAACAAAGATATAAGAAAACATCAAGAACAGCAGCTGTAAAATGACATGAATGTTTCCACAAGATGACACAATATGTGAGCTGTTTAAATACAACAGTGACCTCTGTATCTGAGAAAGCAGATTTCATAAGACTCTTGGATATCCTAAACTTATTCACCTTTGGGGTTTTACCTCAAGAGAGTGTTAATTATGTTGCATAGCCATTATGCACCATGCAGTCTAACACATTCAACTTTGGCTCAAAGACATTCTACTGATGTTACTATGATCAATAAAACATCAAGCAAGATGTTAAATTATCAAGACAATGGCCCACCTTCTCCTTAAGTGCAGGGTTGAGCTTGTTAAAAAACACTTCACTAGGTCTAGGAATGTTTGGTATCTGTTGGGGAGTGCTTGTAGAATTGTTGGCTTTCAGGGCTTGAGCCAGGACCTCTCGCTGCTGCCACTTTTTGTATAAGCTGAACAAGGCAGTGGATCCTTCCACCCACTGGATCAAGCCAGATCTTGGACCTAGTGGAGTCACAGAGTAATGGCGGGCATGGAACTTGTGTCTGTTTTCACTGCTTCTGTAAAGCCAAGAATTCAAATTATAACTTCCAAGTTTTTGGTATCAAAATTTCAGAAATCTTTATTGAAAATGCAGAGTCAGATAATAAATAGTTCTTAAACTTGCAAAATATTCCCAGCCAAAGTAAAACTGATATATATTAATAAAAGAAGCAGATCTAAAACAAACCATTATTTTATCACACAAAGGTGAAGGTGATTTATATATGAAAGATGTCATGGATTAAAATCAGTCCTCAATGCTTTTCATCTTCTCAATCTCGGATTCTTAAACATTCCATTCTCTATTAACCTTTGTTTGCTTCTCTTCTTATTTAAGTTCCCTCTTATGTCCTCGCTTTCTCATCACATGCCCTTATGAATGAATGCAATGTAATAACAGCAGGCAAACTAAACCATCCTGTCATTGCTACAAGACAGTTTAATATAATGAATGCAAGCTTTAGAAGCTATATTATTTACTAACATAAGCTTTAAGATACATAATTTACAAACTTAACCTGTAGAATGAATATCATTTACTATCACTTAAAGAATGAATATCAGTTATGAATATAAGCTTTAGAAGATATATCATTTACTAACATAATCTTTACAAGATAAATCATTTACAAAAATAACCTATAGAATTATTATCAGTTATGAATATTAGGTTTAGAAGCTATATAATTTACAAACATAACTTATAGAATTGATATAATTTACAAAGATATAACTTTAGAAGCAATACTGTTTAAGAACATTAGCTACAGAACAAATATATTTACTAGGAATCATGTAGTTGGCAGCTATTTAAAAAGTGGTAACACCACAAGACAAATGAAAAGAGAAAACATCAAACAACTGGTTGCAAAAAAATTCACCTTTTATGGTAGGTGAACATGTTGTTGACAACTGATAAGAACTGCATGATACGTTCATCCAGGTGCAGGTCTTCCAAGCCTTTGAAAAGGTACGGGTGCCTGAGAAATTGAGAAAAATAGTGGAGTATCATATCTAATTATGCAAAATAAATATACTTCTATGGGCATAATCCTGCATACTTTTCAAGCAGGAAAAATCAAATTGCTGTCTACCTAAAGTGACAAAATGAGCGTTAGAAAATTTTTTAACTCTAATGCTACCACGAGTCATTTAAATGGCTTTACAAGTAGTCTTGTCCACTAGCTGGGATTTTGTAATTTAAACTGCCATAATCTCTAAATATAGGCATTATATTACTTCCCAGTTGGGAGCAAATGCGCAGAAGCTGAATGGGATAGTGCTCAATGACTCATGGCTATTTGCTTGAGTCAAGGTTACTAAACCATAGCTGAGCAAGACCCTATTCTACCTCCACAGGGTGTACCTGATAACAGGCAGTAGTCTGACCAAGTGATGAGGGGCTGAAATAGGAAGGCAAATCTGATCCTAAAAATTTTGCAGTGCCAAAGATAAATGTGATAGGCTGAAAGGCATGGATATCACAGCCTATCTGCAAATATATTGCAGACACAATACCATTTTAATGGCAAAACCAGAACATGAAGTAAGATTTTTCATTAAAATAAGGTGGACATGAATGATAATTTTAAAAAATTATAGTTGCATGTTTTGTGAGCTATTAAGCAGTCTAAGAGTTAACATCAAGTCTAACCATAAACAACGAAAAGACTGAGCTTATGCAGTCCTAAGTTAACACTATGAACACAAGTCATGCTAAGCTCTTAGCCAGTGAGATACATGTGACCAGGAAAACACTGAAATCAATAAGTGGACTTCTAACTTAATAATGTAAATAACATACCTTCGCCCATCAGAGCCAACAAAAATGAGTTTTTTAGGTTTAGTCTTTGTTGGCAAAATCTGTGTTATGTTGTGAACAGCCTTGACAGTGACAACCTGGCCAAGAGAGAAACACAGCAGAGCTTTCAACTTCTTCAAACAACTCAGCTATACAGAAAATGTCAGCACTTTCCATCAATTCTTTCTGAGCTTGTCAGACTTCCCTAATTTACATCTTTGCACCATTTTTCAAACCTCAATAGGAATTGGTGCTTTAAGCACTTTTTTGTCTAAGAAGATGTTCTAAAGCAGACAAATAATGACTGCTGTGGGTTCTGCCAAGTCTTGCTGAAAGCCACCTCTCATGACTGATTCTACCTATGTTGGATCTGCATATCTGGCCACAATTGCAGTATTAGTGAGCGATGTCTGTACTGTTTGCATCTTTTAACTTCATGTTTGGCCCTTGTTTCCTCCTCAAATAATTTTAAGCCTTCATGCAGTTGCTCTCCACGTGACTCTGTCTGCTGTACTGTTCTTCCCAGACCTCATGGTTGACAGAAAAATCTTGCAAAGTCTTTGTAACTCAGTTTTAGCTTCCTTCCCTTCCCATGCTATAAGACTGAGGAATTTGCTCTTCTGCTCAATGACAATAATGAAATTACCATTCTTTTTTTTTCTCCTTCCATCATCTTAGAGTACATATGAAAAAAAAAAATGGGCTGCAATGATGAGTTTCTTTGTTAGCTCCACCACAATGAGGACTAAGTCAATATTTTCCTTATTATAAAACTGTCCCTGATAGCTTATCACTTAAAAGACACCCATTAAGGAGGTGAATGAGGGTCAGTATGGAGCATGCCTTTCACCTGAAGCAACAGTGAAGCTAAAACCTTATGCAGCACAGAACTGAGACAACAGGAAAAAAAAAAAAGGCAGTCATAATGTTCAGGGGACAAGTTGAAAATCAAGGACAGATCTGAGGAAGTGCACACTACAATGGATAAGCTTTACTACAAACTGAAATTAAAACTAAGCTACAACTTTACCAAGAGGGAGTCTGAACAAGTCTGTATGGACCAGAGACGGGGGGAAACTAATTTTAACAGAAATTGAAAGCATATCCTGAGATTCTTAAAGGACAGACTGTGGAGGTGTTTATCATAGTGGAAATGTAAGAAACATAAATTCTGGACTGTAATGAAATAAATAAAAACCAGAAGGCCATGAACTTAACAAAGTGATGGCACACAGTGTACATGAAAAAGAAGAGTCATGGACTGGATTCTAAGGAAAAATCAGAGCCACATGGAAATGAAGGAAAAAGAATTTCAAACGAAACTCTTTCACAGAGAAACACCAAGACGAGATTCGGAAATGTTTCGGATAAAGTCCGCCTTAGAAGCCCATGGCCATCACACAGATTGATGATTATGCTGATTCTCTTACTGATTCACTGTTAGATTGAGATTATGATAATTCTCTTACTGATTTACCACTGGACTGATGATTATTATGATTCTTTTACTGACTCACTATTGGGCTGATGATTCTTTTACTGACTCACTATTGGGCTGATGATTCTTTTACTGACTCACTATTGGACTGATGGTTATGATGATTTTCTTACTGATTTACTATTTAATATCATGTACTATAATCTGTCTACAGTGTAAAACAAACCATAGTTCAATTTTCTCAGAAAATATGCTCATACAAAGCTTCTGTTGTGTTCTGCCAACTATCACGAACATATTACAGATATTATTTTGCATCCCATATTACTGGCTTTTTCTATTTATACTTGTCATAGGTTCCTACAGGTTGTATGTGTGCCTGCTGTAAGTCTGCAATTATTTGTAGCTCCTTCTGATTAGACAAATCTTACATCCTTCCCGCACCAGTAAACGTCACATAGGGCCAGCATAGTAGTTCACCAAGATTTCCTGTCTTCAGTGAGTTTTTCAGTCTCATCATGGGATGTTAAGCCCACTGAACTGACCTCTCTTAACAATTTGAGTTTCAAGTGGTCGACCTCTTTTTCTTCAGCCTGTTGTGTTCCACTTGATAGCTTGTTTTGGGATTCTCCGTTTCTTCTCATCACATGACCAACATATGTCCATCTTCTTTTTTCTGATCACCCATGAGACAGGTTGTTTGCTCATATGTCTTATCTCTGTGTTGTTCTTGAATTCATTCCACTTTGAGTATTTTCCTTAGGCATTTGTTTTTGAGAGATAAATTAGATAAATGCAATCATAAAAAAAAGGACATGTTCCAACTGTGTATGTCTTCCATGGTGAAATAAAAGAAAAAAAAAAGCAGAACATAAGGAACAAACCTTCCCAGACGAGGTCAGTCCTGGCATGGGGATCACAGAGTTTGTCAGCGTCGCCAATTTGGGGCTGATGTCCTCCATCTTTAGCTGAAGGCTGTTTCTTTTCTGGGCTCTCTGCTGCAGACTAAGATGTATCTGTAAATATAAAAGCAAAGGCTTACAATGCATCTGCAGTAAATGAGACATATCTGTAACAAATAAGACAAAAACAAGACAAATGATAAGAGGCATCTGCAGATTCAGGATTTTTTTAAAAAAAGTTACTAGATTCCTTGTCCACTCCTCAATAAAATGTATGTGTAGAAACAGAAACATACAAACCAAGCTTTCAGCGATGCAACCCCTCAAAGATCCACTTTTCATTTTGTAAGTCTATATGCTCTTAAACAAAACACAAGCTTGTACCGAACTCAAAAGGTAACATTAACTAGTCAACGAATAAAGAATAACAAATGGTGCTAATACAGCCACTTAAAACAAAAAAAAGAATAAAGAAAAAAAAATACTCACGCATTTGAATAAACTCCATGAATCATTCGGATTTGATGGGTCAGTGGGTTCACGGAGTCTCTGCAGAGCTGCGCTGATCTGCTTGCCGTAGGTTTCCTGAAACCATTGCTCCTGTGGAGTCTGAGCAGGCTGGTTTGTGATTTCGTACAGGTGCTCCATGGTATACAAGGTCTGGCAGAAGAAAAAAATAACAGTAACAGGTAAGTGTAAGTCACACATCTGGAAGAAAGCAGATTACTCCACACACAAAGAACATTACTGCACAGATCTTGAATAACATTCACTTTTCAACTATTATAAAACTCCAGCAGTTTAGTCTTTTGTTCAATAATAACAATTTTCCTTGTGATATTGATGGTCAAAACAGGCTGTTATGACTTTTATGATTCCCCCAAGGATGTGAGAAGATGTTGCTAACCGCAATCCTTGACTTGTTATAGGACTGCAGTATGATGAATATCGACAACTTTTATTAGTCTTTTAGCAAAAGTTGTTCAACAACTTACGAACTTCATTACAGTCTTCAAACAAATACTTGTTCAAATCTGTACAAACTTCATTATAGTCTTTAAACAAATAAATATTCAACAATGTACAAACTTCGTTATATTCCTTAAATAAATATATTCAACAACGTACAAACTTCATTAAAGTTTTTTAACAAATAAATGCTTGACAACATAAACTTCACTACAGTTTTTAAATAAACAAAAATGTTCAACAAGATACAAACTTAATTTTAGCCTCCCAACAAATAAACATTCAACAATTTACAGGCTTCATTATGGTCTTGTGTTTCTCTCTGACCACTGTTGCTTTCGTTGACTTTGACAAAGACTTGTTGGCTTCCACTCTTTTAATCTCAGCATCGAGCTGGCCGAGCCTCCGCTGCACGTCGGCCTGGTGCTGGTTGAGCGTGCCCAGCCAAAGCTCCTCCCAGAGGAGTGTGATGCGGCGAAGTTCTTGGACCATCAGTTGTACTTCTGCTATCATTCTGGCATTGTGAAGGGAGAGAAAAAAAAATTTTACTTGAGATATAAAGTATATATATAGCCATAGAAACAGATACTACAAAACTGGGGAAACAGGTACTAAAGATCAGATAAAACGCATTCCCCGGGAAACAGGTGATGTGGATAAATAAAAGTCCAGGTAAATAAACACTAAAGACAGCAAAGCCAACAGGTTCATCACTGACACTTACTGTGGGTTGAGTTTGGACAGGGTCTCAATGATTGATGAAAGACAAGCCTGGAGCTCTGGGCTAGAACTTTCTTCTACATCTTCATCCACACTATCATTGTCTTCCTCACCAGTGGCAGCAATCTCACTTTCATCAATGCCATCATCTTGCGACAAGAAAGGCTTTAGAAAACCTGATACGGAAAAAAAAACAAAAAACAATTAAATGTTATGGATTACTGTCATTGAATTTTGGCCAAATCCGTAACTGCATTAAAAGGCTATGGATTCTACTCTTCCCCACATCTCTTTCACTCTAGAGCACCAATTTATTATCAGGTTCGGTACGGTTTTGGCATCACAACAAACAAGAATATCCCACTGCTCCGCAGTCTGTGCCAGTAACGTCATCTGTAATGTGCAAGAACCGTTCCATTTCATATCCATGCACAATAATGAAAAGTGATCCATGCATGATAATGTGTACAACTCCACAAATGCCTTCAGTAGGGGAGCACTCACAGCCAGTTCTAAGCAGATATACAATGCCAACCTTTCAAAGAACACAGTGGAATGCATCAGGTGTGTTTAACAACAACTGATCATTGGTGGGGAAATCCATGCACCGCTCAAAGTCACTGCTCACAGTGACGCCCCGAGCACTTAACTCAGTAGCTATCTGGACGCCCAACCCACAACACAATGAAACTGGCACAGACAAAGTGCAAAGAAAGGCAAAGAAAGGCACAATCATCAATGGTCACATTCGCCCTTCCACCATGTCGGAATTGGAAGTTTGGAAGTTGTTATCAACAGATCAAAAAAAATCAAAACAAACACTTTGACCCAGGTAATGTAAAAAATAGGAAATAGAGGACTTGGAGCTCTGGATGTGCTGGGTTATCATGGTACATTCATTATAAACAGATACCATGAATACACAGAACAGGCAACACAAGATGCTTTCTCATACTGAGGTTTTCTGAAAGTAACAAGCATGACCAGAAATGTTCCGTTGTCTGAACTTCCGCATAAATTAGTCACTCATTATTTTCTGAACCTAACGATCAACCAAAAGCATAGAATCCTGGGAAATGGCTGCAGGAACAAGTGATAGTGCTAGAATTATTAGATAACAGTAGCCTGGGTGCCCCTGAATTCCTGATCTAAAGCTCACATTATTTTAAACAGAATGTGATAACTTAGCATTATTTTAAACAGAATGTGATAACTTACTAATCAGCTCTGACACAGCAGTGCAATCCATTACTGACCACTATACAGACAGAGTTTAAAAATAGGACAAATTTATTCAATTTCCTACTTGAGAATTTTAAAAGGTCCTCTCTCTCTCTCTCTCTCTCTGTCTCTCTCTCTCTCTGTCTCTCTCTCTCTCTCTGTCTCTCTCTGTCTCTCTCTCTCTCTCTGTCTCTCTCTCTCTCTGTCTCTCTCTCTCTCTGTCTCTCTTTCTCTCTGAACCATAAGTGCCCAGGGCACATGGGGCTTCCGCAAGGGTTTTCCACAAATGCCTGTCCTTTGCCTTTTTTTCTGCTCTTGCCCAGGTGAGCCCTCTATTGCTCAACATCCTCTCTGTTGTTCTTCTCCATGTCTCTTTTGGTCTACCCTTACTTCTGCTCCCCTGTGGTGTCCATCTTAGTGCTATTTTTGGTAGTGAGTTGTCAGTCATTCGGAGCACATGTCCCAACCATCGCCAGCGTCTATCCTCAATAATTGTTGTCAGTGGCTTCATCTGCATTTCTGCTAATAAGATGTTATTTCTTATGGTGTTTGGCCAAAATATTTTTCTAATTCTTCGTAAACATTTAGTCTGGAAAGAATTCAACTTGTTTTCTATGGTTTTGGTGATTTTCCAGCATTCACTTCCATAGAGTAGTACACTTAGAACATTACTCTTAAATATCCTGATTTTTATATTTATGCTTAGTTTATTTGATTTCCATATATTCTGCAGCATTGCATAAGCCTGGTTTGCTCTAGTAAGTCTGCTGTTGATGTCCTCTGTGCTGTCTCCATTTTCTACTACTCTGCTGCCAAGGTATACAAATTCGTTGACCTCCTCCACTAACTTGTTATCTACTCTGAGTACATTTCTGTTGTTCACATTTTGCTTCATTAACTTTGTCTTTCCTACATTGATCTTTAGTCCTATGTTGTTTGCATTCTGAGTTAGCTTGTTTATTTTATCTTGCATATCTTTGTGACTGCTTGATAATAGACAAATGTCGTCCGCAAAGTCAAGGTCCTCCAGCACTGTGTCAAGGGTCCATTGTAATCCTCTGCGTTTGTCTGATGTTGCCTCCTTCATTAACCAGTCTACTGCCAAGATAAATAATGTTGGTGATAGTACACATCCCTGTTTCACTCCTGTTTGTACCCTAAAGCTGCTGGAGGTATGTTCTCCACAGATAACTTTGCACTGAAAACCCTCGTATAGGGCTTTGATTACATTTACTATTTTATGGGGGAGGCCATGCCATCTTAGGATTTTCCACAGTGCATCTCTGTTGATTAAAAAGTCTAAAGCTATGTTAAAATCTCACAACATATCAGTTTTGGAGGGGGGGGGGGGGGAAAGAAGGGAAGGAAAGAAGGGGGGGGGGGAAATGATGCTGTTTGATCTGTGGTCAGCAACCCAGAGCTGACATGCTAGCATCAGGGATGGTGAACCATAGCTGATCAAGACCCTGTCTCCACTCTCCTTTAGCGCACACTGTGAGAATTATTCTTACTAACGGGGCAGGATCTGCTTTAGTGCCCATGGTGGTGGAATCTGCTAAATAAATAACATACCCTCCTCTGCTCCACACAGGAACTGAATAAAACAGTTACCTAACCCGCTTTCAAACTGACATGATGTTGTGCTTCAACATCTTCACCACACGGACTGCAAAGAACATCACACTCACAGTTCCAGGGAGAAAGAACAAGACAACACATTACGCTCAAATTATCAGGCAGTGTTACACTAGCATGTAAATGAGATAAATAACTTTTGTACTTTTTTGTACATGTATATCAAGCCATATTACCCACCTTTCTGACCAGGTATTTTGACTTGAATTTTGGACGAACTTCCTACGACAGCAGGATACACGATAAGATGTGGCGTGTCTTGAGCTATGCGGCACAACAACTCCGAGATGCTCTGGCGAACATAACTCTCTGGGTGACTCAAGCGAGAGAAAAGTTGGGGGATGATTCCTGGAGAAGAGATTATATTTTTCTTTATTTGATTTCTCATCTACGTGCTAAATATAGTTTAAGCAGCTTTTATATCTAAAAAAAAGCCAAAATGTGATCATATTACATCATCCAAAGAAAGAGATATTTTATTTCTTTGATTTCAAAGCAGTTTTTTTTATATCTATTTTTAAAAAAAACTTCACAGAAAAAGATCACATTTTTCTTTAATTCTCTGAAATCTTCAAATACTGAAAAAAAAAAAAATAATAACAACAAGCATGTTAACTGGCAAAACTGATCTGAAGAGACTAATAAAGAAATAACTGTTCATATTGTGTGCACATAAGGTAACCACAAAATGAAATGTTACTGAAGCACAATGAAATAAAC
This sequence comes from Achatina immaculata, assembly GCA_009760885.1. NCBI lineage: Eukaryota > Metazoa > Mollusca > Gastropoda > Stylommatophora > Achatinidae > Lissachatina > Lissachatina immaculata. Next base: position 20,314,699 of record CM019697.1, on the reverse strand, counting down.
TACAAAAACCTTCCTTTCAGAAATAATGACTGCTCTTGCCTTGAAATGTAAATAAACAGAAAAATGGGATGTCTTCCACTGACAGACTAAAAGAACAAAGAATACAAGACTGAATGAAGATGTAGAAATATCAAAATATACATCTGGTCACACCTAAACATTTTGCGAGAAAATCTGAAAAGAGCAAGGGGATGACAATGATATAGGTGAGTGAACAATGTCAAGAGATGGGCAGGAATCATTTTATGGTAGCACCATGAGCATAATTCTCACAGAAAGCTGGTGAGCCATTAGTAAATCTTCCCTGTTGTCATGGCATGTGATGATGATAACCCTCATCTCACTAGAGCTGAAGAGTATAACTTTTTTCCAAAAAAAAAAAAAAGAACATTTTCTTCATTCATAGAGTAGAACATTTCTAGTTTTTTTTCCTCTTACCCTTCCAGGGAGCTGTAGGAGTCTGTGATAGGCCTGTCTCCAACACCTCTCGAAGTTCCGAGGCATGCTTGACCAGAAGACGCAGTAAACGAAGTGTGGAGATGACATTGCCTCCCTCATTATCTCCAGTATCACTCTGAAAATACAGGCCAGGTTTTGAAGCCACTTTTTATATCTTTTATTCATAAATAATCACTGTGTTAGTAGCGTTTAAACTAATTATAAGAAAAATAATTCGCAAACAAAGAAGACTTTATCCTGTTGCTCAGAAGAGACGCAAGTGAGCTTATGGCCATCATTTAAATACTTTCTTGTTAAGAACTATTTATAGATCAGACCTCCCTTGACAGAAAAGCTGTGAGCTCACTGTCAACTCTGCTACTCCGGCTCAGTGAGCTCATCTTCCCCTTATGCTGCTGGTTGGCACCCACTTATCTGTGCACTCCAACTGACCCAGTTGTCAAAAATTGGGTACTTGACATTTCTGTGTTTGGAAAACTGCCTCTAAACATCCAATAAAAATTAGAAATGTACCAAACACAAAGTTCTGAGCACTCAAACAAACGTAAATATTCTGTTACTGGGTTAGGCAAACATAAATTTGAACAGAAGAAGTATGGAAAAAAGGACTACTTGCTAACAGCATAAATATGAAAGTCATGATCTTGCACAGAAGTTCAGTAATCACTCCAACAATATGTTTCCATTTAATCTGATTGTAACAGTAAGGTGTCATTGCTGGATAATCCAACAGAAATAAATGTTTAGATATTCACAGTTTTACTATTTGAATTTTCTGCTAAACAGGAGAATATCTTGGATCATTACTAACCAATAATGGAGATACAATGAAGGAAATTAAAAGGAGAACATCTATCACTCTTCAAAAAATAAAACAACTAAAGAAGCTGTGGAGAGGAACAGACAGAACCACAAAAATAAGATTTTTAAGGGCATGCATCTTTCCCATTGCAACATATGCCCGTGAGACCTGGACACTTAACAAAACAGATGAGAAACACATAAATGCCTTTGAATGAAAATGCTACTGAAGAGTCCTCCAGATATCATGGACACAAAAAAGAACAAATATATTCATACTACAAGAACTTAATATTGAAGAAGGTTGGCTAGTATGGAAGATTAAACAGAGAAAACTTAAAATATTTTGGACATACTAAACATCATTATAATTTAGAGAAGACAGTCTTGGAAGGGTACATAATGGGAAAAAGAAAGAGAGGAAGACCAAGGGGGATAATGTCTGCAAGACATCGCTGATAATCTGTGAATGGATGTATCAGCAGCAGGGCATCTTGCTTACAACCCAGAGGCCTACAGGAGAGCTGTTAGGGAAGCAAAGTTCCGCAAGGAACATGCAAATGACTGCTGCTGCTAAAGAGGAACATTCCAATTCTGTCCTTAACTTGTCAAACGCAAACTGGAATAAAATATTCAATATACCTTTAATAAAAACCAATTCCTAAAATATGGACCTGACAGAATTTGCAGCATGAAAAGAAAACAGTAACAATAAATAACAATGGCCTGCCATAGAAAAAAAAAAACTGAAGCTGAAAAAGTCTTGATCTCACCAAACCATTCACATGAAGGTAAGTAAAGTAAGCCTTGGCTGACAGCTGGTAGTAGTGATAGACTCTCTTCACCACACTCCTCCACACAGAGATCAGCTTGTCCACACATGAATCTGGTGCCACTGACAAGGACACAGAACATGAAAGCAACTGCTTCCTGGTTGTGTCAGTCCCATCATCGTACATGCTCTGAGCAAAATGCCGTGGAAATAACAAAGTAAGTTTTTGTGTGTTTTTTTAAAAATTATTTCTTATTTGTCATTTGAATTTCTTTTTTCTGCCTTTTGTTTTTAACACTAATAGCAATTTTCATCTATGAAAACAGTTCTAAAAGGTAGATGTTAGCTGCTGTGTGACTTGTCAAGCATAATTTTTCGGTAACTGACTCAACAAAAACTAGATTGCATGACTGACCACAGTAACAGCAAACAATGCTTGTGTTGCAGGTCTCAATCTACTTGCAATAGCATTCTTTTGTCTTTAATTTTGTATTCACTTCCTCCGAACGATGCTGCATCCTTACACAGAGTTGCTCTCTATATTTCTTGGTCTTTTAAATAGTTTTCTGTAGTTCTTGCAGCTATTTACAAATAACCTCGCATCTTAACTTTGGTCTACCTCACTGAAGTAAAGGTAAACAGAAGAGTTCAGGACATTAAATCAGATATTAAAACAAAAATCTTCAACTTGTGCACTGGGGTAGATTGTCTCTCTGTGGCATCTGAAAAAAGATCTGCAACTTTTCAAATATAAACCATTTCTGCAAGCTTTAATGCCCTGACTGATAACACTGAGATTTATTTATAATTTTGTAGAAATAAATTTGTGTATCAATTTTTTTTTTTTTTTTGATTTTCCATTTATGATCTAAGAGTGACATCTTTACATTATAAGTTCAATGTTATTTCTGTGTCTTGCTATTACATCATACTGTCACCCCCATTTGAGCTTTATAAAAATGTATGGATCTCTAAGGCGTGACCTGCTGAATTGTGAAATTGTGTGCTGAGACAAATGTTACCTGATCACCATCAATAATGTCCTCATCACTGGACTCCATATTATGAATCTGACTGAGGACTGACAGTACTTTCTCCTTCTCCTCATCACTAATGCTCTGAAGACAAACATAAACAGTTTTACAATGTACAAAACCTTAATATATAAGACTATGGTTGTAGAGGGAAGATATTCACCAGTAGCTGCATAGTAACACAGACTAATTTGTAATAATTATCTATAAATACTGACTGCATCTTTACACAAGCATCTAAATAGGTCAGTATTAAATGGAGATATTCATGTTTGAATCATAAGACTTACATGCTTTTTCACTGTGGAAGAAAAAATAACAAAGCAATTGCATAGAGTTTTATTTAAGTTGGACAGTTATCTCACAGATGATACAGAAACTGACAGCAAGAGAAATGTAATCTTGAAGAATAATGCAACATGCATCCTCAATGATCACCAAAATAAATGAAGAAATTCTTAGGCAGGTTGCAGATCATCAAAAACTAATTAAATGAGAATCAGTTCTTTGAACAAGTTGAGAGAAGACAGAAGTTAGAGAACTTGATAATCACTAGAAAAATTCTAGGGGAAAAAAAAGAAAGTGAAGGATATCAAGAAAAAATAAATCTGAATAGACTGAACAAATGGCACTCAAAAAAGAAAGCAAGCCAGTCTAATTAGAAATACCAAAATATCATACAAAACAGAGACAAACAATTGTCAAAATGTTTATCGGCACAGCCTTCAGTAATGAATAAATGACAGAACTGCTATATAAACTCATACCTTAGGCAGGGCTAACAAAATCTGAGACTGCTCTTCTACCGATAGTTCTACATATCCATTGCTGAAAATGAAAAAAACAAAAGACATTACAAAAAGTTTAATAAAAAATCTGTGTATTTTATACAATGCAAGATGAATTATAAAGCACACCAAAATGTTCTAGCTGTACTCCAAACAAAAACAATGACAATGAACTTCATGACAAAAAAATGACCAGAATTATTTTATCCAAAGCAAAACTGTAGCGCACAGACAAAATATAGAAGTCATTCTCAATTGTGTTGAAATCTTTTTTCTTTCTCGCTCTTGTCCAGCTAAAAATAATATTTTCCTAAAATTAGTTACATTTAATTCACAATTTTACACAAAATATCTCTGAACTTTAAGTGTCCAAGGCACATGGAGTGTCCGCAAGGGTTTTCCACAAACGCCTGTCTTTTGCCTTTTTTTCTGCTCTTGCCCAAGTGAGCCCTCTATTGCTCAACATCCTCTCTGTTGTTCTTCTCTATGTCTCTTTTGGTCTACCCTTACTTCTGTTCCCCTGTGGTGTTCATCTTAATGCTATTTTTGGTAGTGAGTCGTCAGTCATCCGGAACGCACGTCCTAACCATTGCCAGCATCTTTCATCAATAATCGCTGTCAGTGGCTTCATCTGTATTTCTGCCAACAAGATGTTATTTCTCATGGTGTTTGGCCTAATTTTCTAATTCTTCGTAAACATTTAGTCTGGAAAGAATTCAGCCTGTTTTCTGTAGTTCTGGTGATTTTCCAGCATTCACTTCCATAGAGTAGTACACTTAGAATATTACTCTTAAATATCCTGATTTTCATCTCTGTGCTTAGTTTTTTAGATTCCCATATAGTCTGTCGCATTGCAAAAGCCTGGTTTGCTCTAGTAAGTCTGCTGTTGATGTCCTCTGTGCTGTCTCCATTTTCTACTACTCTACTACCAAGATATACAAATTTGTTGACTTCCTCCACTAACTTGTTATCTACTCTGAGTACATTTCTGTTGTTCACATTTTGCTTCATTAACTTTGTCTTTCCTACTTTGATCTTTAGTCCTATGTTGTTTGCATTCTGAGTCAGCTTGTTTATTTTATCTTGCAAATCTTTGTGGCTGCTTGATAGTAGACAAATGTCGTCAGCAAAGTCAAGGTCCAGCGCTGTGTCGACTGTCCATCGCAATCCTCTGTGTTTATCTGATTACATAAAATATGCCGTTATATATTTGGGACAGAGACAAATGACTAGATTGATGTGGTCCTCTGAATGAAATCAAAGACCAATAAAAACAGAACAAAATATTTTAAAATTAAATACATTATTTATACAAAAAAAGAAAATGCAAATAGAGAGCAAATTAACACAGTCACTTTTATCATCCAAAACAAGAAAGTGTACCTGGCATTGTCCACTGCCTTTCTGCCCCACTTGTAGCACCAGCCTGCCAGCATGGACCAAGATTTGGCCAGGCTAGGACTCTGCATGCTGCTCAAATGTAAAAGTCTGCCAACCACACCCTCTGTGTCAGGGAGCATGGGACTGTCTGCTATTGATAACCCTGAAAAGTGAGAACTGATACTCACAACTCCATACATATTACATTTTCTTTATCACTGTGTTCTGACCCATTTTTTTTTTTTAAAAAGCCTGGAGTTTACACTCCTCTCCCGCCAGAGTCATACAATGTCTCATCTTTTGTTCAGGGTGACCAAAGGGTTTTGCTGGTAACATATTTCCAGTGATCTTCCAGCGTGGGGGAAGTCTAAGATACAGTTTATTCTTATCTAGTTATAGTGCTTGCATGATAGCATACTGTCTGTGCAGGCATTTGTTGAGGGAGATGTGCTGATCTACAGTTTGAAGATTCATTCACTGGTCTCTGTTTAAACTGTTTACTGTTGTATAGAGCTTTCTCAGCTGTGTCACGGACCCTGTAATCCAACATTAATGTCTGCAGTTCTTGAGGGTGTTTACTAATCTCATTCACTATGTATATGTAAGTAAATGATCTTCCTCAAGGAACAGTTTAGCTAAAAAAAAGCTACTGTAACAAAAATAGTTGCACATTCATCCCATCTCTGGTTGAATCTAATCTTCATTTTGGTACATTTCTTCTGCAGCTATCATGCACCTTACTAAAAGTCAAAGTTCTTAATCAAAATTAAAAGAACCTACTAAAACAAACATAAACAGTCACACAACTGTTTAGTTAATCAGTCTTTAGTTGAACCTAATCTACATTTTGACACATATCTTCTTTAGCTAATACATACCTTACTGAAAGCCAAATTTCTTTATAACCCCTTTCCTATTTGACCTACATTTTTAAAATCCAATTCTAACTGCAGTTTTTGTATACGTGTTTATTTCAGTTTTAACATCAGATATGATCATCACATAAAAAATAATTTCCTATATGCCAGTTTGTTTTGTAAGGTAATGGAAACAGCAAATGATGCAGAGGGTAGTTAAGATAGTTTACTTCCACACTCATTATCATATTTCATGCTTGCAAACAGCACAGATCGCAGCTAAAATGACCTAGTTTTTTTACTGGTTACGATTACACTGAGTTTACCCACTTTACATGGTATGTAAGTGGAAGTTAAGTTGTATGATAAGTTAACCCATGACATACAGCTTGAACTGACTTTTGTTCGACAAGTTTACTCGCGACGTATGTGAAAGGTGTTAAGTAAAATTAACATATCCTATTGTATACCAGATTCCAGGAGGCTGGCCTGCCCCATTCTGACTGCCAGTTTCTCCATTTCCAGAAGACTATTTAGATTGGGTGCAAGGGTTGACGGACTGCTCCCTTCACTGTTGTGAGCCAGTTGAGACATCTGACTGGTCAATGAGCTTAGAAGCTTTGGGTCAGCCTGAAGAAAAGGAAATTGTTGTATATAAATACAATTACAGATAATAATCTTGGTTTAAAATTTAAAAATTAAAATTTTAATAGCTTTTTTTTTTTTTAAATTCGCCACTGTCATCTCTGGTAGTGGCGGCCTGGTTAGCTGAGTGGTTAGGTGCTCGGTTTGCTAATCTGGTGGTACCGGGTTCAATTCCAGCAGTGGGATTTTTTCTGGTACACACCAAACAGGCCCCAGGGTTCACCCAGCCTCTAAAAATGGGTAGCAGAGAAATCTGGGAAGGTAAAGGGGTCAGGCATAATACTGACCACATCACACTTTCATGTGCTGAAGGTCACAGAAAATATGGGCCTAATTCCGTATCCCCCAATATGCCTTAATGGCAAGGAAATGAGAAATCATCACTGGTAGTGTCCCCTAGACATGAGGGTAATTTTTCTCTTAGTGTGCTCACAGCCATGTGTTCAATACATTCTGCCCTGCCCTGAAGATAGATTTCAGTTCTGATTCCTAAGGCAGGTTCCCCATAAACAAATACCAAGTATCCATTTTCACAGCTGTGATAACTGCTGCACAATACAGTATAGTTTGTCTCCTGTTAACCTTTTCAAAGGAAGTCAGTCATGCAGCATTCTTATGCTCCTGATACAGTACTAAGACTTGAACAGTGTTGCACTGTAAAATCTGGTCACTCTACTCCCACTAGGCATGTTTTCCTACATAGCTGTTTGGTTGTGAACCTTTATGTGACTTTGCAGTAATAAAAAAAAAAAAACAGCTCATAAAGATAAGCACCTGTCAATGTGAGAGTCCCAATACCAAATAACTGTTACTTCTGACATTTTCATCTTAGCCCCAACCTTATTTGGATGAATGCAGTTTAGTATTCAGCTTTTCTATGTTCTCGTCACAATCATTTTTCTGTTCCAGTTCTTCACACACTGCCAAACCTTCTTTTTGCTTTAAATCTTGTTCATACAGATCGTTGTAACTTGACAAATTCATAGGTGAACTAATCTTCTCACTGGAAGAAACATCTCAGAACTGATACATGTAGTCTGTTGAATTAGCAAGAATCACTTACTGACCAAGGTGTCATGGCAAGGGGACAGAAACAAACTTTATTTCCAAAGAATGAAGAACTGGGCATGCAGATCTATCTGACATTCTGCTCTTCATCGTTCAACTTTCACTCTATAGCAAAATATTCAAATTAGTCAGTCAGTCAGTCACTTGCATGTCCCTTGTGGAACTTTGCTTCCCTAACAGCACTCCTGTTGGCCTCTCAGTTGTAAGCAAGATGGCCTGCTGCTGATGCATAAATTTACAGATTATCAATGATGTCTTGCAGTCATCTTCGCCTTGGTCTTCCCCTCTTTCTTTTTCCCATTATGTACCCTTCCAAGACTGCCTTCTCTAAATAATCATGACATTTAATGTGCCCAAAATAGTTTTCTTTGTTTAAAGAAGAAGAAGGCTGGCTCTTTACTAGCCAGCCTTCTTCAATATTAAGTTTCTGTAGCATGGATATATTTGTTATTTTTTTGTGTCCGTGATATTTGAAGAACTCTTCTGTAGCATTTACATTCAAAGGCATTTATATGTTTCTCAGATGTTTTGTTAAGTATCCAGGTCTCACAGGCATAGGTTACTATATTTCAAATTAGTACAGACAGTAATAAATACATAAACAGCTTGAGAATAATAAACAAAGACAGAACTCTTACCTGGAAAGTCCAAAAGGCAACATCACCATCAATTCAACTATCCCCACCCATAAACCAATATCAGATCCACTGAAAAGAACACAACAATAAAAAAGACTTTCATCTAAATACAGAAAAACGTCTTACGTTCTTCTCATTCCCACATTTTGGCTATAATGAAGATTACCTGCAGCCACTTCACCATTGTCAGCAATGATTTGGCGTTGATCTGGGAACATGCTATATCCTGTGTCCAGGTAGCTGTGCCATCTCTAGGCCAGCTTGATGCCAGCACACTTCCTGCCAGAACATCCAGGGAGCTTCGTTGTTTGCCCAAGGTACGCAGCAGCTTCGCTCCTTCCCTCTGTAGAGATGATTTCGAATTTATTATTACAAATTCAGCAATCATTCTACTTCAGTTCATTAAAAAATTAAAAATACCACAGAAAACACATACACACAATCTCTCTCTCTCTTTCTTCCAAATCACACTTAAGCTGAGCTATTCAACATCTTCTATCTTTCTGCAGCAACCTCATGGTTTAGGTCTAGCATACATAACCATAATCTTGAGACATTTGCAAGCAATCAGAATGCACATTTGTAAATTTTTAAAACGTGGAGCAATGTTCTGGGCAGCAAAAAACAAAAAGGAAAGGCAATACATCTGACAGGAAGGGTCACTTAATAAAAAAAATATTAAGAAGCATTAATGGCATCAGAACACCTTAGAAATCCATATTTGAAAGTTCTCACTTTTATCACAAGAGATAAAACTTGTCTGATGTTAAAACAAAGACAAATAATTCCATTTTTCAATTTCTGACATACCATGACAGGAAAGATAATCTGAAATACTATCCAAAGCAGATGAAGATCTTGTTGGAGCTCATTTACATACAAAATACACAGAGAACATCAAGGAAGTTACATCATTAGAGCCATGACAGAGAAATGTTTAACAGTTTGAAAACTTTAACCCTTTAATTATGGAATGTTAAACAAAATGGTAACCATCCATGAGAAAGAAAGCCGAATGAAGTAATCTGAACAGGCAAGAAGATCAGCATTAACTCTTTTCTATTCATTATTACAACGTAAATAATCTTATTTATTAACACTCTTCTTCTCGTTTGAACATTCTCGGATGTCAAACTGGACATCCTTGAAGAATGTGGTAGCCTGCCATGGGATGCCGACATAACTACGCAGCTCAGCCTACATAGTCACTGGTGAATTCTGCGAGTGATCTCTTTGCTTCCTTAACGCAGGGCAGTCCTGCAGCAGATGCTGGCCTGTCATTTTTCCAGCCCCCACAGGTGCACTCATCAAGCAAGCCTACCTTCAGTTTCTTAGACGTGAGCCTTCCATTTACATGCTGACAAATTTGGAATACTAAACCCTGGTTTGCTTAATAAATCTTTAAGAAAAGGCGTAACGTGGTTAATGTTCTTTAATGTCTCCAAAAAAAAAATTTAGATCCTACTGTAAGATTAAGCAGTCTATCTAGCTCACATTCTTTAAAACACAAAGGTTTTCAGAAGGCAGCAAACCTGCAGCTTGAGCAAATCCTTCTGCATGGAACTTCCTGCAGATGTCATAGACCTGATGTTAACCAATGCAGATAGAACAGATTCTAGTGGAGCTGAGGTGCCAATAATAGTGGCAGCCTGCCTCAGAAGAATCTCCTCAGATGTGGCTGTGTTCATCTGCTTTCTGGCCACAGTGGCAGCTGCCAGCTGAAGACTGGATAACTGGTGTGCCAACTCTGCCAGAAAAACAACAAAAAAAAAATTGTGAGATATTGTTACCAATTCTAACCAAGCCTAAGAGTGTAACAGTTGATGGCAGGTTGGCTTCTCATGCGATGAGATTGGGTTACAGATTGACTTTCAACATAATCCAGGCAATCCAGCTGTAAAAATGGGCACCCAACAAATTTTTATTAAGAAAACTGCTTCAAAAATCAATGAATGTCGGCTTGCAAAGCCAAACACTGTAAATTTGAATTTCTCAACCTTTTCCTGGTCATGGATCCATACTTGCATTTTTTTTTTCTTCTGAGGTCTCCTTCCAGCACCACCATTACAGAAAAATACTATTTATACCTTTTAGATGTTTGTGACCCCCAGAAATTAGGAGTTGCCCTCTAGGGGTCCGCATGGCTGCTGTTGATAAACCCTGCACCAGATTACACTTATATTTATGGAGGGAAGATGTTCACATGAAACTCAGTCCCTTATCTGAAACTATCCACATCCACGGTACATTAAAAAACAATAAATCCTGGCCCAACATCTAATGTTAACATTTTCTGACATATAATTAAAGCTTTCAAACATCTGCAAGTCTTAAGCGTATATTATTTATTGTTATTTATGAACTGTTTATGTCAAACATCTAAGAAGTCATGCATACTCTGTAAAATCTCCATTAATTTTTCCATGACAGTATGAGCTTGTTACAGAAACTCCTGTGAAGCAAAACCTGGGGACACGCCAGGAAGGAAAGAGCCACGCTATAAAATGCCAGGCGGCCACAGAAACAAAGGTGATGAAGAATGGACAAGACCTAATGACATAAAGTGCAGAGGCAAGGCAGTGAGAATGAGACTGCTGTCATGTAAATGATAGTGTATCAGACTGCTGTCATGTAAATGATAGTGTATCTTCAGTTTAAAGATTCATCGTATGACAAGTAAGTTTTGTTCAATTACAACTTATCGCTATTATATCTTTGAAGAATTGGTATTCATTGTATGAGTGCTGACTGATTGAACACTGCATAATGTAACACTTACACTTTGTACAAAACACCCAGTCTGGTGGTTTCTAGTTCTACAGAAATATTTTTTGTTACACACATTTTGTTGTTTTAATGTTGCAACTCATGCCTCACCTTTCTATGCCTTTTCTTTCTGAATCCCACCTTCCTACTAAAATATTTCTCTTGGACCAGTTCATTTTGAACATGATAGTGGTCATCAGCAGCAAAGCAAAGCTGATCAAGACCCCACTCTACCTCCACTTGCTGCTACTGATAACAGCAGTCTGGGGCAGTCAATAGGAATCAAAACGGTACAGCAAACCTGATCCTAAAAATATGCAATGCCAAATACGGATGTGTTGAACTGAAAGGTGCACATATTATAGCCATGCAAACCATCTGCAGGTGAATGCAGCAGCAGAAAAAGAGACAAAGACCATCCCTTTTAATAAAGCTTTCTTCCCAGTAACGTGTTAAATTCCTGACAATTCATCAACTGTTAAAAAATAATATACAAAGAAGGCTGCAATTAATCTGCTCTGCCACACATTATTAAACTATAAAGAATTACTTCAAGTTAAGATCACTTTGTCTATATATTTCAACAAAGAATTATGACTTGGAATATGTTAACTAAGCAATATGTTCAGATCTTCTGGGCACACAAGAACTGAGCCATGCCAAAGTTGGAATCAAATAACTGAACCACATCAAAGTTGGAATCAAATAACTGAGCCACGCCAAAGTTGGAATCAAAGAACTGAGCCACGCCAAAGCTAGAATCAAACAGAATTAAGGCTATAACTTTCTCCATATCCTGACAACTGACTACATCCAAAGCTTCTGGTCAGGTCTTGCTGGACATGATCTTATGTGCACTAAACACTTCTGGAGTGTATGATTAAGATTTTATACCCCACTCTCTCAAGGGGTGATCATTTATGGAGATACTTTTCTCACCTGCATGTTTGTCACATATCAGTAACCTCTGCTGAAGATGAACTGTTCTCAGCAACTGGTTGTAGACACTAAGATCATCCTCCACAACTGGCTCTAGTGTCAAGGACAGTGGTACTAAGCTTATCTGTCCAAGTGGAAGAGAAAAACAAAACAACACAATTAACAGCTTTTATAGTTTACAAATGAAGAATTGGGATACAATATATAGAACAACTGTGATAATGGCTTCTGACTGTGTACAACATCAACAGTTATGGTCTATTATGAACAACATGGGTTTTCCCAGTCACCTGGCACACCTCATCACCAAAGTGTGCTAAGATAAGCAAGCAGCAGTGAGAGTTCATGGCGAAGCATTGGGTTAGTTTGATGTACAAGAGGAATTTAGACAGGGATGTATCCTTTCTCCATACCTATTTAACATCTATGCTGAAAACATCATGAGGAATGTAGGAGAGGAACAGGAAACGGCTAAATTTGATTCTTTTGACATTGGTGGCAACCAGAAATTAGATACACTGATGATAATGTCATTCTATCAAACAGATCAGAGGGACTGCAACAAGTGATTCTCTCAACCAAAAGACACAGCAAAAGACACCAACAAAACCAAAGTAATGATAACTGACAAAATGAGAAGCAATCCTAGAAATTACATTGGACCATCAAGAGCTTGAAAATAAATAAATCTGAAATATCTAGGTTCAATCATTACCTCCAATGGTGACTGTGCAGTGGAAATCAAAAGAAGACTAGCAGCTGCATCACAGAAACTAGCAGAGTATGCAGCAAGGTACCAACAAGAAAACAAAGTTATGTTTACTAGGAGATTACACATTTCCAGTGGCAACATACAGATGTGAAACATGGACATTTAACAAATCACTAGAAAAGAGAATAACAATATATGAATAACAGTATGTTACGGAAGGGCACTTAGAATATTATGGATAGAATGAAAATCAAATAGAGATTCTGGAAAGGACATGTCACATGAACAAATGTGATACAGGCTGGTATAATTACCTGTTCTAGTGGAGCTATTCCTTTCCAGAAGTACACCACTGGCAGTGTTGGTAGATATTGTAAGCATATCTAAATCAATACTCAGAATGATACTTAAGTAAAGTCTAAATAAAACATGATATTTACCTTGTTCTGGCGGTCATCCAACTGTTTTCTCAGAGCTACAAGAGAAGCAAGCTGAGTAAGCCCATCTTGTGGCAGAGATGGTGGCCAGTCCATGGCACAAACTCTCAGCAGGCCATCACCAAGTCTCTCTGCCTGCTGGATGCATCTGACTATGTCTGTTCTGTCAAAACCAATAACACGAGACTATGTAAGAAACCCATTGATGACACCAACAATACAAGACTATATAAGAAACTTTGATGACACCAACAATACAACACTATAAGAAACTCTTTGATGACACCAACAATACAAGACTATAAAAAACTCTTTGATGACACCAACAATACAATTCTATAAAAAACTCTTTGATGACACCAACAATACACTAAATGACACTAACAGACACCTCAAAGCTGTGAGCAATGTTTTATTTACTTTCATTAGAGATATTCTGGCAGATTCTTGGTTCACTTGCAGGTGTATGATATTGAGTCTTAGCAGTTCACGTCATGGTAAAAATGCTGATACAAACTCTAAACAGGAGTGGACTTTGTTGGCTTTTATAATTCCCCAAAGTGGAAGCAAGAGGTTTCTTAGCCAGCTCCATCACCATAGTAAAATATGTCAATTCCTAACTGAAAGACTAGACCATAGTTTCATATCAATAGCTTGTAGAACGGTGTCTTGCCAGCTTTGGTTAGATGTGCCTGACAACTGTGTCCTTTGATATATTCAATTTTCAGTCTCACAATATTTTAGCTCGGTCAGATTTAGTCCATAAGGTAACAAAGTGTCAGTACTTTCTTTTTTTTTTAATAGTTCAAGATCTATGGATGACATGCCTTTCTCTCTCTGCCTCAGTGACTGTTCCCAAACAAAATTCTGTATAAACCATTATCAACTATGCTGATCCCTTTGTTAATTCTTCCCTCAAACTCAGCTTTAACTACTGAGTGCACTATGTTTAACAATTAAGAATAAATAACAGCATTCAAAATCACACACTTCGGTTTTCTTGCAACACTGGTCTCGACACATCTGTACTTTTGACAGAAAAAAGAAAAAAAAAAGCATGAAAATATGGCACATCAAATCATCGAACACCAACCTGTGTAACATCTCCGTTTGTTCCAAAAGCTGCACTGATGCCTTTATGAACATTCTGTTCAGCTGATCCTCTTCCCTCCTCATGTTCCAACTAGAAGAACCTCCGCAGCCGTCTGGCCGCTGGGCACATGTTTCTGAGATGCTCAAACCGGGGACCAGCTCCAGATGTTGCCTCACACCTCCCACATTCCCCATTTCAAATTCGGACAGAGCCCTGAAAACACGACGACAACTGTCAGTCCCAGCCTGATTATTTCAACACCCATTTTTAGTTTCAACATGCTTCATTTGTTTAATATCCCACCCATCATTATGTAGCACCTCCCGTACACGCCAGCAAATGACACTTAATTTAAGTAAAAAAAAAAAAAAAACAGTATAAATCACAAACAGTCCTTGCATTTGTAAATTAAGCAATCTGACATGTCAGAAGCTGGAAACTACACAAATATGAAATGACAAAGAGAAAAATGTATGAACATTATGAGAAATCTGAACCTACATTTGTAAACAAAACAATCTCTTTGCTTAACAGAAAGCTCAAAAAAAAAAAAATCTTTTTTTTTAAAAATGTTAAAATGATCATATTTCCACTCAGAAAAAGCCATCTGTTTGAAAGAAGGACCTCAGGACACTAGTATATACTCAGTAGCACTGCAAGAATCCTTATATACTGGATGGCAATAGTCATGTGGATAGATCCCATGGCCTTTTGTTTGAGAAGCTATCATAGTAGGAAATAAATTATGCAACAAAAAGAAAACCTTGGCCTTGTTAATAAGAAAAGCTTGTTCTTTCTTTTCTTTTTCCTTCTTTTTTTAAAAAACCCTCTATACTTTCAAACTAATCAAAGTTTCTCAGACACATAAGCAGATGTGAAGATCTTAAAAAATTGGCCACGACTGGAAAAACAAATGGCCAAAAGACAAAGAAAGCAGAACTACCTGGTTGGTCTGACTCCATGACTTGGCAGGAAAGCAGCAATCGACTTGATTTGAAACGGAGGATCGAGCAAGACTGAGAAATATGACCACCTATGCCTATGCCTACTGGCATGGCACTATCTGATCTGATTTACTCTCCACAGATTTAAAGCAGTAAAGCCACTGGGTCAGTACTCTTAAGGTGGACAACTGGCCTTCACTTTCTCATTCCTCCAGACCACCAATATTTATTTACACCAGATATGTCATATCATAAAAGCTGTCCCTGTTTATATACCTGATTCATCTTTAGCTCTGTTCACACCAATGAAACTCTTGAGAATTCACGTGAACCACACACTCTTGAGAACTCACGTGAACCACACACTCTTGAGAATTCACGTGAACCACACCTCCTAGAAAGCTGCCACACAGTTTACCTGATTCACCTTTTCACATAAAACTTACTTGATGTAATTCACATCCACAGTGCTCCGGATGAAACTTGCAGAATTCACGTGATTCCCTTCCATCTGAAGATGGAGCAACTGCTGCTGCTGAGCCAGAGACTCCTGCCACTCTATGACTGAGGTCCAGTCATTTAAACGGATGTAACAGTCCGATACCTGATAGATCACCACATGAATTATTATAATCATATGTTCATGGTCACCACATGAATTATTATAATCATATGTTCATGGTCACCACATGAATTATTATAATCATATATTCATGGTCACCACATGAATTATTATAATCATACATCAATGATCACCATATGAATTATTATAATCAAACATTCATGATCACCACATGAATTATGATAATCATACATTCGTTAAACAAATTAATTCTTAATCTAGCAATGTTTCCCAATTTTTATGGTATTTTCATTTTCAATGATTATTTTTCTTTTTTTTTTTTCTTCTAAATCCTTCAGCTTTTAACCCTGGTTATGTCCTACATACATGGAATGAATATTCACCTGAATAAATACTTATATCCTGCATACATTGTCACTCATATGTACTGTATGCGAGCCACATTAGAGGACACAAGAAATCTTATGAGGTCACTGTTTTGATTATATATACCCTCTTTACTACTACGTGGAAGAAATAGCAGGTAGAAAGTGAAACATTTTCATAAAAATAATGTGGTTGTAAGCAGACCAAGTGATAGTTAACTGTCTTCTTACTCAAGTTGTCAGTGCATCAACAAAAAATATATAAAGATCTACCGTGTGAAAACAGGGTTTTGCCTGAGTTGGTGATGATCTATGAATCTAGACTGGATGAAGATGACCGAGTCTCCAGTGCGTCAATATGTCTGGGTTTACAGCGGATGAAGATGTCTGTCTATAGCAGGTGAAGATGTCTGAGCCTACATTGGGTGAAGATGTCTATAGCAGATGGAGATATCTGATTACAGTGGGTGAAGATGTCTGAATCTAATGTGGGTGAAGATATCTGATCACAGTGGGTGAAGATGTCTATAGTGGTTGAAGATGTCTGACTATGGCGAGTCAAGATGTCCGAGTCTTTTGTGGGTGAAGATGTCCGAGTCTATAGTGGTTGAAGATGTCTGAGTCTATAGTGGTTGAAGATGTCTGACTATGGCGAGTCAAGATGTCTGAGTCTTTTGTGGGTGAAGATGTCTGAGTCTATAGTGGTTGAAGATGTCTGAGTCTATAGTGGTTGAAGATGTCTGACTATGGCGGGTCAAGATGTCTGAGTGTACAAATGGTGGACAGGAAAGAAGAGTTAAAAATATAAACCTGATTGGCAACAAAGCTGATGGTGGCTGATGAAAATCCAGAGTTTGGTTTTCCCTTGTTCTGGCTGGAGAGCTTCACCCCATCTTTTCGGCGAGGACTGCCCTTGGGTGATATCAGTGGATTTTGTTCATCAGGGAAATCTAGTTTACCACTTCCATCATCTGTCAGCATGTACTTGAGGGAACTCTGGAATTCTGTAGCAGCTTTTTCATACCTGTAACAAAAGAGTGTATTCCAGATAGCCAAACAGCTGGAGGTAGGATTTTACTGCTGTAACCGAATATAGACACGCAAACCTGTAACACGTTCCTCAGACCACCAACAGTATCAACCCTCCTAGGCATGCATTTCAGCCTAATAAAATCTTTTTCAAATGAGGCACCATCTAGATATACATGCTGGTTAACTTCTTAAATAATTGCAAACTCAAAGCTTTTATCTTGTATTTTCTCTTAATGCTATAGCTCAGTGTTTCCCAGCCTTTTTTTGGATCAAGCCCCACCTCAAAGATTTGTATGCACCCCCCCCCCCACCTAATATAATAGTTAACCAAGTTCTGGAAAAGTATAATATATTCTAATTGCCCCCAAAAATATTCATATCCACCCCCCCCCCCCCCCCCCCCCAGTATACATTCCTTGTTGGAAAACACTGTTATAGCTGTACGCTTATTTTTATGCTATCTCCAAGTGTGTCTGAATGATGTGTAACTTAAAAGCTGAATGTTTGGAAGAATACGTGGCAGCAAATAATACTGACATGGTGAATGGATAACTAAGAAAAACAAGAAAAAAAAAAAAAAGAAAACATCCAACTGTAGGATCCCCATTTAAAAATTAAGTAAGTATGAGGTACACCATTTTGTGAGTATTACTCAACATATGAGAACGACAAACAAAAGAAAAAAAAAAGAAATCAACAACAACAAAAATGCAGTAATAGAGATAATGATGACATTAATATTTCAGCCAGTAGGGATTTTTCATGACCAAAAAAAAAAAAAAAAAGAGACAGAAAGGACAAAATAAACACAAAATTGGACACTCATTAATCTAATAAACATATTAAATTCTTTTCTTCTTTTGCCTTTCATTTTCATTTTTTTATTTGATCTTCTTATCAACAGAAAAACTATATTCAAACCTTCATCCACCATTAATTCTAGAATCAGTCTTACAGTATCCTATCAACATGAAGCTCTTGAAGGTCATTTATCTGAAGCATCTTTAATTCTTTAACTCTCTGAGATGACATGAGCAGCTGATTCTTAGCATGCATCATTACCTTTAGGTAATAATCTATATCTACTCTTACATCACAGGACATGCTGTAATATCATAAGTCTTTCAAAAAGAGATCATTGCTTTGACACAAGATGGACACTGATAAATATATCATATCCCTAAAGATGTTTTTACTTGTGAGTAAAGCAGAGTTCGGAAGTGGAACCATAAAGATCAGATCACTCTCTCTCTCTCTCAAGGTCCCTGTCAACAGGCATAGGATAACATAACCTTCAACCCCCTTGCGTATCTCAACAGGATTGTCACTGAGCATTTCCCATGGCAGGATGCCAAACCATCAAAATCTCTTTTCTCTCTATCTACCTCTGTATCTTCTACCTTCAATTTTCCTTGCTGCCATTAGGTGCTCTACCCCACCTCTCCTCCAAATATGCCCAGCGAATAAGAATTTCTCCTCATCTCTTGTGCTTCTTTCAGAAACTTCCTTACTCGGTTTTATCGCTACCTTCACAACTTTTTTCATGAAAAGTCCTGTCTTCTTTCCTCATTTCAGACCTTACAGTGAAGAACTGAAGGACCTGATAAAAACATACCTCTTATGTGCTTTCTCTGCAGCTGCTTGAATCCATGTCAGTGACCTTCCAGTGGATTCTTTGCACCACTGGTAAACACCCATAATGCTCTCTGGTGCTGACAGTTCACACAAAGCTTGAACAAGGTACACCAGAGCTTGCTCAAATACTGAACTCTGAAATAAATATAAAGATTCATGGTTACATCCCTGCACTCTAAAGTTAATTCATTCATTCATCTGCATGTCCCTTGTGGAACTTTGCCTCCTTAACAACACTCCTGTAGGCCTCTCAGATGTGAGCAAGATGACCTGCTGCTGATGAATCCATTTGCAGATCATCAACAATGTCTTGCAGCCATCTTCGCCTTGGTCTTCCTCTCTTTCTTTTTCCCATTATGTACCCTTCCAAGATGGTCTTCTCTAGATTATCATGACGTTTAATGTGTCCAAAATATTTCAGTTGATAGATTTTCTAATTTCCTCCTCAATATATTCCTCCGTGTATGGAAAAAGATGACACTAGTTCTATACTAATTTAGTTTTTGTGCCCTTCTTATGACATTTACGAATGGCATTTAACATTGTTATTTCAATCTAAACAGACGCCATATCACAATACAGGCTGAAATTTTTTAAAAAGTGTCATGCAGTTGCCTGATAAGTGATTCAGGTTAACATGAACTAAAGTTACCGTCTGAACATGATTAACAAGTTTAGTGAATAACAGATAAGAATACGAGTAAGTATTAAATAAAAATGCACCCACTACATATTCACTGCTGCTAATAACAAACCCCGAGTTTAAGGAAGTGGAGGTGAGTAGGTCATGTGTTGCACGTGGGGAAAAAAAAAAGACAAAAAATCAGACACTCAATGAATTTAACTTCATAAATAGAATGAAAAATGGAAAGACCAGCAAAATAACAATGAAATAAAACTTAAGATAAAAGTAGCTCATCCTCAGACCCCACACCAACATTTGCCGAGTCAGAATCGAAGGACGGAAATGAATGTAAATGGTGTTATATTTCAAAGCAAGCACTCAGATACAATCCACAGGTGTGTCAGATCGCTGTTTTCTTCTTTTTTAAAAAAAAAATGTTCATGGTGACTTGTTACAAGTGCCATCCAGACTTCACTGTAGTAATGAAATGACTACCTGACACATTAGTGCTGGGGAAAATAGCCTTCAAAGATGGAGAAATATTTGTCTACAGGGTCAAGCAACACTAAGTTGTAGTGCACAAATGACTGCCACTGAATTAAGGGAAAATAGAATTTCATACAAAGCTCAGATCTCTGAATAAAGGCCTTCACAAAGGTCCTTAACTTGTAAGGTTAAAAAAAAAACATTTAAAATATGATTTCCATTTTTGCTCTGTATTACATATCAGAATCACAAACAATGCATATCAAGATCAAAATATATATGGTTAATAAAATCATGATATCTATGCCCACTACAAATACACAAATACTGCAAGGCTCATCTCATATTTGAAAACTATACTTAAGCAAGTTTATGTTGGCTATTAATAAACAATTATACATTAACAATGCCTTAACAGGCAACATCCAAGCAGCACAAATACGTTTGTTTCCCCTTTGAAAGTCAGTACTCTTCTGACATACCTGAGTATTCCCTGCATCATCCAAATCCCTCAGTAGCTCAAAAGCCTGACGAACAGCCATTGCCCACATTCCGCAGTGTACAGCATTGGTCAGGAGGGACATACGAATTCTAGACAGCCATTCTTGGCAAGTGTTGCGGTTGGTGCGGAAGAATGTTTTCACAACCTACATAACCAAAACAGAACATTTCCTTTACATGTTGTATCGATCTACAGAAGGAACTGGTGTTGGATGAAGATTTGTGTCATATTCTGAGCTTATGCATTATGACATTCTACATCATATAAAATCAAGTCCCATGAATATGAGACAGTATTAGAGCCTGCAGTGATAAACAAAAAAAACCTAACTCCTTCTAAATGATACTATTGTTAGTATTATTTCTATTACTGTAATATTAAAGTATACCATCAATGTAAGACCTACTATTTTATGTCACTGAACTAAACACCTATACACTGTACTATTTACATAAACACTAAATTATACTACTTAACTATAACTAAATCACAATGCACAATCTACTGCTAGTAAATCTAACATTAGCCTGACTACACAAACCAAAACTCGAAATGCCTACTTTGTGAACGGCTGGCATGGCTACTGCACAACCTTCATATGCATTATACAAGAGTTTGTCCAGATGTTCCATGAAGTTCATCAACAGGTGCACACGCCGAAGGCACACATACTCTCCAACTTTCTCTCCTAAAATAACAAATAAAAACAATATTATAAATATGATAACTTACCTGACATTTTCATTACAATCCAGCAATTTTTTTTTCTTTCCTATAAGACAAATATTTGTAAACTGGCATTTTAAGGACATCAATCATTATACAGAGCAAAATTATAATGAAGAATAGAAGAACAGAAGAAGAAGAATACAGTAAGAAATTATCCCCATCTAATAATGAAACTCCCTTTGAACACTATAATTTTAACAAGGTATAACTGTGGAATGTGGAGTCAGAACCAACAGTCTGTGTACATTAAACAACAAATTTCTATAAAAGCTAACAGATTACAATGACTGAGTCAAGTAGAAAGACAGGAAGGGAGTCATCTGACAAAACTTACATATATACAAGAGATGGAAAGGGTTAATGAAAGAAGTTTATCCAATAAGAGGTGTGAAGCTTGATGATCCAAAAATTTCGAACAAAAGTTTCCTCAAAATGTCCAAAAGTAAAGCAAAAAATCATCATGAAAATTGTTCCAGCTAACAACCTCTGAGACCATCTCTCCTCTCCAGGCCATCATCCATGTTACTGAAACTCTGTGACTCTGCAGCAAACGCTTTGATGACACCCTCGATGGCCATAAATGTCTCCGGGGCCTTGCCAAGTGGAGTACGGAGGCGGGAGACAATGGCAAACTGTGCACACTCCCAAGTTGCCCAAAACCACAGCAATGATTCGTTGTTGTTTATCTGCATGGAAAAAATCCATAAAGAAATTTCTAAATTTTGTCCAATCTTCAGCAGAGCATTTTGACTACAGAACTGAGGTTAATAACAGCAGTATCATTTAATTCTCTTTTGATTAAAAATGATTTTATTTGCACTGAAGACTTGCAAACCATGAGCAGCATATTCATAGAATTTCTATATTTTACAACAGTCAAAGAGAAATACTTTATTATTTATTACAGGCCTTGAATGAAGTAATGATGATCCGCATAAAGAATACAACAATAACTCTGAAAGTTAATAAACTGTTCTTTCCATATTCAATCATTCTCTGGATTGTTGAGGCAGTCATTCAATTTCCTTACACCACCAGGTGGGACAAAACAGGCTTTTCCTAAGAAAAATATAGCTGGAAACAAGCTCTCACAACATCCTTCCAATTTTCCAGTACGCCAGCACTTTTTCCTTTATACAAACTGTATTTAGATAAACAAATAATACTAAGGAACTTCTTGTTTGACTTATCTTGTATTTCTTCCATGAAGAAAAAAACAGAACGATTTAGTTGTAATGGATCCATAACTAAACCACTTATAAACTGATGATTAAATTTATTCTAAAGCTTTCAGCAAGTTCTGACATTATAAAATGAACTTACCACAAGTTCTGACACTATAAAATGAACATACCACAAGTTCTGATGCTATAAAATGAACATACAAGTTTTGGCACCATAAAATGAACATACCACAAGTTCTAACTCCATCACATGACCACCCCTCACATACCACAAGTTCTGACTCCATCACATAAACACCCCTAACTACCATAAGTTCTCTGACTCCATCATATGAACATCCCCCCACATACCACAAGTTCCGACTCTATCACATGAACACCCCTAACTACCACAAGTTCTCTGACTCCATCATATGAACATCTCCCCATATACAAGTTCTGACAATATGAAACGAACATACCACATCTGAAAGGTTTGCATGTGTGTCCTGCTGGCTTCTAGCTTTGCTGTTTCTCTGCTTTGAATGAAACATTGCTTCAAGCCAAAAGAAGCTCCCATTCTGACTATAAAACCAGGATCAAAAACATATTACAGTAACATTTATGTAAACATGTTACAGAAACAGAAATGTGATAAAAAATGTTATATTAGCAAACATATCATGAAAATATGACATAAAAATGATGTGATAAAAGAAATATTACAGAAAAATACAATCACAAAACAAACTACACAATATTTTTTTCTTAATTCATAAAAAAACAATGACAGAAACATATGACAGAAGCAGAATGGAACAAAAACATAATACAGAAATTGCACAAACAACAAAAACATATTACAATCACAGTAATGTGACTACTTTGCAAAAATAATAACATGCATACATACAAATGCAAGAACCAACCACATCCCATTTTCACATTTTACTGCACTGGAAAACACATTACATTCATCCTTACTGCATAACCACTGTGAAATGTAGCATTCTACTGACAAGCAGATCCTACTATTATTAATTTGTGAAATTTTAGTTGTAATATGTTCTAATTATGATGGGATTTTTACTGTGTCTTCTTGAAGCAAATGCACAAAAGAGATTCAAGTGTAGATTCTTGTTTGTGGTTAACTTAAATCCTACTTTAAAAGTGCACTTTACAGTTAAATAAATGTATTTTATACTGTCCCACACTGTCAGAAACATCACCAAGAGATCTGAACATCACCTCATTAGGCAAAACAAATTCATGCGATCCTGATATAACATCATTCTCACTGGGCAGAATAAATTCATGCAATCCTCATCTAACTAAACCAAGCTATGCTAAAATATATCAAACAAAACTATACTGCATTCATCAACTTTTCAGACATATATCATATGATGAGTTTAATGATCATGTAATTCTTGTGAAGCAATGTCAGGTGACAAAAAAATTCATTCACACGTTACGCCATACTTGCAGATCTTATTCTTGTGTTATACTTTCAGATCTCACTCATGTGTAATGTCATAATTACAGATCTCATTTGCATGTAATGTCATACTTACAAATCTCAT
Source organism: Achatina immaculata (assembly GCA_009760885.1). Lineage (NCBI taxonomy): Eukaryota > Metazoa > Mollusca > Gastropoda > Stylommatophora > Achatinidae > Lissachatina > Lissachatina immaculata. Next base: position 20,290,663 of record CM019697.1, on the reverse strand, counting down.
TCATATGTAATGTCATAGAATCATGTGATATTAAAAAAACACCCTACATTACATTACTCAAGTAAAATCAATCCAGCAAAATGAACTGAGTTACATTAGTTATAACAATAATAATCCTAACAATAATACCAACTACAATGATTCTCAAGTTTTACCTGGCTTGTGTTCCACTTAGTATGAATGCCATGATATGTCTGAAGTTATGAGAGTGGAAGTTCCCTGTGGGGGCCTGGGCCATGTGTGCCCTTCGGACATGCCAAGCAGCCGTCAGACCAAGCTCCTTGTTCCTTCTTTCATTTGACATCCACTCTTCTCCTCCTTCAAACAGGTCCATGCTGCAGATGTTCAGATAAGACTGTACTCAATTTTTCTAGTTCAGCACAACAAATTATGACATGGTGATGCTGTTAAAGACTGGTTAATGAAGGAGGCAACACCAAATAAAGAGGATTATAACCAACCCTCAACAGTACTGGGGGATCCTGACTTTGCCGACGGCATTTGTCTACTATCATGCAGGCACAAAGATATGCAAGATAAAAATAAACAAGCTAACTCAAAATGCTAGCGAAACAGGACTAGAGATCTACGTAGGAAATACAAAGTTAATGAAGCAAAATGTGAACAAAAGAAATATACTGAGAGTAGGTAACAAGTTAGTAGAAGAGGTAAAGGAATTTGTATATCTTGGCAGCAGAGTAGCAGAAGATGGAGACAGCAAAGAGGACATCAACTGCAGACTTACTAGAGCAAACCAGGCTTCTGCAATGCTGCAGACTATATGGAAATCTAAAATACAAAGCATGAAGACTATAATCAGGATAATTAATGTCCTAAGTGTACTACTCTATAGAAGTGAATGCTGGAAAATCACCAAAACTATAGAAAACAAGCTGCATTCTTTCCAGACTAAATGTTTACGAAGAATTAGAAGAATATTTTGGCCAAACACCATAAGAAATAACATCTTATTGGCAGAAATGCAGATGAAACCACTGACAGCAGTTACTGAGGAAAGATGCTGGTGATGGTTTGGACAGGTGTTCCGGATGACTCACTATCAAAAATAGCACTAAGATGGACACCACAGGGGAACAGAAGTAAGGGTAGACCAAAAGAAACATGGAGAAGAACAACAGAAAGGATGCTGAGCAACAGAAAGCTCACCTGTGCAAGAGCAGGCAAAAAAAAGGCTAAGAACAGGCATTTGTGGAAAACCCTTGCGAAACCCCCATGTGCCTTGGGCACTTTAGGTTCTTTCATATAATTAGGTAATAATTTTTATTAATTTTTAACAAAGCTGTGTATCTAGAACAAACAAAACAAAATACTGAAGCTCAGATTTTGTTCTGGAGGCACTGATATCATGGATACACTGAATACAGAGACACTGATATATCAGGGATACACAGACACTGATACATCTAGGACACAGTGGGTATAAAAATAAATTTTTCTTGAATCTCATTATTTTGTAGGTACACAACGATACAAGCCTATATGAAAATTGTATTCATTATTACTGCAAAATATTCACAATCACAGAAGAGAAAGTACTGCTAGAATGACAACAAGGCTGACAACAAAAACACCAATTTTTAAAACATACAATAAAGTAACAACTGACACAGATCAGGTTTATTTTTCACTGAACTAATTCATGGAAAGGTAATTAAAAAGTATAGCTACAAGGGAAAACAGAAATAGGGAAAATAAATTTTAAAAAAAGAGATGGAACAGACAAACTAAGAAAGAACAGATTTAAGAAAGCTAAGCAAGAAGTTTTCACTTCCAAACAACTTACTTGAGTATCTTGTCAACAGGCAGAATTTTCATCAGCGACAGAAAGCATTCCCTGACTGGTTTCCTAATGTCACTCAGCCTGCATACACACAGCTCAAGACATCTATCCACCGAGGAAGAAAATTAACAGACAACACAACGTTAGCTTTCCTAAACTCTTCTGTCTTCACCTGTTTGTTTTCACTTGTGTTTGGGTAACACTCCAGAGGGTTTGCTTAAAGTGCGAGTGTTATTAAGTTTTCTCCAGTGTATCAAGGATTTCAGGTAGTCTGTGTTTCTAGGTGGAACAAGACTTTCAAAAGGCAGGGAGCGAGAATACAGGTTGCTGAAACAGTGCATGTTTGTATCTTGATCTGTGTGGACTTTAAGTTTGTTGACAATGTGAAACTGTACTGGATTCTGCGGAATATGTCTTGTCACCTGATGTTATGCTTGTTTGGAATGGCTGTTGGTCATCTAGCTTTTATACTGATGAAGTCGGCCCGAACAAGATTTGTTATTGTTACTCATCCTAACTATTCGTACTTGTTATCGCCATCATTATCACAAAGTTCCATTCAATAAACATCTTGTCATACAGTCAATGCCAGACTTGCTTGATCATCCGTACAGTGATGTATTGACAAGGATTAAAAGGACCTGGTCTAATCTGAATTCAGTGTTTAACAACTTAAGACACAGAGAGAGAGATATAATCTTACGCTGGGCAAAGTTCTACATTTATGGAACAAAGCTGCATGGGATATCCTGTTTTTTTTTTCCCTTCATCCACCTGTAGCTGCGTGCAGTGTATCCAGCGTGTCTCAATGTGCCACCAAAACCGTCACAATGCCTTCCCTTAACCATCAGATCAGCAGAGCACTGACTGCTTGTGTGACCCCGTTCGAGGCAATCAGCGCAGTGCAAATGTGTTTCAATTTTTCTAGGTGCTGCACATTCAAGGATATGCTCCACCTCTGGTCGGCCAGAACTCTTATTAATTAAAAAACAGGCTATACAATATGGCATGTATTTGATCTAGAGGGGAGTCTCCCACAACCCTTAGAGAATTAGAAGCTTTAAAGGGCCAAACACTTGTCTGCTTGTGTGTGTATGTGTGTGTGTGGGGGGGAACATCTGATGATCTGAAGAGTTGTGTTACTGTTTCATTCCCTGCAACAGTTTCCCGCCTGATGGCCTTCTGTATCTTTGCAAATGTCACCAGCCAAAACAGGTGAATATATTTCCTGATTCATCTTCACAAGCAATATCTTCCTCTTTATTATCTTGCTCCATTTCAATAATAACTTTAATCTCAAAAGCTGCTTAACTGCCACATGTGGGGGGGGGGGGGGGGGCTGTTTTGGTTACAGCAAAGACCTGACTGTGGCATACATAGCACTCTCGTAACATATGTTCAGACAAGTGATGTGAAGAAAGTGCTCTACTTATGCTGCACATATCAATTCCCAACATTAAAAAATAAGTTTTTACACAGAACGCGCAACTCCATATGTATGGTGTCTGAACAAAATTTCTGGAAATGCCAGGAGACAAGGACTTTCCTTGGGAGCTGATTCACTTCCACTTCCAGATGAATGCTTGACATTTGTCAGATGATTTTAGATGTGGCCTTTTATTCTGTTCATTCTTCCTTCAAACATTTAGTCAAAGCATGACTCCAATGCTTACCTATCAAGCTGGATGTAGTTTACCAGCTTTTCATTTATCATATACATTTCATTTACTGCTGCTCTGGTAGAAATACCGAGTCAAATTCTACACATAATGCACTACTATCCAACTTTAATTTCGCTTCCCAGAACAGTTTTATCTAGTCTTTTTATTTCCATGATATAAAAGATCTTGTTTTGGTTACTAAACTGAACAAAAGAAAATCTAGTAAAGTAGGTGCTAATAAAATATGATACCCAGGGATGTATTAAATGTTGGCCTGTAAAATAATGTGTTCTCCCTGTGAAATAATTTTCTAATGTTGCAAGCTTGGTACACGGATAGTCAAAGATTTATCCCAGCAGATGGAAGAAAGAAAAAGTTACCAAAATTACAAGTAAATTATGAAATTTCTAATATTTAAACAGCTACTAGGCCACAGTAACAGCAGACTATGTATGTGCCACAAGGTTCAATCTCCTTGCTCTTATATCTAATCTGTAAGATGTTCAGCAAAAAAGGATGCTTGGCAACTTCTACATACAACCAACATTTACCTACTGCAAAAAAAAAAAAAAAAAAGATCTTTTAAGACAAAAATAGGGCTTATAACTTAAGAACTCACTTTGTTATGATGTTCTCTGGAAAGAATGCTACCTTAAAGACTGACTTGAGGCACTGGGCGGCACAATGGAAGACCTGCTGCTCCTTGTGGTAGCCTACCAGAATAAACAATCATTACCATAATAGTTTCAAACAAATGAGACACATTCCATGCAATGAATCCCTGTCACTTAACAGAAGAGAGAAAGATTTCTAACATGTTCCATTAAACCAATTATACTCTATGAAAGCGAGTCATGGACAATGAACAGACCAATGCAAAGATCACTAGAGGCAACAGAGGAAGAATTTTAAGAATACCATGGGCATGAGATGACAAACCAGGGTATGTCTAACAAAAACAAACAAACAAACAAATGTGGAAAGGAACCTAACTAAATTCATATGAAAACAACAGCCATCATTCACTGGACATATAATGAGAAGGGGAGGGCGTGAAAACGTCATAACAGAAAAAATAAATGGAAAGAGAGGCAGGGGAAGACCAAAAGAAAAGAAAAAAAATCATAGACAGCCTAACATGATGGCACACTAAAAAGTCACCAACTGAACTGATGGAAATCTATGAAGAAGCATGACTGCTGAAACCTACCAGCACAGCACCTGATGATGATGATGACCATAACAATTATCAGTATAATAACAATCTCAGCATTGCATTATTTATTATCATTCACTGTAGATTAAACAATTTAGAAAAAAAAAATTATCCTAAACTTTTATTTTTATAAAAACTGTCATCGTTTCATCACTAACTCTGTATTATCAATAATAACATTATCAGAACTCATAAAGGCAGAAAAAGGAAAAGAAAAATCATATGTCAGGTATAACATATGCAGTTACATGGGGTGATTGATAAGTTCACAGCATAAGGTACAACGGATTATTTGTGGACAACTTTTTTGGGTTATTTTTCAACATAGTCTCCTTGCAAGTTTATGCACTTAGTCCAGCGATCCTGGAGCATACTGATCCCTTCTTTCTAAAAGTCACCAACTCGTGCCAGTAGAAAGTTGTCTACAGCATGAATGACGTCATCATCTGAAGCAAATTTGCCACCACTGAGCTCCTTTGAGTTTCGTAAACAGGTAATAGTCTGAATGGGCCAAATCTGGGGAATAAGGAGGATGTTCAAGAAGCTGGAAGCCGCACTCATGAATGGCAGCCATTGCCACCACCAACTTGTGAACTGGAGCATTGTCTTGCCGAAAAATGACTGATCTCGTCAATTTCCATTGACGTTTTTCCTTCAATTTGACCTGCAGTTGCTTCACAACATTAGCGTAATAGGCCCCGGTGACCGTTCTGCCCTTCTGAAGATAGCCAATAGCACACCTTCTGAATCCCAAAAGATGGAAGCCATCACTTTGCCTGCACACAGATCCACCCTTGCTTTCTTTGGAGGTGGGGATCTATGATGTTTCCATTGCTTTGGCTGTTCTTTAGTTTCTATTGAAAATGATGAACCTAAGTCTCATCCATAGTCACAAATTATTGAAGAAACTTTTCACGATCTGCAGAAAAATGGCCAAGATTGTCTCTTGACATGTTGAGATGCTATCGTTTGTGATCAGCTCCAAGAAGTTTCGGGACCCATCAAGCAGAGACCTTTATCATTTGAAGATCATTGTGAATAATGGCATGAACACGTTCCTGGGAGATGCCCAACTCAGTAGCAATGTACCACTTAGTCGTCGATCCTCCATTATCATGTCATGGATTCTGCCGGTTTCATCAGTGGTTACCGTTCTTGGTCTTCCTGGATGGGGATCATCTTCCAGACTCTCCCTTCCATGTTTGAACTGAGCTGCTCATTTCTTCACTGTGCTGTAAGAAAGGGCACTCTCCCCTAGTGTCTCTACCATATCCTCATGGATCTCCTTCGATGTAGAGGTAGCGAATAACTGCTCGATGAGAAATGTTATCCATTATTTCAATTTCTGCCACCCCTTATCACTTCAGTAGCCTGTAAAAAAATTGGTTACAGCGAATTTCTTGAAACTTGGTGTTTAATCTTACATTAACCTGATCTATAAATGCACCTAATATCAACTGTGTGTTTCAAGTATTTGTACCTTAGGCCGTGAATTTATCAATCAACCCTCGTATCACAGATCAGCTGTTAGATAAAACGTAAGTGTAACTGATTCTGCATGTGCAGTTAATTCAAGAGCTACAAAGAATGTAACCATACCTTGCAAAATGATTGTATTGATGAAGCCAGCGAGAGCTGACAAGGTGAAAATGTGTGGTGTAGTCAGCAGAGAACCAATTATGTCAGATGTCCATTTCATTAAAAGACACCTGTAAATTATTTTGTCTGCATGAGAATCATGTTTTTTTATTTAAAAAAAAGTCAGAAATAACACTGTAATAACAATACAATAGCTCACTGCAATTTTACAAACAATCCTGGGTGCTACATTACTCAAGAAGTAAACAACGTGAACTAGATGATCTATTACAGACAAGGCTGAAGAATCACATGCCATAGTGATTCAATGTTCTATCATTTATCTACATTTTGTGGGTTTCCTTCCTTCTGAATGAGATGAAACTGGGACATGAATTCTTACCTGATTCTGAAACCTACTGATTCTTAACAACTCAGGATGTTCTGTAGGATCCTCCAATTCACTGCATAATAACTAGCAGAGGTGTTTTATTACAATGGGATAATATTCACTGCTGTAACACTTCAGAAAGTACCTTAAAATACAAAACCAGATTTACTACAAATAAAGGCAATTCCTACCTTTTTTTTCCCCCAAGTAAAAGAAATAAATATTAGTCCTTTCTTCTCACAGTAACAAATTCTAGAAAAAAGGAAACTACCTTTACCAAGAAGACCATCTTGGAAGGGTACATAATGGGAAAAAGTAAGAGAGGAAGACCAAGGCAAAGATGGCTGCTAGATATCATTGAGGATCTGCAAATGGATGCATCAGCGGCAGGCTATCTTGCTCACAACCAAGAGGCCTACAGGAGTACTGTTTGGGAGGCAAAGTTTCGCAAAGGACATGCAAATGAATGAATGAACCTTTACAGCAAGGTTTCTCAATCAGTGGAGATTTCCCTCCCCCACCACCACAAGGGAGGGAATTTTAGCATTTTAAGAGAGGAGAGGGGAAGCAGGAGGCTGAGACAGTAGATCTGTAGGAATGGAATATCTTTTTTTACAAACTACATTTCTACAGATCTGGACATAATCTACATTTATCTATGTTTACTGAATGTCACATATTAAATTGAGCCTATGATTACAAAAACAGTGGGAACTACTGCTATAATGTAATGATATAGAACCAATTCTAATAACTGTAAAATAAAACGGATAATGGCACAGACTGTCCAACCTGCTATCAAATGAAGTGCTATCACTGCTCAAAAGGACAACTATAATCCTGAGGATCTCTGTGAAGTTCTGGTTGTTGGCCTGATTGATTGTGGTCAGTCTGGAGACATCCATTTGGCGAGCCAGCAGCTCACTGCTGGACATGAAGTTCGCATGCCTACACGGGATGTGCAAAAAATCCAAGATGTGAGTACTGATTCAAATCTCTTGCAATAAAATATGAACATACTCAAGGCATGATCAATGATTCTAATGATTTTAAAATAATGTTAAGTGAAATAAAAATAACAAATAATCCCATGACCTAAATAAATAATAATTTTAAAATAACATTATGTGAAACAAAAATAAAAAATAATTCCATGATTTACATAAACAATAACTTTAAAGTAACATTATGCGCAACAAAAATAACAATCCCACAATCTAAATAAATAATAATTTTAAAATAACATTATGTGAAACAAAAAATAACAAATAATCCCACTAAATAAATAATGATTTTAAAATAACATTATGTGGAACAAAAATTTTAAAAAATCCCACAATCTAAATAAATAATAATTTTAAAATAACATTATGCGAAACAAAAATAACAAATAATTCAGCAAAAATATAAATAAAAAAATGGTGTCTGAGTGGCAAAGTGGTTAGTGCACTAGTCTATTATGGCAAAGGAATGGGGTTACAACCCAGCCGGAGACACCCCAGTCACCCAGATGTAGAAATGAGCACCCAACTTCTGGAGTTGGGGAAGGAAAGGCAGCCAGGTGTGATGCTGACCACATCACCCTCTAGTGTGCTGACAGGACGAGGAAAATATGGGCACCAACACCATAACCCTATGTGCCTCACAGATATGAAAGGGTTACCTTTACCTACCTTTGACCTTAAATAAATAATAATAATAAACAATCAAATGAAATGCATAATTAGAACTATAAGACAGCATCATATGTCCTATTAAGGCATGACAATTCATTTTATAAAGCAGTTCTGAAGAACGTGAATATTAGCTGCGGTGGGATTGGCTAGCATTACTTTGCTTTCACGGGTGATTCTAACAATACTGTATTTGCATAATCAGCCACAGCGACAGTAAATAGCAACTGCACTGAAAAGTCTAGTCTCCTCATGACTGTTTTTTTGCCTTCAGTTTTGATCCTTGTTGCCTCCTCAAATAACAACTGATGTGAACCCTCCCAAAGAGCTGTTCTCCACATTGTCCAGTCATCTGCCAGTTCTCTCCATTTTCCATTGCTGATGGAAGACTCATACAACTGGCTGTACAAACAGCCTTTTAAAATACCAAAAATAAAACAAATGCACTCATTTGATTTTGTTCTGTGGTTTTGAGTTTGGAATTTTTAAACTGCCATAATGCTAAAAATAGGTATCATATGACTTCCCACTAAAACAATGGTGACTGTATTGTTTGATTATAAAACTGTTCATGTGGTCTCGTGTGTTGTTTGGTGAGGGTTAAGAGTTAATAATTGCACAATATGCTAGCACTAACTTACGGCACTGAAACCATGAACAATACTCCAAAAGAAAGACAAATTTTACATCCATTCAAACAAGTCATGAGTCTAATCACAAGAAACTGGTCAGTCACTCTAATTTTAAAAAAAAACAACAACACAAGAGAAAAAGACATAAGTGATTAGAGAGCAAAACTAAGAAAGTAAATAAATGAACAAACAACAGACGTCTCAAACTCTTGAAGCCACATCTTCATCGAAAATCCATCTCTTCTTCAGCATTCAAATGCTCAGTCATGTTAAATCTGACAATTATGAGGGCAGCCACAAAGTTTCTGCAGATTCAGACCCTCTGATTTATAAACTGAAGGCCATCCAGATCCTTCTTTGCATGTACCAAAATAGTATGCAGACTCTAGAATACATCTTGTAGACTTGCACTCTCTGAAGAGATTTAAGAGCTGATAGTGACCTCAGGAAAACATATGTAAAACCATGGGGGTGGGGTATGCATGAACTCTTCTGATGATGGGGTTCATAGAGAAAACCTATCTCTTTGTCTAGATCAGCAGTTCCCAACCTTCTTCTGCTTATGTACCAACTGCAGCCTATTTCCATAAATTGTACCCCTTTGTATTAACAAGATTGTTACTATACTGTCCAAAACAAGAAACGCTTTGCTTATATAAGCTTCATTTTTTATATGTTATGACAAAATTTTCTCCCGGGTATCTCAAACCAAACCAAAAATTGTCACCAAGATATCAGGTTCATGATTTAGCGTGAATTTTGCTATTCTGGCATACAGTCACAACGCAGTAGCTGCACTTGCTAATCGCGCATTTTTTTACCATAACTCACGTTGTGTTTATAGTAAAGTCATGATTTTTGTGGTGACCACAACTCACTTCCCACGCAAATGAAACCCTAAAAAAGGATGAGGCTGCACAAACAAATTCAGTTAATTTTCAAGCAGATAATATGTTCTAAGGACTGTTATGTGGGGTGGGGAATACGTTCTCCACTCCAATTAAATGTCTCCAAGGCGTGTGTCTCAAACAGCCTATGACAGTCCAAGTCCAGCTCCTGGCCTTCTCGTGGCGGAACTGTTTAAACTGACAGGAGAAGAACCAAAAGGCAAATATCTGGTGCCTGAAAACCAGATGCTTCGGGTAGATAAAAGTCTTGGTTGGAGGCTCATCTACAAGCAGGCGAAAGTCAAAGTTAGGGTGCCAGGCATTTAAACATGCAGCAGAGCACCATCAGTTGACTTTGACACCATTTCCAAGCCACTGGCTCAGCTGAAGACCAGCACAGCAGTGGACGACCCAGGGTGACAACAGCAGCTGATGCTCGCTTTATTCTGGTTCATCACCTCAGAAACAGGTTTACAACAGCTTCCTCAAGTGCCCAGTCAATGCATGCAGGACATTGTGTGTCTGATCAAACTGTCTAGAATAGACTGCATGAAGCTGGACTGGTGGCACGACAACCTCACTGAGATCCTGCCGTAATAAGACGCCATCGCCAAAATCAACTTGTTTGGGCCAACCAGCATCAGCCCTGGACAACTGACAATCAATAGAAATGTGTCTAGTTTAGTGACGAATCTTCCTTTTTGTTGCACCGCCATGATATGCGGAGAAGGGTCTACCATAGGCCAAATGAACGTTTTACCCAAAATTGCGTTGATGAAGTTCTGCCGCACGGTGATGGAGGTGTAATGGTATGGGGAATGATCAATTTCAATGGAAGGAGTCTATTGGTGCAGACTGAAGGAGGCTTGAATGTGCAATGATACATCAATGAAATTCTACGACCCCATGTCCCTCCATTTTTGGCTGCACAAAGGTCTGTGTTTCAATAGAACAACGCTAGACTCCATTCTGCAAAGTTCACCACACAGTTCCTGACTGCCAACAACATTCTCACCCTTCCCTGGTCATCCTTGTCTCCAAACATGAATCTGATCAAGCACTTATGGGATGAGCTGCAAAGATGTGTTTGTGGCCGAAACGTTTCTCCAGCCAATCATCGTCATCTGTGGCAGGCACTCCAGGAAGAGTGGGCAGCCATCCCACAGGTGCACATCAGACATCTGATCGCATCTATGCCCAGGAGATGCCAGTCACCATACTAATCTAAGAACCCCTGGGACCAACAAATTCTCATCACACAGATACAAGAAACTGTCAAGTGAGTGTTTAAACACTTAGGTATTATTGTGTGCAATTTGAAAATTTTATTCATTCAATTTAAAAAGCTATAGAATATCAAAGTTATGGCTAAAATTGGGTCATCAGTAGTTAGGCATTTCTTTTTTTGGACAGTATACTCAATCCTGGGATGAAAAAGCAACAACTAACAAGACCTCTGGGAGTTATGACCCAGAAGGGCCTACTCCCCCTTCGAGTGTCAGGAGTTTAATAGGGCCAAAACACTTGTCTGATGGGGGGTACTTCCTCTGATGATCTGAAAGAGTTGTGTTGTTCTGTTCTCTACAGAGTTTCCTGCATATTATAGCTGCTGTTTCTCATCTTTTTTCCGCCATTATCCAACTTCTCACCTACTCCTAAACGTCCTGCCACGAATGCCAGGTTGGGAACCACTAGTCTAGATGGATCAGCATATGAAACCAAATGTAGAAAACCCTCCAGCTAAGTTTCGTTGCACAGGTCTGCATGCAGTTGATACTTCTAGAGCACATTTACTGAAACATGAATTCCAGTCCTACATGGACTTTCATCGCTGAAATCCTCATAATAAGAACAGACCATAACATGAAAGTTTACCTGTTGCAGTGCGAGTAGAAAGCATGTAGAACACAGTACACCACCTGAGCCTGGTGTCTGTTCATCCATGGGTCAGTGATCAGAAGGTTCCGGGATAGCAGGGTGAATATACTGGGGGAAAGTGCCCACATCTGAAAGAGACAAGACAGAAAAAAAAACAGCACTAAAAGCTGCTAAATGGTATTCTTATTCAAAAGGATTGAAAACATAAAGGGGAGTGCACAAAATTTAGAAGCATATTGGCAACACTTAACAGGCACAGCCTGTGAATAATGAAAAATAATGGTTAAATATTTTACTTTTATTAAATAAAACAGCTGTCATTCACACTTACCCCTATCAGATTACTCTTAGTGTTGGCTATTTCAATAAGTGCTCCTATGTTGAACATAATAGCTTGCTGGGCCTGCCTGCCGCTGTACTGAACAGCCTTGAATGGGTTGTCTCCCGTCACCAGCTGAAGCTGGTTTTGGTTTCCGCCGGCCAAGAGGACATTGTAACACAATGAAACATCACTCAGCACAAGTCTGCGAAACCAAAATAGTATTCATTACTCTACAGTTTTGTTTTCTTTTCAGCATGTCTGTTGAATTATATGTAAATGATATCATTACACTTCAGCATACCAGCAATCGTATGTTACATGATATGTGGAGCTCTCTCAAGGTTGTTCCAGTCACAGCTTTTTAATTTTGCTTGCTGAGCCACTCATTAAATCATGCAGCTTTTTTTCTTTTAACCTAACAATGAAAGGATTAACTTATTCAATACCCCATATCCATCTATGGAAGTTTCCGGTCTTTCAGTTCCTACCATACAGCCATTAATGGATGTATGTTTTTTTCCCCCTTGAAAACTTGATGCAACTTTTCATTTAATCAGTCAGAGCTCTTCTCAATCAAAAGTTTAACTTCCTGTCATGCCTGTTAATGGAGGACATTTTGCAATTCATCGATTTCACTGATTCAAGTGTAATTTTTAAGTGGTTTTTTAGATCGGTAGGCAAAATGGTCACACCGACCGACTCAACTGATCTTACTGTATGTGCTTCTGGCAGTTGTAGACCTGTCAGATTTATTGGGTGTCAAAAACATCATCATATATTGATGCATATAATGTTTTCTTGTTGACCTACATATTTCATATTGGATTATGACACAGTGGTGGTAAATAGAACATCTAAAATGGTACAGGATATTGTGTAGATTTAAACCAATTTTTCTACTGCCAAAATGGAACTGTACATGTGTATGTATTTATGTACAGTCGAACCCACTTAATATCACATCACTTTATGTCACCACTTGGATATTGTCACATAAATTTGTATCCTCAGCCAACTCTCATAAGTAATTAATGGGCTTTACTCCCGTTAATATCACCCCGCTTATTGCCACAAATCGGTTAATGTCACCATATTTTTGCACTCAGAGGAGCTAAAGACCCCGCTTTGTATCACAGACTGGGCGAGTACAAGCTACAAACATATCACAAAGCGTTATCAGCTTCGCGGTTCATCAAAGAAGGGGCCGGCAGTTTGATCACTGAGTAACTGCCACATCAACCTTTTGAACATGTGGACACTGAAACTCACGTGGTGTGAATGAAAGGCTTACCATGGCCGCCATTTCTTGATTAAAATCTGGCTTTCTTCTGTCACTGGCTTTTTTATCAAGACGTGGGCGGTGTTAAACTGGCAACGTGAGGTGATAGTCAGACTCAAATAGTGTACTGTGAATTGTATAGCAGGGAACTTCTCTCTGGTTGTGATAGATAATGGCTACTAAATGCAAACGTGTTGATCTGGATTTGAACATTAAAATGGATATTCTGAAGCAAGTTGATGAAAAAGTTACAAGAAAGGATATAGCAGATAAATCTGAAACTGACATTTCAACTGTACTGAAACTTATTAAAAACTGAGACAAAATTGAACACGTCTTTGGTTAGGTTTAAGTGAAGGTGTGCGAGTTCATATATGGATGTTGACTGTGCTCTGCTGAAATGGTTCAAACAGACACGTTCTGCACAGCTGCCTGTGTGTGGTCCTATGCTGGCAGAAAGTTTTGCGAAAGAAATGGATATGCCTGACTGGAAGTGTTCGAGTGGCTTTCTTGAGCTCTTTAAGAAATGCCACAACATAACATTTAAGGTCGCTTCAGGTGAAGCAGTTCAAGTTAACACCAATATCACTAATGATTAGATTTCTCGCTTGCCAAAATGTACAGCCCTGATGACATTTTTAACATGGATGAAACAGCCGTGTTTTATAAACTGCTACCGAACAGGACTTTGTGCTTTCGTGATGAAAAGTGCCACGGTGGCAAACGTTCTAAAGATTGGTTAACAGCTGTCATGTGCTGTAACATGTCTGGCACTGAGAAGACTCCACTCCCTGTTACCAGAAAGTCACGAAATCCGCGGTGTTTCAAGAACACAAAGAACCTGCCCGTCACTTACAAGGCCAACCAGCATGCTTGGATGACAGGTGAAATGTTTGAGGACTGGGTAATTTCTTTTGACAACAAAATGAACCGAATGAACAGAAAAGTTTTGTTGTTCGTTGATAACTGTCCAGCATACACTGATGTCAGCAATCTGATGGCTACAAAGCTTGTTTTCCTGTCACCTAACATAACCAGAGTGCTGCAGCCTTGCGACCAAGGTATCATTTACACCTCAAGCAACAGTACACATAGCGAACAGTGCATCATGTGCTGTATGATGTTGAACAAAAGCATGTTGCCAAGATCAACATCAAGATACCAATTAATTTTATGCATGCGGCAATGAATAACGTCAGACAGTCAACGATTGTGAACTGTTTTCGTAAACTGCAGTTTATTTTCTTGCCCGAGCTAGTGATCAATACAAATGCCGGCGATATTTGTGATGTTCCCCTGGACTTGATCACAGATGAAGAGTGGGCAGCAATTTCTGATGGAAGTGTCACATTGATCAGTTCGTTTCAGCTGATGATGGCTTGCTTATCAATGGAAATGTATTCAGTCAAAGAGATGTTAGTAGATGTAGTAAAATCAAGGTAGACAGCGACGCCAAGGATATTGCTGATGACGTCAGTGAGTGCATGGACCAGACGCACACCAAAACTGTTTCTTATGCTCAGTCTGTAAGTGCATTTGAGACTGTGCTCGTTCATTTACAGTATGCCTGACGTGTCACAGGATGTTTTTAGTGCTCTATCATGTTTAAATGACTTTTTTTTATTAACAGACCAGTTATCACTACACAACGCAAAATTACGCATCTTTTTAGTACTAATGTTGAAACCCTATGTCAGATGCTGATTAATTATAGTGTTTTCTATATTTTAAGACTAAGACCTACTGTATTTTGTGATTAATATATTTTGTGATTAGTACATATTGTGTTCGATGATGATAGCTTTGGTTATTTGTCATGTGTTTAATGTAGCAAATATGGGACAGACGGACACCCATACACTGGGTTTATGTCAACTCTGCTTATTGTTATCACATTCTGACAGTCCCGACAATGTGACATTAAACGGTTTCGACTGTATATATATACAAACTTAAAAAGATATATAACATGTAGGGCATTTGTGTTGATTACAGCTAAAAACTTCAGAACATAAAACCATCAAATGCTGATGTAAATTTAGAGTTAAAACTTCAACAACACAGCTTCTCTGCTGTTACATGCCACCATAAGCATTAACATTGCAAATAAATGACAGCAACATTATTAACATTTTTAGTCAAGGAGTCATTCTGGAAAGCTAGAAAATAGTAATATGTATCCATATATTGTTCTTCTTCCAGTGCATTGCTGTCTTTTGTCTGGCCATCTGCTCCTCTTTCAAACACTGTCAGCCAAGCCCACTGCCAACTTACCTGTATGCCTCCTCAAGCAGGGGTACACTTTTCAGAGCCAAAAGTGAGTGGTACACAGTCATTAACTCGGCCAGGACCTGAAAACAGGATTTTTATATAGTTATGTGCATGAAGGATCGTGTACTCTGGAGAAGCATAATAGCCAATGCCAGATGGCACGGCACCTGATGATGATGATGTAAGGAGAGTGGTCAAGGAACTCCTGAAGCTGAAAAGTCTAAAGATCTCAACAAATGATGCCACAACAAAGTGCTTGGCTAACAAATGTTGTGGTTTGGTTCTCAAACCACTCCTCAGTTTAAATAAAACTGCTTTTACACTTTTCTTGTAATGTGACTCTTTTTTTTTTTTTTGCATCATTTAATTATGAGAATGCTGGAATGCTCAAATGTTTCCTCATAACTGTCAAATTCTCTTCAATTTAGGCATGACTGTTGCCGAAACCCTATGTCAGATGCTGATTAATTATAGTGTTTTCTATATTTTAAGACTAAGACCTACTGTATTTTGTGATTAATATATTTTGTGATTAGTACATATTGTGTTCGATGATGATAGCTTTGGTTATTTGTCATGTGTTTAATGTAGCAAATATGGGACAGACGGACACCCATACACTGGGTTTATGTCAACTCTGCTTATTGTTATCACATTCTGACAGTCCCGACAATGTGACATTAAACGGTTTCGACTGTATATATATACACTTAAAAAGATATATAACATGTAGGGCATTTGTGTTGATTACAGCTAAAAACTTCAGAACATAAAACCATCAAATGCTGATGTAAATTTAGAGTTAAAACTTCAACAACACAGCTTCTCTGCTGTTACATGCCACCATAAGCATTAACATTGCAAATAAATGACAGCAACATTATTAACATTTTTAGTCAAGGAGTCATTCTGGAAAGCTAGAAAATAGTAATATGTATCCATATATTGTTCTTCTTCCAGTGCATTGCTGTCTTTTGTCTGGCCATCTGCTCCTCTTTCAAACACTGTCAGCCAAGCCCACTGCCAACTTACCTGTATGCCTCCTCAAGCAGGGGTACACTTTTCAGAGCCAAAAGTGAGTGGTACACAGTCATTAACTCGGCCAGGACCTGAAAACAGGATTTTTATATAGTTATGTGCATGAAGGATCGTGTACTCTGGAGAAGCATAATAGCCAATGCCAGATGGCACGGCACCTGATGATGATGATGTAAGGAGAGTGGTCAAGGAACTCCTGAAGCTGAAAAGTCTAAAGATCTCAACAAATGATGCCACAACAAAGTGCTTGGCTAACAAATGTTGTGGTTTGGTTCTCAAACCACTCCTCAGTTTAAATAAAAACTGCTTTTACACTTTTCTTGTAATGTGACTCTTTTTTTTTTTTTTGCATCATTTAATTATGAGAATGCTGGAATGCTCAAATGTTTCCTCATAACTGTCAAATTCTCCTCAATTTAGGCATGACTGTTGCTGACTCCCTACGTATCAGTATATTAGAAGTGGACAGTTAGTATAATTTTTGTTTGAAAGGGAGAAACTAAATACAGAGTGATCGGGAAAACCCGATCCTCTGGTTGTCGCTCGGGCAAGAAAAAAAAAAGCACCATGCGACACTTGAACAGATGACAAAAGGACTAGGAGATGACAGGATGGAAGAAAAATGACGGTTAGGAGTTAGGATCTAGAGAGCTGAAATTTGTGCTCAGTTAGGAAGTTGTAATTAGTCTATGAAATGTGTAACTAGTTTGTAATAGCTCATAAGAATATAATACAGCAGGATATCCCACTGGCATTGAAGTCTTAGGACATTAGTAGATGCCGGGAACTTGTTCTAGGCGGTTGCCTTGTGGTTTATGTCCTGAATGTGTGTCCTTGGAATGGTTTGTGCCACTGTCACATCATCATCCAGTGTACCATTAAAAATCATTCTAACTTTTAAGGTCATTTCTGTGCCGCTATTTTGCCACTGAGAGGAAGTGTGAGCCTGGGTAAAATTCGTCTGCAGGTGTATAGTATGCGGAGAACAAGGAGAGTACCACCCAACTCCATCCCCATCATCAGGGTCATTATAATTGATAGCTGTTTCTAGCCGCCTCAGTGGAGCCTGTCATATGGGTACATGCAAATGCAGCAAGCAAATTAAAGAATACAGCTTCATCATGTAGAGCAATAAAATGGCTACATAGTACCGCCATACCTATAAAATCATATGGTTCACTCATAGTCTAAATATGATAGTTTTCAGCCACTGATATACTGAAGTTGTCAACTGCTTGGCAGGATATTTCCTTGACAGTCCACCCAGCACCCTATGTAGCATGTCTGTCTACCTCTTGTTATCATTAAGTCCATAGTTATTCATATCTAATATTTTCATATTCTTTGTAGTTATACAAGGATCAAACTTTCCTAAACTGCTCATTTAAATAAATGCAAGTCACATGCTTATACTAGGCATCTGAGCAAACAGTAGCTAGCGTGCTCGTCTCTCATGTCGTAGTCAGTGTTTTAAATGTGACTGGAGGAGCCCCTGTCATCCAGCTGTTGATATGAGGGGCCTGGCCTCTTCTGGAGCTGGTGACAGTAAGGTAGCCAGGCAAGGGGTTGACAACATCATCCTGTTGTGTCACAAGGACAAGGATAATATGGACATCAACATCATATTCCTTAGTGCCTCTTTAGTGTAAAAGTGCTACATTTTTTATATGATTATATTATGCACAGTGCTAATTTACATAAATATGTCCAGGCAGTTTCATTTATAACTCACCAAAATGAATACATAAATCTATATAGAAACAATTATCAATTTCAAACTGCTAATGAGGTAATTCATGACGTGATGGTTGCACATGCACCTGAAGCTGAAGGATACAGGGACAAACTCCACTCACCTGTGGGCAGTGTGAAAAACGATACAGAGGGAGCACTGAGTCAGGCCCAAGTAGCTGCAGCAAAACATAGACAGGTAGTTGGGTGCTAAACACCTCCACAATCTGTGTTAAAAAAAAACAAAAAAAAACATGCCACACAACTGACATTACAGCATATCCACCTAGTATTATAATAAATTGTTGGGCCACACAGTACTTTTCAGTGAATCATTTTTGTGCCCCAGCCAAGAAATAACTGCAAAATTATCATTTTATATATACAAAGTAACATTTATCTCTCATTTTGATTTTCAAATTGGTTTAACACTTTTTTTTCCAAAGCTTATGCTTTGCTTAAGCTGGTCTTTACATTTCAGCAAGCAATGTCATTGACTTCTAATACATTCACAGATCACATTATTTGGAAAGTGGGCTTCTCAGACAAGCATATTGATGGACAGACAGTTATCTTTAATGAAGTACATTCACACAATTACTTCAAATTAAGCAGTCTTTTTTCATGGTAATTTAATATAGTCACCCATCATCATATCCTAATACCCATTTATAACCAATGTCTGAGGGTGAAGACACCCAATAAGGTAATCAGCGACCCATAGCTGAAATGCCAGCATCAACGACCCATAGCTGGCCAAGACCCTGTCCCACCTCCCAGTGAACGCCACATAATAGGCCTAGCCTGGCTAACGGGGCAGGGATCGCCACAGTCCCCATGGTGGTGGAGTCTGCTAAAGAAGCACTGCACACCCCCTGCTTTTTAGTGATACTCCAGGACTGAAAAAGTAGCTGCCAAAACCCACTCCCACGCCGTGCCTCAACATCTCTAATGCATCGACTGCAAAGAACAGCTCGCAGTTACAGGGAGTTCGTACAAGTACAATAACCAATGTCTTGGTTTTACAATTTGAATCCAGAAATGTACCAACAAAAATTAAGGGCCAACCTTCTGCAGCAGACGCAGCATGGACACAGCCACAGAATTTGAGGAAGTTCTGTCAGCGCTGGTCTGGTAAATGATGTATGGCAAGATGATGTCTCCACTGCTCATTGCTGTCTCAGCAGAAAGTTGATGGAGGATGAGTCTCACACTGTCATTGCCTGTGAAACAGTGAACACAACAAATCCATATTGCCTAATTACAATGAGTACTTCAAATCCTTTCATAATCATAAATGCTTAAAGGAACTGCAACAGATACCACAGAATATTACCACCGGGCTAATAAAAGTTTTAAGAAATTAAGCTAAAGATATCCAAATACTAAGACAGCTATGATGAAACAGCATCTACAAGAACTGAAAAGACATGAGGAATATATTAGTGAACTGAATTAGGAACTGTGCTGGTTGCATAAATGCAAGTTTTATTCCTTTGTGATTAACACTATCAGTGATTTTGAAATGCAATTTTCAATCAGACAAGGAGTGTTCCATGGTAGTCTTCAGTTATACTTATCACTAGTAGGCTTTACAGCTGTGCGGGGAACATGACAGTTTTTATCGGCCCAGCAATCAGACAAGCGTGTTCTATGGTTCATTCATTCATTCCTTTGCATGTCCCTTGCGGAACTTTGCCTCCCAAACAGCACTCCTGTAGGCCTCTCGGTTGTGAGCAAGATGGCCTGCTGCTGCTGCATCCATTTCCAGATCATCAACGATGTCTTGCAGCCATCTTCGTTTCGGTCTTCCTCTTTTTCTTTTTCCCATTATGTATCCTTCCAATACGGTCTTCTCTAAATTATCATGACGTTTAATGTGGCCAAAATATTTAAGTTTTCTCTCTTTAATCCTCTTTACTAGCCAGCCTTCTTCAATATTAAGCTCTTGTAGTATAGATATATTTGTTCTTTTTTGTGTCCACGATATTTGGAGAACTCTTCTATAGCATTTACATTCAAAGGCATTTATGTGCTTCTCAGCTGTTTTGTTAAGTGTCCAGGTCTCACAGGCATATGTTGCGATGGGAAAGATGCATGCCCTTAAAAATCTTATTTTTGTGGTTCTGTCTGCTCCTCTCCACAGATTCTTTATTTGTTTTACTTTCTGAAGAGCAATAGATGTCCTCCTTTTAATTTCCCTCATTGTATCTCCATTATTAGTTAGTAGTGATCCAAGATATTCAAAACTCTCCACTTCTTCCAGTTTTTCCTCACTGATACATATTTCAGTTGCCTTGTTTGTTTTGTCAGTTGTCATCACTTTAGTTTTCTTTGCATTAAGATAGAGGTTCTGCTCTTCGCTGTTCTTGCGGACTGACATAATTAGTTTTTCCATTCCTTCTTGTGTTGTGGACAGCAATACTGTGTCATCAGCATATCTAATCTCTGGTATTTCATAACCTCCAACTGTTATGGCATCGTAATATTCTTTGTCTACATCTTCTCTAACATTCCTCATTATATTTTCAGTATACAAGTTAAATAAGTAGGGTGACAATATGCACCCCTGACGGACCCCTTGTTTTATGTCAAACCAAGTTGTTGTTTCACCATTTATTCTTACTGCTGCTTGTTGGTCTAAATACAGCAGTGATGTTAATTGTATCAAATGTGTTGGAAATCCCATTTTTTCCATTATTTCCCAAAGTTTCTGGTGTTGTACACAATCAAATGCCTTTGAGTAGTCTATAAAGGATAAATATAGATTCACATTAAACTCCCTGCATTTCTCTATTATTAATCTTAGATTGAATATATGATCTCTTGGTCCTCTTCCTTGCCTGAAGCCAGCTTGGACCATATTGACTTCTTCTTCTATTTTCTTTCGAAGTCTACCCATTATGATTTTTAACAGAATTTTACTGGCATGACTAATCAGGGCAACAGTTCTGTAGTTGGTGCATAATTTCAGGTTACCCTTTTTGGCAGTGGTATGAATACAGTTCTTTTCCATTCTTTTGGCCAAATACCTGAATGCCATATCTTTTTACATAGTGCATGATAGATTGTTGCACACTCCTTTCCTCCTGCTTTAATAAATTCAGCGGTTATCTCATCACATCCTGGTGATTTACCATTTTTCAGACTCTTTATTGCCCATAAAACTTCTTCCATTGTCGGCTCGGGTTCTTTCTCCTCCAATAATAATTCACACTGTTGATTTCTGCTTCCACAGTCGGTTGTTTCATACATTCTTTTGCAATAATCCTTCCATCTTTCCAGAATTTCCTCTGTCTCTGTCAGGGTATTCCCCATCTCATCACAAATTACATTTAGCTTAGGTGTGACATTTCTCGTCAATGTCTTCATTTCTTTAAACATTTCACTATCTCTTCCACACCTCTGATGTTCTTCTATTCTTTCACAACAATCTTGTATGTATTGTTTTTTGTCTTTTCTTATGTTTCTTCGTACTTCTTTTGTTAAAGTTTTATATTTATCTTTGTTGTTGTTTGTCACTCTCCATTGCGTCTTCATTTCTCTACATTGTTTTATCAGTTCTAGTGTACCTGCTGTGATCCATCTATTCTTTTGTGTTTTCTTTACTGGAACCATGTCTTTAGCTGTTGTTACTAAGATATCTTTGGCCTGCGTAGCCAATTCATCTGGTGTCATCTCTTCCTGTACAGCCATCAGGATTTCGAAACGGTTCTTCACTTCTATACCGTATTGTTCTGGTATATTTGTAAGGTCAAAGCGGAGTGGTCTTGATCCCATAACTATCTTTTTTATCTTTATCTCATCACATCATATGGTAGTCTTCAGTTATACTTATCACAGGTAGGCTTTACAGCTGTGTGGGGAACATGACAGTTTTTATTGGCCCAGCAATCAGACAAGCGTGTTCTATGGTAGTCTTCAGTTATACTTATCACAGGTAGGCTTTACAGCTGTGTAAGGAACATGACAGTTTTTACTGGCCAAGACTAAAGTAATGCAGTAGTCTGTTGTCACATGCATCATGGGAAAGCAAGACATTTTGCATGCACTGATGAATGCGCCAGGGCTTTTGCACAATCACTTTCACACCTGCGTATGTCTGGTACAAGAAACATCAAGCAATAATTTTTTTTTAAAAAGGAACATTTTAAAACTAAATACACCATGCAGCTAACAATTGTAAAATTTAGTATTTGAAACACTTGTCAAGAAAACAATCATTTTTACACATGGTAATCAAAAAAGGATGTATCAGAATAAAAGATATGACCATGAACACAAACAACCTTAATTAATTAATAAATATGAAAAAAAATGAACTTCCTTACTGAGGACGGTGATTTTTTCCACATTCCCTGCCTTCACAACAGGTCCTAGACTAGTCACAAGCTTATTAAGTAGCTGTGGATGAGAATGGATGCACTTTATTAGGAAAACAGAACAGATACGCTTTATTAGGAAAACAGAATGGATACGCTTTATTAGGAAAACAGACTGGACATAGTTTATTAGGAAAACAAAATGGACAAATTCTATTAAGAAAACTGCATCAACAGATATGCATGACAGTAAGTAACCAAAAGAAAACTCTGAGAGCTCATCTTCTACTTCTCCAAACACAAGATTCAAGATATTCAGTTTCATTTCCTATTCCTTTAAGCTCATATCAAAGGATTTCTATGTCCCACAGCATTTGCATGTCATAAGGGCATGAAGTGTTAGTGCTTTCAGATTTCTAAGCCACTACAGCATTTGAAGAGGGATGTCCTGGCTGCCTGTTGTCCTAAGGAAACCCTATTGTGGTGGTGCAGTGATCAGCGCACTCGCCTGCTGATCAGAAGGTCCCTGGTTAGATTTAACACTTGGTCAGAATTTTTTAGCACCAACTGGAACCCAGCCTCAAATACCAAATGATGTACATAGATAATTCATAAAAACTCAGATAAAATTTTAAAAAATGAGAAAAGAAAATTACAGTGAGGATGTATAAAGATGATTCAGGTTGATTAAAAGTTGTGACAAAGCATTGTAATTCCAGATCTCAAGATCAAGGACACCGTCACAAAATTTTAATCTGTGTGAGAATATCCCTGAATTTCTAGAGTCCATGACCACAAACTATGAGGTGGTGGCCACAGAGAAAATGTAATATACTAAAGACAATTACAAACAGAAAAAAAAAAAAAGATAAACTCCGCTAAGCCAACTCCGCTCCTTTAAACTAATACATCAATCACACACCTTCTGTCCCATCAGCACAACCTGGCTCACATTTCTTTCCTTACCTCAACTAAGTAGTCAACCGTAATTGGTCCGCCCCTAAGAGTACTGATGGAGTCCCCCAGGCTAAGCACCACAGTATAGAACACACGTAACAGAGCAGTTATTTTAGCTGTCACAGTTTCCAGTGAGGACTCACTGGCTGCTTGGGTCATGTCCTGCATAAAATCACAGGGATTTAAAGACTGTGCTTGGAGAGCAGGATCTAATATGAACTGACAGAATACCAAAAATTTCATAAAACTTCTAGCAGAGATATTAGAAGATAATGCTTCTAGTACAGCCTCTTTGCAGTCTGCTGTCAATCCATCCATAAACTTGGATGGACGACTGACTAAGCTATCCTTCTCCATCGAGTCTTGCTGGGCAGCATCAAAACTCCACACTTTTCATAGCATGTAACCACCCTTTACACATTGCTCCAGCAGTGCTGGATGCTGTCCATCTTGGCCTCTACAATCAGGTTGCTCTGGTTTGTCTCTCTTTTTCTCTGGATATCTTCCATTCCCACATAGCTATTTTAGTCATGGAATTGGATCACAGCACATGACTGATCCATTTCTGGTGCTTCCTGTTATGATCATGGCATATCCCTTCTTGTCTGCTGTATGAAAGCATTTCTTTATTACTTAATGATCTGTTAAATCTTTTCACAAATCTTTCTGAGGCAGGCTGAATAGAATGAGGTTAATTTTGCCAGTTCTTTTTTGCTTGTTCTCCAGCCATGTAATCCACAAAGAAGAATGGAAAGCACACAGATTGTGTTAATAAACTTGTATTTTGCCTTTCACCACTGGCAGTCATGCAAGCTTCATTTTTTTTTTTTGGAGGTCTATCCCTTAGTAAAGTTTGGTTATTCATATCATACTTTTTTTTTAAATGACTAGGTTGTTAGTCTTACAAATTACATAGAGGATCAGTATGTTTCTCTTTATCTATGAAGAGACTAAACCCTTCAGTTAGTTTTGCTAAAGCAAATCTTACTTACATCCTTCCTGTGCCGTTAAACATCACATAGGGCCCGCATGGTAGTTCACCAAGATTTCCTGTCATCAACGAGTTTCAATCTCATCAAGGGATGTTATGCCCGCTGAACTGGCTTCTCTTAACAATGTCCTCTTTAGAGTTTCACGTGGTTGACCTCTTTTTCTTCGGCCTGTTGTGTTCCATTTGATGGGGATTCTCTGACTGTTTCTTCTCATCACATGACTGACATATGTCCATCTTCTTTTTCTGATCAACCATGAGACAGGTTGTTGTTTGCTCATCTGTCTGATCTCTATGTTGTTCTTGAATTTATTCCACTTTATACAGAGTATTTTCCTTAGGCATTTGTTTTCGAAAGAGTCTAACTTCTTGTCTATTTCTTTAGTTGTTTGTGATATTTATCCATTTCTAGGATTACATGAACAGTTTTCGATGGTGCGGCCATTGTTCTTACATTCCAGAATCCGATCTTTGTCACATATTTGGGGTCTATGAATGTGTTCTTTTGGCTATTTTGTGTTGGTATCCTCGATGCTCAATTGAATTTGATGCGAGTTTCCGTAACGGCTGGTTTTTCCCCATCTAGAGCTGCCTCTAGATGAGTCTCAGGATAAGGTTGTTGGCCTTACGCCCAATTCCTGCTTTACAATATGCGTCAATGCAAAAGAAGCATACGAAAGTATGTTGGCAGAAGCGTTAAAAATCTTCCGCCATCTTTTACATCATTTTACTGCCAATACAGCTCTCAAATTCACTGGGACACTCATACCCCACAGCATGCTACGGACTGGGTACTTTGTGGGAAGTTAAAGGTTAAAAGCACTTAACTGATTCATGCAGTGTTTAAGCTTGCTCACCTGCTCCAGCATAAGTTCAAGGTCCTCTGTGAACTGACCCAGCAGCATGACAGAAAACTGAATGTCAGACTTCCAGAACGCCTGGAGCTGCACCAGAGATGCAGACATGTGCTCAATCAGATGCATGGTCTGAGTGGGGTCAATGAGCCAGCCAATCACAATATCTGTTACCTCCTAGACAAGCAGAAGAAGTTAACATCATTATGAGCTTAACTATGTGACTGTATACCTATATAGTCATCATCATTGGATCTCAGTCTCAACAGAGGCACATCAAATCAGTGTTGCACATTATTATGGGGGAAAAAAAAATTTAAGACAATTTTTTTTTTAAACTCATTTTTACCAAAGCTCTACATTTTTACATTAACTCTAGTAAATTTACTTAATGGAGATTTTCTATCTGGCTTGAACTCACACTGTCTCCATTCATTTTTTTTTTAAACCAGCTATGAATTCTGATAAAATTTCTTATTTGTGGAACTGAACTTCATATGATATCTCAATTTCCCTTCATTCACCTACTGCCACATGTAAGTGCAGTCTAGTGTGCCTTGCCATTTAAGTAAAGTTTCTTCATCTTTTAAGGCTGTTTTCTTCTGCATTAACGTCCTGTATACCTACATTTTATAGCTGGGTTGCCTGGAGAGTGCCACAGGTGGATCATGAACTAACGACCTTTCAAGTGAGAGATGGATCACTAATGATCTCCTACCTATGAGCTGCTGAACAAGGTGGGCACTCTAAAATCTAATGTCAACACTGTGGTTGATCAACAATATTTTTTTTGTTCTCATAAAAATGATGCTCCTCATACAAGTTCACTGATTATATATAACAGTAGGCATATGTGGCATTTCTTGTCAACTGCTATAATCAATTCACAAATATATCGGAGATTAACATATTTACATCAGTACAAACAAATTTTGTAATAAACAGATGACACATTTCTTTATAATGTTATGTAAACTCCACAAACGGAACAGAAACTATTACAAGCCATCATGTGACTCAGTTTCTAAAGACTCAAGGTACACAGAAAGAGGGCATCATGAGTCTTAGTTTCTGAAGATTTGAGGTACATGGAAGACATCATAAGACTCAATTTCTGAAGACTCAAGGTACACAGAAAAATGACTTCATGAGTTCTGAAGACCCAAGGTAAACAGAAATAAGACATCACAGGACTCAGTTTCTGAAGACCTGAAATACATACAAAGGTAGACCAATCAAGTGTTTCATTAGTCCAGAGAAAAGCTACAGGAAAATAAAAATTCTACATACTCTGAAGCAAGGACTAAAAATGTGTGGGTATATTTTGGCAATTTCAATGATAATGTCCAGCACAACCATGAGAAGACTTGGTGCAACCGCAGCTTCCAACATTTGATGTACATTAGCCATTACGTTCTGTTGATAAAACAATACAGATATTAGAAAACCCATTGTTATTGTCTGACCATTAAAAAATACAATCACATCTATAACAATACCACACTGTTATTTCTATAATATACTTTTGGACTGTTGAACAGACATGATTTGTATCCACTGTAACAAAGAAAATCACTGTTTCCATTATTTAACAAAACATATTCTAGTACTAAATGAACTGTAGCAAAGAAAATCATTCTATTTCCATAATTAACAATGCATAATTTAATACTACATGAATTGTAGCAGGAGGTGTGTGGTGGTGTGTGGTGGTATTTAACACATAATCTAATACAAAATGAATAGTGTACAACAGGCCGAAGAAAAAAAAAGAGGTCAACCACTTGAAACTCTAAAGAGGACATTGTTAAGAGAGGCTACATTAGTAGGCATAAAATCCCTTGATGAGGTTGAAAAGCTTGCAGAAAATGAGAAAACTCGGCGAACTACCATGAGAGCCCTATGTGATGTTTAACAGCACGGAAAGGATGTAATAAGAAACAACGAAAGCAGTTTTTAATGACACGAAGAAGCTAACCAGAACTCTTCAAATCACTCCTTTAGAAAGCTGGAAACCAGAAGGGATTACACACGGAAAAGTGTTAGAGCAAAAACATTAGCCTTGTTGAAAAAAAAAAAAAAAACAGTAGGCAAAGTATTTTAAACATGAGAGAATGAAATATATTAAGAGAATGACTATCTTCCTTTTTTTTTTCACATCTACCATGATTTATCTGCTATTTTTTTTAGACTAAACGTACAAACTTTGCTCTCACTCTGTCCTTTATATAAGAAGCCAGTCTGTTACAACTATATAATGCCAACATTCACCTAAATCTTCTTCACATCCTGTTCAGTAGCAGATACAAAATACTGGATACAAAGGATATTAGCTGCAAGCAAAGCCATGGAGTCAAACTTTCAACCCATAACTCCTCTATTTTCTACTGTCTCTCTTGAAACAACCAGGATTTCGAAAAGGGAAAAGATGTCTTGACCAGATCTTTAAAGAATAACACTTAAAGAACATGATGAAAAGCAGAAACCATTAATACTGAACTTCATAGACTTTAAAAAAGGCATTTGATAGCATACACAGAGATTCATTGTCGAGAATTTTAATTCTATATGGAATACCATCTAAAACTGTCAACATCATTAAGAACCTCTACAATGGATATATTTGTGCAGTTAAAATAGAAGAAGGGATGAGCGAATGGTTCCAGATTGAAACAGGTGTGAAACAAGGATGTATGCTGTCTCCTTTGCTATTTTGGAATTGCAATAGACTTCACAATGAAAAAATTCTGCACATGTAACACATGTATTGATTGGGTACATGGGACCCAATTAGAAGATCTTGATTTTGCAGAAGACATAACTCTTATTAGTAATAATGTGAATTCCATGTAAGAAAAAAACAGATAGCCTGTCTTCACTGGCTAGTAAAATAGGACTTGAAATTAACAAGGACAAAACAAAAATAATGAAACTTCCCATTAATCAAAATGGAAAAAATACATGTAGATGGGATAGATGTTGAAGAAGTCAATCAATCTGCATAGCTTGGCAGCTACAGGATGGTGACACCAGAAAGGAAGCTAGAATTAGAATTGCAAAAGCAGCATCAATCTTCAAGAATCATAAGAACATACGGCATTCAAAGGTTATAAGCACAAAAACCAAGTTAAGACTATTCAATTCAAATGTAATATCCACCCTCATTTATGCATGTGAAAGCTGGAAAACAACTAATTAGACTCTTTTGAAAACAAATGCATAAGGAAAATAACTCAACATCAAGTGGAATGAATTCAAGAACAATGCAGAGATAAGACAGATCAAGAAAAGGAGATGGACATATATTTGTAACGTGATGAGAAGAAAAAATCAGAGAATCCAAAAACAAGCTATAAAGTGGAACACAACAGGGTGAAGAAAAAGAGGCAGGCCACGTGAAATTCTAAAGAGGACATTGTTAAGAGAGGCCAAATTAACAGGCATAAAATCCCTTGATCAGGTTGAAAGGCTCGCTGAAGACAGGAAAAATTGGCGAACTACCTTGCGAGCCCTATGTGACTTTAACAGCACGGGAAGGATATAAGATCTTTTGACTCCTTCAAAAATAGTACAATTCTACCGACTCCATCTAAAACTGCTTCCAACTCAACACAGCCATGACAAGAAATTAGATAAAGGCCTAAACATACCCCAATGTAGTCTCTGCTTCCTTGCTGTGCTTCATCTTGTTTCAGCATCTACCAGAAGAGACAAACAAAAATAAAACATGTATGACAAGATGTTAACAAGTTCTTATGAACTTAAGCTAAATGCACCTCCTCTTCTCATCTATTGGCTTCAAAACTTCACACAAAAGTATTTCCAACTCTGACCTCTCTAATCTTCTCCTGTCCAACTCACTCCTTCATAAATGGTTCATTTTTACACTCCAACCCAACCCAAAACTGTTTCTGACCCCAACTCTACACTCTTAATTCCAAAAAGGTTTTTTTTTATGTTCCTTGATTAGATATGGAAAGTTAGAAATTAAATCTTGGAACATATGAACACATATAGGCCTCTCCACCAAATCCCAAAACCTACTTTATGCTCTGCTTGCATATTTCTCATCTCTCTCCCACCACCACTTCATCTATTTCTCAGCTTTAAACTGTATCCAATCTTTTTCATAACAAAAAAAGTACCACTTAATTTTTTTTTAAATACATCTTCCTAGATGATGTTTTCATAAATCTTTTGATGCTTTCCTTCTATTCATTTACAATACTCTTCCCTATTCTTCAATGACTGCTTCGCCAAACAAGTTTAGATGTTCAAATATTCCTATATAAATTGATAATTTACAGACTTATTATTAATTACATGCAGAGAAAAATATTAATTTCAGTGATGTTAACCACTTCACAAATTGTCATTAATTTCACACTGACATCAGAACATTAAGAAAATAACTAAGTAACACCTTAGTGTTGTAATTTAGCTAAATAAATCTATAAGAAAATAAAGCAAGTTGCTACATTTTAATAATAAACTGTTACTTCATTGTTTTGGCTTTTTTAAAATAAATGTATTATCATCACATTAGCCCTTACCACTCATTCGTAAGGCACAAATATCCCCTGAAATGTAAGCAGCCAAACTGCCGAGCATGTTCTTCACTTACATTTATAAATAAAGCAACAAAATCAAATTTTACCTCCAAAAGGGCCATGGATAAGTAGACTTTCACGTCTGTCTCAGCCGAGTTCACATTTGAAAAAATCCACTCAAAGAATCTGAGGAATATACCAACTCTATTTAAGACACTAGACAACCTATTTATGAACTGGTTGCATTGACTAAAATCTACAAATATATATACATATATATATTTAATTTTCAGTGCACTGTGTAGCCAATTTTTTAAATACCCTTTTATATCTTTTATCTGAAAATACATTTTTTATAACATAAAAAAAAAAAAATGCCGTACTCATTTTTTTGTTTGCCCTTCATGAAAATCTGGACATCTCTCCAACATTTTTCAAAACAAATTAACATCTCTGAATACTTACTAATAAAAGAGTTTAACACAAACAAAGTATAACAACATTAGCACTATAAAGCACCTCTACACCTACACATACAAATTTTCACTTTCTCTGCTCTCATCATCTTCACAACAAAACTGCTACAGATTCAACACTTTAAACACCTGTGTATCTCCTGTCCCATGAGGCAGCTTCCCAGAAGTCCAATGCAACCTGCCACTTCCTGCTTCAAATCTTTTCCAACTCTGAATAATTAAAAAAAAAACAAAAACAGTTAACTTGATTAAAAAACACTTCTTCAAACCCATCTCATATGCTGTTCTACTTCATTCTATTTGAGCTTATGGCAAATCCCCATATATGTCTCATAAGAATGCTCAAATTTAATGCTTTCCTCACAGACAAAATAAATTTCAAAGCTCTACATTACATATCTTTTCACTTTTGAGCATTTTCATATGCATATTTTCTCTCTAGAAGAATCAAGCAATTTTAGAGAAAGCTTTCTCCAGGAAAAGTTTCTTTCCCTCTTGACATTCTCACAAGGCATGTCCTCTATACATCTTACACAATACATTTACTTTTACTTTTCAGCATCCTTTCTCATACATTAGCATGGTCAGAATGACAGCTTTATAGACCTTTAACTTTAACTCTAATGGTGATAGACCTGTATTTTCCATGACCTTCAGCACATGAAAGTATGATGTGGTCAGTATCATGCCTGGCCGCTTAACCTTCCCAGATTCTCTGGTACCCATTTTTAGAGGCTGGGTGAACCCGGGGCCTTTTTGGTGTGTACCAGAAAAAATTCCCACTGTTGGGACTGAAACCGGTACCATCGGATTAGTAAGCTGAGCACCTAATCACTCAGCTAATCAGGCAGCACATACGGTGTCTATTATTTGTTCCATCCATCTCCAGAGTGAAGCAGCAGAAATGTAGTTTATTAGAAGAATGTTGCGAATCCCCTGGACAGCAAAAAGAACTAATGAAGAATGTATGAGAAGAGCTGGAGAGACAAAAAAACCTTGTCAAAAAGATAAGAGAGAGACAATGTACTTTCATAGGACATGTAATGAGAAGAGGGGGCATTGACAATATTATAACAACAGGAAAAATAGAAGGAAGAAGATCAAGAGGAAGACCAAGAGAAATGATACTGGACAGTCTGACAGGATGGTGTGAGAGGAGATCACCAACTGAACTGATGGCCTGCATGAAGGATCGGGTACTCTGGAGAAGCATAATAGCCAACGCCAGTCGGCACGGCACATGATGATAATGATGATCTCCAGAGTAGGTGACATCTCTCTCTCCTTCTAGATAAGTGTTCTTAAGTTCTTACCCCTTTTTTTTTTGGGGGGGGGGGGAATGAAAAGACTTCCTGATTTGACAACCAGTGACCCATAGTTGACATGCTAGCATCAAGGCTGGTGAATCATAGCTGGCATGCTATCATCAAGGCCAATGACCCATAGTTGACATGCTAGCATCAAGGCTGATGAATCATAGCTGGCATGCTATCATCAAGGCCAATGACCCATAGTTGACATGCTAGCATCAAGGCTGATGAATCATAGTTGGCATGCTATCATCAAGGCCAATGACCCATAGTTGACATGCTAGCATCAAGGCTGATGAATCATAGCTGGCATGCTATCATCAAGGCCAATGACCCATAGTTGACATGCTAGCATCAAGGCTGGTGAATCACATTTGACCGAGACACTATCCCACCTCTCCATCTGTACTCACAGGAACAAGCCTGCCTGGCACATGGGTCAGGGATCACCATGTCAGAGGAACCTGCTAAAGAAGCACTGCACACCCCCAGCTTTTTTTTTTAACTTCCACTCAAGGGAATGACAAAAATAGCCACATAACCCTCTCCCCAAGCTGATACACAGCTGTACCTTGACACCTTCACAGCATCAGCTGCAAAGAGTACCTGCCTGCAGTTCCAGGGAGACAGAAGACCCTTTCCTGTCTGAGAACAGCCGTGGATTCCCTCATAAAAAAATTAAATAAACAGAAGGCAGATAATGCCAAGATTTTTTTTTTTACCAGAGCCAATCTGCTAGTCATGAATCTTCAACAATCCTTACACAGATCCCCCGGAGGCCCATGAACACCAGGTTAAGAATCACTGCTCTCTTTCTTATCATAAACCTCATTTCTTCCTCCCTCCTCTCCTCGCTACTGCAGTACCTTAGGTCCTCCACATTTTGTAGAAATGGATGAAACGTATTTTTCTTCCACAGCCTAGATCAATGACTCTCCCTGAATTGTTACTGCACTGTCATCTGCTTCAAGCTGCCTCTTAAATCACTGTTACTAGTCAGATGACATCCATAAAACTGTCAGAGCTAACTAATGCAAGTGGTTCAATACTTATTATTAAATACATAATTAAACATTTGCAATGTAAACAATACCTTTCAAAGAGAACATTCTGAATGCTGTCAATTGCATCAAATATCTGTTTTGAGGACTGCAAAATACAGTGAAAAACAAACATTCAATACAATGCACCTGAAGTTTAAACAATGGAATTGTATTACTAGCCAATAATATATATATAATATATATATATATATATATATATTAATATCAGGAACACTCAGAACTGTATAATGTCAAATTATATTAGCCAAATAAAATAACTGTGCTCTGTTTTCCTACAGCAGTTACTTTTAACAGAACATTTTTTAACAGAATCTGCTGTGGATTTGTAATTTTTTAACATAATCTGTTGTGGCTTTGTCTTGCTAAAGATTATGAAATCAGCTTCTGAATTCAGCTTTAATGAAGGCAGTATTCCTTTCTACTATATGTTCTATGCCAAAAGAAAACTGGAATTATTATTATATAATAAATCTTTAATGACCCTTATGGTCAGTGTGTACATCATAGGGGACAAGCACTGTTAATGTGCATGCATTCAGAGTGCATACAATTCTGACTAAACTAACTTAATTTGTATATACATGTCACAAGCATTCCAAGATAAAGCAACTAGAGCTGTTAGTCTCAAGTGAACCAACATCTGCAGTTTTAGTTCCACAATGTCTGAAGAAGGGGCAAATACTCATAGCAAGCATCAGATCCAAACCAGGGAATTATACCTCCTGCAGAACTCTTAACAAATCCCTCTCATGAGTTGCTACCTTGTGGTGAGAGAATATGTGTCTCCCCATGACCCAAAGAGCTATGCTGGTGGGAAGAGAAGCTCCTGGCAGGGTCACTCAAGCCAGACAGGTGTGAATGCAGAGGCCAGGCCAAGCATAACTCAAAACTCTGCTACCTTGCAGGACAGTTGGGGACATACAAAGGCTACAGAAGCAAAACAAAAGAAATGTGTGGTGAAAACGGACGTAATGGGCCCTGCGTGCAAAGTGACCCAAATATGCAAAGAATTACAATACAATGCAATTGTCACTCATGTGACAATACATGACACTACAACTAAAACCATATAGGAAGGCAATATCAACAATTCCTTCGGACAAGACCAACTGGAATAGAACCTGGCTAGGAAAAAGACAGCAGTTATAACAGCTTGGAGTGATCTCTGCAACTACTCTTCTATATCCTGCATGAAAAAAGAAGTGCATCTAAAGTAAGCCAACAGCCTGGAAGATAAAACATATGCCACTGAGCTAAATGCCCACATTATTCATGACATATCTGCACAACTGAGAACGAAAAAGTCCATACTGCACTCAGCTACCACTTCATCCTTAGAATATTAGCTGGGTCTGTATGCCCAATTCTTCAGTCACTGATAATAAAAAGTCCATTCACTCCCCAGCTATAGAAGAAATCAAGTACCCACTTCTACCATATGGTTACAGACTCAGAGAACCTGAGCTGGTAAAAATGTATCATTTCTTGCTCTGATTTCAAAACAAAAACTTACAATAATAGATCATGCTATGCTTATGCTATATGTAACCCATCAAAATAGGATGAGAGATCATAAACATGTCTAGAGATAACTAAGAAACAAAATATTACATAACTACCTGAATAATGTCTCCTTGATTTAAGTGATAATAAAAATGCAAGCACTGAGGAAACAATTCCAGAGATGGTTATTATTTGTAATAACATGCCAATATTTCTAAAGATAGAATTTTTTTAAATGCTTCACTTGTATTATTTAACTTCTACTGATTTCCATGCATGAAATCTTAATTAAATTATCACTTGTATTATTTAACTTCTACTGCTTTCCATGCATGAAATCTTAATTATTATTAGGATAAAATTATTATCAATTATCTTCACATATACGAGGGGCGTTCAGAGAGTACTGCACCACATCGGTTTTTTTTTTCAGCTAATAATGAAGATAGAAGTGTGAAATTTTGCACGCTTTAAATATGGCATGTGCTGATTGTGTGAACTAAATTGCACCGCAACCAGCCTAAGAATTTGGCTGCCCTAACTGTTGAAATGGATGCATCAGCAGCAAGCCATCTTGCTCACAACCAAGAAGCCTGCAGGAGTACTGTTAGGAAGGCAGAGTTCCGCAAGGGACATGCAAATGAACGAATGAACTGTTGAAATGGAACATGTTAGCAACTTGCGGCATAAGCAGCGAATTGTGATAGAATTTCTCGTTGTTGAGAAGGAAACTGTTGTGAACATTCACAAGCATCTATGTGACGTGTATGGAAGTTTTGTAGTTGACAGGAGTACAGTCAGTTGCTGGGTTCAGAGAATCAAAGAATCAATAAGTGGAGATAAGGAGTTGCATGATCGGCTGCGCTGTGGACGTCCTGCCACAGCCACCAAGGCCGAAATGCTGAATTGCGCTGAGGGCATTATTCTTACTGAGAGGCGTATCACTACTCAACAACTGGCCTTAAAGCTGTCAGTCAGCAATGGTGGTGCAAATTCAATTATAAAAGCTCTCGGATTTTCTAATATTTGCACAAGATGGGTTCATCGAAGTCTCACAAATGAACATCAATTACAAAGGAAAGCAATTTCTTCTGAATTGTTGGAGCATTTCAATGATGAGGGAGAAGATCGTAACAGGTGACGAAACCTGGGCACGTCATTTTGAATCTGAGACAAAAAGACAATCAATGGAGTGGCATCATTCGCAAATACCATGAAGAAAGAAATTCAAGACAATTCCTTCAGCTGGAAAGGTCATGATCACTGTCTTTTGGGACATTGAAGGTATGATTCTTATGGATGTTATGCCAAGAGGAGAGACAATCAATTCGCAAGCTTACATTAAACACTGGAAAAAAAACTCAACGTTTTCGCAGAGTTCAGCCACACAAGAATCCAGCAGACCTGCTTCTCCTTCACGACAATGTGCACCCTCACACAAGTCTGGCAACATGGGAAGCAATCACTAAATTGGGTTGGATTGTACTACCCCATCCACCCTATAGTCTCGATTTGGCACCCTCTTGATTTCCATCTGTTTGGCCCACTTAAAGATATACTCTGAGGGGTAAGATTTGAAGATTATGAAGGAGTGATTCATGCAGCGAAGAAATGGCTACATAATCAAGAGAAAATCTGGTACAGGCTAGGAAAACATGCACTTGTTTCACGCTGGCATAAAGCCATACAAGTTGATGGGGATTATGTTGAATAACACCGATTTTTACATGACATATCCATGTATTATGTGTATAAATTTCATGCTTTTTGAATAAACAGCTCCTGAGAAAATGACATGGTGCATTACTTTCTGAACGCCCCTCGTAAAATTGAGATTTCAATGTGTCTGACAGGCATTGTGACTAAATGAGTGGACAGCCCACAGCAATGTGCTCTCTAAGGTGTGAAGTACTGCGAGCAAAAGCTCTACTTCATGAGCCAAAACAACTAGTACCATTAAAGTTGTCAACAAACCAATAATAAATTCCATCATTAATACTGCATGCTCATACACTGAGCCATAATTCTGTGTGCTGTGTGCTAAAAATTTGTTAGCCAGTGCTCATTAGCACAACTTAAGAGGCTACATGGCCTCAGAAGTATTATAATAGACTGATTTTTTTAAAAAACTGTTTGCTTTATTTTTCAAGAAAAATAATTACAATTTTTAACTGTCACTGTTTTTAACACATAAATTCAAGTCTGTCAAGATTCCTGTGAAGTAACTTCTCTGATCAATCTGTTTTGTCTTTTCTGGTGTAGTATTAGATAAAAAGTCTACAGTGTTTAAGGGAAAGCTAGTACATATACACATTTAAAATTCCTACAATTTCTGTAACTAAGCTCTTATCTTATTCTGAATACTAAGACTTTTCATAAGTGATAATGACGATGATGATCAACACTGATTGCTCTCATTTCCCACAGCAAGCACAAAGATAGCAGACAGACTTCAAACACGCTAGTATATTAAGCTTCTTATAAATTCCACCTTGACAGAAGCCATGTCACATTTTTCTTTGAATCTAATTTGTGCAGTAAACTTTCTTTTTACTTATTGTGACGCAGGCACATTTCCTATGAGGACCTTATGAATAGCTAGATGAAGTCTTTGCCAGCCATGGTTCATCAATTTTGAGTACATGCCACTCTTTTTACTATGCAAAGTGGCCAGGTGTGATACTGACCACATCACACTTTCATGTGCCAACCGTCTCAGAAACTCGGGCATAACACTGTATCCCCAATATGTCTTACTGATGTGGAAATGGTGATTTTCTTTACCTACCTACTTTACTAAGCACAGGGACTTTTTGTTTTAAAAAATAAAATACATAAAGATAAAAACACCTTTGTTGTTGTAATTTCTGGTCCATGCAAATATTCCTTCAGCTGTCTGGCTGACGTAACTCTTCTGTCTCTTTCAAACCCCACACGTGTGATACGTTTGAGCAACTTAGTCATATAGTCTTCTGTGTAGCCTTTGTTCACATCTTTACTATCACCTGGTGTGAAAGTACAGACAAGTCAACTTCTGTTCAATCATTCAAAGCACCAAAATATACTGTTATCTAATAGCAAACTTATTTTTAAAAATGTTTCATCAGTGTTTATGGAAGAAATTTCATAAATTTAAATGCTTTAAAAATAAAAAGAGAAAGAAAAGAAAAAAAAGAAAATGGTCTCTTGTCTATTTCAGATATTGACCATAAAATCATTTTTGCATATTCAGTCATTTTGTCAAGATGACACTTTTTACTATGCAAAAATGATTTTATGGTCAATATTTGTGGCATGGATAAGACATTTTCTTTCAGTATGATAATGGTTATACATATATACCCTCCTTCCTCACTTTCTTTACCTTTACCTGGGGCACAGGCCATCAACAAGGGCTCTGCATTTATTTCAGTCCTGGGCTGATTCTTCTGTCCATCTTCAGGTGTAACTGATATTTTTTTTATCTCTGCTTCAAGACTCATTTGCCAGGTGCTTCCAAGTCCTCTTTGATTCCTCTTTCCCTGGAGATTCCATGTGAGTGCTTGTCTGGTTATGTCTGAGGTAGGCTTTCAAAGTGTTATGACCTATCCTTCTCCAATGTCTTTTCTTTATCATTTCTTTCACTGCGGGTTGATTCAATTTCTGCCATAGCTCTTCATTACTGATCTTGGAACTACCACCTCCACATTCTTCTAAGCTAACATCCTGTCTCCTCTAACAAAGGACAGTGTTGTCAGTGTACTGATAAAGAATCCTCATTAACTCACAAAAGAGCAATACTAAAGATTAAACATAAATACACACATACAGTATATACATACAAACCTTTCTTATCAAAATTTGCTCCAGATGATGATGGTCCTTGGCCTTGAGGCCGAACACGGATTTGAACTTCCTCACCCCTTCTTCCTGATCGGCTGTTGTTGACAGCACTGTTTCTCCTCTCTGCGTCTTCTAGCCGTCTCCCTCCTCTGCCACTCTGATTTGTGTTGCTCATACCTCCACTAGTGCTACCGCTGACGACTCCTGAAACACTATTGCTGCCGCTGGGCTGTGTACTGCCACCTCGGCTGGTGCTTCTTCTATTGGACTTGTCCTTGCTCCTGTATCCATCGCGTCCTGAATATGTGTTACTTCTGTCATCTCGAAGCGTCAAGTCACTTCTTGATGCTGACTGCTTTGACCTATTATCAAAGCTTTCCCCTCGACCTCTGCGATCAACAGCTCTTGCTGATAGCGTGTAGTCGCGACCATCCCCAGTTCTGCCTGCGCCATTGTTGATTTTGGCATCTTTATCTGGAGATCTGACAGTTTCAACATTCAATACTTCACTCATAACAGGTGGCTTCTATATGATATTCATAATGGGATATTTGTATCAAGTCGGAAACTTTTCTATGGTTTTGATCTGTGATGAAATTTGCACAATATTGGTGAAAGAAACTGAAAGCATTTGAAGTCCGCCATGACATAAAGGTCCCGCACTGAAATTTCTAAAATTAGCGATTACAGGAATTGAGGGACTTAAATTTGAAAATAAAATAAAATACATATAAATCCTTAGTTAAATTATTCCATTATTGAACATATAACATAAAAAGTATCATTTCCTATCTTTTTCAAATAATTTTCAAAAGGTCAATATCTCCCTATTAAAACTAAAAAAAAATTTTTTTCGCTTATCGGTGTACGAGAAGATTGATGCTCAGAGTATAATTATCAAGTCCCTTATGTTTTAATGTGTTTTCAGCACCAAACAGGCCCTGAGACAGGAGGTCCTGAATTCGGGGGGCTTCTCCTGCTTTAGGGGAGTACCCAGAGAACATCAAGGAGATGTGTAGTTGATGAAAACAACAGCTAATTGGAGGTGGGGGTGGGGTTTGCACCTTCTTACATCTTGGCGAACTACCATGCGGGCCCTATGTGACGTTCAGCGGCACGGGAAGGATGTAAGATGTAAGATAACAGAATACCTCTGGAAATCCCTGGCACCGAGTTGTAGACAGAAAGATAGAAGTAAGATTCTATATAAAATCTTAAACTGGTCATCACTTTTATTGCAACAAACCATGTAAGTGAATACCTGAAAATCTATCTATCTATCTATCTATCTATCTATCTATCTATCTATCTATCTATTTGTCTGTCTGTCTGTCTGCCTCGTATTTGCGCTCATATATCCTCTCATCTCCCTTTTCCCTCCCCACCTCTCTTCTTTCACCAATATTCCAGTGATTATCACATTCTGTAACATCTGTCTTCTCATGTCCAAAGAATTTTTTGTTTAATTTGTTTTCAGTATTCTGAAACTAATGAAAGAAGGTCTTCGTTTGTTTTTCCCCCATTCTTGCATCTTTCTCCAGAATATATATCCCTGTTTCCATTATCTACTTCTCTTGTATATTTACTCTCTATGTTTCACATACAGATAGTCTTTGTTAAGGGTATTGTGTTATTTGTTATGGGAACTTTCCAAATGTGTGCGTTAACGAAGAAGTGAAGTATCTTACATTAGTCTACAGATTAGATAAGTACAAACATAATTTGTTTTAATTTTTCTACTCCAGAATAAATTTCCACGCTCTCTCATACAAAAATTGATGGAAAATGTTTATATGAACAAACTAGAAGGAAGTTACTTTATAATTTTAAAATATAGGCTAGGTCAGAAGTGTGATACTTTTCGTTTTTAGTTAGACTTTGTCTAAATATCGCTCTGAGCATTGATTGACATAGGTGTGCAAGATCTACCACCACTCCTAAGCTTGTTTTGGAATGAAAGAGTTAATCTGTCTGATTACACACACACACACACACATAAAAAACTAGGCGCTTTAGGTGAGTTAGGACTTGGAGTTAAGCGTTAGGGTTAGGGTTATGGTTTTCATTCATTCATTTGCATGTCCCTTGTGGAACTTTGCCTCCCCAAGAGCACTCCTGTAGGCCTCTCGGTTGTGAGCAAGATGTCTTGCTGCTGATGCATCCATTTGCAGATCATCAACGATGCCTTGCACCCATCTTCGCCTCGGTCTTCCCCTCTTTCTTTTTCCCATTATGTATCCTTCCAAGACGGTCTTCTCTAGATTATCATGACGTTTAATATGCCTAAAATATTTAAGTTTTTTTTTTGTGTCCATGATATTTGAAGAACTCTTCTGTAGCATTTACATTCAAAGGCATTTATGCGTTTCTCATCTATTTTGTTAAGTGTCCAGGTCTCACAGGCATATGTTGCGATTGGAAAAATGCATGCCCTTATTTTTGTAGTTCTGCCTGTTCCTCTCCAGGGTTAAGGTACCAATGATAAAATGGTTCATTAAAGAAGCGCACCGCACAGATGAAGACGTAAAACGACTCATCTGATGTTTCATTTTCAACTCATCTTTAATACTAATAAATATTTGCTCATTACCATTTATTTGAAGCTTTTCAAGCCTGTTACACCTTCGTTATATAGCCGCTACAATGCAGTATTTGTCACACCTTCGTTATATAGCCGCTACAATGCAGCATTTATGTCACTCCTTTAATACATATCCTGTGTTAGTATCTTCGTTCTTCGCATTTTTAAAAGATTAATACATTTCTTCATTTTCTTGGCTTGTCTTCGGCCGTGCATTTGTCATCTGCTGTTGCTGATCCGAGATAAGTGAATTTGTACATTTATGTGGTCCGTCCTTGATGATTTTTCTTATTTAATTTGACGCTATTATGGTTTCAGCTTTGCTTTTAGTTAGCTCTAATCCCACTCTACTGCTTCATAACTGTTACTGATTTTTGTCAACTGCTTTTACTTCCTGTGTCATTTGCATGCATCAGAATATTGATATTGTATCTATGCCCCTTATGGGGTATGGAAGTCAGATGCGGGTATAGGACCCGATCTCTGAGCAATTTTTTTTTTATGTTATTAGATTAAAATTTTTCTTTTGGCTGTTCTATTTTTAGCTGTCTATTTGTAAAGTAAAACCAAGCTGCTTGCATTTTACAAAGTCATAAGATTATAGTGACAGTAATTATTTTGCCAGATTAGTGACAATGAATATTTCAACAGTGTAATGAAAAGGGTACGGGAACATAGTGGGAAATGCATAGTGGATATGGGACATGTTGGGCAGTCAATGGGGATATGGGAATCTGGGCACTTCACATGGGGTTTGTGATCGTTGATCTTTCACTTCAAAACAACACTGGCAGCGCTGGTAGATCTTGTCTGTAGGCCCTATGACGGTGAGAGCCCTTGATGTACGTCGTTGGTAAGTCTTAATGATGGTCTATGAATACTTCACATGTTCATATCTCTCACATTATTACCATTTATGTTTAGCGTTTCAAGTATTTGTATTACTTCGTTATGTCTCATTTTATCCAAAGTTTTCTTCTTCTTCGTTCGCCTTCAAAAAGACGTTGATTGTTTTGTGCCGAAGTTATGCTACCATAGGCCCCAACATCCTATTTCGGCTCAACGCACTTTTAAAACCGAATTCGTCTTACCAGCGTGACCCCTGTTCATTGACCCAGACTGTTGTCTGTTTTCAGGAGCGCCACAGGGAGGTAGGATAGGGTCTTGGTCTGCTATGGTTCGCCTTCCCTGACGGAAACAGTCAGCTATGGGTTATTTGGGTAGTGGGTCTGCAAGTATGTGTATGATTAATGCAGGACAGAAACAAGTCTTAGTTTTTATCTAGAAATCGTTCTATATTGATCTTAGTATACAAATATCATCTGTGCTTGTTTTCTTTTCTTTCTCCCTTCAACGATTTTGTTACTTGTGCAATTCCTGTCTTATTTTAGTTGGTAATATTATGTGATTTGACTCTTCATAAGTGCCTGCTGTTCCTTATGGCCATATGCATGACTATGGTTTATCATTTCAACAAAGCACCTGCTGCACCACCTCTCTATGGGCCTAACACACAAACGACTATACTCGACTATACTGTATACAAACATTTATTAATGCCCTCTCCACATACACATTGCGTACACATACACGCGTTAATGAATTGTTAATGTTGTCATCCGCCCCCGCCCCCCCCCCCCCACCACCACCTTCGTAATCACGCAGAGATATACAAAGAAGGAAAATACGCACCACTGCTGAAACTGTACACTTGCATAGCGTCATTATCAATAATCATCGCCATGTCCTAGGGGCACATTTAGACAAGGGAAAAAACTCTTCATTCAATTAAGTCTTGGGTGTGTCTCATTATCTCCCGTGCTATCTCTTAATGCACTGTGGAGTTAGGATTTGTTTAAAGGCTATGTTTATGCATAAAATACATATAACACAGCGCAGGGCCGTTGAGAGAGATGTCAGGCCCCGGGTTAAGTTACTATTGGGCCTCGCTATCCAAACACGGAAAGTAACTATCATCATTATCATCATCATCATCATCATCATCACGAAGGCGTTGGTGACCATGTGACTCCAGTTTCCGATCGTTCAGTTCTGTTGTTGTGCCTCTCTCATTTTGTCAAGCCATCTAAGGTTTTCTCTCTTGGTCTACCTCTCCCTTTCCTGCCTCCAGTTTTCACTGTTGCCATGATATCCCTCTTCTTCTCATTATATGGCCGATAAATCTTGACTGTCTCCCCTGTATTGTGTTTATTAGGCGTTCCTTAGGCATTCTTCATTTGCTATTTTTCTGTCCATGTACTCTTAACATTCTTCGTATGAACCGCATTTCAGTTTCCTCTTCTTGTTTTTGTTAGTGACCATGATTCACTTTCATATAATAGTACTGGCTCTATGTAGCATTTCAAGACTTTTTTTATACTTAAAGACGTACATGAGATTTTCAAGTCTTGAAAATCTCATTATGACTCTGATAAGGACAAAAAAAAAAACGAAAAACAGGGCCACTAGACCCCTTCGACAGCCCAGGCCCCGTTGATAAAACCATGATTCTTCCTTTCAATCATCCCTACCCGTAGGGGAAACTACCGAGGAGGCATTCTCTTTGGGTTTCCTCCGTAGATTCAACAAGCCAGGCATTCTCTTTGGGTTTCCTCCGTAGATTCAACAAGCCAGGCATTCTCTTTGGGTTTCCTCCGTAGATTCAACAAGCCAGGCCTTCTCTTTGGGTTTCCTCCGTAACTTCAACAAGCCAGGCCTTCTCTTTGGGTTCCCTCCGTAGATTCAACAAGCCAGGCCTTCTCTTTGGGTTTCCTCCGTAACTTCAACAAGCCAGGCCTTCTCTTTGGGTTCCCTCCGTAGATTCAACAAGCCAGGCCTTCTCTTTGGGTTTCCTCCGTAACTTCAACAAGCCAGGCCTTCTCTTTGGGTTCCCTCCGTAGATTCAACAAGCCAGGCCTTCTCTTTGGGTTTCCTCCGTAAATTCAACAAGCCAGGCCTTCTCTTTGGGTTTCCTCCGTAGATTCAACAAGCCAGGCCTTCTCTTTGGGTTTCCTCCGTAAATTCAACAAGCCAGGCCTTCTCTTTGGGTTCCCTCCGTAGATTCAACAAGCCAGGCCTTCTCTTTGGGTTTCCTCCGTAAATTCAACAAGCCAGGCCTTCTCTTTGGGTTCCCTCCGTAGATTCAACAAGCCAGGCCTTCTCTTTGGGTTTCCTCCGGAGATTCAACAAACTTCACCGTAAGCCGCTCCATATCCGACTCGAAATCTCTGCTTCATAACGGCCAACGAGTCAGGTAAATAGAACTCAAGTCTGAAGATTCAGAAAGATGACCAGCAACATTAACACATCAGAAACGTGTCTAATACAATGAGAAAAGCCACAGTTTAAACTGATATTTTTATCACTTAACGCCTAAATCATATAGTTAACTTTGTCACGCAAAGCAACCATATTTTAAACTGATACTTATATCACTTAACGCATAAATCATAAGGTTAACTTTATCACATTGTGCACCCGCAGCCCCAAGCATCCACGTCACAAAATGTGCTCTAGAACGGAGACGCATCAAGAGCCCGCTATCCGCACTGTTGGATTTGCTGGAACTTAGGAGCCCGTAAAATACGAAGTGTTTCGTGTGGCAATCCGGAAATATTTAGTGAGTGTATTCTCAAAGTGACCTGCTGTATGTTTGCA
The DNA here is from genome assembly GCA_009760885.1 of Achatina immaculata. Lineage (NCBI taxonomy): Eukaryota > Metazoa > Mollusca > Gastropoda > Stylommatophora > Achatinidae > Lissachatina > Lissachatina immaculata. The sequence continues at coordinate 20,246,218 of CM019697.1, read as the reverse complement.
CGTGTGAGTGTATTCGCAAAGTGACTGGCTGTATGTTTGCACGTGTGAGTGTATTCGCAAAGTGACCTGCTGTATGTTTGCACGTGTGAGTGTATTCGCAAAGTGACTGGCTGTATGTTTGCACGTGTGAGTGTATTCGCAAAGTGACCTGCTGTATGTTTGCACGTGTGAGTGTATTCGCAAAGTGACCTGCTGTATGTTTGCACGTGTGAGTGTATTCGCAAAGTGACTGGCTGTATGTTTGCACGTGTGAGTGTATTCGCACTGTAGCTTCTGTGATAGATATTTCGTTGCGTGAAATTTTCGCTTGACAATCTGACCCAGCTTTAAAGGTGCATTGGCGTATATTTTCACCAATTGTGTCCGCACGCGAAAGTTTTTTCATGTAACATTTTCATACGTTAGGTGTTAAATCACTGATGTACAATCGAGAAATAAACATCATGTGTGAAAAACACCCAAAATAATATATTTAGCCAAAAAGGCTAATTTGGAAACCAAACATTTTAGAAAAATAAGATAAAATACAATATATAATGGCATCACGTACAATCTGAAACTAACTGCATCAGGAGGGATTTAAATGTTGCTTAAAACTGTCAACAACTGGTAGAGAAGTAACAGTCATCATCGGAAAAGGGGGGGGGGGGATACAATCTATCACAAAACCCGCTGGGTTTACCACAAGCCACATAACTACCAAAGATTCTGCTTTATTTATGACTAGCCAGATCAAACTAGCGGATAACTACGTCTTACATCCTTCCTGTGCCGTTAAACGTCGCATCAGGGCTCGCGTGGTAGTTCGCCGAGTTTTTCTGTTTTAGGCCAGTTTTTCAACCTCGTAAAGGAACGTTATGGTGACTAATTTAGTCTCTGTCAACATTCTCTTTAAAGTTTCTCGTCGTCGACCCCTTTTTTCTTCGGCCTTTTGTGTTCCACTTGATAGCTTGTTTTTTGGGATTTTCTGTTTCTTCTCATCACGTGGGCAATATGTGTCCACCGGATAGCTTAAACTAGTTTTAAAACATCGCAGCCCAACCAATGTGTTTGTTTCTGGGGTTACCAACGGAGAGGTGGGGTAGGGTCTTGGTCAGCTGTGGTTCGCCAACCCTGACGTTAGCATGTCAGCTATGGGTCGCCAACCCTGATGTTAGCATGTCAGCTATGGTTCGCCAATCCTGACGTTAGCATGTCAGCTATGGGTCGCCAACCAGGAAGTTAGCATGTCAGCTATGGGTCGCCAACCATGAAGTTAGCATGTCAGCTATGGGTCGCCAACCCTGACGTTAGCATGTCAGCTATGGGTCGCCAACCCTGACCCATGTCAGTTACGTGTAACGGGATGGGAACCTGGACATCGTCTTTACCCCCATTAGCACCTATCACGTGATATGTGTCATTTTTGGAAGATTTTCACTGTAATACCAAAATTGTCGGAACAGAATGAATACTAACATTGTGACAACTTCTGTTACATTATGAAAACTTCTGTTACCCAGCCCCCTTTTTTATTATTTTATTTTTATTATTACGCATTGTCGTTATATTTAGAAATCACATTTTCACTTCTTTTTCTCTAAATTTTTTCCTTTGTTTTTTGGCTTTTTAACATAGCAGTGACTGTGCACTGCTTCTGTAAAAGAGTATGCTAGCTCTTTTTTTTTTTTTTATTCTGGCATCGTTTGTTAGATTGCTTCTTTTCTCTCTTTATGCTGATCTTCTGCGTTCGGTTTCAATAGTTTTTATGTGAATATTTACTCCTTAATGTATTACAAGCCATGCGTAAAATGAGGCTTGTGTGCCTCGTAGGTAGAAGTTACTTGAATTCAGAAGCAGAGAAGTGTGTTCGATACCCATTTTTACATCAGAGGTTTATTTTATGCCCAGCAGATTATTATTATTATTATTGCTATTCCCACCGTCTGCATTGTTCAACTGACTGTATGGCTTGTACCTTATACACGCGTTCTGTTTCTAGTTATTCGCTAGATTGTCCGTGGACTGCTGTGGCTATCAGTAACACGCCGCAACCGCTTCAATGCGGTTTTTTTAAATTTAAAGCATTTACTGTGTGTGGGATCTACATTCTGGCTAAAATCTCATGGATCCAATATTTTACGCGGCTCAACATATTCTAGGAGCCATTAATCCCTAGACTGTGTAAGTTTAACAAGGTATTGGCCCTAGCTCGTACAACCACGGCTGCGTGGTTTCAGATAAAGGAAGTTTGAATATATTTCGTTTGCTACTCCACGAAATGCTGATAACTGGGATAATACCACTCTTGGCAATAGGTTTCTACGAATTTTAAAGCCTGGATTTATTGTGTCTTGCCTGCGTTTTTTATTTCACCGTCTTATAAAGGACATTGTTTAGCAAACCAAGAGAATGTGAGTTGTTTTTTTTTTTTAAGAGAATAACTTCTTGGCTGCAAAACATAAGAAGCTTTGCAATCCAGTGGAGTAATTTGACAATATGAAAAAAACAGTATCCCATGTCTATGAATGTGAAGTAAAGCAAAGCGCTTGTTCCATTTATACATAATCTGATGTAGTTGTGTGCCACGCGCGTTTTAATGAGATTTAAACTTTAAAAGGTTAAGCTACTTGAAAGGAAGAAATTCTTTATTGCTTCGTGCATTGTATTGCTTGTGAGAAACTCCCTCTTTTGAAACTTTTACAAGCCTGAGGATAAGAAATATCGGAGGGAAAGGAACGGTCATCTGACACTCCCAGACATGGATTGTTCTTTATTCGCTTTGGCTCTTCTTTCTTTCACTATGGTGGGACAGGTGACTGGTAAGTTAGATATTACATCTGTTTATTTTTTTTACTGTGTGTGATAAATGTATAATGTAGGTAGTCGTGTGGCTTGCAGTGCTGAAGTGTTCATGTTAACAGAGAAGAACTTTTCTGAAGACGTGGCGAAAGATCAATGTACACTCAGAGATTTGTTTTTAATATTTTTTTTGGTGGGGAAGGGGGGCTAGAGTTGTCAGCAGAATGTTGTTAACATTCAGCACTTTAGAAAGTTGTCAGCAGAATCGTGTTAACAGTCGGCATCTTAAAGAGTTGTCACCAGAATGTTGTTAACAGTGGGCACCTTAAAGAGTTGTCAGCAGAATGTTGTTAACAGTCGGCACCTTAAAGAGTTGTCAGCAGAATGTTGTTAACAGTCGCCATCTTAAAGAGTTGTCAGCAGAATGTTGTTAACAGTCGGCATCTTAAAGAGTTGTCAACAGAATGTTGTTAACAGTCAGCACCTTAAAGATGCCGTACCACAGACATCATGTTGAACTTGGAGTGGATTATGATGACCTGAAGACCTGGAATGAACCAACAAAAACGTTTCTAGGCCAGTCAAGGTTCCCCAGCCCTGATAATCGTGCTGTCAGCCTAGCGAAGACATCTTTACTCTCTTCTTTGAGAAAGACATTAAAAATATATCAAGATGCGTGCGATTTTATTAATTACTAGCTGATTACCCGGCGTTGCCCGGGTATTTATTTATTCCAATCAACAAAGTTATATTCAGTTCCACAATCTTCTAGAAGGTTCTACAACGTTTTATTCATTTCCACAACCTTCTAGAAGGTTCTACAGAGTCTAGACGGTTCTACAGAGTTATATTCCTTCTATTCGACTAAAATTGGGCTTAATTGTCATCAGGACTGTCACCAATCAGTTTAGCGATCCTGAACACTATGGATTCAACATTAATCTCTGTCAATTTGAATATTTTATTTTTCACCACTTCTTACCTCTTCCCCCCCCCCCCCCCCATGCCGATGGGGGCTGAACTTGTGAGTGCCACTATTCATCTCAGCGACCCCGAAAACTATGGAATCGACACTACTATCGGTCGTTTTCTATTATTTTTACATGTCACCCCATCCCACACCCACCCCTAGGGCTCCCCATGCCATTGGGGGCTGAGCTTGGACTTTAACGGCATCAGAAGTGTCACTATTCATCTCAGAAATCCCAAAAGCTATGCATTTGACACTAATATTGGTCGTTTTCGATTAGTTTTACATGTCACCTCATCCCACGCAACCCATAGCCGCCCCACCTCCCCAATGCCGATGGTGGCTGAGCTTGGACCTAAACGGCATCGGAAGTGTCACTATTCATCTCAGCTATTCCAAAAACTATGGATTAGACACTAATATCAGTCGTTTTCGATTATTTGTACATGTCCCCCCCCCCCCATCCCACTCCACCCATAGGCCTCCCCATGACGTTGGGGGGCCGAACTTGGACTTACATGGCATCGAGAGTGTCACTATTCATCTCAGAGACCCCAAAACTATGGATTCGACACTAATATTAGTCGTTTTCGATTATTTTTACATGTCACCCAGACCCCTAGGGGTCATAAGGGTATCCTGGGGATAATCTTACCCCCACGGTGCACTGTCCAGATTTCAAGTCATGTGTGTGCCAAGTTTGGTTAAAATTCCTCCAGGCGTTCCAGCGTGATGTTCTAACATACATGCACACACACGTTCATATATATATATATATATATATATATATATATGACGTGTCACTTTCCTTTTTTCTTTTGTGAGGAGGGGAGGCACACAGTAGCCCACATATTACCACAACGAATCAGCAGGCATGTGGCTGACCCTCAAGAAATGAGCACTGTAGGAAAACTAGAGCAAGCGTGAAGAACATGGGATTTATGGAGGCGACCCGTGTCTTTGATGAGGTCGTTGAGCATATAAAAATGAATGAATGAATGAATGAATGAATAGCTTCGAGCCGTGTTTATTCTCTGGACCAGGGTCAACCAGAGAAATTTTGAAAGGCAATGGAAAACTTTACTTCCCCTCTCCCGCTACCCCGGCTTATCTGTTTTTATCCCCAGCCCCCAAGTTATCCGGGCCCAATGTTAAAACAACAAAAACTCTCCAGGCTCCCTAGCAATGCACTGGCTGAAACCCCACCCCCATTTGACGAACAATGTACCAAATAGTGAGATGATTTGACGAACAAACAATATGCCAAATAGTGAGATGATTTGATGAACAATGTACCAAATAGTGAGATGATTTGACGAACAATGTACCAAATAGTGAGATGATTTGACGAACAAACAATGTACCAAATAGTGAGATGATTTGACGAACAATGTACCAAATAGTGAGATGATTTGACGAACAAACAATGTACCAAATAGTGAGATGAATTGATGAACATTGTGCCAAATAGTGAGATGATTTGATGAACATTGTGCCAAATAGTGAGATGATTTGATGATCAATGTGCCAAATAGTGTGATGATTTGACGAACAAACAATGTGCCAAATAGTGAGATTATTTGATGAACATTGTGCCAGATAGTGAGATGATTTGATTAACAATGTGCCAAATAGTGAGATGGTTTGGTAAACAAACAATGTGCCAAATAGTGAGATGATTTGACGAACAATGTGCCAAATAGTGAGATGATCTGATTAACAATGTGCCAAATAGTGATATGATTTGACGAACAAACAGTGTGCCAAATAGTGAGATGATATGATGAAGAATGTGCCAAATAGTGAGATGATTTGACGAACAAACAATGTGCCAAATAGTGAGATGATTTGATGAACAATGTGCCAAATTGTGAGATGATTTGATGAACAATATGCCAAATAGTGAGATGATTTGACGAACAAACAATATCACACTCATGACGGACGTTAAAATTCCCTGTTACAATTCACTCGTGAAAGGACCCAGATTGAATATCTCACAGTTGAACTACATTTAGTAGAACAAACGCGGCTTGTAGAAGCCAAACAACTAGACAGTTTAATAATGAAATATGATGATGATGATGACTGAAGTATCAGCTCATGCATCTCAAACTGCTGGGGGAAGTACACAGAACACAGAAAACATTGGCAACAGTAACAACAACAGCCAGCAGGTTCCACCAGAACATAAAGAAATCACTTGAGACATTGGTCTCCTACGTCATGACTCAAACAAACAGAAAAAAAAGAAAAAAAAAACAGGACTGCTCTCATATAACTTTAGACACAGACTTTTATAATCTCTCACAAACCAACAATCACCACCACTAATTCTCGTGCTTTGTAAGAACATTTTGTAAGCCAAAGATCTGCGAGCTCAGCTTAAGGGAAAATCATTCTAACATTTTAACCACGGGAAACTTTAACTAACAAAGGGGAAAATACTCTGGAAAATCCGCAGTTAAAAAAAAGCACATGACTAAAATCTCGGCAGAAAGTGTATCTCTGACGACGAAGACTACGCAAAATGACAACTGGCAAAATTAACAATAATGTATGAATTATACTTGCAAATTGTATGGATGTTCATTAAGTGCCAAGACAGCATGTATTTAACACTCTGGTAGTAGGACCTACATTGCGGGTTGGACTAGTGGAGAAGGGGTGCTGGATTAATGTCGTAAACATTAGCTGCCGCTTAACTTAATCATAACGTGGACTCCGGCTAGGGGTGATTGCGGTGTTTACATAAAATAGTACCCAGTAACGGTCCACAGTTACGCTTTTGTTGTTTGGGATTCACAGTCACATCAAAACTTATAGTTTTTTTCTTCCTTGTTGCTGTTTTGTTTTTCTATACAAAACAATTCAACAAAGTTTTGCTGAGGTAAATAAGTCACACAGAAAAGGAAAAAAAAACCCCCACCCACACACGAGATTTCTTGCATTGTCAGATAACTCACGGTGTATGCTTTATTGTAAGTTTAGTTAAGCGCTTAGTCTCCAAACTGGAATTTTTGGAATTCTGTAGATCACCAGTAGACAAGCCTGTCGGTTGACAAACAATAAAATATCCTTAAAACATTAGCAAGAAAAAAATGACATTAAAAACCCAGGTATATTCGCAGGTGAACGCCGAGGCTTCTCAACCAAAAAATAAAAAAAAAAAAGTTATCAGCACACAAACGTTCAGGTGGGAAGGCGATGTCTATAAACTGAGCTCTATGTCACCTGACACTTATATCCGGGGCCTCTCCCCAGTGGCGTATCGATAATTCTTGACCCCCCCCCCCCCCCCCCCCCGGAGCGAGCCACACAAATTTCATAAACCCTCCGAGCAAAAAAAAAAAAGAAAAAAAAACAGGACTGCTCTCATATAACTTTAGACACAGACTTTTATAATCTCTCACAAACCAACAATCACCACCACTAATTCTCGTGCTTTGTAAGAACATTTTGTAAGCCAAAGATCTGCGAGCTCAGCTTAAGGGAAAATCATTCTAACATTTTAACCACGGGAAACTTTAACTAACAAAGGGGAAAATACTCTGGAAAATCCGCAGTTAAAAAAAAGCACATGACTAAAATCTCGGCAGAAAGTGTATCTCTGACGACGAAGACTACGCAAAATGACAACTGGCAAAATTAACAATAATGTATGAATTATACTTGCAAATTGTATGGATGTTCATTAAGTGCCAAGACAGCATGTATTTAACACTCTGGTAGTAGGACCTACATTGCGGGTTGGACTAGTGGAGAAGGGGTGCTGGATTAATGTCGTAAACATTAGCTGCCGCTTAACTTAATCATAACGTGGACTCCGGCTAGGGGTGATTGCGGTGTTTACATAAAATAGTACCCAGTAACGGTCCACAGTTACGCTTTTGTTGTTTGGGATTCACAGTCACATCAAAACTTATAGTTTTTTTCTTCCTTGTTGCTGTTTTGTTTTTCTATACAAAACAATTCAACAAAGTTTTGCTGAGGTAAATAAGTCACACAGAAAAGGAAAAAAAAACCCCCACCCACACACGAGATTTCTTGCATTGTCAGATAACTCACGGTGTATGCTTTATTGTAAGTTTAGTTAAGCGCTTAGTCTCCAAAGTGGAATTTTTGGAATTCTGTAGATCACCAGTAGACAAGCCTGTCGGTTGACAAACAATAAAATATCCTTAAAACATTAGCAAGAAAAAAATGACATTAAAAACCCAGGTATATTCGCAGGTGAACGCCGAGGCTTCTCAACCAAAAAATAAAAAAAAAAAAGTTATCAGCACACAAACGTTCAGGTGGGAAGGCGATGTCTATAAACTGAGCTCTATGTCACCTGACACTTATATCCGGGGCCTCTCCCCAGTGGCGTATCGATAATTCTTGACCCCCCCCCCCCCCCCCCCCCGGAGCGAGCCACACAAATTTCATAAACCCTCCGAGCAAAAAAAAAAAAAGTACGTATTGTATTTCTTTATTTAGATGATTTATTTTTGACGATTTGCAAGGAGTATCAAGACTTACAAAGATACACACGCATAGCTTTGGGGGTATACGTTAACTATGTGCTGGTTAACTATGTGCTGGTTAACAAATAAAGTCGTTCTTCTGTTTTATTTTTAACATTTGATATAGAAACAGTGCTCGGCCTTCTCGACCTCCCCTCAACATAGCTCCCGGGAGGGGGGGGGGACAGCGGCCCACCTGCGGTCACTCGGTACGACACTGCTTCTACGTTACTTATTATCCATTCATTCATTCATTCATTTGCATGTCCCTTGTGGAACTTTGCCTCCCTAACAGCACTCCTGTAGGCCTCTTGGTTGTGAGCAAGATGGCCTGCTGCTGATGCATCCATTTGCAGATCATCAACGATGTCTTGCAGTTATATTCGCCTTGGTCTTCGTCTCTTTCTTTTTCCCATTATGTACCCTTCCAAGACGGTCTTCTCTAGATTATCATGACGTTTAATGTGTCCAAAATTATCGTTCACTCTGTTTTAATATAAGGTCCCCTTTACAACGATGGAAATTCCTCCTAGTCGCCAGGAGCGATGCACGCCTTACACCCCTATCTGACTGGACCTAGTTATAGCCTGTTTTATTCTGTGTTAGTTTCCTTATGTGGTGTTCGGAAACTTGGATTGGGTCTGGGATAACTATGATGTTCGGGAAAACTGGATTGGGTCTGGGACAACTGTGTGATGCTCGGGAAACTTGGATGCGGTCTGGGACAACTATGTGATGCTCGGGAAACTTGGATGCGGTCTGGGACAACTATGTGATGCTCTGGAAACTTGGATGGGGTCCAGGACAACTATGTGATGCTCGGGAAACTTGGATGCGGTCTGGGACAACTATGTGATGCTCGGGAAACTTGGATGCGGTCTGGGACAACTATGTGATGCTCGGGAAACTTGGATGGGGTCCAGGACAACTATGTGATGCTCGGGAAACTTGGATGCGGTCTGGGACAACCATGTGATTCTCTGGAAACTTGGATTTTGTCTGGGAAACTGTGTGATGCTCAGGAAACTTGGATGCTGTCTGAGACAACAGTGTCAGCTCGCTTTCCCGCATTTCACAGTCTCCCGACCACACAGCTGAGCCATCGTACAAGCAATATCCAAGCTAGTAGTATCCCTTAACAGTGCTTTGTGTACTTTATTTGGCTTAATATGGCCACAGAGACCAAAAATAGTGGTGTCGGCAATTCTGCCAAACCGAAGAGAAGTTTTAATGTGTCCTAATGTGTATAATTTTTTTTAATTGAACTACATCATAGGTATGTGTGTATGCTTTTTTTTAAAAAAAAACGTATATTATATAGGGTTCTGTATTATCCGCGGTTTCACGCATCCACGATAAGGCTTGGAACCAAATGGCCGCGGATACCCCTGTACAAGTATACTGACATTGTAGTGAGATAAGCTTGGACCTTGGCTTATCTCTGAGAGCTTCATACATCGAATAGTGGTTCTAGCTCTTGACAGCGGCTCAGTGAGTTCCAGAAGTACATAGTTAAGTCACAAAGCCTACTATGTGTGTCTACAAACAGTTAATGTAATATGCCATTGAGATTGGCTGTGAAAGGGCAGCTAGATAACTTAGTAGATCTAGTTAACTTCACCAGTTATTTCGAATCTATTCCACTGCAACAGACCACTGGAAAAGAAAACACGAAAAAAAAATCCAACCCAAACTAAGATGGGTGTTAGCAAAAGATCACTTCTTGAAGATTATTATTATTATTTTGGAAGAAACTAAGATGGCTTCCAAAAAGAGTGTTGAAAGATGACGATACTTTACGCGTCATTCTAAAGAAACGACTTTTTTAAAAAAATCAATAAAACTAAAACCGAGAAAAGAGACATTTTTATTGTAGTGTAAAGGATAATAGCTTAAAATGAGAGTGGGGAGGGAGGAGGGGTAGACCTTGGGTGACATTAATATGTGAAGTGATGCGATGGCTAGATCAAGTGTATGCTAGAAGTGTTGTCTAACTGAAAAAAAGGGAGGAAAACGTTTGAGGAGTGTCGTGATTTATTGCCCCTATAAATCCGCATAGTCAGTTTGACCGGATTATGTTGAGAATTGTCTAAAGTTCTGAGAGTCGGTTGTTCCGTGTATGAGAAACTAACATTTTATACCTCGAACAATATTGTAAATTGTGTTATGTTTCAATAAATATGGCTTTTTGTTACTGTGGCGGATTATTTCAATTATATAACACTAAACCAGACTTCGGAGCCATTGTTTAGCAAAAATAATGCTCAGTAAGCTTCACAAGTATCTAACACAGTGGTTCTTAATTTGGAGACCATGATACCCCAGAGTTTCTATGGACGACTTTTTAGGGTTTCACAGACCAGCAAGTGGAATGGAATGACTAAAAAAAAAAAATTAAATCTTAGCATCATCTAGGCGTCATTATTGCTTTATTTTTAATGAGCATTATTGGGACACATGATAAGAGACGACGGAAAATGTGAAATGGAAATATATAACAGAAAAATAAGAATGGGAAAAAACACCTTCACCGGGATGAGGAAGATCCTTACATCAAAACAAATATCACAGCAAATGAGATTCAGTCATCTGTCAGTCAATCATTTGCACGTCCCTTGCGAAACTTTGCCTCCCTAACAGCTCTCCTACAGGCCTCTCTGTTGTAAGCAAGATGCTAACTGAGATTATGTATGGTAAAATGCTACATACACTCAATATTCCTTTTATGGTGCAGCAGCTTGAACCTTTAATAAGAAAGACAACAGAAAAGAAAACAGGCGTTTGAAAAAGTGGATGTATAGAAGAATAGGGCGTATCCCATGGACAGAAAAGAAAACAAACAATGAAGTGCTAAATCAATTAAAAGTGAAAAGAAATATATTGAAAAGCATAAAAACAAAACAGCTAAGATATTTTTGACATGTCAAGAGGCACAATACTATATTAAATACCCTTCTTGAGGGCAAGATCAAAGGGAAAAAACAAGAGGACGACAGCGACACAAATGGGTGGGCACTATGAAGAGATGGGCAGGGACAAGCTTGGCCGAGTGTTCTACGAAGACAAGAAACAGAACATAGTTGAGATTCATTGCAGCCTTAGGAAGGCTGCACGAAATAATGTTGATGATTAATGAGGGATCCACAAATGTCCTCAGTCCAGAAAGGGGGTTCATAGCTGTTTTCAGGCCCAAAAGGGGGTCCATAGCTGTTCTCAGCAGAAAAACGGGACCGCAGACCCAAAAAATGATAAGAAACACAGATCTACCTGCCTCAAAACTGTCTTCGAAGATGAAAATAATCATTGTTTCTCTCCTACTCTCCTACTAAGTGTTTCAAGCGGGGAAAAGTATCCATCCATCCATCTATCCATCCATCCATCCATCGATCCATACATTCATACATACATACATACATACATACATACATACATACATACATACATACATACATACATACATACATCCGTCCGTCCGTCCGTCCGTCCATCCATGTCTTAGTCGGCGATCGGCCAACCAATCACTGCCCAGTACGCCCTATGGCGTCTTGCAGAGCAGCAAGCTGACAACAAAGTGCTAACAGTAAAAAAAAAAAATGGTAAGAAACACTGATCTAACATCTACCTGCTTCAAAACTGTCTTCGAAGATGAAAATAATCATAGTTTTTTTCTTACTGTCATTGTTTTTTTTCCTCTTACAGTCTGCGAGCAGCCTTTGTAATATGCCCCAGCTGTGCTGCATGCTACTCATTTTCACTTCTACGGTTCTCCGCCATGTAGCATTTGGTATGCCCCTCTTTCTTTTTCCCTCGGGTGTCCATGACATGAATGTTTTAGCGATGTTGTTGGTGTCTCTTCGGAGCATATGACCAATCCTTTTCCAGCGTTTTTTTTTTATTTTCTTCTTACGACAAGAATACCTTCTAGTTCACGCTGGACAAGTAGGTCTCTATTATTTATTGGTTGTGGCCAGTTAATATTCAAAATCTTTCCGAGACAGGTTGCGTGGAATGGGGTTAATTTGTCCCTTTCCTTTTTCAGTTGTTCTGCAGCATTCTGCTCCATAGAGGACTACGGATAACACACAACTTTGGTACAGCTTTATTTTGGTTCTAGTATTGTACTGGGAGGTCTTAAGGTGTTTATAAGTTTAATTAAAGCTGTTCTCCCTTTACTTATTCTACTCTTTATGTCGTTATTTGTTCCTTCATCAGGTGTTAGTATGCTGCAGAGGGATGTAAAAGTATCTGTTTCTGTTAGATTCTGGTCATTAATATTAATCGCGGTTTGGTTTTCTACATTCACTTTCATTTTTTTTCTAACTTCCTTATAGTGATGTTCAGTACCGCTTGTCTACTGAATGTATTTAGAGTGCATGTTTTCTCATGTACATGGTGGTGGATTTGTGCTGGGAGGAAAAGGTATAGGATTCTAAAAAGGAAAGCAACAACAACAAATATAGAGGAAGAAAAAAAAACGATTTTATCTTCAAAAGATGAAGGACTAGAAAGCAAACTAGAGAATGAGATAATATCTAAACGGAGAGACAGTGAAAGAGTACGACTAAATGAAGAAGATGAAACTTAGTGTGAAAGAAGTAGAGATGAGTTGCTAGAAGGCGAGGTTTGTTTAAATCATGAAGTAAATCAACGCAAAAGACAGGGAATCTCGTTGAGATGAGTATAATTACTTCCCAAATTATTTTTACCTGGCATATAGTATCACACGTAACCAACTTGCTCTAGTGCTTCGATCACTGTAAGTAGATAAACATTATGTTCTTACGATCTGAACGATGATAAACAAATCAACAATATTTGCTAGTGATTTGACTGATGCTGATAAAATAGGAACAGTGTTTTCCTGTGATTTGACCAAAGTTGCCTCTCCCAACAAACAGACAAAAAATTAGAAATATTTTCCTGTGATTTGATAAATGCTAAAAGAGATCAACAATATTTCTTGTGATTTGATGGATGCTAAAAGAGATCAACAATATTTTTTGTGATTTGATAGATGCTAAAAGATATCAACAATATTTCTTGTGATTTGATAGATGCTAAAAGAGATAAACAATATTTCTTGTTATTTGATAGATGCTAAAAGAGATCAATAATATTTTCTTGTGATTTTATAGAAACTAAAAGAGATCAACAATATTTTCTTGTGATTTGATAAAAAGCTAAAAGAGATCAACAATATTTCCTTGTGATTTGATAGAAGCTAAAAGAGATCAACAATATTATCTTGTGATTCGACCGATAATAAAGAGAAAACTAATACGCTCCTGTGACCCGCACTACCAACAATCCGAAACATGCCTTAGAACCACAGTTTATCTTTCGATCCACTTTCAATAACCACGTTCATATGCCCAGGTCCACTCCCTTACCATATCGATTGCTAGAATATAGTGTTTACTCTCGTTTCATGACCCACCTTATCAAGGGATAAGATCCATATAGTAGAATTAATGCTTCATAGACCATACATTGTGACTATGACAAAAATTATAACTGAGGAGCAGCTAACAGACCATTGACTCCTAGCATTTATAGATGTGTCAGGATCCCTATGCATCTCACATTAAGCAAGGAAAATTTACTGTAAGCATATCATAAAAGATATCTGCTCCCTCAAAGGAGACAAGCTTATGTAGCAGTTACAGCAACAGATCCGTGAAACTGACTGGTCAGGCTTTCCATAAACATCGAATCATTTTCGACAGAAAGCTACAGGACGAACTTTGTACGGAAAGAGGAAGTGAGATCAGCCGAGACTAGCTGAAACACTGATCTGGACACATCTGGGGCACTATACAAAGATCTGCTGCAGACCGTGTTTTATCGGAGAAAATGTAGAAATTCAGAAATCAGAATCCGTACATGCTGCGCCGCATGCACCAACATCCGGTGAAGCGTTTGTCTACTAATGGTTCCTGTCAAATGTTGGTTGCTGATTATATTTTTTTCTCCCACGAAGTTCAAATTTTCTGCTAGCGCCCTCCCTTTGTCCTAGCGTCAGAAATCTCCGTATACACACATTGCCCACCCTTTCCCTTTCTTCATACTGGCAGCTTGTCCAGAACGGTCTTCACGTGTCCTCCTTGTATTGGAGAGTACTGACTGGTAAGACGTCAGGTGACTTTCTGGAAGGTCATCTCCCAGCCAGTCGGGGTCTTAGGATGGATGGATGGATGATAAATAAGATAGTTATATCTACCACCACACAGCCGAGGAAAACATATTTGTTGGAGTCTAACATAACCACATTCCAGAATCCAATCTTTGTCACATGTTTGAGGTAGACCCCATGAGCTTCTCGGAGTTGGCATCCCTGATGCTCGGTTGGTTTCTCTGCGAATTTCCGTAATGATATCTTTTTTTTCCCCCATCTGGAGTCGCCTCTAGACTCATTCATTCATCTGCATGTCCCTTGCGGAACTTTGCCTCCCAAACAGCTCTCCTGTAGGCCTCTCGGTTGTGAGCAAGATGGCCTGCTGCTGCTGCGTCCATTTGCAGATCATCAACGATTTCTTGCAGCCATCTTCGTTTTGGTCTTCCTCTTTTTTTTCCCATTATGTATCCTTCCAGTATGGTCTTCTCTAAATTATCATGACGTTTAATGTATCAAAAATATTTAAGTTTTCTCTCTTTAATCCTCTTTACTAGCCAGCCTTCTTCAATATTAAGCTCTTGTAGTATAGATATATTTGTTCTTTTTAGTGTCCACGATATTTGGAGAACTCTTCTGTAGCATTTACATTCAAAGGCATTTATGCGTTTCTCAGCTGTTTTGTTAACTGTCCACGTCTCACAAGCATATGTTGCGATGGGAAAGATGCATGACCGTAAAAATCTAGACTACTCAATTCAAATGTAATATCCACCCTCATTTATGCATGCGAAAGCTGGAAAACAACTAAAGAAATAGTCAAGAAATTAGACTCTTAGGAAAACAAATGCCTAAGGAAAATACTCGGCATCAAGTGGAATGAATTCAAGAACAATGCAGAGATAAGACAGATGACTGAACAACAACCAGTCTCATGGGTGATCAGGAAAAGGAGATAGACATATACTGGTCACGTGATGAGAAGAAACAATCAGAGAATCCCAAAACAAGCTGTCAAGCGGAACACAATAGGCCAAAGAAAAAGAGACAGACCGCGTGAAACTCTGAAGAGGACATTGTTAAGAGAGGCCAAATTAACAAGCATAAAATCCCTTGATGAGGTTGAAAGACTCGTCGAAGACAGGAAAAACTGGCGAACTACCTTGCGAGCCCTATGTGACGTTTAACGGCACGGGAAAGATATAAGATAAGAAGAACATAATCACATCGTAAACAGTACTGTCATCACCCATCCTTGTTCTGTTACACAAAAGTGGAGACCACTTTCATACTTTCGGCACCTTCTGTACGTACAGCAGAAATAAAAATGACAGATTGTGTAATTTTTAAACTGAAAGGCTACAAGTTTTTTTCCACGTGCGCATGCGCGGAATCTCGCACACCCATCCCCACGTGAACCACAGTTTGGGAAAGCACTAATTTACAGAGGGTGATTGTCATGGATCTATTCTGGGTCTACACTGAAGCCACAGTAATTCACTCCTCATCCGACGTGATGTTTGTGTTCGAAGAAGAAGTTTTTCTTTCGATTAGAGAGAGAAAAAAAAACAACAGTTGTGTTAACTGAAGCAAATGACACATGCACATACACACAAACACACGTACACACACCTACAGTTTTGCCACCTCTTTTCGTAATGTAAGCCTTACCCAGTTGTATCCCCTCTCTCTCTCTCTCACCTGTCACCTGTCTCTCGGTGTCTTCCCCAGGGATAATTAATTAGGCCCTGATCTGCATTAAACGTTCTATAAATAGCCGCCGCTTACAGTGGTAAAAGGAAGATTGTGTTAAAGCTGTACGTTTATAAAGATTCACACAATTACCCAGTCTGTTACCAGATTTAGGACAGAGCCATCAGCAACGTCTGTTACCAGATTTAGGACAGAGCCATCAGCAATGTCTGTTACCAGATTTAGGACAGAGCCATTAGCAATGTCTGTTACCAGATTTAGGACAGAGCCATTAGCAATGTCTGTTACCAAATTTAGGGCATCATTGCCAATATTATCTGTTACCACATTAAAAATATAACTAACAGTAGTATCTACTCTTGAATTGAAAACATAACTACCAACATCATTTATTGTCACATTTAAAACAGAACTATCAATGGTCAGATTGAAGACAGAATTATCAATGGTCAGATTTAAGACAAAACTATCAATGGTCAAATTTAAGACATAACTGCCAGTGGTCAGATTTAAGACAGAACTATCAGTCATTAGATTTAAGACAGAACTATCAATGGTTAGATTTAAGACAGAACTATCAATGGATAGATTTAAGACAACTATCAATGGTTAAATTTAAAACAGAACTATCAATGGATAGATTTAAGACAGAACTATCAATGGTTAAATTTAAAACAGAACTATCACTGGATAGATTTAAGACAGAACTATCAATGGATAGATTTAAAACAGAACTATCAATGGTTAGATTTAAAACAGAACTATCAATGGTTAGATTTAAGAGAACTATCAATGGATAGATTAAAGACAGAACTATCAATGGTTAGATTTAAGAGAACTATCAGTGGATAGACTTAAGACAGAACTATCAATGGTTAGATTTAAAACAGAACTATCAATGGTTAGATTTAAGAGAACTATCAATGGATAGATTTAAGACAGAACTTTCAATGGATAGATTTAAGACAGAACTATCAATGGTTAGATTTAAAACAGAACTGTCAATGGCTTAGCAAAGTGAGAGAAAAAAATTAATTGAAAGTATTGTGGAAGAAGACTGACAGACAAATTAAATATAGAAAAAGTCTGCAAAAACGAAATTTTTTGCATCGATCGCAAATCAATACTGAAGACAAAGTGCTTTGTCCTTTCTTAATGTTTTGTTTTAGTCTTTCTTTCTTCAGTTAGACGTATTCTTTTTTTACAAGGAGTTGGTGTGATGTTATTAATCCTTTGTAAAGTTGGCACATTAAAAGTGCCAAACTTGGTAATAATAATCTTAATATAGAGCACATTTATGTGATTTAAACTCGACGAAATAACAGCTTAGAGTGCCAGGTGAATGGGCAGAACGTGGCTTAGTTTAAACAATACAGTCATTCATTCATCAGTTTGCGAGAACACTTCTTTATTTCCCAGTGCTCTTCGCTTTCTGGCACCGATTATCTTCTCTTTCTCGATCTATTTCTCTCTTCTGATGTACAAGACGTCTCTTAACATTGCCGAGATTGCTCCGATGTAGCATCTTCCAAGTCATTAACTTTCCCTAGGTCTCTGTTCCGTGCGTGCGTGCGTGCGTGCGTGTGTGTGTGTGTATGTGTGTGGGGGGGTGGGATTTTCTGTGACTAGTTGTGTGTTCAAGAAACTATTCAAAGGAAGCCGTATAAATATTAAAAAAGCCAAATAGACAATATGGAGGAGTTACGTCCGTGATGCGCATGACAACAAACTTACAGTTAAAACTCTTATTAATCTATAAATATGTCCCACGTTTTAATGAAAGAAAAAGCTCTGTAGCAAAAAGGGACGTACAAAATAATGGTCGGCATATTACGTAGCAGTAACAAATTTTAAAAGGCAATGAAAGAAGCTGCGGCACTCTTTTCTCTTCATGATTTGATGCTTTGTTAAGAGAGATAAACTAGTATGGTACACCTGCGCCCAAAACCGTGAAGTCTGTTAAGAGATAAACTTGTATGGTACACTTGCGCCCAAAACCGTGAAGAGTGTGTTAAGAAAGATAAACTTGTGTGGCACACTTGGGCCCAAAACCGAGAAGAGTCACATGCCAGATCTGCCCCCGGAGTCAGGCACTATCTCCCTCCCCTCCCCCTCCGAAAGTAACTTTTCTGTAATTTTCTGGGCAACAAGAAAAGAAGAATAAACAAGGGCTGTTGGGCCCCCATCGGAACAAATCAAGTGCAAGGAATACTGCTTCGATATACACAGGGACAGATCAGGAGTAACTCAGCAGCTGCGAACTGCCTCTTGTCAATTCGCCGGTTAAACCGAAGTGTTTACCTGAAAAAAAAATTAACCTGAAAAGGAAGGCAGACCAGAGTAAACTAACACACGGCTGTCCGCACAAGTGACAAAATGTATTCTAGAAATAACAAAAATAGTGGAATAAAAATGGAATTACGCCTAATTTGAAACAGGTGGTGTGAGCCAATCTATATATTTGTTTATGTTGAGAGTCGACTCAGTGTCTCTGTACATAACAGTCAATGTTTCGGTTCTACGTAGGCGTGCTTGCTGTAGTGGCATGAACACGCCTGCCTACACATCACTCAACACTCATGCTATCTGTTTCCACGACCGAACATACATGTAGAAGTTAGCAACACACCAGGATAATCAGGTTCTCCCCCCCCCCCCCAAAAAAAAATGTTAGTAATGTGATGCAAAACTGTTTCTTTCTAAAACTATTTTACATTTTTAACAAAATGGTTATCAGACTGTACAATAACTTATATATTTAAAATAGTCTTATACATAGATTTATGATGTCTTTGAAACTTGTGCATGTATATTTCCTTCATTCCTTGATTTTGTTTTTCTTGTTATCTCATTACGATATATACGCGGGTGACCTTAATATTCTTGTGCCAGTTTTAGTTTGTTTTATGTTAAGTTAACGTGTGCATAATTGTTTCAGTTTAACTCATTTTGTTTGTACCAACTAAAACTAACTGATGAATATTTGACGTCTCCTAAAACTTTCTTGCTTAACTTTCTGGATAATAATGTTTTAAAATTTATATCACTTATTCCGCCACTCGATGAGTGTTCAGTTTTGTGGCGTCATTAAACTTGATTTCTAAAAGATTTAGAATCTCATAAACTTGACTTTTGTGCGTGTCGTTACAATTTCTGTGGTCAGTTATTTTACAGCCAACCAAGCGAGATCCACCAAGGTTTAAAAAACAAAAACAAAAACCTTTCTTCACTATAAAACAGGGGTTTTCAACCTTTTTACGACAGCATATCCCTAGCAGATTATGTTTCAATACCCTCTTGGACAGTCTCATGAAATCGTCATCACCAGTGCCCTTATGTACCAATATAATTTCAATATATATCACTAGCTTGCTCTAACTCTACATATAGACAAAAAAGAGAAACGGGACAAGTGAAAGGATGAAAAAAATATTTTTAAAAACTGTTTTAAAAAATGTTCAGCGATCGAGTCTCATAGTACCAATCATTTGATTCTCATGTCCCCATCATTTGATTTGAATGTCTCTATTATTTGATTTTAATGTCTCTATCATTTGATTTTCATACCCCTATCATTTGATTTTTACACCCCCTATCATTTGATTCTCATACCCCCATCGTTTGTTTTTCATGTTCCCATAATTTGATTCTCAGGACCCCATCCCATTATTTATTTTTCATGTTCCTATAATTTGATTCTCATTACCCCATTATTTGATTTTCATGCCTCCAAAATGGGACTTGGATCCCCTGAATAAAAAGAACCCATGCTATAATACAGTTTTCTCTTTCGCAGGCGTGGCAGCTTTGACGAACAACTCTGACATCATTGGCATGGCAGTAGCAGGATGTGCAGGCTTCGTCTTGCTTTCCATTGTTGTTGGCATCATCGTTGTGTCATTCCAATGGTAAGTATAATCACTGTAGGCATCATCTTTGTGTCATTCCAATGGTAAGTATAATCACTGTAGGCATCATCTTTGTGTCATTTCAGTGGTAAGTACAATCACTGTAGGCATCATCTTTGTGTCAATCACTGTAGGCATCATCTTTGTGTCATTCCAATGGTAAGTATAATCACTGTAGGCATCATCTTTGTGTCATTCCAATGGTAAGCATAATCACTGTAGGCATCATCTTTGTGTCATTCCAATGGTAAGCATAATCACTGTAGGCATCATCTTTGTGTCATTCCAATGGTAAGCATAATCACTGTAGGCATCATCTTTGTGTCATTTCAGTAGAAAACATAATCGCTATAGGCATCATCTTTGTGTCATTCCAGTGGTAAGTATAATCACTGTAGGCATCATCTTTGTGTCATTTCAGTAGAAAACATAATCGCTATAGGTTCCATCTTTTTGTCATTTCATTGATAAGTAGTTTTCTAAACACAATGCACAAGATACAACAGAGTGGGTCTGGCAAACAACAGAGAGGTGACGTGTTATAATGTTAAAGAATTGTCATCATTATTACACTTTGGACAAGCTGATAAATGCTCGGATCTCCTCATGTGAAGGAGTTTATGAGCAGTGTTCCCGTATTCCGTAGCGCTAGCGCAAAAACCGACGAATGGATTCAGCTCATATCAGAGCACAGGACCTTCAGCCGTGTTGTAATCTATTCAGCCATTCTCGCTACAAACTGCGTTGACAGCGTAACAGGGACTTTAGTTGGTCACGAAGCACTGCGAAGTTGCAGTTCTAGCTCACATGATAAGCTTCTTCATTAGAAACAAACCTTTTTTTTTTTTTTTTAGTGCAGTCATGAGGATTTTTTTTTCAAGGTCTGATCATACAAAACTGTGTTCTGTTACATTATTCTGTAATTTTAAACTGGCGCCAACATTAAAGCTCTCTCTCTCTCTCTCTCTCTCTCTCTCTCTCTCTCTGAACCTGAAGTGCCCAGGGCACATGGGGCTTCCGCAAGGGTTTTCCACAAATGCCTGTCCTTTGCCTTTTTTTCTGCCCTTGCCCTGGTGACCCCTCTATTGCTCAACATCCTTTCTGTTGTTTTTCTCCATGTCTCTTTTGGTCTACCCTTACTTCTGTTCCCCTGTGGTGTCCATCTTAGCGCTATTAACATTAAAAATAGAAATGGCGTAATTTGTGTGGTTATGTTCGCTCCTCTTCAAGTTTTTTGAGAACCGCTGCTGGCTGAGATAATTCCTAGCAGGACATCCTGGGTCGCGGCAGCAATCTGTGCTACAGCAGCTTTGCCCCCCCCCCAAAAAAATATATATAGGGGTAGATCTGATCTCTGTCGTAGTGGAGCCAGGAGAGAAATCCGACATTTCAAGTTGCTGGGAGGACAGCGTTTCTTCTTCTTGTTGACGTGGACGATCCTCAAGGACAGCCATGACAGTCTGCTATCGCCGGCATCTTTCGCGCAGTCATCAGTGGACAGAACGATGTGGAATTTAATCCAGTATCACTGAGAACATCAGCAAATATTAATTTTGGACATTAAAAAAAAAGCAAATCATATTTTTAGAAATTTTGATGCTTTAAAGCGATGGAGAAAGCCACAGTAGTCTCGCGAATAAAGGAGTAGGTTCAAAGTCTGCCTCGATACGCCCAAACAAAACCCCTTATCAAAATGTTGTTCTCGACTGTGGGGGGGGGGGAGGTTACTGCTTTTAGCAGTAGAATATCTGCTGCAAGGTCAGGCACACCAGTGTAAACTGTGCACTCTATTGTCAAATGTTTGGAACAATTACATTATCTTCTTTTTTAAAAAAAAGCCAGATGTGTTTAGAGGACCTCGCTTAGATGTGTTTAGAGGACCTCGCTTAGATGTGTTTAGAGGATCTCGCTTAGATGTGTTTAGAGTACCTCGCTTAGATGTGTTTAGAGGACCTCGCTTAGATGTGTTTAGGGGACCTCGCTTAGATGTGTTTAGAGGACCTCGCTTAGATGTGTTTAGAGGACGCAAAAGAACTTGTAAGCACTTCACTGACAACTGTGAATCAGCGTCGTTGTCAGTGACTGAGGAGTCAGTGGGTGAAACTTGGGGTGGCGAAGAACGAACGATTTATCAAGAGTTCCAAGTGGATGGTCAGCCAACAAATATCGGGTGTTATCAGTTACTGTACGCTGAAGGATATAGTGGGGAGGAGGTCCGAGGATCTATGCATGTGTCCGGAGTGGGTGGGTGATGGCCTTCCTTTTTATTTTACTGACATTTCATGCTGGAGCCACATAACTGAAAAATAAGTTAAACAGACATTCAATAAGAAATTTAGCACTTGTATTACCAGACAAAGCCCCCCGAGACTACAAACAGCTTTATAATAAATACTTCAGCCATGTTTATACTGACAGAAAGCCTGCATTTAATTTAAGCTGTAGTTTAAAATTTTGATCATAAAAAAAACAGAATAAAACTGTGTTAGACTCAGTGATTTTATTTGCAATCATTACAAATTCAAACGTCATGGAAATCCCCAGGACCGACTGGTTCAATAACTGGATGAGGCTCAGGGGAAAAGTAAGACTGCCAAGATCTTACTTTAGGAGAAAGAAGAAAGAAGCCAGAAGAAGATTAATCTCCGGTTCTGTGGCATCTCGTCCGTCTCAGAGTAATGGAATGCCGCCTGTCTTCAGTTCCATTGATACAGGTGAGGGAGTTAGTTTCCTTCAGTTCACTGTGATATGTTTAAGAGCATCATTACTCTCTTTCTCTCTCTCTTTCTCTTTCTCTCTCTCTTTCTCTCTCTCTTTCTCTGTGTCTCTCTCTCGTTATCTTTCCCTCTCAATCTGTGTCTGTCCCCTCTTTCTCTCTTTCTCTCCTTCAATCTATCTGTCTGCCCTTTCTTTCTTTCTCAGTCTGTCTCTCTCTTTTAGTCTTTCTGTCTGTCCTCTCTGGTTCACTCAGTCTGTCTCTTCCTTTCTCTCTGTCTCTCTCTCACACACACACACACACACACATACACACATATGCTTACTATTATAAAGGCCAAATCTAATGGAATAGAAATTGTTGGATACAGGGCACATTAAGTAAGGCAGCCATTTGTAGTTAAAGGAACAAGCGTGTACAGTTTTATACAGCAATATTACTGATATCCATCTGAGCTGCAGGTTTCTGTCGCATTTGGTTCTACTACATTCAGTCATCAATGTCACCGTTTGTAAATGATTGTGAGAGGTTTCTTATTTTCGCTTGTACACCCGAAACCGTACTGGTATGCTTTCCCCATCCTTCCAAATTTCTCTCACCTTATCCATACTGTTTTGTTTCCCCGATTTATTTATTATTAGTTCTGTCATGCATGTATCCATGGCAATGTGTTAGTTCAGCTTTTACTCAAGGCAGATTTACTTAAATAAAGATCAGCGTTTTTACTTTTGTGCAGATCTACAGCCGTGTTATTTCTGTTGTCCTCAATTGGTCAACTTCTATTGCGATTTCGCTCATGTTCTTTCCTCTTCTTTTTACGTCTTTACCCTATTATGCTGTAAAACAGTTTCTATCTTTCACTATCCACTGTATCAGTTTCCCCGTAATAGTCTTTTGTGAAATAATAATGAGTGACAAAAGTTTTTTTTTCCGTTTTTAACAGCTTTGAAAACATTGTATTTACAATGAGAAAATAATGAATATTGTGTTCTTTTGTTCGTTTAAATCAAACAATAATTATTTAGATATTTTTTATGAAGTGGATGTTTAAAAAATTCAGCATCACTTGGTTTATTTGCATTAAATCTTTCGTTTCAGCTAGCTGGGTGCAGGGCACGTAAGTAACATTGTCGTTTCGGTTAAAGAAACAAACTTCAAAAACTCTGCACAACAATGTTACTGATAGCCAACGTTTTTAACTTTCCATTAATCTGTTTATAATATGAGCCAATAAAGTAGGAAACAGCAGAGAAATGAGACAGAAAGAAAAACAAATACAAGAGCGTTCAAGTAACATATCTATTATCATAAAATCTTAGCAGCTTGGAGACTCGTGCGAGATTTGACACTTGGATTTCACACTATTAAAGTTTTTACTTTTTTTTTTTTTTGGAAAGTCCTAAAATGCTAATAATAATCTGATAAATATAGCAGTTTCAGTCTGTGATATTGTCTCCAGCTTGTGACTATTTGAATCTAGATACCTGATAATGTTTTCAGACTGGTATGACAATAAGGACATACTAATAGTGCTAGAGAAGGCTGTGTTATTTCACCGAAAACTATAACAAGATTTTTAAAAATACAATATGTACGGTGGCATTCTGAAAAATTATATCACCTACTTTTTTGCCCTTTTATACCTACCTTTTTAGCCTTTTTTAAACTAGAAAGTGAATGCAGTTATTTAAGTAGACCTGAATAAATAACTTTCTTCAACTTCCTTCTTTGCCTCTATACAACTACTTTCCCATATAATCCCCTTTGTGGCCAACAAAGTCCTGCCAACTCTCCATAGCTTTGTGACACAACCGTGCAGATTTGACAGCAGACCCACAGGTGCTCCTCGGTTTCAAAGATATAGTTCAGATCGGTGCTAGCTGGGGCGTTCAAACCAGTGCTAGCTGGCGCGCTTCCTGAGCTTACGAACATAGAGAAACAAGGCGAGGCTATACGATAGATGACAACACAGTGAAACCAAGCACTTGAAGTTTCTCTTTCAATTTAGTGGTCGAGCTGTACCAGGCTCATCCATTTGGGAGACTTAACTCTACATAGTAGATTCAGTGCACTCAGTTATTAATATTACTATTGTAATTATTATTACTATTATTATTTTAAAACATGAGAAGAGCTGGAGAGACAAAGAACCTTGTCAAAAAGATAAGAGAGAGAGAGAGACATTGTACTTTCATGCAATGAGAAGAAGGGGCATTGAAAATATTATAACAACAGGAAAAATAGAAGGAAGAAGATCAAGAGGAAGACCAAGAGAAATGATACTGGACAGTCTGACGGGATGGTGTGAGAGGAGATCACCAACTGAGCTGATGGCCTGCATGAAGGATCGTGTACTCAGGAGAAGCATAATAGCCAACGCCAGTCGGCACAACACCTGATGATGATGATGATGATGATTTTAAAATACTTATGAGAATTTTTGCCTCTTATCTGATCATGAAGGAGTATATTTCATTTCTAGTATCTCAGAAAACTGTAAGCTTCGCAGTGCCTACTCATTCTACCTTCATGCATTTTTTTTTTAATCGTTCTTTTTATACTGAGGGTCAGTACGGTGGAAACTCTGTTGACACATTTCATCACAATGATGAATTCGTTTTTTATCTTCCGTGACAGTATCGATCCCGGAGCTATCGCCACGAAGTTCAGGAAATTGTAGCACTCTTGTGAATAACGACCCTCTAGTTCATCTCAGTTTTGGCCATTCATTCTTTTACTCCTAAATTTTACAAACAGGAAACAACGAGGCTTTCGCGCAGGATTAGACCCCGAAAAAAATCGCATACAAAGCACTTTTAGACGTGAGAAAAGAAAAAAAAATAACAAGAGAATTACTTGGAACTTGGTTCAAGCACATTTAAAACACGGACTTGAACCAAGTTCCAGGTAATTCTCTTGAGATTTTTCTTTCTCTCTGGCCTAAAAGTGATTTTTTTCGAGGTCTGGTCATACACCACTGTGTTCTGTTACTTTACTCTAAATCAACGCTGACAGTTTTGATACATCTTGCACACCTATGTCTATCAACACGCAGAACGATATTTAGGCAAAGTCTAAATAAACTGAAAAGTAGTACATTTCTAATCCAACTCATATTTTAAAATTATATAACAATTTCCTTCCAGTTCCTTTCTACCAAAAATTTCTCATCAAAACTTATTCTGGCAGGGCATGGAATTCAGGAGTGAACATGTTAAGACAGACAAAGAGACAGACATTTTTTGGAGGTGTCAGAATGTCATGTGCTCGGGAAGCAAATATTTGTTTTCTTAACGGTTTTTTTTTTTCATTCTCTACAGGCGAAAAGTCACACGTCAGCCAACACCGAGACTTTACGAGGAAAAGGTCGGTTTTATTGCTTTCCTTGTCTCATATGTTTGTTGGGTGCGCCCTTTTTATGTATGTGTTGTGTAACTACGAGTTGTATGTAAATGCGCGCTTGTGTATGAGATATATATATATTTAAAAGAGATATACAGAGGAACAGAGAGAGAGAGAAATATAAATGCGGTTGGAGCTACGGAGTTCGTGCATCATGAGGGGTCCTCCTTAAATAGAGGAGATATGAGCATCAATGGAGTTGTGCCGAGTGCAATTACCATTTTAATATTTCTATTTCTAGCTCATCTATCTGATGAGAACCTGACTTAACTACGCCTGTTCTCGGCTTGGCTTTAGCGTGACATAAACTGAAAGGATTGCCATAAATGCAAAGGAAAAAAATGATTAAATTTCTTTTTGGCCTTCCATTATTGTTATTTCATAAATCTAAACACCTACATGTACATTCACAACGCTTATGTAAGTCTTATCAGATTTATTTTTCAAAATTAAATATTTATGTCCCGCTTCGTCTTGCATATCACATTCTGCGTTAATGTCGATAGATAATTTATTCAACCAAAACATTAGGGTGCACAAGGAAGTCTAAAGAAATGTCTTAGTCTAGGATTGTTTGGAAACAGAAGAAACCTACAAATATTGGGGGGGGGTGGGGGGTGGGTGGGTGGGTGGGTGGATGGAGTGGAGGGAGGGGAATTGAGTAGGGGGAGGGGAATGGAATGGGGGGAGGGGAATAACACAGGATATAGCTTTGTTTCCTCACGCGGAGGCCATTTTCAGTTATGATCGTAAAACAGCAGCAAAACATAAGCAGACAATGGGCTCTAACAGTAAAACATAAACAGACAATAGGCTCTAACAGTAAAACATAAACAGACAATGGGCTCTAACAGCAAAACATAAACAGACAATGGGCTCTAACAGTAAAACATAAACAGACAATGGACTCTAACAGTAAAACATAAACAGACAATGGACTCTAACAGCAAAACATAAACAGACAATGAACTCTAACAGCAAAACATAAACAGACAATGGACTCTAACAGCAAAACATAAACAGACAATGGGCTCTAACAGTAAAACATAAACAGACAATGGGCTCTAACAGTAAAACATAAACAGACAATGGGCTCTAACAGTAAAACATAAACAGACAATGGGCTCTAACAGTAAAACATAAACAGACAATGGACTCTAACAGTAAAACATAAACAGACAATGAACTCTAAAAAAAAACAGTCAGACATAAAATATCGTACCCGGAAATGCAGCAACGCTGTTTTTCTAATAAAACATTGACAGGATACTTGTCTCCTGTCGCCTCCTTTCTCGTGTACCTTTCAGTGCAAGGGGACAAACAGGCGTCGTGGTAAGATAAGGTAGGACAGTAAAAAAAAACCATAATGGGTTTTTATCGTCTTTTGTGCATGCAGTTAGAAGGTTACCTCTCTTGTGTGGACAGTTGATATAAAGTGTCATTAAACGCGTAATGCTACAATTTTAAACCACATATGTGCCCAGCTTGACACTAATTGAAGACAGATGACAACAGAGGATCAATATCCAGCTAAACTAGTGTTGTCAGATATAACTGCACTGACCAGCAAGCCCCGGTGGAATATTTTCCATTGATAGATAGAACTACTAAAGTTGTTGGGTGTCTGTTGTGCTTGTTATGATATCATTCTTGTTGCTGCCTGGCTGATTGATTTTCTACTGCTTGTTAACTGACTGGAAAAATTTGTTACTAAAGTATACCCATAGCAACACAACAGCAGTTTCCAGATTCGCCCCTAGTACAACAATAACACCACTGTCACAAATGATCAAGAACTGAATCCATTCGTTCACCTAGACTAACAGAAGAAGTTCCAACAACTTAAGGACTCCAACTAGAATTATACACAGGCAACATTTATTTATGAGAAAAATGAGCGTTGAACTGATGAGTGATGAGATGAAGCCAAACGACTTCATAAGAAGACAAATATATGATTCCCGGCGTGATTACGCCATTGGGAAGAAAACAAAAATCCTACTAGACTAATAAAAAAAATACCCACAAGTTCTCCGAAAAGAACCACGCAAACCAGTTAATTCCTTAAAAAAACACAATAGCAATCTACATCCTGAATGTAGCAAACAAGCAAACTACTTGTCCTAACAAGGACAAATATAACAAGAACTGAGGCGCTACATTTTAACTCTATCTCTCTAACTATCCCAACTCAACGAACTTCACAAAAGTTAGACTAACTCTGACTGTCTACATCTCGCGATCTCACTATATAAAAACTTTTCTTCCTTCTTCATCCTAAATTTTAAAAAACATTTTTTCCTGTCTTCGGCGAGTCTTTCAACCTCATCAAAGGATTTTATGCCTGTTAATTTGGCCTCTCTTAACAATGTCCTATTCAGAGTTTCACGTGGTCTGCCTCTTTTTCTTTGGCCTGTTGTGTTCCACTTGATAGCTTGTTTTGGGATTCTCTGATCATTTCTTCTCATCAAGTGACCAACATATGTCCATCTCCTTTTCTTGATCACCCATGAAACTGGTTGTTGTTCAGTCATCTGTCTTATCTCTGCATTGTTCTTGAATTCATTCCACTTGATGCCGAGTATTTTCCTTATTTGTTTTCAAAAGAGTCTAATTTCTTTTCTATTTCTTTAGTTGTTTTCCAGCTTTCATATGCATAAATGAGGGTGGATATTACATTTGAATTGAATAGTCTTAACTTGGTTTTTGTGCTTATAACTTTTGAATTCCATATGTTCTCAAGATTCTTGAAGATTGATGCTGCTTTTGCAATTCTGATCCTAACTTCCTTTCTAGTGTGCTTTCTTTATGGCTCTCTAGAATGTTGAAGAATGAGTATCTAACAAAATAAAGAAAACTAAATAAATAAAAGATTTAAATAAAACAATGGAACACTTTAAACACTCTATCAGACTTGCCACTGGGTAGTAAGTGTTGCGATTTGGGAATACCAGACCCACTATTTAGAGGGTAGCTACCAAAGTTAAGGGAGTTAACCCTGAAAATAGCCAAAGAAATACTGCACCATCGAACAGTCTTAAGCACGAAAAGTCTAGAGTTGGTAAGCACAGGGCCACGGAGAGCCAGGTTGGGCCCCATGGTTAATTTCCTATTGGGCCTTGTATCCAAACAATGGAACCATCTTTCATATACCTACTTATATAGGGCTGCAGAGCTCCCTTCAACAGTTGCTCTCTCCGCCTGTCTCTCTTCCGTCTCAGACCTTCGTTAGTGCCACGCACCCAACACATTCACCTCATATCTCAAACATAATCAAAATATCAATTCATATAACTAACCCATTCAAAGCGAGAAATACATACTAAAGTACTTGAGCAAAGGGAATGAAAAAAAAAAAAGCCACGGGGTTGATGAAAATGTAATCGTATAAAGCAAAAGACGTGTAACATGCATCAGTTGTTACTGAACAGGCAAGGAAAATATAACAGGCATTCATGGAAGAGACTGGGACAACCACATTTTCTGAATACAGTAATAGACATTAACAAACAAGGCAGGAAAATGAACTAGCAATACTCATGTTGTTGGCCTTGATCAACCAAACAGAGAAAGTGTCACCATTTTAAGTTATTTTATTTAAAATAAATATGAATGAATGCACGTATATACCTGTATGTATGTATTTATGCCAAGTATTTGTATAATCATAAATGTGTTTATATATGTAAATTTTATGAAGGTATGTTTTATTTATCCATGAATATATGAATGTACATTTGGCTGTATATAAATGTGTATGTACATATGCATTATAAATGTACATATATAAGTTTGAATGTATACTGTTGTGCTTGTGCACTTGTTCTATGTATACATGTATGTACAGAGCAAACACTTGAATATTATTGTTGGGTTTTTTTTCCAGGATGCAATGGTAGAGCTTGGTGAAGAGGATGATGTAAAAGATGATGATGATGGTGATGAGTATGTAATAGAAACAGAACTGGTTGAAGATGAGGTAATCTTAGCAATGTAAATGTGGCTACTGTTATGTTCATTAGCATTTTAAAACTTGTGTGTTACAGCACAGACTAAACCACTGTAGCACTGGTTTCATTCATTATGTGTGTAGCTGATACAGGAGTCTTTCTTTCTTTCATGTGCTAGTAGCACTGGTTTCATTCATTATGTGTGTAGCTGATACAGGAGTCTTTCTTTCTTTCATGTGCTACTAGCACTGGTTTCATTCATTATGTGTGTAGCTGATACAGGAGTCTTTCTTTCTTTCATGTGCTAGTAGCACTGGTTTCATTCATTATGTGTGTAGCTGATACAGGAGTCTTTCTTTCATGTGCTAGTTCATCAGTCAGATCTTCTTCTTCTTCTCTTTCTTCTTCTTCTTCTCTCTCTCTCTCTCCTTTTTCAACTTGGTTTCCTTCTTCTGTTCTCATGGGAAGAGCTGGGGCCAAAATAAAACCTCAAATCGCTGAAGAACAGTGTGGCTTCGTCGAAGGAAAAGCCACAAGTAATGCCATATATATATTGAGAACATTGATTGAAAAGATCAATAGAAGTAAAGATGGACCTATACTTATGCTTCATAGACTACTGTAAAGCATTCGATAAAGTGAGACATACAGAAATTATAAGAATGCTGGAAGACATCAACATAGATGGGAAAGATCTGAAACTCACAAAAACATATACTGGCAGCAATCAGCAGCAATGAAGGTTGAGAACCAAATAGGAGCATTCCAAGACATAAAATTGGGAGTGAGACAAGGATGTGTCCTATCTCCTGACCTCTTTTCCTTGTACAGCAAAAACATAATGAGAAATATAGAGAGTTTGTCAGGAATATCAAATATCAGTTACAACTTTAACAACTTAAGATATGCAGATGACACAGTCCTGATTGCTAAAATGAAGGGGAGCTACAGGCTCTTCTGGACATCGTGGTTTGTGAAAGTAAAAGTAAAGGTCTCAGCCTGAATAAAAAGAAGACTGACATGATGGTCATCTCAAAGAAAATAATACCAACAAAATGTAGCACTACCATCGATGGCACACAGTTGAAACAAGTTATAGATTCAAGTACTTAGGAATGATTATAACAGCTGATGGGAAATGTCACAACGAAATAAAAAGTAAACATGCTCAGGCCAAGTCAGCATTCCAGAAAATGAGAAGCATCTTGTGCAACAGATCCATATCAATGGAAACAAGATTCCGAGTACTTAAATGTTACATCGAGTCAATTTTGTTTTATGGATATGAAGTGTGGTCCATGAGTAAGAGAGTACAGCAAGAAATGGAGGCCACGGAAATGTGTTTCATAAGAAGGATGTTGAAGGTACTATGGACAGCCAAGAAAACCAACGAAGAAGTCTTAAGAGAGGCTGGAGTTAAAAGGCAAATTACAGCAAAGATCAGAGGCAGACAAGCGATATTTGTAGGACATTTTCTGAGAAGTGAAAAATTGGAACACATTGTGGCAACTGGAAAATTGAGAGAAGAAGAGACAGAGGAAGACAGAGAGAGTGAATTGTGGGGAGAAATGATCGCCTATGCCACGCGGCATGGCACTTGACTGATTGATTCCTTCTGTTTATCTTTTTCTCTCTTCCTCTATTCTCACCCCCCACCCCCTTCCAGCCTCACCCAATTTTTTTTTCATTTTTATTTGGTCTTCTTCTCTTCCCTTTTTCACTTCGTATCCATTCTTCCTTTTTTTAACACTTGCTCTCCATTCTCTTTTCATTTCTCATTTGGCCTCCTCCTCTTTTTTCACTTGACTTCCTTTCTTTTTTTTTTCACTTGATCTCCTTCTCCTTTTTTAGCTTAGTCTCATTCTCATTTTTCATTTGGCCTCCCTCTCATTTTTCACTTGACCTCCTCTTGTTTAACTTGGCCTGCTCTTTCTCATTTTTTTTATTTAAACTTATCTCCTTCTCTTTTTTTTAACTTGGTCTGCTTCCTTCTTTTTTTTCACTTGACCTCCTCTTTTTTTCACTGGACCTCCTTTTTTTCACCTGACCTCTTTTTTTTTTTGCTTTACCTCCTTCTTTTGTTTTCACTTTACCTCCTCTTTTTTCATTTGACCTCGTCCTCTTTTTTTAACTTGGCCTCCTTTTCTTTTTTCCACTCGGCTTCCTCTTTTTTCACTTTTCCTCCTCCTTTTTTTTTCACTTGGTCTCTTATTCTTGTTTAACTTGGTCTGCTCTTTCTTTTTTTTTTTTTAACTAGCTTCCTTTTCTTTCTTAACTTTGTCTGGCTCCTTCTCTGAAATGAGAATATCCAAAAATGAGATTAAAGACGGTACAAATGCAAAACTTTGTCTGGCTCCTTCTCTGAAATGAGAATATCCAAAAATGAGATTAAAGACGGTACAAATGGAAAACTAAGACCTTTAACTTAGTCTACCTCATTATCTTTTTTTTCATTTGGCTTTCTCTCTTTTTTTTTTCACTTGGTCTCAGTCTCATTCATTTGACCTTCTCTGTCTTTTTTTTTTCACTTCAGAAGTTTTGCATGGAAAATTAAGCAGAAGACATTTGAATTAAATTTAATTTGTCTTTTAAACTAGGTCAAAAGAAGAAAAAAAATTATAAGCAGAACTTTTAATCCAAATGGGAGACTACCAGTAAGCATGTTTGGCTCTGATTGTATGTTAATTATTTACGATAGGACAAATTTGATTGTCTCAAATTTGTGAAGAAGAGGAGGTCTGATTTAATAGTAAAAGAATAAGGAGTAGAACACAGACAAATTTATTGCATGTTCATCTCTCATACATTTACTAACAAGCGCTAAAAGAGATATTTCACATCTGTTCTGTGTTAGACCAGCTATACTCCTTCTAGCTTTCCTGTTCACTCCTGTATAGTTCTTGTGTTTAGATTCCAGCAGTTGGGCTGGGGACTTCTAGTGGCTGGCTTTCATCCACAACCTTCATGGGCTCAGTTTCCTGATAAGCATTTCTCCTTCCACATGCATTTGTTTTTTCCCTTGCTTCTGTTTCTGTAGCAGTCTGATAGTTTTTTACCAGATAGGGTTGCTGGCCCTATGCTGAACCCTCCTTAGTCGCCTTTTATGATCATGCGTGGTAGGTTACAGTGGTCCTATTCTTTGCAGATCCCAGGTACCACATGGGGGCCTGTATAGTTCTACACTTAGTTTATTCTGGAATTTTCTCTTATCTTCTTAAATTTTAGAAAACAACCAGAAAAGTAACTGAAGCAGCTCTAAGAGATGTTATGTAAAACACATAAAAAAGAACTAATTTAAACCAAATGCTTTATGGACACATTGGATGGATTCAATTTCAATATCATATTTTACTATTGTTACCTTGTTTGGTTGTTGGAATCCTTTTATAATCTGTCACTGTTACATATGAGGCTCAGTTCTGTGGTAAAGATAACTTCAGCCTTTCATCCCTGAGCTACCACATTAATATAAAAATTTTGAAAAAAATCACACATTTCTACTACTTCTTACTCTTCTGCATTCAAGGTTGTTGGTCACATTAGATCCTGATTCCTATCGACATGCTAAAGCTCGCAGTCCTCTCCAGATCCTGATAGGAGCCCCAAAACTTTTGCCCTAAGTTTGTGTCCTCTGGCCATGTCTCTCATCTCAGGTCTGCATGGTTTGAGCACTGTTGAAGGATATGTTCTAGAGTCTGGACTCCACTGCCACATGGACACTCGTCTATATGAGACATTTGGACTCACTGTAGGTAGCTCAGTAGTCTGCAGTGGCCTGTCCTTGGATGAAAGAGGATGGTTTGCTGATGTCTTTATAGTTGGTGTATTGCATCTGGTTTGTTGTTGCATTTCTGCTACTGAATTTTTTTTTGGTTTGGTCAAATGACACTTTTTTTTCCTTAGTTTGTATAAGATGTTATATCACAATGATAGTTATTTGTGAAAGTTTCATACTCTGTAAGAAAACTGTGCTTAAACTGTCCTCATTACAGGTTCTGAATGTTGGACTCCTCGGACATTATTCTGCAGAAGAGCTTCATGCCAAGAATGATGCACCCATACAGTCTAACATGCACAGCACTGGTGGCAGCATGGGTGGTCAGCCACAGGTGGCCATGCCTGGAAATTCAGAAGGCACAACTAGATCATCAGCCTTCACAGCAGCAGGTACTTCAGCTTCCGCAGAACACAAAAGACAAGATGGCAATGAGCATTCAGATGCTCAGACAAGAGAATCCACAAATTTTGATGGGCCATATGTGTATTTTTAATGTGAATAATTAAAACTGGAACATATTTTCTAACATGGGCAAACAAGATATCTTTCAGAATGATCAAAACTAAAATTTTAGTTTCCAAAAACTGAAATATATTTTCCAAAAGCAAAATCAAAGGATGTTTCTTTTTTATTAGAAAAAGTAAAGAAGTTCAGCCTTTCTGTTTTAGAAAAAACTGGGTCAACAAAAATGGCTCCTTTGATGAAACAAAGAAAATCTATTTTGTGAAACATAAACAAGAGTTTATTGAAAGAAAAATACATTCTAAACATTATAATTACAGTTCTAACACTGTTGTGCTCCAAACATAATAAAAGTATTTACGTAACACACAATAATTAGTGTATAGGTACACAACTATACACAAAGCACTGCAGTAAAGCTGTGATACCAAAATGTATAAACCTGGAAAAAAAGTAAGAATAGCTTTATTACAACTATAATAAAGTTTCTACAAGTTGTTCCTACAACAGCAGGAACAACTGTGTAATTGTTAAATAATAAAGCTGTTCCTACTTTTTCCCTAGTTTATACAAAAGTATTTACGGTACATTTTGTTGTTAGTCATTATCTCTGTCTTGTCCCTTCACATGAGGCTGCTGGTAGTAAGAGATTTCCACTTTTGTCAGTCCTTCACTTCTTGGCTGTCTCCAATGTCAGTCTTTTGTTTACCAGCATTCTCTCCCTGCTGGACATCTCCATGTCTCTTTGGATCATCACGTGCATTTTTTCACCCTGTGGAGTCCACATCAGAACAGTTCATCGTAAGGATTTGTCTCTTATTCTCATAACATGCCATCTTTCTCCTTTCAATCACTGTCGACAATGGTGCCAAGTTTGTCTCTCTTAACAAGAGGTCATTACTTATGGAGTTTGATCAGAACACTCTTTTAGTTTGGTCAGAACATTCTTTTAGTTTGGTCAGAATTCTCTGTTAGTTTGGTCAGAACATTCTTTTAGTTTGGTCAGAACATTCTTTTAGTTTGGTCAGAACATTCTTTTAGTTTGGTCAGAACACTCCTTTTTTGTCTTACTTATACACTTGGTTTGCAAAGATTGGTCAAGTTAGCTGTTACTAAATTTTGATATACATTTTGATACATGAAATGCTGTATAGTGTTATTAGTTGTTTTTGTTTTTCTTGAAACTGCC
Organism: Achatina immaculata; assembly: GCA_009760885.1. Classification (NCBI taxonomy): domain Eukaryota; kingdom Metazoa; phylum Mollusca; class Gastropoda; order Stylommatophora; family Achatinidae; genus Lissachatina; species Lissachatina immaculata. The sequence continues at coordinate 20,210,729 of CM019697.1, read as the reverse complement.
ATCTTTAGCCAGCATTCTGAGGATGCTTGAATAGAAGCACAAACATCATATCAAACAAGGAATTGGTCACAATAACTAAATCAAAGACTGACAGTGGATCTAAAAAAAAAACCCAGCTTTACATCATATTCTACTATGGCCAACCTTGCCCTATTTGCCAGGCTCAGTCTTTTACCAGAAACATTTAAAGAATAGGTGGAACAGGGTCTTTTCCAGTATTAATTTGCTGATACTGGAAACAGTTCTTTCACATGCATGCTGCCACAGTCACTTTTGCTGGTCATAACTTTAACATCTTTACCTTTAGTCTTGCATTATCCATTGCGAAATCCCAACTTTGCATTTACTAGGTAAGACCGCAGAGTATCAGTCAGATGCAGTGGCTAATGCTCCACCAGAACAGTTTCTCCACAAAAACATGTATCCGAACATGTTTTAAAAAAAACAACTTTTCAAACTCCACTTTTATAAGTTAGTAAAAGTTTGAAAATTTGGAACTAATTATTCTTTTTTTTTCCCTGTGTTTCTCATTTTGTATGATAGTGATTTTTTTTTACATATTTTTCATTCCTAAACATCTATTTCTAAAAATATACTGTTTATATGTTTATATATGTGTGTGTGTATACGCATCTTATTATTATCAGTAATATTGTTGTGTTTCTACTGTATGGATATACAAAACATGTGAAATAAATAACATATGATAAATACATTCATGATCTGAAGTATCACTACCATCTGTTAATCCGTGGCTGTAAAACCATCCGTATGGGTGGCTCAGGAGTTAGAGGCTAGGGGAGCAAACCACGAAGAAATAAAAAGGATTGAGAGACCCCCAGGGCAGTTGAGTCCAAGGTCCTTTCCTGCCCATCTTGCTACAATCCTTGAAGCTGCGCTAGGTTTTCGGACTTCATGGCTGAAAGGCATATCTGGTGAAGTGGGAAAGTTAGGTGAAGCAAGGGCAAAGAGTTTTCTCTACTTGTTTTGTAACAAACCAAGGCAAAACACATCTAAACCTATAAACAACCAGTGTTGCAATATCACTGTATTATTCTACTCCTACATAAGTAAGATTGACTACTTTATTGTAGCGGTACCGTTATGAGTCAGACTTGACTTGATCAAGATCACGTCCCACCTGTGATTAAAGGAGCAGGAATCGCATTATTTCTCACAGTGGTGGAGCCTGTCCAGAAGCTCACTTTGTTGGTCGTTTTATTTTGTTCTTTTCTTCAAGCAAAGCCAGTGTAGTCCATTCTCGGTTTAACATGGTTTTCAACACATTAACACGTTGGCTGCCGAGAACATCTTGCTCGCATATCAAAGGAGTACAACATAACAACAACTACAGCAGCAGCAACAATAGCAACAGCATTCCCCCTCCCCTTCCCCTCTTATTGATGTACTTAGGAACATGGCATTCTCCTCTTCGGGTTGGATCACGAGGAAGCGAGCGACGTGTCCCCTACAGTGGCGGCGTCTGCCGGGAAGTGTGCTTGTTTGCACCAATGTTCTTGGGGAATCAAGACAATCATTTTAACCCACTCCTCATCCATGTCGGAGCTCATGTTTCAGTTCTGTCACGATCCTTGCTGCAAAGTTTGCAGTTACATAGAAAATATAAAAAAGGCAACAACAATAGCAACAACTTCCAAGGAACAGCGTTAAAACAGAAAACAATATGAAAAATTAAGAGCAACAACATTAATTAAGAACAACAGCAGCAACATCAAGAACAACAGCAAATCAAATCAAAACAAAACAACGGCAGTGGGAGCAAACAACAGTAGTAATACAATATTCTCTTGGTTTTCTTGAAGTACCAACCGCTCCCAACCTCACTCTCTGCCTCCTTTGCTTTCCGCTGGCTCGCCTCTGAGTATATCTCATCAAGAGATCATTACATTCCACATTTATAAACTTCATTTAAAACTTGACCATTGTACAGATACTAAGGGTAATTAAAATACCAAAACACACGCCTACTCAAAAAGCGTATACACTTTTTTAAAACTGCACACTTTTATTGATTTTTTGCTAGCACTAATACATTTATGCGACATAGCATTGAAACCTTTTTTCATTTGGCTTTATGATGTTTAACAGGCAACAACTCTTAGTAATGCATTTACTTCTTAGCGTGTGAAAGTTCATGCCCCGACCAGTGCTGAAAAAAATTTGAAAGCCAACCATTGAAAAGACGAGAATAGGCGGTTCTATAAGTAAACTCCAAGCTGCGATCGGACTCGATTCAGTTTGTTTTGCTGCGGAATTTTCCATATTGTCCACATATTGCAGCAGACATCGTAATATCGATCTGTCTTGCTGTAGCTAGACTAGATAAATCCCAGGAAAGGGAAAACAAAAACATTGGGTATTTACCTTCACTGAAACTAGAATCTTGAACCCGGAGATAGAAACCCCAAGGTTTGACTATGTTGGCGGTGGCATATTTGTTGTCTGAAATTCAGAAGTGACCTGAAATGAGATATGTTTAAGATGCGTGGTTGTGTAATATGAAACACGTTAACTTCAAAGTCAGATTTTTCAAAGTCTGCACAAACACTTACGACATCCTTTGCCTCTGTTTGCCTCCCACTGCCGCACACACCCATGCACCTACAAACAAACAAAACAAACACAAAGAGACACGAAGAGCTAAATCCTTTTCTTGTGGTTTTTTTTTATGTCTGCAAATGAATTACAACACACGCTAACCAGTTTTCTTTCAAGCAGTGAGGGAAAAGGATTTTGAAAGTAATGGAGGAATCGGTTGACAGCCATGTCTGTAACATACTTCAAAATCTACCTTTTATTCTTAGATTTCAAAGTTGTTTCTTGGATTTAAAAAAACAAATGTGGGTTTATGCAGTACAAAATATAAGGTTGTGTGGAACATGCCTTGAAAAAAAAATGAAATCATGTAAGACCTCACTCCATGTTTTTTTTTTTTTTTTGTGATGGCCGTTTACCTAGGTCTGTGGTCAAGAAGTATGAGGGCTTGGTTACCTCCCGTTTACCTAGATGGCCGGTTACCTAGATGGCCGGTTACCTAGATGGCCGGTTACCTAGATGGCCGGTTACCTAGATGGCTGGTTACCTAGATGGCCAGTTACCTAGATGGCCGGTTATACCTAGATCTGTGGTCAAGAAGTATGAGGGCTTGGTTACCTCCCGTTTACCTAGATGGCCGGTTACCTAGATGGCTGGTTACCTAGATGGCCGGTTACCTAGATGGCCGGTTATACCTAGATCTGTGGTCAAGCAGTGTGCAGGCTCGGTTATTAATTCCCCTTACCTCTATCCCTTTCTACGTTTTCCATCGGGGACGGTCAGCGATGGCTCCTCCCACTGGTCCATGTTCAGCTACCTAATATTTCGTGTGCCCACATCTTTTTCTGACAGCCTCCAGGACATCTGGTGTTAGATGTTAGCTGTCTATCATCATTATTTCAGTTATCATTGTCTTTATGAGTCCTATGGAGCATCATCAGTGAAGTGGTTAGACCATTTGCTCTAATCAAGCCAGAGACCCCTCCTCTCCCTATCAGTCACCAGCTGTAAAATTGGTACCTGGCTCCTTCTGGAGCAAGCGGTGGAAAGGCAGCCAGGCGTGATGTTGGTCACATCTGTAAACTGGCACTAACACCAACTGTCCTACGTACATCTATGGAATGATAGCGTTATCTTTACTTGGTTTTACAAGGGTACGAGACCTGGCAAAGGTTGGGAACCTTTGTCCAAAGCCATTGTTATGATGTTCTGAAGTTATCACACACAACAACAACAAATAAAGAAAAAAAATTTATGAAGCTGGAAACACACATATACACACACCCACACGCATAAAGAATGGAGGAAGGACGAGAGATAAGATAACCAACAGCCACATTATGGTGTAACAGAAAATCAATAAACGAGCAGTTATAAAACATGTGAGGCTGAAATATGTATAGTAGCATGACTGACTAAGTTTAAGAACAGGACAACTGATGATACCGGCCACGTCGGGGGGGGGGGGGTGTCCAAATCAGAGAGAAGCCAACTTCAGCTTGAAGCCAAGTCGAGTGACGGGACGCATTGAAATCAACCATTCTTTTCCGAAATACAAAATAAACTTTGGTAAATTTTACTATTGAAGCTGTGATGGTTTATCTCTTTACCAATAAAAATAAAACAACTAAAGAAATAGACAACACATCCTCTTTCGAAAGAGATTTTCTTTCAGACTCTTTCTAAAACTTAAGCCTAAGAAAAATACTCAGTATAAAGTGGAACGAATTCAAGAACAACGCAGAGATAAGGCAGATGAGCAAACAACAACCTGTCTCATGGGTGGTCGGTAAAAGGAGATGGACATATATCGGTCATGTGATTAGAAGAAACAATAAGAGAATCCCAAAACAAGTGGAACACAACAGGCCGAAGAAAAAGAGGTCGATCACGTGAAACTCTAAAGAGGACATTGCTAAGATAGGCCAAGTTAGTGGGTATAAAATCCCTTGATGAGGCTAAAAGCTCGCCAAATACAGGAAAACTTGGCGAACTATCATGCTAGCCCTATGTGAAGTTTAACGGCACGGGAATGATAGAAGATATAAGTAAGATAAAAGTAAAGACCATCGTTTCTTTGACAACAGTATTAATTTTAATAAAATAAATTCGATTTTCAATAATTTCGCAGGCCACAAACTGAATGCGGCCGCCTAGTCTACGTTACACATCTAACCCCGTTCTTGACTGAAACGATACTAATGACTATACTAGTCTGTCATTTTGTCAATGACAATGGTTAACAATAATTAGTCGAGACTGAAAGGATACACGTTCGTCATTTTGCGCTGACTTCGGACTACTTGGATATTCTTCGTGTAGGCGCTACCATTTTCTCCGACGGGATAAGTAATTAATAAGAATTATTGAAGTGCCGTGACCTATCGTACATTAACGGGGAAAGAAATGAAAATATTATTTTTAATTGTTAAAAATCAGTTAATTTTGCTAATCAAATTTTATTGGTCCCAGTAATAACATCAGAAGTCTCAGAGTTATCCTTCTGAATCTCCGAATGTGACATTCATAATCAGAGTTTTATTGTTATCAGTGAAAGAAAATACTTCATAATTTTTAACACAATGTGTGTAAAAGTCAGATAAAAGAAAAATTGCTTCTAATAATGAAGGTAGACAGAGGTGTTGATTCATTTTTACAAAAACAAACAAACAAAAAAGATTGTGAGGAAAGAGAGTAGAAACAAGAATGACAGAAAGTAAAATGAGCACATATAAATGGAGAGCATACACCAGTCCAATATCTCAGCAAAAGCCTTTTTTTTTTTCAAGGAAAAAAAATGAAACACTTTTCTCTTTGTTTGGTCTCCTCTTTATGTAAGAAAGATGGGCAGACAGACATAGGTAAGCTTGTGTACAAATCAGCAAACCATTGGATTAGTTTTCGTTTAACTTTTAAAACACACCGACATACATGTATATGCGCACAAAGATCTGTAACCACATACAGTTCTGTGCTTTTTTTTTCTCCTGGCCTGGCTCATTGTGTCAAGGTAATTGATTACTGAGTCAGATTTATTCGATGCCCGTTTTGTTTATTGCTATTTGAGAACTGCGACAACACCCGCCATCTTTAACTTGCGCGCACCAGCTGTGGGTCACATCCCTCCCCTCCCCCCATTCCCTCCTTCTCCCCCCCCCCCCAAACCCACCCCTGTTTCAAGGTCTTTTCGATAAGATATTGGCGAAGATCATCAGTCTCTGGTAACGTGAGGTATCCCCTCAGTCTGTTATGTTCTTACGCCAGGACTTCACAGCGGTGTATCAGTGCTAGTAGTGAAACAGTTTATTAATCGTCGTTTAAAGTTTTAAGTGTTGGCTTACTTTAGTCTGCTCCTGTGAGAAGCTGGCGTTAACTGAGACGATCAAGCAGAAGCTGCAAGTGACAGAAATGTGGTCTGCGACAAAAGATGGGGAATGTGTCCACGGCGGCCAGAAAAAACAAAAGACAGAGATGTGTTTTAAGAGAAATGCAGAGAATATACCAGGACAGCCGGAGAAATAAACGGCAGAGATTGATTGATTGATTGATTGATTGATCTTTATTTCAAAAGGGTTAAGAATTGGGCACGCAGGCCCGTCTGACATTCTGCCCTTTATCATACATCTTTCACTCTATTCCAGACATTCTACAAATATGCGTGTTTTGAGAGAAAGAAGGAGAATATATCCAGAAGGGGTAGAGAAACGGAGTTCTCCATGACACTAATAAAAGTACTTGATCAAGTTTTGAGAAAAAAAATCGGTCAAAAAGATGATAATAACGTTGAAAATACAATCAAACAAACACACACACACACACACAAAGCACATACGGGATATTTAATCAAGTGGATGAGGGTCACGAAGAAAAAGAAGAGGTGGGAGAGAGAGAGAGTTAGAGAGAGAGACAGACAGACAGACAGACAGACAGACAGAGAGAGACAGACAGACAGAGAGACAGAGAGAGAGAGAGAAGGGTCATTCATTCATTCATTTGCATGTCCCTTGCGGAACACTGCCACCCTAACAGCACTCCTGTAGGCCTCTCGGTTGTAAGCAAGATGGCCTGCTGCTGATGCATCGATTTGCAGATAATCAACGATATTTTGCAGCCATCTTTGCTTCGGTCTTCCTCTTTTTCTTTTTCCCATTATGTACCATTCCAAGATGGTCTTCTCTAGATTATCATGACGTTTACTGTGTCCAAAATATTTAAGTTTTCTCTTTTTAATCCTCTTTACTAGCCAGTCTTCTTCAATATTAAGTTCTTGTAGTATAGATATATTTGTTCTTTTTTATGTCCATGATATTTGAAGAACTCTTCTATAGCATTTACATTCAAAGGTATTTATGTGTTTCTCAGTTGTTTTGTTAAGTGTCCAGGTCTCACAGGCATATGTTGCGATTGGAAAAATGCATGCCCTTAAAAATCTTATTTTTGTAGTTCTGTCTGTTTCTCTCCACAGATTCTTAAGTTCTTTACTTTTTGAAGAGCGATAGATGTCCTCCTTTTAATTTCCTCATTGTATCTCTATTGTTAGTTAGCAGTGATCCAAGATATTCAAAACTCTCCACTTCTTCTAGCTTTTCCTCATTGATACATATTTCAGCTGCCGTGTTTGTTTTATCAGCTGTCATCAATTTTTTGTTCTTCGCATTAAGATAGAGGTTTTGCTCTTTGGTGTGAGAGAAGGGTACATTTAATTTAAATTTTACCCAACATTTTAACCAGTAGACTAAGTTTATAACTTTATACTTAAAAATCTACTTCTCTACATAGTTCATTTTCTTCAAAATAGCAACATTTCCACGAATTTTAAAAAGTATGTGGATTTCCAAACAGGCAGCGATCAAGAGGTATAATATGAAATACGAGTTTTAACATAGGAGACATTTATGAGCCCCGACCGAAGTAATACGATTCCAAGTACAATTTCTTAAAATACGGGGCTGTCACGAATACTAACTTTAGAAAAGCAATTTTGATTAGTGTCACCAATGAGCATACAAAGAGAAAATAAACACCACTTATATATATGTAAGGGGCACCTGATGATGATGGCATCCTTGAGTTATATAAAACCAAATATGGTTTTTGGTAGTTCCTGTTTTTATGTATCATTGAATGTTATTACTTGTAATATGTAAGTGCAGGCCTAAAGTACAAACACATCTGCCCTACGGTTGAGAAGAGTTACACCCCCGTATTTCCAATACTGGTCCAGTGAGTATCGCGAGATCGAATTCAGTACATCGTATTTATTATTTACACAAAAGAATCGACCAAGCTTGAACTTTTTTTTTTCCTTCTTCGACTATGTATTTCTAGCAACTCTCTTATCTGACACTTGACAACCTGCACTGATAAAACTGGGCGTGTTTATAGCTGGCACAGTTCTGGTGGGCGATGACGTTGGTATCGAGTCCACTAGAGTAGCGCAAATGCTTCACGTAAACTGTGGTATCACAAGGGTCATTAAATATGAACAGCTGCTGATTTTAGTTGCCACACGGTATCGAGTTCTACCTATGGCGAGGTACTCAATGTACTAATTAGAACCACCGCAAATAATAGTAATGAATTGTTTCTTACATTTATTTATTTATTTTTTGCAGTTCTCACTGACCTGTGGTATTTGTTTCTGGCATTCCAAAGTTCCGACAGCTGTATAAAGCTAAATTCTCTACCAAGCAGCGAAAAGATAATAATGTCTCAAATAGTCATCGTTTAATTATTTGGACACATAACATGTTCGTAAGCTTAAACAATCAAAAGAAAGATCCGCAGCAGAAAATTTGAAACCCGCTTGGGTTTGTTGTGATCTACAAGCTGGAAAATGTGGACAATCCTTATAATTCTTTTGGCCAGCCATGTAGCAGGTAAGATAAATTGTGTAATTGTTTCTCTCGTGATTGGATTCTCTGTGTAAATTGGCTCTTTAAAGCGACGGTTAATTGTATTGGACTAGTTCTCCCTGGCAACTCTTGATGTTGCCTGATTGCCTCTTTTTTCTTTGATAGTAGTCAACTATATCATTTCTAAAAACTGGATTGCTTGTTTTGGCTATAGTTTTTAATACATCTGATATACATATACATATATATGTGTATATATATTGTTAAACATGTCCCTTTTTTAAATTCGTATATCTATCCTATATGAATAGCATCACAACATATGCCTGTGGGACTTGGACACTTAACAAAACAGCTGAGAAACACATAAATGCCTTTCAATGTAGATGCTTCAAATATCATGGACACAAAAAAGAACAAATATATCCATACTACAAGAACTTAATATTGAAGAAGGCTGGCTAGTAAAGAAGATTAAGCAGAGAAAACTTAAATATTTTGGACACAGTAAACGTCATGATAATCTAGAGAAGACAGTCTTGAAAGGGTACATAATGGGAAAAAGTAAGACCAAAGCGACGATGGTTGCAAGACATCGTTGATAATCTGCAAATGGATGTATCAGAAGCAGGACATCTTGCTTGCAACCGAGAGGCCTACGGGAGAGCTGTTAAGGAGGCAAAGTTGCGCAAGGGACATGCAAATGACTGACTAATATGGCTTGTTCATTTTACAAAGTATAGCATGGCAGGATTGATTCTTTTTCACATTATTTAACCACAAAGTGGTTCTGTTTCTGATGTGCAAGTTACAAAATTGATCCTTGTTTATGCGTTAAGCACCTCACTTAACTGGTTCTGTTTATTAAGTAAAATACCATTTCTCATCTGCATTTATATGTGACACTGGATTAAAGGAAACTCGGTTCCTTGCTTATTTTTCACAGGTCAAAGTGAACTGTCATTGAAGAAAAGAAAAAAAAAAGCTCTATTGTGTCTCAGACAAATAATTAGTGTACAAGTATATAAAACTAAGTATATACGTATACGCGAAGGCACTGCAGTAAAGCTGTGATAATAAAATGTATAAACTAGGAAAAAGTAGGAAGAGCTTTATTACTTAAGGAGCACACAGTTGTGACGTTTCGGTGCGAACCTTAATCATACAAAAAACGCACTGCACGAATAAACTGAGAGAGAAGATGAAGTATAAATTCATATGAATGCTATGTAAAAAATAGGAATGGAAAAATATAATAAAATAAAACGAATTGAGCACTTAGGTGTGACTCGTATAAAACTGTGACTCGTAAGAGGCTGTGTTCAGAAGCGGGCATGGTGGAGTGTAGAGAACTTTTGAAAGGAGATTTGTGATGTGTGATAAGTTTTTTTAATGGGAAAGAGAAAAAGAGGAAGACCAAAACGAAGATGGCTGCAAAACATCGTTGACGATCTGGAAATGGATGCAACAGCAACAGGCCATCTTGCTCACAACCGAGAGGCCTACAGGAGTGCTGTTTGGAGTTCTGCAAGGGACATACAAATGAATGAACGAATGATAGGTGGGTCATAAATGAGGAGCAGAACCTTGCATATGTTGGCACTAGAAATTGTAAGAGCCCTCACTGTGTTGCCCGCCCAACGTTGCCTGTCTTTCCGTCTGGGAAACGAAAATGATCACCGTTCCCAAAACTAACCTCACTCTCCATAAGGGATTCACATGCGAGTCCCGTAATGTGATATATGCCATCGTATGCAAAAGATGCAAGGTAACTTATATTGGTGAAATTGGTCTCAAATTAGGTGACCGCATGCAGAAACATCTGTGTGATGTCGCCCAGCATGCTTAAAAACCAGTCCCTAATCATTTCAATGGCCCCAACCACATAGGCAAATCTGATTTTCTGGTAACAGCCATCAAACAATGTCTGATGACAGAAGCCGCCTAGCGCTTGAGAACCGCTACATTCTGGAGAATGGGACGCTGGAACCACATGGTTTGAACTCCCAACTCAGTTATATCTAACATTCCCCTCTCTCACAAGTATATTCCCTCTGCACCAAGTTCCACTCCTTTCTCACTTGCTACACATATTTCAAAACCTCCTCACAACATCCGATTACGATCCCTCTACCCCAACTGCAATCACATATTCCACCTTCTCCCGTCTAGATTACCGTTATACCACTCTCTCCCGTTTCTGCGGTCTCCCCCCCCCCCCCCCCTTTACGACCCACCTATCACACATTACAAGTCTCTGTTTAAACATTCTCAACACTCCACCACGCGCATTTCTGGACACAGCCTCTTACAAGTCACAGCTAAGTGCTCCATTTATTTTATTTATTCTTTTTTTTCATTGCTACTTTTTACATAGCATTCAAGTGAATACATATTTTATCTTTTTTCTCTATTCCTTCGTCCTGGGTGTTTTTGTATGGTGAAGGTTCACGCCGAAACATCACAACTATGTGCTCGTTAAATAATAAAACTGTTACTACTTTTCCCTAATTTATGCATTGTGCATCTCAGAAAGCGGGCAATCTGGCCACGTTTTTTTTTCTCCATCTGTAGACTAAACTTGAATTTTCCATTAACCGATATCGATACTTCGATCAGTCAAAGAGATTAGAAAACTGGGAATTGAAATGTAATAATCACGCAGTCAAATACGAACACAGAGGAAAAACTTGTATAAATCTGGCATAAAGTCACACTGTAAGTGCAAGTATCAATATTTTTTTTATCAGCATATGGCGTAAAATAGGTGTTTCACACTCTTCGTTATATCTGATTTAAAATAATCTACCTTGGCCTTTTCTAATTATAGGAACGAACTTAGCAAGCAGATTTCTAATGACGGTCCACCACCGTGGGGAAACTGGTTCATTTTTATCGTGTTAATAAGACCATGTGCAGTTTGATGTAATTTGTCATGTTATGATGTGTTGTTCTGTGTTATGCTATGTTATGTTACGTTACGTTATGAATGGGTCATCACTGCACACCGGATACGTCAACAGGTGCTCCGATCTCCTCCTCAGTATATCACTCAGCATACAGTGATCAGGTGTTCTGTGTTGACTGACCCACGCCTCGGGAATACCGCTCAGTCCTTTCCGTGCCATTCTTCACTCTCAGTTCGCTCAACCGGGACAGCGATGGCAGGTCAAAGTCCTCCGCTCTTCAAAGCTATCTGAGGGCATTAACAATGTCAGCACTATCCATCACCTGGCCACCATCAAAGGTGCCCCAAACCAGACAGTCTATCAGCTCTCTCATTGCCCCGGACACCATATGACAATGACCAGGCGCAGAATGAGGTGACACTGCGAATCTTTGACCTCTGCGAGGACTCCAGTCACCCAGCCACTGCGTTCGCACCGAACCCGTCTGAATTATATTAATTATACATCAAAATAAATCATTGCTTCAATATCAGAGATAAGACTACTGACTGATCATCAATAGTGAACCTCAGTTTACATGGCGCGAAAAGCGTATGAAATGCGTTATTAACTCTTATACTACCAGATCAGTTATCTCTCTGCCACAGATACAAATTTATAATAAATATTTTTCTTGGCCAGGAAATTATACGATGCTTATATTTAGATTATAGAGTAGTATAAAATAAAACATAAGTTTTATCATTTGAATCTCCATAATAACCAGAATAAAACCATATAGACATCGGAGTTTTTTTCCTTCATAAAGAGAGATACATATGGCTCTATGCAGAAGAAGAGTTAATATCACATTCGGAAGCGAAGACTTTGAGCGGTTCATAGCTAGTCCCCATGAAAAGACAAGCAGAAACTTTATGAGGCACGTTTAAAGAACAACTTATGACTATAAGATTCATGGAGGCGACCCCTCTCCTTTGTCTAGATCAGCCATTCTCAACGGGGGTCAAGTGAACTCTCTGGGGGCCACGGAGAACTTAAGGGGTACCGTGAGTTGAAAGAAACAAAATAGTGGGGCTAGGAATGAAAAATCTGCGATGCACGTGTAGTATTGTCGACTTACATCTTACATCCTTCCCGTGCCGTTAAATGTCACATAGGGCTCGCATAGTTATTTGTCAAGTTTTCCTGTTCTAGACGAGTCTTTCAACTTCATCAAGGGATTTTATGCCCACTAAACGGGCTTCTCTTAACAATGTCCTCTTTAGAGTTTCACGTGGCCGACCTCTTTTCTCTTCGGCCTGTTGTGCTCCACTTGATAGCTTGTTTTGGTGGTCTCTGACTGTTTCTTCTCATCACATGTACTACATATGTCCATCTTCTTTTTCTGATCACCCATGAGACAGGTTGCTTGCTCATCTGTCTTATCTCTGCATTGTTCTTGAATTCGTTCCACTTTATAACAAGTATTTTCCTGAGGCATTTGTTTTCAAAAGAGTCTAATTTCTGGTCTATTTCTTTAGTTAATTTTCAACTTTCGCATGCATAAATGAAAGTGGATATCATATTTGAATTGAATAATCTTAACTTGGTTTTTGTGCTTATAACTTTCGAATTCCATATGTTCTCAAGATTTTTATTGTCGACTGGAAGTATTAAATTCTCATACAGGTGGCATTGGCAACAAAATCCAGTCGTGGTTATGCTGTGGTCTATGACTTTACATTACTTGAAAGTAATGATTCGGAACATAGAAAGCACAATGACTGCTTAAAAGTGCTTCAAAAGATTCGTCCTACAGGAAGATAATGATGCTCGTCTCATGGCATGTGTCCAATTCTTCAAAAACAACAAAATACTGGACAAGATGTTGTTTTGTGCGAGAATTAAAACTGAAACAAAAGTACTGTCTATATCTAAGTATTCGGCGACTGAGAACTTCACTTCATTACAGAATACAGTTGCTTTCGAAATGGATAGTGCTGCCGCATTGGAGGGAGATATAAAGGTAGCACACAAATAATTAATGTATACGTTTATAAAACCAATAACTACGTTGATAAAACCAAGCAAATAACTACGTTTATAAAACCAAGTATATAACAACGTTTATAAAACCAAGGAAATAACTATAGTGCATACGTTTATAAAACGAAGTAAATAACTATAAACGAAATCACTGCAGTAAAGTTGTAATAATAAAATGTTAAGAAGATATAAAATGAGATATAAAGTGTTCATTCAAAAAATGCTTCCTAGCGTTTATGCAGTTTATTCTGTGACTCATCGGCAGCATGTACTGGCCAAGAACTTGAGGGAACGCCTAAATAATTTATCGCCAAGTGTTATAAAGTTGTAGTCCATGTCATATCGCACCCTCTTCAAGATTTACTTTTCCAATAGCTTTTCCAGAAAAACAGTGGTGAATTTCAAGTTCTACCTTTGCACACAGAAGTGAGGTGGCTAAGTGCTATTGACGACTTCGCTGTTCTGTTACCCCCTGGGACACTATCATCACCTTCCTTTCTGTGACTCATGATGAGGAAAAACTTTTAAGCAGTTAAACTAAACATACTTTATCTAGCAGATATTTTTTTGTTGGAAAACTCCAGTTCATAAATTAAACCACTCGGGGCAAGCTGAATTATCGCATTTCCAGAAAAGAAGCCATTATTGTCACTTCTCTTAGAAAGATAGAAGTGTACTCACAAGATGTCGGGCGTCGGGAACTTTCACAGTTCCCAGTCATAGCCACAACTTCTGGGGACTCGAAGTCTTGATCATGTTCGTAATCATTTAAAACAAATCAGTGAAGAAAAAGTTATTAAACATAGAAATCCAGCTTTGAATTCTGGATCCATTTGGTGCACAGTCCAGTGATGTTGAAACTGTAATACAGGAAAGCTCAGTAAAAGAGATTCAAAGTGACACAATGGCCCAAGCAAATTTCACTCTGCGCGAAAGAAAAAAAGATTTTTGGACAAAGACTGATACCTTAATAGATTTCCCAGATTGTGGAAAATAGTTGAAATATTTTTCGCTGTTTTTCCGATCACATTAGCTGAATGTGGACCCAACGGACTGCTTTCACAAACAAAAATTAGATACAGACGATGCATCAGCAAAAATGGATCATCGACCACCACGGTCCAATTCGAAAATGGACACGAGGAAAATTGCAAAAGAACATAGTTCACATTAAGAATCCTGAAAAATCATTTTTTTAAAAAAATCACAATTGCGTTTGCTTTGTTATTTGATTTCTTTATTAGTTTTTGTCCCTATCTTTCTTGCGTACTTTAGAAATATACATGGGTGTTGACTGTTGTCTTTTTTTTTCCTCAATGTCACTTGAAAACACTGAAATCACGTTTAGAAGTATTAGTAAGAGATACATATTTAGTTTTTGTCTTGAAGTTATTGCTTAACGATACCAGAGTTACAACATCAGAACTGACTTCCGTTCTCAAGGTCCGAGAACATTACTTCCTTTGTAAAGATTTGGAGAACATGACTTCCGTTGTCAAGGTCCGAGAACATGAGTTCCGTTGTCAAGGTCCGAGAACATGACTTCCGTTGCCAAGGTCCGAGAACATGAGTTCCGTTGTAAAATTCGGAGAACATGACTTCCGTTGTCAATGGCCGAGAACATGACTTCCGTTGTAAAGATCGGAGAACATGACTTCCGTTGTCAAGGTCTGAGAGCATATTTTTCTGCTCCTCCACTATTTTTTTTTCTATGGCAAGCAAGAACAAGGGATAAAATGAAACAAAAGATAACATCTCACAAACATATCGGCCTGGTGGTCATGACTGAGAGATTTGTTATAAATCATTCGTGAAGCAGTTTCAAGAAACAACCACGCTGTGGAAGGCTCTTTAATTTCCCCCAGTGTGGAATCCTGTTTACATTTGTTGTTCAGGTTTTTCTATTCCACGCTTTCTGAATTCCCAAATTCCTGATATGAGAAGAATTATAACCTGCACTTACGTATAGATTAAGTAAAGTTTTAAACTCTCTTATCTCTGAAACACCCAAGCTTACGGTGTTTCACTGTAGAAGAAACGCAGGAGGTGATTTTGCAGAAAGTGATAGGAGGTTACTACGGTATCAATACAATTGTTCGTTTTTTCTAATACAGAGACCTGTTTGTCTGCAAATCCCTCCTCGCTCGTTAAGAATTCCTTCTAAAGTAGGTTTAATGTAAGCAGACATCAGCACTTAAACACAGCTAAAACGTTACAATTGCAGTATAAAATAGTAATTCTTCACTTTCCTGTCTGGAAAAAAAAGAAACCAGTTGGTGTTTCGCCTCTCTGTAAACTCTTAGTTTATAGGCGAAAGTTGAGACAGGGATTGTAAGAACATGTCTGCACTTAGTTTATAGGCGAAAGTTGAGACGGGGATTATAAGAACATGCCTGCTTTTAGTTTATAGACGAAAGTCGAGGCAGGGAATATAAGAGCATGCCTGCTCTTAGTTTAAAATCGAGGCAGGGAATATAAGAGCATGCCTGCTCTTAGTTTATAGACAAAAGTCGAGACAGGGATTACTAGAAAAACATGTCAGCTCTTGGTTTATATTCAAAAGTCGAGACAGGGATTATAAGGAGAACATGTCAACTCCCAGTTTATAGACAAAACTCGAGACAGGGATTATAAGAAGAACATGTCAACTCCCAGTTTATAGACAAATCTCGAGACATGGATTATAATAAGAACATGTCAACTCCCAGTTTATAGACAAAAGTCGAGACAGGGATAGTAAGAAGAACATGTCAGCTCTTGGTTTATAGACAAAAGTCGAGACCGGGAATATAAGAAGAACATGTCAACTCCCAGTTTATAGACAAAAGTCGAAACAATGATCATAAGAAGAACATGTCAGCTCTTATTTTATAGACAAAAGTAGAGACTGGGATTATAAAAAGAACATGTCTC
Source organism: Achatina immaculata (assembly GCA_009760885.1). Lineage (NCBI taxonomy): Eukaryota > Metazoa > Mollusca > Gastropoda > Stylommatophora > Achatinidae > Lissachatina > Lissachatina immaculata. The sequence continues at coordinate 20,194,471 of CM019697.1, read as the reverse complement.
TCCCAGTTTATAGACAAAAATCGAGACAGGGATAGTAAGTTTATAGACAAAAGTCGAGACAGGTATTATAAGAAGAACATGTCAGCTCTTGATTTATAAACAAAAGTCGAGACAAGAATTATAAGAAGAACATGTCAGCTCTTGGTTTATAGACAAAAGTCGAGACAGGGATTATAAGAAGAACATGTCAGCTCTTGGTTTATAGACAAAACTCGAGACAGGGATAGTAAGAAGAACATGTCAGCTCTTATTTTATAGACAAAAGTCGAGACAAAAATTATAAGAAGAACATGTCAGCTCTTGGTTTATAGACATAGGTCGAGACAGGGATTATAAGAATAACATGTCAGCTCTTATTTTATAGAGAAAAGTCGAGACCGGGGTTATAAGAAGAACATGTCAGCTCCTATTTTATAGACAAAATCGAGACAGGGATTATAAGAAGAACGTGTCAGCTCTTGGTCACGCATGTGATGGGGGCTTGACCTCTTGTCACATTTCTCTTCGTGGTGTCGCCTATTCCCTCCATCCGTCTTCCTTTTAGGTCTCTTCTTTGTCTGCCCTTGTGACAAATTTTGGTGGCTTTGTTTGGGATTTGGCTTTTATTTCATAAAAATGCTAAATATTATTTAATAAAAATGCTAAATATTATTTAATAAAAATTCTAAATATTTCATTTCCTTTATATTCTTGCATTTATTTTGATGTGAAATACATTTTTAAAATGTAATACATGAACTAATGACGAACATAGAAGAGTTTTTTTTAACCATATATATTTGATAATAAATTTTTGACCCGATTTGCAGGCTGTGCAGTAGATAATGTGATAACAAAACTTAATGAAATTATTTAAGAAATAGTAATTTACATTTAGACCATATATTTTAACACAACAGTTGGAAATGAAAATTATTTTTGTTTGTTAAATAAATATAAAATATAAACTGTACAATTTCTGTCTTCCATACACAGTGAACATTAAAGGGAGACAAGCTTTTGCATCATAGAAACTAGCGCAAATGAAGAGTATGTAGCAAGGTACCAAAAAGAAAACAAAATTATATTTAATAAGAGCTTATAGACATTGTCAACGTACCAGTGCGAAACATCGGCACTTAACAAATCATTAGAAGAAAAGAATAACAGCATTTGAAATGAAATGTTACAGAAGGGCGCTTAGAATATCATGGATAGAAAGAAAATCAAATAAAAAGATACTGACGGGATTAGGTGTCGTAGAAAATTGGCTTGTTAACACAATCAAAGTTAGGGAGTTGGGATACTTCGACCACATCAAGGGAGATAATGATTTGGAGAGGCTGACTGCAGAAGGCATAGTGCCTGGCGGAAAGGAAGACATCGCCGCAGGTGGACTCAAGGCATCACAGAAAGCCTGAATGCGTCATTACGAGATGTTGGTCATCTTGCTCAAGACCACATTGCATTCAAGGAGGAAATGAGATGGCCAACGTTGTGGAAAGGACGCGTCACGTGACAGACATACATAGCCTATTATAGACATTAATTTTCAGCCATTTATCACCGATAAATTTATTTGCTTTGACAAGTCTTTTACTGAAGGTAAAAGATCGGATTACTATATATATTTTTTTCAAAATCAACAGGATTCCTTTCGTAAAGTTCTGTCAATATTTCAAAGGCTATTGAAACTATTATTGCGGCCATTAACACGAAATGTATACCTAGCCACCACTGCTTCAGTTAAAAAAAAAACGTTAATATCGATCTTTGACGTATTCAATAATTCTGTTCGATATCAAATATTCAGAACTGTCTATTCAGACTAGCTTTATCAGAAATGGTAGATTAAAACAGAGAAGCCATACAGCCTAAAATCAGTTGTTGCCTCTCGAGATATTTGTTTTGTAAGATAACCACCTTAAAGCAAATACCGCAACTGCAGATTTGTTTCTGAGAGCAGCAATCCTCTATAGGGAGGTTTCTCTTACGCAAATCACCCGGATTATACTCACGGAAATTATCATGCGACCGAGCGAGATAAATCCGATTTCTTAACCTTCGCCCGACCTTAAAAAACTACATAAGTGACCTTTTTATTGGAAGCGTTTTTTTTTTTTGTTGTTATTTAACTTCATTAGCGATATTGATTGTGTACCAGGTTTCACTGCCTAATGAATTTTTAATTCAATTCTTATTTTTTAGTGTTTTATTTTTTGTTTTTAATTAAAGTATCTGATAGTCCATTCATGCAATCAGCATTTCTTAAACCAGTTCAACTGTTAGCGAATGATTGTGAATGCAGCACTTGTTAGTCCCAGCTGAAGTGAATGTTTGTGCAGCAGAAAGTCTTATGTTAAATGCCATATTCTGGCTATGTTGTTTTCGTCTTCATCTCTCTGTCGCTCTCTGTCCCTCTCTCTGTGTCTCTCTGTGTCTCTCTGTCCCTCTCTGTCTCTCTCTCTCCTCTCTCTCTCTCTCTCTCTCTGTCCTTCATCCATGTCGGTCAGGCAGTGGTCGTCACTTATTTCCACAACCATCTATCTTTTGCTCTTTCTAGAAGATGTATGTTGGATCGTGCGCCATGTCACTTTTTTAGTCTGTCTCTTCTCAAAACATGTCCTACACATCTGGATTGTTGTGTTCTGAATTTTGACATAATTTCTCACTTTTACCTTAGCCTCACTTAGAACCTCTTCATTTGTTTTCTTGGTTGTCCCTGGTATTCTCATCATTCTTCTTAGGAACCACACTCTGCTGCTTCCAGTAGATTCTGAGTGCTCTTGGTTGCTGCTCATGCTTCACATCTATATAACATTACGGGTTCGTCTCTGCTATACTTATAATCCAATATCCCTAAATGTATAGCTCCTATACTCTGGATTCAATCAGTCATTTGCAAGTCCCTTGCGGAACTTTGCCTCCCTAACAGCTCTCCTGTAGGCCTCTCGGGGTTGTAAGCAAGATGTCTTACTGCTGATTCATCCATTTGCAGATAATCAACGATGTCTTGTAACCATCTTCGCCTTGGTCTTCCTCTCTTTCTTTTTCCCATTATGCACCCTTCCAAGATTCTCTAGATTATCATGACATTTAATGTGTCTAAATTATTTAAGTTTTCTCTGCTTAATCCTCTTTACTAGTCAGCCTTCTTCAATATTAAGTTCTTGTAGTATGGATGTATTTGTTCTTTTTTTGTGTCCATGATATTTGAAGAACTCTTCTGTAGCATTTACATCCAAAGGCATTTATGTATTTCTCAGTTGTTTTGTTAAGCGTTCAAGTTTCACAGGCATATGTTGCGATGGGAAAGATGCATGCCCTTAAAAATCTTATTTTTGTAGTTCTGTCTGCTTCTCTCCACAGCTTCTTTAGTTGTTTTTCTATCTGAAGAGCGATAGATGTCCTCCTTTTAATTTCCCTCATAGTATCTTCATTATTATTAGTAGTGATCTAAGATATTTAAAACTCTCCACTTCTACCAAAAATGTTCCCATTGATACATATTTCAGCTGTCTTATTTATTTTATCAGTTGTCATCAGTTTAGTTTTCTTCGCGTTATTACTCTGGATTACTTATAGATTTATTTCAAGAGTTAAGTTCCGAAACTGAATACAGCATAGATAAAGTAACTTAGAAAGATCAGCTGCAGGCCATGAGAAGTTGAGCAAATTTCTTGGTGCCCTGCAAAAAACAAGAAAACTGATTGCTAAATCGTCAAGGTTATGGATTTATTCATATGAACTGAAATGATGATAAAATTAGAGAGAGAGAGAGAGAGAGAGAGAGAGAGAGAGAGAGAGAATGTCGGTTTAGGGACTTTAAGAGAGACAAAAGATAAGTTCTCTTAGGGTACTTAGTGAAATTGAGTCCTTATTAGTCAGCAGCACGGACATAAACCAGCAGAACTGTGCGGATAAGAGAAGAAAAACTGCAGGAAAATGTGTGGAAATAGCTGATGAAATCTGATGGAAGCATGAGTTGGGCATCATAAGTAAAGAGCAAGAGATGCGGAACAAGAGCATCCTAATGAAAGACTGTGGAGACGAGATGGGCACGATGCGGCAAGCAAGGGCAGACTGTAAGAAGTGTAGACTGTGGAGACGAGATGGGCACGATGTAAGAAGTGTAGACTGTGGAGACGAGATGGACGCGATGTAAGAAGTGTAGAGAACAAAAACATTCTAATGAAAGACTGCTAAAACCAGATGGGTGCGATGTAAGAAGTGGAGAGAACAAGAACATTCTAATGGAAGACTGTTAAAACCAGATGGGTGCGATGTAAGAAGTGGAGAGAACAAGAACATTCTAATGAAAGATTGTTAAAACCAGATGGGTGCGATGTAAGAAGTGGAGAGAAGAAGGACATCCTAATGAAAGACTGTTAAGACGATATGAGTGCGATACAAGAAGTGGAGAGAACAAGAACATTCTGAGGAAACGACTGTTAAAACGAAATCGGCCTGATATAAGAAGTGACGAGGACGTCCTAATGAAAGACTGTTGAGACGAGATGGACAAGATGCGGCAAGCAGGGGCAGACTGTGAGAAGTGGAGATAATATCTTGACTGCTGTAAGACACCACTCAAAAACTGGGCAATGACTGTTTTTCTTCAGTTAGCATCGAAAGCGCTAGATGAATGGACAGATGCTATTTAGCGCACACAACGGAGCAGAGAAAACATCCATTTTTATTACGACTGAGTAAATTAAATTTGTTTATTTATGAGTAAGTGATCACTTCCAGTTGTATTGAAAATCTTTCAGGAGATAAAGTGGATACTTCATTTTTACGCCATTTTTATAGTAATAGAATATGCTGAATACTTTCTGCGAAAGAGAGGCATTTTTCATAATTTCCCAGTGTTTTTAGATGTAAGGAGCTGTTTATGTGGGCCTTTAAACTTTTATTGACCTAGTTACGTGTTTATTCTGTTTAATATAAACGAACTTTTCCATTTACTTCTGGCGGAGTGTTCTACGTGCAGTTTCTTTATTGAAGAACTGAATAACGCAAGGTGATATCTCGAAAGCTTTGGTTACACAAGGGTTAAAAAATATCACGATAGCTCCCTTATATAAGTATTCTGATATCTTTATTCGAAGGAAAAAAAGAACTCATTACAGGTGCGTGCACTCCACAGCACCTGAGAGAATCGAATTCTTATCGACTCGAGGGCGATGATATATGGGCACAGAGACTACTTCGTGCCGCTACCGGTACAGCCATCATGTTATAATAATAAGGCCTCTTTTTGCTGATGAATCAATCTATATTTTTAAAAATTGACTTCAGTCACACAAAGTCAGCAGGCAGAACGTATCCAAACACAAAGTGATTTAGGATTTCCCATCTTTTGCCACTTTTCTGTGTGTTTCAGTCAAGCTGAATCAGTTGTTAAACTTCATGTTTCACAAAACAATATAGCAGAGTCTTCTGAACATCTCAATGTACGAATCCAACAAGCGAGCCATTCGGAGACAATTACACTTCACCTCTGCAGCTAACAGTAAATGAGGAAGGACAAGACAAGAGAGAGAGAGAGAAGAGACAAAACAATGAGAAGGAACAGAATACATATACTATTAAAAAATAATAATAAACGCAACACTACTGTAGTCGTAATGGAACCAAATTTCAAACTTGTATAAAATTATATTTTATGGAATTAATGTTTCAATCTTGGCGTGAAGAAACTTTAAGACTTTAACAATGAAATAATCTTCATTAAATTTTGTTTGGGCTTTTATTCTTTGCTGCTGAGGCCTCCATTTCAGTAAGGTGTATGGCCTTCTCTGTCCTGTATCAGAGAATGACATCTCCTTGACATGGATCCGATTAGCCGTTGGATCTGTTGTTGTGGGATGGCTGCCCACTCTTCCCACAGTGCATGAGACAACTGTCGAAGATTGGTTGGCGCCACGTCTCGTTGGCGGACTTATCTGTTGAGTTCATCCCATAAGTGTTGTATTGGGTTCATGTCTGATGACATGGATGGCCACGGAATGGTCTGGACGTTGTTGTCAGCGAGGAACTGGGTGGTAAGTTGTGCCACATGAGGTCGAGCGTTATCCTGCTGAAAAATCGACCCTGGTGCAGCCAGAAATGGAAGAACGTGAAGACGAAGAATTTCAGCGACGTATCGTTGGGCATTCAGGCGTCCTTCAATTTGTACCAGGTCACTTCTTCCCATGAAGTTGATCGTCCCTCACACCAGTACACCTCCGCCACCATGTGAAGGAGCCTTATCCACGCAGTTCTGGGCGTAGCGCTCATGGACTTTGCGGTAAACTCTTCTCCGTCTATCGTGTCGCTGGAGAAGAAAGAATGATTCATCACTAAACAAAATCCTTCTCCAATCGTTCGCAACGGTCTATTGACGATGCTGGTTAGCCCACTGCAGTTGGTTCTGGCGATGCTGGTTCGTAAGAACAGAACCTCTGTAGGGTCTTCTAGCCAAAAGACCAACGTCGTGCAGCCGGTTCCTGACCGTTTGATCTGAAATTCGACGAACTGCTGTCATTGACTGGACTGTTGAGAACGCAGATGCAAATCGATTCCTGAAGTGACGCACCCGTGTGAAGCGGTGGTCGATAGGAGTTGTGACTACGGGTCTTTCACTGCGCGGCCGGTCTGCAACTGAGCCAGTTTCTTGAAATCGTCTCCAAAGGCGGTTAATGGTGCTTCTAACAACATTAACTTGTCTGACCGCTACACTTTGTGACTGTCCAGTCTTTAAACGTCCAGTGATGATGAGTCGTTGTTCTGTAGTGAGATGAGCCATAATTGCGCGTTGAATTTCCAAAATGAATTGATTCGAGGAGCGTCAGTTTTTTCATAGGCATTCAATAACATGGTCAGTGAGTTTTGTGTTCAGTAAGTTTCATGGGATTGTCGTGAACCTGTCATGAGTTATTGTCCAAAATGCTGTTTTGACTAGTGTCGCTTTTCTGTGCTCATGAATCATGTGCTGAGTACAATTCAGGTCAGCACGTGAAGATGATATTCAAGTGAACGTTTCAGGCAATTCGCCTTTGTCTGATCAGCAAACTTCAGTTTAAATCGGAACATCGTATTTGTTGCGTTTCTTTTTTTTAAACAGTATATATGTGTGAAATTTTAATATTTATGAATAAAATATATTTCTACAAACCACACACTTTCTTAAAATATACGGAATGAATGAGAAAACACTGGCACGGACAGACGTGAAAAATCAGAAAAGATATGAAAAGAAGCAGCACGGCAGGCAGTGTGAACTTCCAAGGCAAGGGGCATATCAAACTGAAGATTCACCGCAGAAACTTTCTCCAGGAAAAGGGAACATGATGATGATGTTCTTGCACTCAAGCGTGTGGTCGAGATGGATTTGCTTAAAAAAACAAAAACAAAATAAATACACTAAGCCGAGGAAGACTCATGGAAAGAGAAATGAAAGCGACCGAAATCAAAACATTATTGTGTTTGTACGAAGCCTCGGACAACAAGAGCACAGTAAATCGCCAGCGAAGAGCCACCTCGTCCAAGGTTTGTCATCTGGAGCACTGGGAACGATTACCAAGGAAATCAAACACAGACTTGCGGTCAGAGAACTCGATGACACAGGAAGCAAATACTGAACTGTCGCTGCAAAGGTCAGTCTATCGGCTCGTTAAAGAGCTCATGTTATCGGGTTCGGTTCTAGTTGATGTGACGAGCGTTGAGTGACGAGTGGTGCTGATGTGAAGAGCTTTGTACTGGTTTCTCGTATCTTGAGAGTGAACAGTTTAGTACAGTGGTTATGATGATACTGAAAACCAGAGGAAGATGAACAGGATTTTATTTTCCCTTCTTGGTAACATATGAATTAGTTTCAGTTAAATGATTAGATTATCAGTTTGTTTTTTTTCCATTTGAAATTGCTGTTACAAATTTCAAACTTCATTCATTTACTTGTTAATAAGAAAGAAGAAATTAGTTGTTTTTTTTAATTACAGTTATAAGACTAAGACTGTCCTGTAATGACTGGCTATTTCTGAAAAGATTTGCCTTCCAGTTCCTTGGATTTAAGAAAACCACTCTAAGTGTTACTCGATGCACGTTTTCTTGTATAGATTTTCACAACGTTATTGACTGGCATTTCTTGTATAGATTTTCACTACGTTAATGACTGGTATTTCTTGTATAGATTTTCACTACGTTATCGACTAGCATTTCTTGTATAGATCTTCACAACGTTATTGACTGGCATTTCTTGTATAGATTTTCACTACGTTATTGACTAGCATTTCTTGTATAGATTTTCACTACGTTAATGACTGGCATTTCTTATATAGATCTTCACAACGTTATTGACTGGCATTTCTTGTATAGATCTTCACAACGTTATTGACTGGCATTTCTTGTATAGATCTTCACAACGTTATTGACTGACATTTCTTGTATAGATCTTCACAACGTTATTGACTGACATTTCTTGTATAGATCTTCACGTCAATGGCTGGCAAGAACAGAAGGTCGCAGGAGACTGTCAGAAAACCATATACACATATAGAATGCATAGGAGAAACTTTGAAGTCCGTTTTATATTTTGTTGTCTTCGATATTTAGGCAAGCTAACTGCTACACTGATAGTGAAATAGACGAATGAACAAGCGCTAGACAGAAAGATATATAGAATGTATGCAATGTAGCAGTAATGCACGAATATAAACTTTAAAAAAAATACTTAAACCGCCTGTGTTGAAAATGTAATCTTGTTCACGTTCCGGTTTGTCTGTGAATTCTAATGTACACTCACTGCTGAACTAGAATCACGAATCCACACAGACGCGGAGTTTCTGAGTGGAATCGTAAGAATACATTGAAAACTGTTATGTTACTAAGAAGAAAATAAACTATGTAGATACTTTCTGAGATGTGTTTTTGGTTGAAGTTGCAACAAACACTTCACGGCCATAAAAGCAATGAAGAATCCCTCAGATAAGTCACAGAAAATAATTAAAACATAAAGAAAAGGCACTCAGTTTCTTTTTGAGCAGATGAGAAGACAGAAGTTTGAGAACTTAAAAATCACTTGAAAACTCAGGGAACAAAAACAAAAAAGAGGCACACAGTTAGGTATCTTGATGCATTAGGTAAGTGATACAAGAAAATAAACGCAAATGATCTTAATAGAGATACAAAGAAGAGAAATGTGATACTCATCGCCTATTGGCAACTTAAATAATGAATACATAGAGCATTACTTACACTTATTAACTTGATCTTTAAAAAAAAGAACATAAACAAAAACTCCATAGATTCGTTGAAACGGTTACTTTCGGAGATCAAGTGAAAAAAAAAATTTGCTATATGGAATGGAGAATTAGGAAGATATGAGACAAAACCAAATGAACGAATGCCATAATTAACAAGAAAGAAATCAGGACTACACATGGCAGCCGCATGTGATTGGAGGAAATAAACATTCCTCCAGAAATACTTTCACTATAAGACAAATCACTGGAACTTCATCGTGACATTTTATTATACTCATATATTTAATATTTCCACAACTTACGTATCTTCTATCTTCAGTTTCATATGCTCATTTAACTAAACAAGAAGGCGGGACACCTCCACGAGTCCCGCCGTCAGTCCCCACCCCTCAAGTTTTTCCTCCATGCTCTTTTCCTGGGGCACACGTTCAAGTCCTTAGATCGGTGTAAGAGAGTGCAGGTTTGCAGGATGTGTTCTCGAGTCTTGGGAGACTCTCGGTACGTGCGGAGTGAGGTTTGTGTGGCCATTAGTTTGTGTAGATTGGCTAGCAGTCTCTAGTGTCGCATTCGAAACCTGAAATATAATACACGTCTGATATCTACAACACTGACTCATCATTTCAATTGTATTGTGTGTGGTTAAATTTTCGACTAGCCAAATATCAGACCGCCGTAAGCTGGAGTTTCTTACGTCGTTCTGTCAATAGTAAAATATTAATGCTATTAATTAATATTTACATTTTTTTACCTTCAACTTATTTGTCCACCTTTAAACAGCCTTCGTCCTCAAATGAATCATTAATATACTGTTGACAGCAAGTAAGAAGACATAAATAGAAAGATACTATTGACATGCAATCTTCTTTATATTCGTTCTCCCTGGAACTGTGAGCTTAATGTTCTTTGCAGCCGGTGCGGTGAAGATGTTGAGACACAGCATCGTGTCGTATTGGGAGCGGGTTACGGCGGCTTTTTTTTAAAGTCCCGGAGTGGAGCTAAAGAAGCAGGTAGCGTGCGATACTTATTTGAAAGACTTCACCGCCACGGGAATATGGCGATCCCTCCCCCGTTAGCCAGGTTAGGGTTGTTACGTAGGGTTCTAACGGAGAGGTGGGACAGGGTCTTGGTCAGTCATGGTTTGCCAACGCGAACGCTAGTATGTCAAGTATGGGCCGCTGATTGCCAAATCAGATAGCGTCTTTGTCCCACGACAGACAAATTGATGGTTACATTCATGGAGAGATATTGAATATTATTATTAATATTATTATTACTTTTATTATTATTATTATTATTACTATTGGCCTTGTTCGTTTACGGAGACGGGTTTGAACCGGGCAGATATCAGCTATTGTGGGTTTTGCCAAGCATCATCTTGCTGAGCAGCTACTGTCATGGCTGGCTCCACTAATGTTGAATGTGCGTAGCCGGCAACAGCAGCAGCAAGCAGCGTTTGTCTTACAAGATTCAGCTTCCTTGCACTTACATCTTCTAATTTCAAGGTTAGTCCTGATTTCCTCCTCAAGCGATGCTGTGCCCCTTAAGCAGAGTCACTCTTTACATGGCTCGGTCTTTCGCGAGTTCTTTCCAGTCCTCGTGACTGATAGATAAATAGAGAAACAGCCCAGTGAGAGTATTTTTTCTCTGTTTAGTCTAAAAGAAAAAAAATATTCATACTTTCTCTCTTCTTCCTTCCTTCCCCTCTTCCTCATCTCTCTCTCTCTCAAGGCCCATGCCCGCAGGTGTAGGATATATGTCCTTCCATAACCCTCGATCCCATATCAACATCCATAACCCTCGATCCCATATTAACAGGCCTGTCACTGAGCGTTTCCCGCGCCAGGATACCAAACCAACAAACCTACTTTCTCTCTCTGTCTACCTCTGTCTCTTCTACCTTCGATCTTCCCTGTTGCCATTTTATATCTGTAGCCAACCTCTCTTCCAAACATGCTTCATATATATATATAATATATATCTCTGAACCTTAAGTGCCCAGGGCACATGGGGCTTCCGCAAGGGTTTTCCACAAATGCCTGTCTTTCGCCTTTTTTTCTGCTCTTGCCCAGGTGAGCCCTCTATTGCTCAACATCCTTTCTGTTGTTCTTCTCCATGTCTCTTTTGGTCTACCCTTACTTCTGCTCCCCTGTGGTGTCCATCTTAGTGCTATTTTTGGTAGTGAGTTGTCAGTCATTCGGAGCACATGTCCCAACCATCGCCAGCGTCTTTCCTCAATAATTGTTGTCAGTGGTTTCATCTGCATTTCTGCCAATAAAATGTTATTTCTTATGGTGTTATATAATATATATACATATATATATATATATATATATATATGTATGTATATTTATAATTAATTAATTAATATTAGTAATATTAATATTTTACTATTAACCGAACAATGTAAGAAACTCCAGTTTACAAAGGTTTGACATCTGACTTATTAGAATTTAATCACACACACATACATACACAGATATATATATATATATCCACTGCTTCACAAAACTGCGAATAGTTAAAGCAGAGCTTGTAGTAGAAAGACTGGAGTTTTATTCGGCAGTTCAAGCATAATTCTGTGAAGTTAAAGAAAAGCATCGTACAGCTGTACGGGAAATCAGAAGAAATCTATAGCGAAACTGAATATACCCAAGCTCTATTCTTTATTTTCCTTTCTAAAAAAATGGATCAGAAAGGATTAAACTCTAGTCATCCACACAGCTAAGAGTGCTTAGCAACATAAGATCGATTCTACTTTCGTGGAGTGACTTTTTTTCTGTAGAGAAACATATGTAAATATTTCTACATACGCGTTATCAGGATTTATTGTCCTGGTTGCCAAGAGCATGGACCTGATATCCCGGTAAAGGAAAAAAAAACGTCTTAATCATATCAGTGTTGTGACCTATCAATGATCCTGTTTCCACAATTGTCAAACAGGAAGGGTAACTTATTTATGCTAAATAGAAGCTTTCAAAAAAAAAAAAGAAAAAATTCACGTTGAGACATGTTTTTTATAACTCTGCATTTATATTTTCTTTTCTGCGATAAAAAATTTCTCGACGCTTTGATTTATGCACGTATTGACAATGAAGAGCACATTAAAGGCACAGACACAAAATAGAAAGAGGAGATTACAAAGGGGGGGGGGGGGGTTGATAATATACTGGACCCAGGAAGGTTGTCATTTCATGGGAAGCCTTCTTCAGAGTTTGTGAAAACTACGGCTTAACATTAGGGTAATGTTTTCAGAACTTCCTATATTTCTTTTTATCTTCTGCTGTTATTGAAGAATCTGTCTACAAAGGCGAATTCTTTGCTGTTAACGCTATGGTTAAAGTCTTGAAAAACAGGCATAAAGTCAGATGAGGAGTAGACTACTGTGGGGTTGCTTTTTTTTGTGGCTGAAGCTAACAGCCTGTTTCCATGACAACCATTAGGAGGAAGGATAGAATGTTGGCAGTCATGATTTGCTATCCGTGTCAAGTGCATGTAGTTAATTATTGTTATTTTATGTCATAGTTATAATGTGTAGTTCGCTTCATCTGTTTGCTCATATAGTGCACCCGGCCATACCCATTATTATGACACTGTTTGTGCTTTTTTCCTCCTTAATTTCCTTCCATTCTTATCTATCAATTCAACGAAACTATATTATATGGAGTAACGCTAGGGTTAGATTTCTTTACGATTACCATGAACTTCTCTGTCTGTCTCAGTGTAAGCCAATGGTTCCCAATCTCAGGTCGTGACCTAAGGGTCATGGGGATCTGAGACAGGGGTTGCCAGAAGATATTACATATTATAACTTTTTTTTCTTAATTTCAGAACTTTTAAATCTTTTCGATGGGCCGCGAGTCATGTACCGTTTATTATTTATAGTCGCGGGTCACGCATCATTGCTGGTTTCGGGTCAAGGGTCGCGTACCATTGCTTATTTATGATTGCGAGTCACGTACCATTGCTGCTTTTGGGCCGATAGTCATGTACCACTGCTGATTTTACCGCCGCGGCTCACTTACCACTTATGATTTAGAATCACGATAAAAACGTTTGGAGCCAGTGGTATAACACAGCGAATACATCTAGATGAATCTATGCAGGCTACTGACTTAAACTACTGGTACTCTAATGACCTTTTTGCTTAATTTCCAGTTCAAATTCTAAACTGTTCGCGAACAAGCTATTTGCCAAAGATACGTCTTTTTTTCGTATTCCAATATTTGGCATCAAATGAAATGCAGCGCACCTGTTTTCTATCTTTTGCTATTGACATTCGTCGTGTTTTCCAATGTTTTTGTTTTTCTCTCTTGAAGGCGGCACTTTAAGTTGTGTCTGTCTTTTCAGCAGCTGATCTTCACACGACAACAGAAAAACTCATAAAACCATTTATATATCATAGATCCGGCTTGAGTGTGTCCTTGATAAAGGCGATTACTTCGAAATATTTTTTTTTCATTTTGCTCCTTTATCGCCACATCGCTCTATTCTTCCTTGTTGAAAAAAAAGAGAAGTAAAATGACACCACAAACCTCTGTACTGCCAGTTTTGCTGCGTTCATTATTAAATTCATTTCTCATTGTTGAGACAGTACATTATTTCATTCAGAACTTACAAAACCCGTCTTATCATCATTGCATACGCGCATTAATACACCGTTACAGAAGTTTGGTTTAACTATAATATGAACTTCCAGCATAGAAAGAAACAAATACTTCAAAATACAGCCGTGTCATTCAGACTACATGTAGACAGATGTAAAAACGCATAGTCAAAAACCTCATTCGGATAAAGACTAAGTCTTATTATAGTTTAGTGGAATTCTCTTTTCATCGCCCATGCATCCATTCAATAGTTTATGTATTATGTCAATAAGCGACAAGGCTTCTCGGAATGAAAGTAGTGGTTCTATTCCCGGTGTCTTCGCCCTCCAGTCAATCCAGCTTTAAAAATGAGTGCTCGATCCAACTATTTTGAGTAAAATGCATCGATAAAGATTTTTCCCGGCGCTACGGAGTAAGTGTCCCACTGCTACGATCTTACATTGTAGATATGTTCTACATAAGATATTGGAGAACAAGTCCAGAGAGCAACAATCAATATCTTTCTTCTCTCTCCAGATGTCAGTGCAGACCAGACCAGAACAGCTTTGATTGCTTCAAGTTGCGTTGCTGGTGGTTTGCTAATTGCTGCTTTGGCTATCTGCGCTATTTACTGTTTTTTTAGGTAAGTCTTTCATTTCGTCTCCGTCGTTTTTTTTTTCCTTTGGTTGTTTGTTTTTATTTTTCTCCATGTCATCAGCAGAAACTGAGAAATGTAGTTCAGAGAAAAGGCTGAAACAGGAAAATAAAAACCCTGCTAAACTGCTCGTATAGAGAAGCCAAGCATACAGAGAAGTCAAGTGTACAGAGAAGCCAAGCGGTCAGAGAAGCCAAATGTACAGAGAAGCCAACCATACAGAGAAGCCAAGCGGTCAGAAAAACCAAGCGTACAGAGAAGCCAAGCGTACAGAGAAGTCGAGCGGTCAGAGAAGCCAAGCGTACAGAGAAGCCAAGCGTACAGAGAATTCAAGCGTAAAGAGAGGCCAAGTGTACAGAGAAGTCAAGCGTACAGAGAAGCCAAGCATACAGAGAAGCCAAGCGTACAGAGAAGCCAAGTGTACAGAGAAGTAAAGCATACAGAGAAGTCAAGTGTACAGAGAAGCCAAGCATACAGAGAAGCCAAGCGTACAGAGAAGCCAAGCGTACAGAGAAGTCAAACGTACAGAGAAGCTAAGGGTACAGAGAATTACAGGAAGACAAATATATTCAGTGAAACATTTAACGAAGTTACCGTGGAAGCCATGAATTCTGAGCTAAATAACCCAGCAGTCTCTACTTAGAAGTAGATATTCTTGGAAATCTGGGAGTAAAGAATGATATTATCTCGACTGTGTGAAACAGAGCTGGCCAAGACCATAACATGCCACTTAGACTAAGTGGCATGTGCTCTTTCTTCTTCTTCTTCGTTCGCTTTTACCACCAAGACCACCCTGTGATCCTACCGAATTTACACCCGTGGTCCTCTATAGATCCCGTGGTTCCCCCCCCCCCCAAAAGGACCACACGAGATCCCCGAAAGGACCACAAGAGGTTCAGAGTATCGCACGGCTTGAGCCTGTATTCTTGGTGGGTCTCAGAAGTGGGATTGCGTGACACCGTGGTTTTCGTTGCACCAGTTTGATCTAGAGTTGGACTTTCTCACCGGAAAACCTCGGCTTGTTTTGGATATCAGTATATCCCCGCTGGGTGAGAGGTGGTAGCCCATCCGGGCTAGAGTTGGACTTTCTCATCGGAAAACCTCGACGTGTTTTGAGATACCTGTGTATCACCACCGGGTGAGAGGTGGTTTCCCTTCCATTCAGGCGTTGGACTTTCTCACCGGAAAACCTCAGCGTGATTAGGATACGCATACATCCCCGACAGGTGAGAGGTGGTTGCCTATCTAGACTTCCCTGGTCCAGTGTCTCCGACTTCAGCATTTTGTGGTCGTGGCCGCTACCCTTCCTTGTTGTGACTAGGACGGAGCTTTTGTCCAGGAGGATGAATCCTCGCCACTAGTGACTTCCACCCATGGGTTGAGCCGGTTTAGGCATATTATCCCAATATGGGCGTATTTAGGACATGACCGACCTCTAGAGCAGAGGTACTGTGACATGCGTAGCCATCAAATTTCACCCCCGGTGTAAGCCGGCTTAGGCATATTTCACCAGTATGGGTGTATATCGGACGTGACAGACCTCTAGAGCAGAGGTACCGTGACATGTGTAGCCATCAAGTTTCACTCCTTGTGTAGACCGGTTTAGGCATATTTTACCAGTATGGGTGTATTTCGGACGTGGCCGACCTCTAGAGCAGAGGCGCCGTGGTATGAGTAACTCTCGCCTCGATACTACTGGACATACCGATTAAGCTTCATTTTATCCTTTCCATCACCTTTTCACATCGCGCCACACAGCAACCCTGATTGCTTTTCCGCATTTCCTTCCTTGGCCGGGAGGAGTTTCACCCGCGGCATGCGAAGAATCTCGCCAGCAGTGTCTTAAACTCTGGGTTAAGACGGTTCAGGCATTTCGCCCCTTGTTATAAGTGCACTTAGGACATGCCGACCCCCAGACCAGAGGTGCCGTGACTACTGTTTACTTCGCTTATTCCTTTCTTTCACTTTTTCACAGTGATGTCGCACGGCAACCACATATGCACTTTTCTTCATTTGCCGGGAGAAGCCCCACTCCACGCAAGGCAGCCGAAAAATCTCACCAGCAGCGGTAGATGAGCTACCAAACATGACTCTCATCTACCCGAAGCGTCTGGTTTTCAGGCGCTAGATATTCGCCTTCGCCCCTTCTCCTGTCAGTTTAAACAGTTCTTCCACGAGAAGGCCAGGAGCTGGACTTGACCGTCAGAGCCTATTTGAGACGCACGCCGTTGGAGTGGAGAGCGTATCCTCCACCCCACCTCCGGCAATAACAGTCCTTAGAACCATGTGTTCTTTAAATACCAGATACGGCTGGTGGAGGTCCCCATGTGACGATGTACGCCAATAATCTCCCTTGCAGATCTTGAAACAAGCCACTTTAATCCACGCCAGCACACGACACGAAATGTGTGCTCCAACATCATCACAATATCAGCAGCAAAGAACATTTCTCAGTTCAAGGGAGATCAGAACATGAACACATTTAAAAAAAACAGCTCTGGAGAGCTAAACAATGCGTTACAGAATTATTGAATTCAGTCCTTACGGCTAATGTGGACAAATAGAAGAAACAGTGATGCACAATGTGCTGTTCAGAAGTCATATATTATATAATATCAGTTCAGCAATAATTATCAACTACTGCACTAAGTATGAAAAAAGTATCATGACATAAGCGTGGGGGTGGAAGTTCCTAGATTGATTCGTCGTCTCGCCAGTTTGATTCATCACTTCTGCAGAGGAAAACTGCTTCTGAACGCGGAAAATATCCACCTATGCTGGAAAACATACTAGAAAGCATAAATGATTATGGGAAAACATGATATCACATAAACCTGTGTTGTGCGACTATGAGACTTCTCACGAGTAGCTGAGGATGAGTAGGAATAAAATAATAATAAACATAGATAAGCGTATAAATAGTGGATAATTATAGACATTCAATCGAGCTATGATACCAAAGAACTGTGCTGATTGATTGATTCTTTCATTCATTGAATTGAATACTGTTGTGATATGTCTTAACTATCCATTTTTGGGGTAATCCTTGGTACATTTAATCAGATCAGTTGTTCTTCGTTTTCTGTGCTTGTTCATATATTTTTTTTATCTTTGTTTAATTATCTATGTTTCTCCTAAGTTTTCCAGCGATTTTCAGTTTCGGTGATTTCCGTGCCTAATACGAAACAGTCAGTCATGTTTCATGCGGAACTTTGTCTCCCTAACAGCACTCCTGTAGGCCTCTCGGTTGTAAGCAAGATGTCCTACTGCTGATGCATCCATTTTCAGATCATCAACGATGTCTTGCAGCCATCTTCGCCTTGGTCTTCCTCTCTTTCTTTTCCCCATTATGTACCTTTCCAAGAACGTCTTCTCTAGATTATCATGACTAATACGAATATTATAACATAAATCAGACATAATTGAAGAAAGAATCCTTTAAAAAGATACAAGGAAATTTACGATACTAAAATAGAACCGTACAGATAACCTAATACTGCTACGTTTGTACGCAAAGAACGGGTGCATATAATGGACAAAAGAAAAAGATACACGAGTTTTTAGGACAACCAAAAATGAGGAGAGGAACGATGAAAAGAAAAACGGTTCGAGGTAGTGAAATAATTTTTTTAAAGATGTAACTCGTCTAAGAACAATACATTTTTGCCACAGATATAACTCGTCTAAGAACAATACACTTTTGACACAGATGTAACTCGTCTAAAAACAATACACTTTTGCCCACAGATACAACTCGTCTAAGTACAATACACTTTTGCCCACAGATGTAACTCGTCTAAGAACAATACACTTTTGCCCACAGATATAACTCGTCTAAGAACAATACACTTTTGCCGAAAAAGATACAACTCGTCTAAGAACAATACAATTTTCCCCACAGATACAAACGTCAGTCCGAAAAGAAACCACTGCCGAGACATCACGAGGCTGGGCCTGTTGTCGGTGGCACGTACGGTTCAGAAAGAACCCCAAGTAGTTCCAGCAGCACCAGAGGTCAACCCTCGGGACAGAGAAACGATGGCAGGGGTCTTGGAGTCAAGGCCTTCACCCAACACGCAGCCGGCTCCCGACAGAGAGCTCCTGTCCCGTTTTACACAGTACGCACAGATCCCAGAGCACCTCCAGAAATTCCTGGAGTGGTTCACATGGGAGGCTCTTCCTCTTATTCCAGGCCCCCGCCGGTTGGTAGACCTGTAATCTTTCTTGACAGAAACGGACAGCCAAAACAGAGAGGTAAGAGAATACATGTAAACATAGATGGCCTTGCTTGAGTTTAAATACTTCAAAATTGCTGTCTCTTCGTAGCCTATTTTTGACCTAGCAATCCTCTCTTCATGACCATACTCCACCACTTTATGGCTATATTGGCTCTCCGTAAATCAGGAGAAAAAAGATCTGCATATATTTTTATTCTCATTGTATCTATTACTTAATGGAGTGGGTCATTAAAATGCATCAGTTAATCGAAAAAGATAATACTGATGCTATGACGCAGTTGCTAAGTCCAGTAAACTATAGATTGTAAAGACCTTGTCCTAATTTCTCTCGATGCTTCTTGAAACAAGCTCTTGAACACATACTACAGACATGCACTACATACAGAGACATCAGAGCCCCAGGTATGACCCCGAAAGAGAAGCATGGAGGAGAAACACTGGGGTTCCTAAGAAGACCTCCTGCTAACAGCAGGATTCATGGAGGCAACCCGACTCACTGTTTAGAAAGCTGAGTATACGAAACTGAACGCAGAAGAAACAAGCTGTCGCATTACTTCAGCCAGGCCAATAATTTGTTTCACAGAGTGTGAAGTCTTGGTTTATGGATTTAAAGACAGATATTGTAGCCTGTTACACATCTTTATCCATGCCTGTGTTTCACCAAGCTAACCACGACCTCAACCACCAAGAGCAGGCAGTAAGTTAGAGATTAATCAGACAAACTGTCAGGCAACTAATCAACTGCCAGACAAACAATCAAAAGATCAATCAAAGATCATAAACACCGTTACTACTTCATTTGATCATGAAATCGTCAGTTAGGAGAAAATACTTCAGGCTCACTTTTGGTAGACATCAGCTCAGTTCAGACTACAGCACTACTTTTGACTTCCTAAATATCTCCTGTTCCTGGCACATGTTGACAAAGATTAATCCGCCTTTTTATTTGCGGAGCAACTTTTAAAAAACCGTCAGTGGCCTGAACTGTTTAAGTAGCATTTAACATCCTCCATCACCCAGCTTCCTTCAGGCGATTTCATCCAGACTTCAGTGATCAGTATCTCAGTGTCTGGTCAAAGTCCAGGTTTACTCTACTTTGTCCTGAATCCCCTACCTATCAACTGCTTCTTAGCTTGTTGATATATTGTTGTGTGAGCTTCCGCATCTAGAAACATTATTACTTTATTATTAGTAAACTCAATGCAGGATTTAGTGAAATGACAAAAGATAAGATTCTGTCATATGCGTGATAAATGACCCACAAATGCTTTAAGTATAAATTAACGTGAACACAAAAAAGAAGATAAACAAGTCCCGGATTATGCATATATGAAAACGAGTATCGGAATAAATAGATAGGATGTAGATATGGTATTGCAGAGATCGACCTTCCTGTTTGTTTCTTATCAGTTTCTGGAACAGTTACCCTCACCTTCACCTCTAAACCCATTTTCAGTGAAAATTAACCCTAAATCTTATCTTTTGAAGGCAGTGATATTTTGATAGTGATATAACAAAAACTTTGAATATCCCCTTACACGAAATAAACCACCAAGCCTCATCAAGAATCTATTGTCCCCTCATCAATGAAAGGTACACGAGGAAAGAGACAAGGCAAGATGGGTTATTTGGATCTGACAGTTTCTGTAGGAGACGTTTTGACGTTACCGGTATATTAAAAAAATAATCGTCTAATTTACAGGCTTTCAATTATTGTATTTCTATTATATATTTACGTCATATAGTTATGTGTTACTTTATATTACATGAAAGTAATGCTTTCACTTTTAGGACACGGACGTGACTTTATGTCTCCCAACAGTGGAACGATGCTGCACTACGGTGTGTGCGCATTTTGTTTGTGTGTGAGACCCTTATAGTCTGGCTCATCTGACTTTTTGTTGTTGTTGTTGTTGTTGTTGTTGTTGTTGTTGTTGCCGCTCCTATTCATAACAATTGGTAGATTTATCAGGAAGATGCTAGGAATATTTTCTGTATCTCTTTTTAAAAATATTTCTTTGTGTTAAATGAATTACCACAGATATGTAAAAATAATCGTGCGAGAAAGTAAAATAATACCCAAAAAAAAAGTACTCTTAAACCTCCATTTATAAGGTAAATTTATTTTCAATTGCAGTATATAAAAGTATACTTAATGAAAGTATTTTTTAAATGGAAATATCTACCACAGCTAACAAGAATATTTCGTTTTGGATAGACTAATGGACGGCTTCCATTTTATTCTTCATTTCCTCCCAATTTTCTGTTTTTATTTATGTATGTATTCTTTTGTTTGTTTTTTTTTTAATTTTAATTTCGTAAATTTAGTCAGCTGTTTTCAATTCCTTATACTTTCTTGTAGAACAGAACACGTTGTAGATATAATTTAGATTCATCTTCTGTTCACATTTTCTGTAGTGAAGTTTTTTTTACTCCTTAATTCATTTGTTGTTCACAGCCCAAATCTATCACTGCAGCATGTAGTACAGTTACAATTTCGATTCGTCTGCAGTTTTAATGCGTTATCTTGCAGTATAGAGTGTACCATTGCGGTGATATGCACTATTTCCTTAATGCTTTTTGCTTTCAACAGCTCAGAGATTTCGTATCTTTGGTGCTCCCGCAGTCATCAATCAGAGAGAGAAAGAGAGAGAGAGATTGATTGATTGATTGATTGATAGATTGATCTTTATTTCAAAAGGGTTAAGAATTGGGCACTCAGGCCCGTCTGACATTCTCCCCTTTATCCTACATCTTTCACTCTATTCCAGACATTCTACTGCGCTATTTACTGCCAAGCATACAGAGAAGCCATAATTAACAACATAATTAACACTGAAGCTGAGAGACATAAAATAAAATATAACATTTACGTTTCGCTCTTAAACATTCACTCAGTACAGAAGTAACTACATACATATATAAATGACTATCTACTGAACAAACATTTCGGGACTATTCAGAATAAACAATTAACTGTATTCGGCGTCTGTAAGAGGAGTTTAAGATAACTTAGAGAGAGAGAGAGAGAGAGAGAGAGAGTATGTGTGTGTGTGTAAAAAGAGTATGTTTTTACATAAAATTCCACTGCTTCATTTGGTAAACTATAACGACACGCATTAGTTGTCGTTCTTGTCCAATTTGTTTTGTTTGTGGTACTTCTATTCAGGTCCTTTGCCCTTTTTTTTTTCATACTCCACTTGTTTAGACTTCACCCTGGGCCCTCAATTTGCATAAATTTCCCAGTGAAGTTTAGGTTCTCGAACCTCTTTTTTTTTTTCTCATGGTTTGCAACTGTAGAAAACCACATTAAAAAATAAAAAAAAAAAACAGAAAGCTTCATTTTGGCCTTGTTTTAGAACAAAAAAAAAACAACACACACACACACGAAAAAATGCTCCGAATCTAGGGGTTCCAGCTATAACAGTCATATCAGTTATCCACGCTTTTGTCTGGCAATAGAATTGTGTTATAACACCATGGGAACCGACTTACTGCGACAGCTGTTGTAACTGGGCTTGCTGCTACTGCAGACAAAAAGTATGTCAGATATGAAGACATGATGGGCTGTTAAACGCTGAAGTCAGTGGGATATCTCGACGACTGTTGCGAACAGATTTTTAACTATTAAAGCACTCTATGGTTATTGCTGGACGTTAAAGAAAATGAAATTTGATATAAGTTAAAATGACGGACTGTATGTTTCAAACGAAGGTTACAGAGCAAACAAGACACGAACGAGAAGTGAAAAAAATTAGGGGAAAATTAGTAATGGTACAAATATTGCTTTTAGAGAAATTAGATTCGCGTTTTTCTTTGCTGATTTGTTCTGCCATCTAATTTGCTTCGCTATTTTCTAATAGATGCGCCTAGTGTTTCATTCTAATGTGTTTTTTTTTCTAATCGACCATTCGCAATAATACAGGGTGTCCGAAGAACAAAGCTCCCAAATTTGAACTATTCACGTCTGTCAAACAGTATCAACAGGGAACCTCGTTATGGCGTTAAAAATAAGCTTCAGTTTGCAAAATTTTAATTTAAAATTGTTGCCAAAAAGCTGTAACAAGCACGGAGTAGCTACAAACGTGGAAAAGTTTGGATAATTTAGCTGTCACATCGCCACAGGAAAAAGTTCAGCTGTGTGCTGTTTGTAAAGAACATTCTTTGCAACTGGGAAGTGTAGAAAAGAAGAGTGAAATGATAAATCTGCTTAAGTTGCACCAGCAGTTATCAAAAAGGTACCTTTTGTAATATAAAAAAAAAACAGTGTAAAACCTAGAACTATTTTTCAGACACCCTGTAGTACACATCATATCTCGTTTCCTAGGTGCCTCACAATGGATTAGTTTATTCGTACTTTCTTGATGCATTTCATAATTTAACCCCTTCAATATTTTCTTATTGGTGTTTTTGATTGTTAGTGTCGAGTTCGTGAATAACATAATAAACTGGGATAATTGGCATAACTTGACTTTACTATTCGACTATTACCAGTCAACTGTCCCTTCCCCCACCCGCTCCACTGCTACACCCCCAAGTTTCACTTTACCTGCTGTGATCCCTGCTTAAGTCCTTGCCTCCATGACACTGACCTTCTGTGACGTCACTCTTCATCGCTCTGACCTTTTGTGATTAATTCATCATGACAATGACCTTCTGTGACGTCATTCTTCATCGCTCTGACCTTTTGTGATTAATTCATCATGGCATTGGCCTTCTGTGATGTCATATTTTCCACTAATTCACTGTCAGCCTTGCGTCCTGTGCAGTTCGGTGTGCCCAGCCTTGCAAGACGGATATTCTGCGCCTTTGGAGACTGTTCTCCCCGTCACTGGCGATGTCCACGCCATTTTATACAGCTACGTCTATCCAACAGGTGCCGATGATCATAACCTCTCAGGTGGGAAGACAGCTCACTATCGACTGGCCTACTCTCCCACAAGTTATTTATTAATATTGCTCATGTAATTAATCAGAAATGTCAGTAGTGCACACTCTTCAGCTATGTTCTGATTTCACATAGCAGCAATGGTAGATGCTACACAGTATGTACTTTTTAGTAAATACATTTGTTGTAAGAATGATTTCTAATAGTTAAACTGGCAACAGATGAAAATAAAACGAAACAAATCATGACGGTTACGTTCTTTGTCTTCATATTTTGCTGCAGTCACTGATTTAGAACAAATATAAATACATTTACACTATTGACCTTTCACTCTTCTTTCAAATATTTTTGTTTACCACCAGTACTTTATTTCTGTGTTTAAAAAAACCGTAGGAGTTTTAAAGCTGGGCAAATTTAGCAGCCATTGAAGTTTTAAAATTGTTGATTTCCACAAGAAAGTGCCGACGCGGTGTTCCGGTGCGTTCCGGAGAAAAAAAAGCGGTCATGATTTAAACTTTCCTGAACGAAGATTCAAATTCTTGTTAAGTCAAATATTTGAACTCTTCTTCGAGTTCTCATTAGAAATAAATCCAATCAGCTTTACCATTAGCTAGTCATTATACACTAATTATATAACTTAAAAAAATAATTAATGAATTTTATCCATTTTTTTTTCTTTTCATGCAACAATCATACAGTGAACAACGGAGCTGTGTTTCAGTAAGTATTTGAACAAAATGAAACTTTGGTTTACATGTGGTCTGAAAGAAAGAAAGAAAGAAAGAAAGAAGAAAGAAAGAAAGAAAGAAAGAAAGAAAGAAAAAAAAATTACATTATTAGTTTTCAGTTCAAATTATCTGAAGTATCTAAAGTAATTGTGTTTTTTTTTAAAATAATACTTTAAATAGAATGCGTAAATTGCTAACAGGATTAGTTCCTTACTATTTCCTTTCGGAAACCGGGTACCTGATAGTTGCGTTATGGTATAAAGGCTGCGAAGATGAGTTATCTCCTAGGAGCAGAAGTTTTCGTCCTTTTGCAGTGAATTCACAAATCGCCTATTGTTACAACATTGCTCTCCTAGAAGTTTGCTTTAGATATTATCAGAGTGGATTTGAGGATAAGGTCGTGACAAAACTGCTGCAGAAAATGTTCAGGAAAATGTTCAGGAGAAAGCAGCTACTCGGGAAATTAATTTCACTTGGCTAATTCATCTCTCTAACCACCGATATGCCATCATGTTAGTGACTGCATAAGTCTTTCACTATTTTTTATGACCGTATAAATCTTTCGTAATGCTTATAGTATTATTAATCTTGTATCACCTTTATTTAGTGTAAATGACTCATTATGATTATGCCACATTATTCTTCCATTACGTTTATGACTGTATTAAATTCTCATTATGTTTACTGTAGTACAAATTTTCATTTTCTGTTTGACAATTCCATCTTTTCTTTCTGCTAATAACAGAATTGATTTCCCGCTATATTTACTGCATTATAAATCTTTCTTGTTTAATCTGACCAAGTGTATGGACAAAGAAAATCATTAGAATTTACATGGAAAACATCTCTCTCTCTCTCTGTCTCTCTCTCTCTCTCTCTCTCTGTCTCTGAACCTTAAGTGCCCAGGGCACATGGGGCTTTCGCAAGGGTTTTCCACAAATGCCTGTCCTTCGCCTTTTTTTCTGCTCTTGCCCAGGTGAGCCCTCTATTGCTCAACATCCTTTCTGTTGTTCTTCTCCATGTCTCTTTTGGTCTACCCTTACTTCTGTTCCCCTGTGGTGTCCATCTTAGTGCTATTTTTGGTAGTGAGTTGTCAGTCATTCGGAGCACATGTCCCAACCATCGCCAGCGTCTTTCCTCAATAATTGTTAAAGGGAAAACATAGAACCACATAAAATGGAGAAATGTTATCGCCAACGCTCTAGGGTCCGGCGCATGATAACATAAACAAAAAGATCCTCATATGTGTTGTATTTTAATATTTCACTGTGCTTAAACCGGTGAAAATCTTCCGTTTCTATCATCACTCTGAATACAATATTGCATAATGCGCCATTATGAGCACAGACTACCCCTGCATCAACATTATCAGTTTAAGGTATCTAAAGTAAGAGAACAGTTTTGTAGGATTAGACCTTGGAAAAAAAAATCGCAGACAAAGCACTTTTGTGAGACGTGAGAGAAAGAAAAATCACAAGAGAATTAACCGAGATTCGAACCACGGACTCAGGTAGGACGAGCAGCCGTCTAATCCTACAAAATTGTTCTCTTACTTAACCGTACGACAGCCACGCTGTTTCCTTTTCATTAGATATCTAAATACGACAGTTTATCCGAACTGTCTTAGCGTCTAAATACGACAATTTATCCGACCTGTCTTAAAAAGTCTTACAATATTTTGATATTTCTTTTTTTTCCAGAAATACTAATGAGCACACGGAATGGGTGAGTTTTTTTTTTTTTAGCCTAACGGTTTGTTTGTTTGTTTGTTTGCTTGCTTGTTTGTTTGTTTGTGTGGGTGGGTGAGTGTGTGGTTTTGATTTCTGGAAGGTGTTTTCATACGATGTCAAATCAGTTCATGCTCGTTTTCTTCGTTTCTAGGACATCCACCGCTTTCTATATCTTCTTTGGCGTTGAAAAAAAACAAAACAAAAAAAACAAAACAAAACAAACTAAGGCATGCTAAATCTGGAGCCTGGTCGTCAAGATGAGGCGTCCCAGTCACCCATCTGTAGAAATGGGTAACAGGCTCATTTTGGAGCTGGGGAAGAAAAGGCAGCCAGGCGTGATGCTGATCACTTTACCCTCTAGTGTAACTGTCAAGTCAATCACTTTACCCTCTAGTGTAACTGTCAAGTCAATCACTTTACCCTCTAGTGTAACTGTCAAGTCAATCACTTTACCCTCTAGTGTAACTGTCAAGTCAATCACTTTACCCTCTAGTGTAACTGTCAAGTCAATCACTTTACCCTCTAGTGTAACTGTCAAGTCAATCACTTTACCCTCTAGTGTAACTATCAAGTCAATCACTTTACCCTCTAGTGTAACTGTCAAGTCAATCACTTTACCCTCTAGTGTAACTGTCAAGTCAATCACTTTACCCTCTAGTGTAACTATCAAGTCAATCACTTACCCTCTAGTGTAACTGTCAGTCAATCACTTTACCCTCTAGTGTAACTGTCAAGTCAATCACTTACCCTCTAGTGTAACTATCAAGTCAATCACTTTACCCTCTAGTGTAACTGTCAAGTCAATCACTTTACCCTCTAGTGTAACTGTCAAGTCAATCACTTTACCCTCTAGTGTAACTGTCAGTCAATCACTTTACCCTCTAGTGTAACTGTCAAGTCAATCACTTTACCCTCTAGTGTAACTGTCAAGTCAATCACTTTACCCTCTAGTGTAACTGTCAAGTCAATCACTTTACCCTCTAGTGTAACTGTCAAGTCAATCACTTTACCCTCTAGTGTAACTGTCAAGTCAATCACTTTACCCTCTAGTGTAACTGTCAAGTCAATCACTTTACCCTCTAGTGTAACTGTCAAGTCAATCACTTTACCCTCTAGTGTAACTGTCAAGTCAATCACTTTACCCTCTAGTGTAACTGTCAAGTCAATCACTTTACCCTCTAGTGTAACTGTCAAGTCAATCACTTTACCCTCTAGTGTAACTGTGAAGTCAATCACTTTACCCTCTAGTGTAACTGTCAAGTTAATCACTTTACCCTCTAGTGTAACTGTCAAGTCAATCACTTTACCCTCTAGTGTAACTGTCAAGTCAAGGACAATATGGACTCTTAACACTGCATCCCATAGTTCCTCTATTTTAACACTATAAACCATAGTTCCTCTATTTTGACACTGCATACCATAGTTCCTCCGTTTTAACACTATATCCCACAGTTCCTCTATTTTAACACTACATCCCATGGTTTCGCTATATGGCAGTGTCTTGTTTTTGTTTTTTTTTAAATGATTTTAATTAATAAATATTTATGCAGTTTAAACACAAATTATGAAGAATAGAGGAGCCACCTCTGATATAAAGGTTGCCTCTTTCCAAGTTCCTAAAGTGATATTAGAGAAACACATCGCGTCACAAACGCCTGTTGGTAGGAAAAAGGTTAGTACCCATTATAGAGAAATTTGGCATTGCAATGCACTACGAGAGCATCGCCCCACGGTCTTGAGTGCGCCCTTTGAAACTGTAATAACCATGGCAGTTGGTTATAATCACTATCTGTCGTCACCATCATCGCAAATGTCGAAGGAGTAATCCATCCTGTAGCGTTCAAAACAAAAAGAATAAAGTATTTCAAAATGTAAATTAACTTTGCATATGAATTTGCCCACATCTGTAAAATTAACTTTATACATGAATTTTCCCACATCTGTAAAATTAACTTTACATATGAATTTGCCCACATCTGTAAAATTAACTTTACACATGAACTTGCCCACATCTGCAAAATTAACTTTACACATGAATTTGCCCACATCTGTAAAATTAACTTTACACATGAATTTGCCCACATCTGTAAAAATTAACTTTACACATGAATTTGCTAACATCTGTAAATTTAACTTTACACATGAATTCGCCCACATCAGTATTTACTCCAGTTTCGATATATTACGAACAAACGCAATTTTTGTAAGTGTCTTGTTTCTCTCATCGTTTTTCCCCTGACTAATCCCATATTTAAAACTTCATTTATTTGTTTGCTTACGGGAATTTGTAGTATGCTGGTACAGGCATGTGTGATAACTGTTTACTTTTCAATTTTTCAGTCACGTCGCCTTCACAAACGTCCATCAACTCGAGATAAAGACAAGTCTCATTCGAGATCTCGTTCAAAATCGCAAGGTTCCGAGATGTTCACTCGTCGCCAAAGCGACCCAGGAGAAACGCCCATTTTACATCTTCAAGGGGACGTCATTCTGCAGGCAAAGAATGGAGACATTAGAAGGTACTCTAAGAGTTTCAGACACAGTATACCAGACGATAACAATAACCCATTTCCTGTATATTTTGTTAACAACGCAGCTAACACTGCAGTAACAACAGAGAATAACATCGTGAGGGGAGGTTACTCGTTCACCCACCAACAAACTAGTGGGGACTATTATCCTGTTATACCAACACCTTATACTCAGATCATCCTACAAGAAAGGGAGAGAACCATGATCTTTGATGACGAGGATGACGAAGTTCCGCCTACTCCAAGGCAAGATTATCCGGATGATGCACCTGTAACATCACACATCTTGCCTCCGGTAAATATTTCAGAAGGTCGGACTGCAATAAGCTCCCTTTCTACAAATATCGACTACTCTAAAACAGTCCCAAACACTGACTACACTCTACAGACTGTTCTAACAAATACAGAGACAGAAATGTTCACAGTAAAATCTAGTGAAATAGATGACATCATAGCAATGTCGCCCCCGTCTGATAGCCAGCACTGGTATGACAGCGACAAGGAAATTCGAGATGGCAGAACGTTCATCTATCAACAGAGTTCAGGTTTAACCCGGCCTCTTTCACCACCTTCCCCTATAAGACCGCCAACTCCACCATTTGATGGTGCTGATTCTGATGTTACATCTGAGCTGTCTTTAGTACATCGGCACGAAGTGATCACATCCTCTGTTATTTCCAAACCCCGCGTTCATACGCCTCCGTCTGACATGTTCCCAGACGCAGAAGAAAATATTTCCATGAGATTTGGCGCTCTTCCTCGACCACCAACTCCACCACCTTTACCATCTGAAGGTATGAGATATCATCCGCCCACACCGCCACCTGGACTGATCAAAATAAACCAATATACCGGAACAGACGAGATTCTGAACACTGTCAAACAGCATTCGAGCAGCGCCAGCGAGGCTTACAAACATAAGATCCCAGCAGAATTGCAAGACGGACTCCCTTTTATGGAAGAACTCAGGAGACGGCAGAGGTCAATTGATGAAGGAAACTCAATATTGTCACCAATTTCGGTTTCTGCGCCGAGTCCACCTCCTGCGATATTAGTCATCAATAACCGCCACCGAGGTGATGCGAGAGAGGACAGCAGCGAAGACGAAGAAACTCATCGGTCCAGATCCAGGTCACCGAAGGGCCGCCTGCCTCACAGACCATCTGTTGTACAATTCACTGATGAACCACCGGAAATTATTCCCCCTGAAGACTCCGACCACTTTCGTGGTTACCATGACAATGAAAGCAGGAAGGATTCTGGGAAAAATACTCCTATTCCTCCTCCACCACCTCCGCCTCCACCACCACCACCTCCACCACCACCACCACCTCCTCCACTTCCAAGATAAAAATAATTTGTACCTAACGAGATGTATGAATGGTTTCTTAAAGCAGTTTACAATCTTTAGCATTAAAGAGCATTCTGTGTCAAAACATGTTACCTTCATTTTACTCCTTAATGTGTGTGAGATAACATTCTAGCAGCGATCAAAGAGTGTTGTATTTGGCTGTTTTTAGTATATACACGGTACATATGGCAACTTTTCTGTTCCGATACTTTGGTATTGTTCCAGTAGCTGACTTTCAACCATGTTCTACATGAGTAATTAAGTGAGTAGTGCACTCGTGTTTTCGGTGCAAAGTCTAGTGGTTCAGTTTTGGCACTAGGTATAGAAATAGGTACATGGCTCCTTCTTGAGTTGGGAAAGGAAAGACAGATAGGCCTGACGCTGACCACATCACAGCCTGGAGTGTCAACAGGTTAACACAAATGTGGGTACTAATACTATTTTCTCTAGGCACGATACCACTATCTTTACCGCAGTGATCGCATTAACCGACAATAAAAGCCTAGTAAAAAAGCAACCAGCGAAATTGGATGAAGAATACTGGAGCCGGTAGACTGATGATGCTCAATTTGCATGTAGGAGAGTCAGCCAGTTTTGTCTTTAGTACAGCATGTGAGTATTTTGTATTAAATCCCCCACCCCCACCCCCCCAAAAAAATAAAAAGATAGCAAAGAATCACTCAAATATTTAATTCCTGCTAACATTTGTAATGTGTTTTTAATTGCAATTTTTTTTTTTAATTTTAAAAGTACCAAATGTTATATTGACAAAAAACCGGTACTTTGGAAAGTACTTCATGCAACTTCACCTGTTTCAAAAAACCCTAAAGCAATCACTGCCCTCTACCTGTACCTTGTAGCTCCTTTCTGGCACGTACCTTACTGAACACCAGAGAGGTGGCATGTTTGTACTATCAAAATTATCATAGAAATATTTAGAATCAGCAACACAGGCCAAAACCTCTACTTAGTCTTAATGGCACTACGTAGGATTACCTTTAAAGAATAAATAAATCGGAAGCATATGAACTTTATTCCCATCTAAATCTCGAATCAGCACTTTTTTTCCCCTGTGATAATGGTAATAAACTGCAAACATATGGGTTTTTTTTTTCAATATGAAGTCCTAACAATTACACATCCTAGAGTTCTGTTAAATAAGGTTGGGCTATGATGTATTCGTAGATTGACTGGCTTGTCGACTGCGATATTCTAAATTTAGAAACTGAGGCATGCTGCCAGATAATATTGCATATTTTCTTCAGTAACATACACACATACTTTTTTTAAAAAAAATACTACTAAAGAAAGTGTTTGCAGAGGAGGAGACGAAAATGGGGTTGTAGTACGTGTTTCTGATACTTCAGACCCTAAATGAAGAAAAAAAGATGCAGTTTTAGCAAGTTGCAAACCATGAGTTGAAGAAAAAGTAAATACGTTGATTACAGTTTTTGGATGTTAATCAAACACAAGTTGCTCTATCGTTGCCTAACGATTGATATATGTTTACAGAATAGCTGCAGTAGATCTGTCAATTAAATGATGTATCTGTCTGACTATAGTGAATATGTTAGAGTGTGGGAAAATGTATATAACCAATATTTAGTTACTTTATACAACTGATTGTGTTGATAGGATGTTTTATGCAACTGTCTTGTCATTTTAGTCATGCTGATCATGTATGGACTGTCCTAAATGAATGTTTGTGACAGAGTTGAATGTTGACAGCTGAAGGACAAAATGTCACTTTGAGTGCAAAAATCTTTACCCTTCCGGAATAATTTCCAGAATTTTTGTTCAAATATCTGCGTACCACGAGGACTTGATAATGATGATGTTGACATTAGCTGCGAGCATTCAACGCGTGTTTAAGCTTTATTTTAAAATAATAACATGTTACACTGTATATTGTAATATAAAATGTTTTTAGGAATCAAAATTATTTACCATGTTATGTAAATATCTTTTTGTCTAATATATATATATATATATACAATAAAGTGTGATAAAGTGAATTAAGTCTCCCGTGTCGAATTCAGTTCTGTCTTAGCTAAATGTTCACACCATATTGGTCGTTCGGTCTGTGTTCATGGTTATCTGGTTATCATCATTTTAAAGAAACATAATAATAAGCCTGTATCTGCTTATCTCTGTGTCTTCGGGTTGTCCTATGTAGATCATGTTCACATCTCCCAGTTTTAAATTCGTCATATCGGAACCTGTTACGTCATGGATTACTCTTACGCCATTCAAATGCGATGAGTCTACCGTGGATTTACTCTCCAGGTCATATGGGAGTACACTGAAATGGCGGACAGACTTGCTGGATAGGTTAAAATAAAAGGCAGGCTGAGAATGGACAAGAGCGACGTAGCTAAACTGCAGGGAAAATGAAGAGCGGTAATGGAAAGACAATGGAAAGGAGATTGCTGGAGCTGAGACACATTAAAGGTGCCTGTAGAAAATCCAAACTGTTTGGCAAAAAATAACCAACACTCGACTAGAACTATTAGAGAACAAACTCTTGGGTGGATGCTGCGGCATGCAACGGAGCATATATGGGGCTGTCCTGAATGCAATGACGTCGTCATCATCATCATCATCGCCTTTCACTCCCTCGAGAGCATAGGCCACGGATAAAGGCTTACCAGTTATCAACGGTTCTTGGAATTATTCTCTGCCTCCTTCCATGTGTATCCCTTGTCTCTGAGCACTGTCATAATTATCTTCTCCGAGTAAATCTAGGTCTTCCGCGCTTTCTATTTCCTTGAGGATTCCATGCCAGTGCCTGTCTTGCTATGCTGGTGTCGGGTTTTCTCTATGGCCAATCCACCTCCATTTCCTAGAAATGACGTGTAGATTCATAGGTTCTTATCCTGCCCTTTCCCAGACCCCCCCCCTCTCGCTCCTGATCTTATCCTGCCATTTAATGTTTAAAATCCCCATCAAGCCATAGTTCATGAATGTTTGTATCCTCTGTTGTATCCTCCTGGTCATAACCCATGTCTCTGAACCATATAGCAGGACAGACTTCACGTTTGTACTGAAAAGCCTAAGTTTGGTTCTTGTTTGATATGGCCTAAGTATTTGTTTTCCTGATCCTTATTTCTTAGAGAAGTTCATGTAGTTGCTGTACTACTTGTGCATTTGTTCTTTTCATTTTCCATGATATATGACCTACATTCCTGCGTATCCACTTTTCTACTGCGTCTATCATTTTCTCCGACTTTTTAGTTAGAGCCCAGGTTCATACTCTCTACAGTATTACAGAACATATTCTACATTACTGCCTGATATTTGTTTCATGCTATATCGAGTAAGTAATTAACATGGCACATTCTTCTGTTTGTTTCACCTGTCCTCATGGGGTAGGTGATCTCTAGTCACTTTCGAACCTTGTACAATTATTATTATTATTATTATTGTGAAACACGTCAAGAATGATGAGCGAAGAAATGAAAATTAAGATGTATACTTAATAGTATACTTAAAACTGTACAGGCTTCACTAAGTGACCAAAAATGAAATAAAATAAAACCTTTTGCACGCGTTCCACACACTTTACTAGTGCATCAAGTGCTTCACGTAGCTGTTAGTTCGTAGACAAAAGTCAAAAAAGGATTTTAAGAAGAAAAACTGAATCACGAACAAGTGAACAACAGCAACAAAATATGCAATAATCTAATGAATAATGTAGCAAAGTATATAAACAAATAAATAAAATATTGTTGCAATTTGATAAAAGAGCACAAATTTCAGTAGAACAGTCTTTTTACACTTGTTCCTCTTGGGCCACAAAGCTGTTCGCACGTACTTGGTAATTCAAATAAGTCGTTCTATCCCTCTTTTGTTTCACTCACAGTCCTCCCTCGTCTCCCCCCTTTCCAAATCCACACACGTGATCTCTCGCTCCATCTCTTACACGCACACTCAAAAACTCTTTCACATATTACATACAATCCCTCTCTTACACACCCTCTCAAACTTTTACTTTAACATGGGACATAATTTTAAAATGTAGAGCGTCTAATCTTTTACAAAAATAAATTCCCCTAGAATCAACTTCGTTGTTATTACTTTCGCTTCTGTTGTTGTTATTGCTACTACTATTACTACTACTACTACTACTACTACTACTACTACTACTACTGCTACTATTCTTACTACAACTACTACTATTACTACTACTCTTACTACAACAACTACTACTACTACTACTACTATTATTACCATTACCACATAGTATTACGTGTATTACTACTACGACTACACTATCACTTTACTACTATTACTACTACTACTACTACTACCACCACCACCATCACTACTACTACTACTACTAGTACCACCATTACTACTACTGCCACGACGATCACTACTAATATTAGTACTGCTACTACTATTACTACTACTACTACTACTACTACCATTACCATATAGTATTACGTTTATTAATACTATTACACTATCACTTTACTACTACTACTACCACTACTACTATTACTACTACTACTACCACCGTCACTACTACTACTACTAGTATCACCATTACTACTACTGCCACGAAGATCACTACTAATATTAGTACTGCTACTACTACTACTACTACTACTACTACTACTACTACTACTACTACTGCTGCTGCTATTACTACTACTACTCTACTACTACTACTACCACTACTACTACTACGAGGGGCGTTCAGAAAGTAATGCACCACATTGTTTTTCTCAGGCGCTGTTTATTCAAAAAGCATGAAATTTATACACAATATACATGGATATGTCATGTAAACATCGGCATTATTCAACATAATCCCCATCAACTTGTACGGCTTTACGCCAGCGTGAAAAAAAGTTTGTATATTCCAAGCCCGTATCAGATTTTCTCTTGATTATGCAGCCATTTCTTCGCTGTATGAATCACTCCTTCGTCATCTTCAAATCTTATCCCTCGGATTGCATCTTTAGGTGGACCAAACAGATGGAAATCAGAGGGTGCCAAATCGGGACTATAGAGTGGATGGGGTAGTAAGTCCAACATAATTTGGTGATTGCTTCCCGTGTTGCCAGACTTGTGTGACGGCGCGTATTGTTGTGAAGGAGAAGCAGGTCTGCTGGATTCTTGTGCGGCCGAACTCTGCGAAAACGTTGATTTAGTTTTTCAATGTCTTAATGTAAGCTTGCGAATTAACTGTCTCTCCTCTTGGCATAACATCCACAAGAATCACACCTTCAATGTCCCAAAAGACAGTGACCATGACCTTTCCAGCTGAAGGAGTTGTCTTGGATTTCTTTCTTCATGGTGATTGCGGATGATGCCACTCCATTGACTGTCTTTTTATCTCAGGTTCAAAATGATGTGCCCAGGTTTCGTTACTTGTTACGATCTTAGCCAAAAAGTTATCTCCCTCAGCATTGAAACGCTCCAGAAGAAGTTGCTTTCCTTTGCAATCGATGGTCATTTGTGAGACTTTGAGGAACCCATCTTGTGCAAACATTAGAAAATCTGAGAGCTCTTATAACTGCACCTGCAGTACCATTGTCGACTGACAGGCCAATTGTTGAGTAGTGATACGCCTATCAATATGAATAATGCCCTCGGCGCATTTCAACATTTCTGCCTTGGTGGCGTGGCAGGACATCCACAGCGCGGCTGATCATGCAACTCCTTATCTCCACTTATTGATTCTTTGATTCTCTGAACCCAGCGACTGTCTGTACTCCTATCGACTGCAAAACTTCGAAATACATCACATAGACGCTTTTGAATGTTCACAACAGTCTCCTTCTCTGCAATGAGAAATTCTATCACAATTCGCTGCTTATACCGCAAGTTGCTTACACGCTCCATTTCAACGGTTAGGGCAGCCATATTCTTTGACAAGATGCGGTGCAATCTGGTTCACACAATCGCCATATGCCATATTTAAGGTGTGCAAAATTTCGCGCTTCTATCTTCATTATTAGCCGAAAAAAAAACGATGTGGTGCATTACTTTCTGACCGCCCCTCGTACTACGTTTATTACTGCCACTACAACTACCACTGCCTACACCACCACCACTATTGCTACTACTATTACCACTACTACTGTTACCACTGCCACCACCACCACCACAACTGCTACCACTGCCACAGCTACCACCACAACAACTAGCATTACCACCACCACCACTATTACCATCACTATTACTACTGTCACCACCACCATCATCACCATCACTACTACCGCCACCACAAAAACTACTATCGCCATAACTTAAGATTTACTACCTCTTACTGTATAACTTAATATACAGTATTAAAAAATTTAAATTGCTAAAACATTATTTAGAATCAAAACAATTATTTCAAATGTAGTGGCCTATAACGATATCTTAGACAAATGAAATAGCATTAACCATAAAGATATTCAAATTTTTATGCAAAGTTTATTTGTAAAATATTTCAGAGCTCAACAGCGGGCTTGCTTAAATTCATTCATTCATTCATCCATACATTCATTCATTTGCATGTCCCTTGCGGAACTTTGCCCCCAAACAGCACACCTGTAGGCCTCTCGGTTGTGAGCAAGATGGCCTGCTGCTGATGCATCCATCTGCAGATCATCAACGATGTCTTGCAGCCATCTTCGCCTTGGTCTTCCTCTTTTTCTTTTTCCCAATATGTACCCTTCCAAGACGGTTTTCTCTAGATTATCATGACGTTTAATGTGTCCAAAATATTTAAGTTTTCTCTTTTTAATCCTCTTGACTAGCCAGCCTTCTTCAATATCAAGTTCTTGTAGTATGGATTTATTTGTTCTTTTTTGTATCCATGATATATGAAGAACTCTTCTGTAGCATTTACATTCAAAGGCATTTATGTGTTTCTCAGCTGTTTTGTTAAGTGTCCAGGTCTCACAGGCATATGTTGGGATGGGAAAGATGCATGCCCTTAAAAATCTTATTTTTGTAGTTCTGTCTGTTCCTCTCCACAGATTCTTTAGTTGTTTTACTTTCTGAAGAACGATAGATGTCCTCCTTTTAATTTCCCTCATTGCATCTCCATTATTAGTTAAAATTTAAATACTATAACAAAAGAGGGAGCGATTACTCTTATAATGTTATGAACTCTGCTGGATTTGTATTCATGAGAATATGTTAAATTTCTTTGTTTGCATCTATATCTTTGTTACTTTAGGTTGGAGCATTGGTTTGATTTTTTAAATTAAACACTCGTAAATTTCATCTATCGTAATATATGACAGGAAAATACGGAATTATTAGAAGAAAATTAGAAAAGATAAACTTTCAGGCTGACTTTCAATCTTACACCTTACATCTTACATCTGACACCCTTCTCGTGCCATTAAACGTCACATAGGGCTCGCATAGTTGTTTGCCAAGTTTTCCTGTTTTCAACGAGTTTTTCTGCTTCATCGAGGGGTGTTATGCCCTCTAAATTGACTTCTCTTAACAATGTCCTCTTTAGAGTTTCACGTGGTCGACCTCATTTTCTTCGGCCTATTGTGGTCCACTTGATAGTTTGTTTTGATATTCTCTGATTGTTTCTTCTCATCACATGGCCTACATATGTCCATCTTCTTTTTCTGATTACCAACGGGACAGGTTGTTGTTTACTCATCTGTCTTATCTCTGTGTTGTTCTTAAATTCATTCAACTGTATACCAAGACTTTGAATACCACAAGCAAAACTTAACATGCTTTATCAGCCCTAACCTCTGTTCTCAGTCCTTTACGTCAAAATATTGCCATTAACAGCAAATATGAACTAAGTATAAACTTTATGAAATTATTTTTTTTAAAAACTAAATTCTGCAATGGTTCTTTTATCCAAAAACTTAAAATCTTCAGTTTCGGTACTTTATGTAAAAATTACGCCAATAGTAACAATTTGTCTACAGAATCTTTTTGAAAAGAAAATCAGTGAAATTAAAATATAACACTTATAGACAATAGCAAGTTTACTTCCTATTTTAAAAAAAGAAGTTATACGATGAAAAAGGCCAATGTAACGACTAACACTTTTATCTTTTATAAAACTGAACCATATCCTCATATTTTTTTACTAAAATTTAATGTTTAAATATTTATTTTTAAAATATCTGAATTTATAATGCAGAATTAATATTTAAGTTCACTATAAAGCAAAATTTGTATGCACAAAGAGATGAGGATAACAAGACCAAGGAGTCAAGACAGAGATGGAAGGACAACACAGAAGAGACATAAAAGAAATTGGTGCCACTAACTGGAGAGAAAAGATTAAGAATAGAAAGTAATGGAGGCGAACTTTATCTGCAGCAGTGAGCCTTAATGACTCGGGAAAAAGAAGAAGAAGAAGAAGAAGAAGAAGATGAAGAAGAAGTATTATCCCCACACAATACTACTTGCTACTTTTTCTCTAAAATCCTATAAACAAGTACAATATTATATTATACTGGACACATCTTTTCGGTGATCATGTGGATAAAGATAGTATTTCAGTCTAATTTTTGCTATTGACTCTCTCTCTCTCTCTCTCTCTCCTCTCTCTCTCTCTCTCTCTCTCTCTCTCTCTAAAAACTGAAAACATTTTTAAAATATAATATTTGTGCTAACAAATGACAACGAAAAATTAAAACAATGAATACTCCTTGGAAAAAACAAACCTACCTGGCAGACGACGCTGCAGAAGTAACCTTGAATAGAGTAATGTCCCTTCCACCAGTAGTGTCACCGGGCGCTTGTCACAAAATATTGTGTATTGATCGTGGGCTAACAACTGTGAATTGTTGCATTAAACACAGAAGAGGAGAGTAACTATGAATTGCTGCATTAAGCACAGCAGAAGAGAGCTATAAAGATGAATTCTGATAATTTTTCTAAGCTTGTGAATGTACTGAACTCCTGTAGGTAGGGTAAGTGCGTAAATAAGGATGCTGTAGTATAGCTCGTCAAGAATTTCCAATGATTTTGTTTAATAGTAAACAATACAGGGAGCGGACACCACCATCAAGTGGCATGTTCTCAGGCGTTGACTGTTATGTTTCTCTGGAGATCTCGTTTCTCGATTTATCCCCATCATCTTAGCTGATACCATTCTGTGACAACATCCAGTTAGACTGTCCATGATCTGTCTTAGCCTTCCTCTGCTTTTCTTCCCATTTATCTTTTACTGTTATGTTTTTTTTCCAACTTCTTTCATTCACGTTATATATCAGATAATTATTGATTGCATATTTCTTTTGGTTTTTAGTTTCCATTTCCCCTCTCATTTTTTATGCATTGTCATGGGACTTTTAATATTCTTATAAGATAATAAAACCATCTTTTATAAGTTCAAATACAGGACGCAATACAATGCTTTAGTTGTGTGTGGTGTTAATATTCAATGCATTGCTGAATATATGTATTCATATAAAAGTGAGGATAAAAAAAAAACTAAGTTGGGATTGCTCCTTTTCACCAGAATTTTTAGTATGTTCCTTGTGATTACAGTGAGTGTAAATGCTTATAAGTCTCAACAGATACCATAAATATTTCATTTTAGTCTCATCAGATGTGCTGGATGTTTCCTGTAGTCTTGTTAAATGACCTAAACATAATGTTTACTTTTTAAACCTATTTTTGGTCTACGTGTGCCACAACTGACACCGTATCCAGCAGTGCTGGGGTTGGGTAGCTTCTCTTTGGAGGGGTTAACAGCAAAAATTGGCAGTCCGCTGATGTCCCATGTTCAGGGTGGGAATGTTGATTGTAGGGCTATTGGCTAATGGGGCTCTGGCTAACTCAGGTTCTCCTAGGTTAAATTACACCCTTAAACTGCAGCTGGCCTGGCAAGTCCTGTAATACAGTGCTTGTAGAAAACACATAATGACTGGCCCCCAATACTGAAAGGTATGAGAGGAATGAGACAAGACAAGATTGTTTAAACTAAATGTTATTTTTAAACTTTTTAAAAAAGAATGTTTTAATTAGTGTTTTTAACAACACTAAGGTAACTAATTATGACTTTCAAACAGTATCCAATAAAAAAAAAACACATTAATGAAACTGTAAGAAAACAACATGGTTTGAGGTATCCCAACTTGCTGAAGACAGGATTGGCTGGAGAACCTTTGTTGATGCCATATGCTCCATTGGTAGTACAGAGGACTGATGATGATAAGAAAACAGTCAAAGTAGACTGAATAACAATTATTGAGGAAAGACGCTGGCAATGATTGGAACATGTGCTCCGAATGACTGACAACTCACTACCAAAAATAGCACTAAGATGGACACCACAGGGGGACAGAAGTAAGGGTAGACCAAAAGAGACATGGAGAAGAACAACAGAAAGGATGTTGAGCAATAGAGGGCTCACCTGGGCAAGAGCAGAAAAAAAGGCGAAGGACAGGCATTTGTGGAAAACCCTTGCAGAAGCCCCATGTGCCCTGGGCAGTTAAGGTTCAGAGAGAGAGATTGAATATGTTATGAACAGAATGAACAGAGGAGCACTTAAAGATATAATAATAGCAAAAGAGGCAGAGAGAAGTGATATTCTTTAATGATAAATCATGATAAAAAATAACTCCTAAGTTGATGGAAAGTGTTACAAATTGATATCTGTGGGGAGGAGCATGGTTACTCACAGTCTTATTTGCATGGAACCTGATGATGATGAATAAGCATTTTATCTTCCCACATTACTCGTATCATGAACAGCATCAGTATTAATATCTCCTGGTGCACAGTTACCATGGTTATTTCCACATCTAACATGAAGGGCCCTTCTTGTCAGTCAATTTTCAATAGTTATTCCCAGTACCTCATTTACTTAAGTCCTGTTCTTATCAAATGAACAGTATGCCACATCATTTTGATTATAAAGTGGATCTGGTGTAACAGATGTGTAGTCTGCATTTCATCATGTCGCATTATAGTATAAAATTACTTTTGCAGCAAGACATTAAAATTAAATTAATGAAAACATGATGGAAATGAATTTAATTTGTGGTGAAAGTTAACTTCTCACACCAGTGCATTACTTTGTTTAGCAGCTTATGTTCATATATGTA
This sequence comes from Achatina immaculata, assembly GCA_009760885.1. NCBI lineage: Eukaryota > Metazoa > Mollusca > Gastropoda > Stylommatophora > Achatinidae > Lissachatina > Lissachatina immaculata. The sequence goes on along the minus strand of CM019697.1, from coordinate 20,153,498 downwards.
AGGAGTAAGACAGGTAAGACAAGAATGTATCCTTTCTCTGTACATGTTTAACATCTGCATCTGAAAAGATCATGAGGAATGTAAGAGATGAACAAGAAATAACTAAGTTTGACTCTTTCAACATTGGGAGGGAGGGCCACCATATTCCAGAAATTAGATACACTCATGTTATTGTCTTATTATTAGGCAGTTCAGAAGAGCTGCAGCAGTTGATTCTCTCCACCAAAACACACAGCAAAGCTAATAACTTCTTTTTAAACACCAGTAAAACCAAAGTAATGATAATTGACAAAATGAAAGCAAACCCAAAATTACATTGGACTACCAAGAGCTGGAAAATGTAAACAAATTTAATATCTGGGTTCAGTCATCACCAGTAATGATGACTGCACAGTGGAAATCGAAAGAAGGCTAGCAGTTGCATCACAGAAATTAGCACAAATGAAGTGCATGTGGCAAGATACCAACAAGAAAACAAAGTTATGTTTACTAAGATTTTACATATTCTCAATGGCAATGTGTGGATGTGAAACATGGGGACTTAACAAATCACTGGGAAAGAGTACAATTATATAATAGCATTTGACATGAAATGTTATAAAAGGACACTTAGAATATCATGGATAGAAAGAAAATCAAGTAAAGAGATACTAATGGGGTTAGGTGTCACAAAAAACTGGCCCGTTAACACCATCAGAATTAGAAAGCTGAGATACTTCAGCCACGTCAAGAGAAACAATGGTTTGGAGAAGTTGATAACAGAAAGTACATTGCCTGGCAAAAGAGAAAAGGGGCGACCTTGACACAGGTGCACTCAGGACATCACAGAAAGTCTAAATATGTCATTGCGAGACACTTGTTAACTTGCACAAGAATGCAGTGCATTCAGGGAGGCAGTGAGAAGGACAGCGTTCTGGAAAAGACATGTCACATGATGATGTTGTTACTGAACTTGGAATCCTCATTTACAAATTAAGTTCATTAATATGGTGCATGCTGATTGCTCTGCAGATGCAGAAGAAAGTTAAGGACAGCCAGCACTGATGAATATCTTGGAACACAGGCAAAGTGAAGTAGATGAGAAGGAGGCTTTGTTTTAATTTAAGAAGCATTCTTCTTCATAAACTCCACCAGCAGTAAGATCTTCCCCTTAATGTTGATCCTTGTAACCCATATCATATAGAGAAATGCTGTGCCCGACGTCCAGGAGCAAAGTGGAACAGTAAGATCTATGAAATTATGAGGAGGATCAACATGAAGCATTGATTAGTGTTTCCTTACCATCTTTTTTATAGGCAAGTGGTTTAGCCATGGCTGCGAATGGAGCTGTTGAGTTTCTTCTTGGTGGTATGGCTTCCTGTGGGGCTTGTTTGTTCACAAATCCTCTGGAAGTTGTGAAAACTCGGATGCAATTGCAGGGAGAACTGCGGACGCATGGAGAGTATGCGGTAGTGAGACTTGTGTGTTCTGTACCATAATGTTTCAGTGAAAAGAAAACTATCCTTACTTATTAACCAGTGAGAGCTTCTGATATCGTCACACTGTAAAGTGTTATGCCTAGTGTTGCTCTCACAGCATTCTCCATGATTCAATATGTGTATGGTAAAGAAACAAATTTGAAGGTTTGTTTGCAGGTTATCAGCTGAACCTCATAAATTCCCTCATTCCCCCCCCCCCCCCCCCAAGCTCAAGTTCTTTTCCTCTGAGTGTTTATAGCTTTATGAACTCGGTGAGAACATGGGCTAGAGTTTTTAGAGAATAACTACAGTCATAATTTGTAGATCTTTGTCTTATATAAGACTTCCCCCAATCAGTTGCTCTTGTTCCAGGCTGAAAGATTGTCACTTGTACTTTAAATGTGCTTTGATAGAATATATAAGTTTTTTTTTACAGCTTTCTTGTGTCCAGCTGTATGACTTTTGTATGATTCAGCCAAACTCTGCCCTGATTTTCACACAGACAAAAAAAAAAGAAAAGAAACAAACCACACTTTAACTATAGATAGATAAACTGCTGTTTCATGTTTCATGTGTTCAGCCTGTTTAATTTGGTACTCCAGAGGTTAAGGGTTAACTCTGAGGATCTGTATGAACCACTGTCTTATTAATCTTTCTTTTGTTTTTTTTTTAATCCTATTTCCAAACTGTTGCTTGAGGCAACATAAAGCTATGATAAATGCATGCAATTTGCCTAATAATTGATGCAGCAAATTCTTGTGGCTTCTTATAGCCATCTCTTTCCAGCGAGTGTTATATAGAATGATATAAAGACTTTGCTGTATACATAAAACTATAAAGACTTTGTTTTTTTATATGTAGCTATTTTGTTCCCATCATTTCAAGAATAACAGTAAAATTATCATTTATTTTTCTAAAATATGTAGGTTCATTATCGTAATCCTGCCCATGCATTTGTAACTATTGTTCGAGCTGATGGTCTCCTGGCACTTCAGAGCGGTCTTGTCCCAGCATTGTGGTATCAGTTTTTTATGAATGGAACTAGACTTGGAGTATATCAGGTATGTTTATTTTATGGGCAGAATTTGTTTAACAGCCATATAAGGAAAAAAAATTGGTTAGATGATGATTCTTTTGTGGTCAGAGTTGTTAAATATATCATCTGTGTGGCCAAAATTGATTAAATATATCAGCTTTGTGGTGAAAATTGGTTAAATATATCAGCCTTGTGGTGAAAATTGATTAAATATATAAGCTTTGTGGCCACATTTGATTAAACATATTAGCTTTTTGGCCAGAATGGGTTAAATATATCAGCTGTAATTATTTATAGCCAAAATTGATTAGTTAAGTTTTGTTGATTCCCATTTGTAAGTTTAAACTCTTGTTTTTTTTTGTTTTTTTTTGCCGTACACTAAATAGCAGACCATCATAAGAAAGTCAAATACGTTAAAATATGCGTGTGTGCATGCATGCATGCGTGCTTGCTTGCGTGTTATATATACTTATATACTAAAGATGATGCAGTCTGCTGAAACTTTGAAGCTTAAAATGTGCCAGTTTAGTGAAGTGGTCTACAGATTTTCTGCTTATGATCTGCAGGTTCAGATAAATCTTGGTCTAACAAAGGATAAAAGTGGAAATCACAGCTTTGTTCGGAGCATAGCTGCTGGGGCATTTGCTGGATGTATGGGTGCAGTAGTTGGGAGCCCACTCTATATGGTAACATAGTTTTAGCTCATATGGAAACAAATGGAGGTTTTTTGTTTGTTTTTTTTTTTTTTTTCAGTGTAATGTGACTTTTCTGGGGGGCAACTTTCAAACCTCTGTGAAAATTTCTATCAGAATAACAGGTAGTGGTGGCAGCCAGAGCTTTTGTAGTATTAGTGATGGAAATAATATTAATATTGATCATAGTATTAATAGTAGTAATAGTAGTGCAGGAGAAATAGGACAAGGAGAGGGAGGAGATAAACAACAACAGTTTCCTTTCAGTCATTTCAGGCTATAGAGTGATGTACATGCAATGCAAGACTAATGCTTCTCATATATTTTTCTGACATGGTTTTTGGTTTTCTGTTTTTGCTGTTGTTCATTCCTTCTCTTTGCTGCTTGATTCAAGAGCATGAGTCATAACACTTGGGTAGAATGAGTAGGCAAATGAATAAATTGTTGGAGGCAACAGAGATGTGGTTCCTGAGAAGAATGATGAGGATCTCATGGAAGCCAGAGATAACTAATGAGCAGTGTTTGAGACAAGCTAATGAAAAGTATTCTATAATAAGAAAGATAAGAAAAAAAGCAGTCATCATTCTTAGGGCATGTGATGAGAGAAAAAGGAAATTGTCATAACAGTGGGCAAAATTGAAAGCAGAAAAGGTAGAGGGCAAAAGTTAGAAGGCCTTACATTATGGCATGAAAAGAAATCAGCAACAGGGTTACTTAGAAATGTCAGGGACTGAGATTTGTGGAGGAGTATGACTGTCCACATTCCTCGGCATGGCAGATGATGATGATGATGATAAAAATGAGTATTGTATGTGAAATTTTTACTTGAAGTTGTGAGAATGTTTAATAAACATCATTTTTGCTTGCCAGGTGAAAACACATCTTCAGTCCAAAGCAAATAAAGAAATTGCAGTTGGTCACCAGCACCCACACGAATCCATGTCACATGCTCTGAAGGTGAATTTTGTTTTGTTTTTTTTTTTTTGTTCTGCCCATCATCCAGTTCATGACAAATCTTTCACTTCATATCACTAACAAAAATCTGTCCTCAGTTTCACAAGCATATGAGATGAAATTAGTGTTTGCTTTCCTCTCAACACTTTTGAACAGTTGTATGTGTGGATGTTGGCTTTTTGTTTGTAGGCTGCTGACAAGTCTTATTCCAGAAAAACTTAATCAACAAATCACTTTAAAAGCCATGAAATGGACACCTAATCAATATCACTTTAAAAACCATGAAATGGATACCTGAAGAAAATAGGATATGTTGGAAAATAGCAAAATTGAGCATCAATAGCTTTTAGGACATGCTGAGAAATAACAAAATAGAGCACAGTAGAAACCAGAGATAAAAGAGTTGGATATATATATATGAAAAAAGAAAAAAATGGCAAGACAAGCAGTGGAATGGACACCACAGAGAGAAGGAAAGCAGGGCAGTCCCAGAGGTATGTGGAAACTTTTAAAACAGAGCTGCAGTATGCAAGAAAGACGAGATAAAAAATAGATAAAAGGCTCAAGACTGAGTTGAATGGAAGAGTTTTCACCTCAGCACAATAAGTACCAGTAATGATGATGATGGTGACAATGATGATGTGGCAGTGTTTTTTGAAATTGAGAAAAAGAAGAAAAAAAAAGGGAGTGACATAGCCTATGAATATATTCCTCCATTTACTTGAACTGCATTGTCATTGTTGATGTTCCAGAGCATCTACAAAGAGCATGGTGTGTTAGGACTTTGGCGGGGTGTTAATGCTGCTGCTGCACGTGTAACTGTCGGCTCAGCTGCACAGTTGTCAACTTTCTCATCTGCCAAGGAATTTATAGAGGGAATGAAGGTATGAAATTACGTTAGTAAGACACGGTCAACAATTTGGCTTCTTTTTATAGTTGAATTTATCACAAGGAGAAGAACAGTAGTTTGAATTAATTGACATTTTGAAAATAGTATCACACTCTTTATCTTGAGTTCTCTATTGAAAGTCCATTTAGAGTGCTGATTTCTCTGTCATGTTAATGATTTCTTTTGTATTTTGTTTGTATTATGATGCAGTAAACTTGCCCTAAAGTGATGTTGAATGTACATGGCAGCATGAAAGTAAAGTAAAAGGCGGCGTGTCACATAGGGTTTACGTGTTCCATTCTTTCTTTTTGAAAGCATAGTCTGTGTTATCTCTTCCCCATATGACTGTGAACTGAAAGCTCATGGTAGCTGATATTTTTGTGAAGAACTTGAACATCTTTCATATTGTTCATTTCTGGAATATAAGCAGTTTTGAATTTTATGGATCTTGGAAGCAGTTTCTTTTTTCTTCCAAGGCCAGCTCCTTAAAAATAACCTGACTGTTTTCTCTCTGTAACTTGTAAGACATTTAGAGATTATGCAGTTGTATTTTCAGTACAGGTTTCTTTCTAGAAGGCTTTCAGACATTTAAATAGTCAGCTTGACTTTAAAATTCCTACTGGATTACTTTGGGAGACTATTCCTAAAATATATACTTATTATTCACTGACCAAGATATGTTGAATTCCTTGATTTTTTTTGTTTTTGTTTCCATTCATGATTAAAACTTTAGATACCAGCGTATTCATATTTTCATTTTGTAATATTCAGCATTTGGACACATTAAACGTCATGATAATTTAGATAAGACCATATTGGAAGGATACATAATGGGAAAAAGAAAAAGAGGAAGACCAAAACGAAGATGGCTGCAAGAAATCGTTGACGATCTGCAAATGGACGCAGCAGCAGCAGGCCATCTTGCTCACAACCGAGAGGCCGACAGGAGTGCTGTTTGGGAGGCAAAGTTCCACAAGGGACATGCAAATGAATGAATATTCAGCATTGATGAGTTCCACAGATTGTTGGTTGTCTAGTTTTGTCTGGGTTATTTATATATTGTCAGCACTATTTACTCTTCAGCACAAAGGTAGATATTTCATTGCTCATTTAGCATGATTTACTTGTAATAGTCAACAGAGATCATGTGTTGCTGCCATCATTTAGAGCAGTGGTTCCCAAGTGCATCAGATCCTGAATCCCTAAAGTTAGTGTTTGTTTACTTTGGCCCCTTACACTTCCATGCCACTTAGTATTAAATTGAAAATCCATACATATTTCTGATATTCTCCATAAGGCATCTTTCTTTCCCACAAGCTTATAAATATATCATCATCAGGAGTTGAGCGGATAGGCACTGGTGGTCCTGCTTCTCCACAGTTCTCATCTCAGTTGGTGATTTTTTTTTCTTCACTATGCCATCACGTTAGACTGTCCATGAATGCTTCTCTTGGTCTTCCCATTTATTTTTTCTGTTGTTAGATGTTTTCAAGTCTTCTTCTCGCTGTATGTCCAATGAATGACGACTGTCATTTTCTTATGGGTTTAAGTACGTTCCTTAGACGTTTGCCTTTCTTAGACATTCCCTGTTTGGCATCTTAGATTCCATGGCATTTTCACTACTACTCTGAAAAACCATATCTCTGTTGCCTCTAGTGATCTGTGCATCAATCTGGTCGTTTTGTCCATGACTCACTTCCATAGAGTAGGATAAGCTTAATGTATGAGTAGCATATCAGAACTCTTTCTCTGATGTTCAGTGATAGAGAAGTTTGTTAGAAAGCTGTATTGGCTTGGCACATTCTGTTCTTGATTTCAGAGGTGCATTTCCCATCTGACATTACTGGAGTGCCCAGATATTGAAATGTATGCACTTGTCACAAGGTTGTCCCCTGTACTTTAACATTGTATTTAGGTGGGTTTTTCTTTTGTGGCATGACAATTGTTTCTGTTTCCTTGCAATTTAGGGCGGGTCCTTTCTTCTCACTTTCCTTCACTACTTTCTCCAAAAATGTCTGTACACTGTTTTTAGTTTTGACTGTTAGTAATTTATCATTTGCGTATCATAGATTGTTCATGTTATAGCCTCCAGTTCAAATTCCTGGCTTATTTTTTTATTTCTCTCATATTTTCACAGTACAAGGAGAACAAATCTGGTGAGAGGACACAACCATGCCTAAGTCCTTGCTTTGTTTGGTGATGTTTGCTTGTCATATTTTCTATTCTGATGGGCTCTTCTTGATTCCGTTAGATGTTTTTTTTTTTTTATTATTCTCAGATCCTTGCTGACAGTGTTTATATCTTCTAGCATTTTCATGATTTCATCATTTTTTACTTTGTCAAATGCTTTAGTAAAGTCAATGAAGCATACAAATAAGTCTTTCTATACTTCTAAAGTTCTCTCTATTGGAGTTCTTACTGCAAATATGGCGTTATATGTTCCTTTTCCTTCTACAAATCCAAATTGCTCATCTCATATTTCCTTCTTTATTCTGTGTTTACTTATTCTCAGTTAATTATACTGACTGTTCAGAAGACACTTCATTGTTAATTATACAATTAACAAACAAAGGCAGTAGTATGTAAAGTTTTTACTATTATGTCTGTTTTACTTGTGTGATATTAACTTGTTTTGTTGCAGGTACTCAAACCCAACAGCGTGATGGCCACATTTGCAGCCAGCATGATTGGAGGTGTGGCTGTCACCATATTCATGACACCATTCGATGTTGTGTCCACAAGGCTCTACAACCAGCCAGTGAATGAGGCAGGCCGTGGAAAAATCTACTCGGGAGTGCTGGACTGCTTCTGGCGGACATTCCACTCAGAGGGCCTGTGGGGTTTCTACAAAGGATGGGGAGCATCGTACCTCAGACTTGGTCCTCATACAACAATTGGATTAGTATTGTGGGATGAAATCAGAAAGTTGTATGGGTCTTGGAAAGATCCTGCGGTAACTAAGAAGTTAGCATAGTTGGATCTGTTCATAGTAGCTGTTATTTAAGCTGAAGATCTGTGATGGAGAAGCTAGTGGAGTTTAGAAAAAAAAAAAAAACTATGCACATAGTTATTAGAGAAAGAAGAGTTGCGAGAGAACAAAGACGTGGACCTTGTTCTAGAGTAAGATGAGCAACCATAGAGTGAAACCAGGACAGCAGGCTAGCCAGTCAGCCTGAAGTACCAATATGGTAGAATCAGTTCACTTTTTCCCCACACTATTATTGAGTGAATCTCATTATTCTCCTGCAGCCTCTTTTTTTAAACTTATTTGATCTTCACTTGTATATTCAAGACACCCATACCTTTTTTTTTTTTTTTCACACTTCTAAACTGATCTAAGCTGTTGATTTCTAAACTATTCAGTATATCCAAAACCTCTCTATTTCATCAGTTCTTAATATATTTCATTTTGAAACAAAAAATAAAATGTTAATAACAACCGAGATAAACTTTAGTGATAAATAGCAAAGATAATTCTGTTTATTAATTTATTGTTAAATTAATTGGAGACAGATTTTAAAAAAGCATTTGTTTAACTCTTCCTGCACCACATAAAAAAAACACGGACGTTCCAAACCGTGCTACACAAAATGCACGGGTCTTGATATGTATAGGGGATATAGTTGTAAAAGTGAATGTACAAAGTATTTCCACTTTAAAAGTATACATATTATGCATGAAAATAGTTGTAAATGTAAGAAGATTTCATAAATGAAGATTTTTTTAGGAAAAAAGAAGTAATGTGATGATTTTAGCTGATAATTGTGTAGTGCTTACCATCGGCGATGCCTAGATGTACAGTGTTTACCATCGGCGGTTTCCAGATCTACTTAAATTTTCATCCGATCTCGTGTGGTGGCATTCTTATTAAAATAATGTCTGAAATAACCTTCTAACTACTTCTCCAGTCCATTTAATAGGTCTAGATATACTTGGGGTACATTCAGGAACAGTGGTCGGGTCATAGGACATGTCCTTATGACTCCGAAATCACAATAAATATTGAAATTTCTCAGTTAAAAACATCGATTTCGCTCGGTTGTTAGCCACGCTTTGGACTGAATTATGAAAGGTCACCAGACGTGCAGATAAATCGTGTACAATAAAAAGTTACAATGGTTTTACGCTGCAACAAAACAAAATCGCTATAATGTGCATGGCATACACTAGACTAACAGGAAGAATTCACTATAACGTGGATGGCAGGGAAAGAGTTAAGCAAACATCATATCTGGACATCCATCATTTACTGTCTAAGGAATATGTAGGTGCAGATACATTGCAGAAAGATGTATCAGTTGGTGAGACTTTGAAACATACCAGGCTAAGAACCATTTGAGTGCTTTTTATCTAGCAGAATATGAATTATGTGTGTTGAAGAAAAAGTCATTTTCAGCATATTTAGTCTCATCAAGCAATAAAATGGTTCAGGTGAGAAGATAAATTCCCAAAAGCACTTTATGAAGATTATCAAAAAAGGCAGAAAGTCAGCAAGTACACCTGAGAGGATTACCCAGACTATGACATAAAACAGGTAACTTTGACATAAAACAAGGTAGGTGACTTTGACTTGTGCTGCCTCAGAAGTGTGAAGAGATTATATAAATTGTGACAGTATCATAATGTGACAATAAAATAAGAATAGAAAATGAAGCAGTAAGACAGCAAGATGGCTTCAGTGATGATAAGAATTTATTGAAATCTAGAGTGTGTGTGTGTGTGTGTATATGAATGATCCAGTATCTCAACGGCAGCATGGGCCAGGTGCATGGCCATGCACATGGCTATCCAGAGACATGTTGAGAAGTGCCAGCTAGTGTGTAGTACATGTGACCAACAGGGTAAACCTGCAGCGAGCAGTCAGGCGTAGTCAGTGTAAGAGGTATGGTCACAGTGCAGTGGAGCAACGATTGAACAAATTGGGGAAAACATGGAGATGCATGAAATGTTGCAAATGTATGGGGTGGAAGCCGTAAATAAAAAATGTGTTTACAACTGGTTCAAACACTTTCACGACAGAAAAGAATGACTGAGATTGAGCTATGTTTGGGTTGGCCATCGACAAGCAGTACCACAGACATGATCGATTGAGTGCAACAAATGCTACCACGAGATCAGTGACTAACTCTACGATTAATGGCAAAGAAATTGGGCATTAGCAGAGACATTTCATGTGTCTCCATCGCTGTTTTCCCCACTTTGTAGCAGAACTTGATGTTCACTTGTTGCTCCATTGCACCGTGGCCGTACTTCTCACACTGACTATGTTCGACTGCCCGCAGTTGGTTTACCCTGTTGGTCACATGTACTCCATGCTAGGTGGCGCTGTTCGACGTGTCTCTTGATAGCCATGTGCATGGCCATTCACCTGGCCCATGTTGCCGTTGAGATATCAGACCATTCACCAAACTTTTTAGACACACCTTATTATTATTATTATTTTTTTTTTTTTTTTGCAGTTATCATTATGTCACCTGGATAACCAGAAATACAAATGAAAGTTTACAGAGAAGTTGCAGAATGAGAAGAAAATATAATTAACACTATGATGAAACAAGGAATAGGAAATTGATGGTTCATCATCATCATAGCCTTTCACTCCCTTGAGAGCATAGGCCACAGATAAAGGCTCTCCAGTCATCCCATTCATTCATTCATTTGCATGTCCCTTGCGGAACTTTGCCTCCAAACAGCACTCCTGTAGGCCTCTCGGTTGTGAGCAAGATGGCCTGCTACCGATGCATCCATTTGCAGATCATCAGTGATGTCTTGCAGCCATCTTCGCCATGGTCTTCCTCTCTTTCTTTTTCCCGTTATGTACCCTTCCAAGACGGTCTTCTCTAGATTATCATGACGTTTAATGTGTCCAAAATATGTAAGTTTTCTCTCTTTAATCCTCTTTACTAGCCAGCCTTTTTCAGTATTAAGTTCTTGTAGTTCTTGATGCATGCCCTTAAAAATCTTATTTTTGTAGTTCTGTCTGTTCCTCTCCACAGATTCTTTAGTTATTTTACTTTCTGAAGAGCGATAGATGTCCTCCTTTTAATTTCCCTCATTGTATCTCCATTACTAGTTAGTAGTGATCCAAGATATTAAAAACTCTCCACTTCTTCCAGTTTTTCCTCATTGATACATATTTCAGTTGCCTTGTTTGTTTTGTCAGTTGTCATCAATTTAGTTTTCTTTGCATTAAGATAGAGGTTTTGTTCTTCACTGTTCTTACAGACTGATATAATTAGTTTTTCCATTCCTTTTTGTGTTGTGGACAGTAATGTAATACTGTGTCATCAGCATATCTAATCTCTGGTATTTCATAACCTCCAATTGTTATGGCATCGTAATATTCTTTGTCTATATCTTCTCTAACATTCCTCATTATATTTTCAGTATGCAAGTTAAATAAGTAAGGTGACAATATGCAGCCCTGACGGACCCCTTGTTTTATGTCAGACCAAGTTGTTGTTTCACCATTTATTCTTACTGCTGCTTGTTGGTCTAGATACAGCAGTGATGTTAATTGTATCAAATGTGTCATCCCTGTTCTTGGAATTATTCTCTGCTTCCTTCCATGTGTGTATCCCTTGTCTCTGCTCCAAGTAACTATAGGTCTTCCTCGTTTTCTATTTCCTAGAGGATTCCGTGTCAGTGCCTGTCTTGCTATTCTGGTGTCAGGTTTCCTCAGTTGACACTTAAAAGATTTTTAAGGGCATGCATTTTTCTCATTGCAGCATATACCTGTGAGACCTAGGCACTTAACATAACTGCTGAGAAACACATAAATGCCTTTGAATGTAAATGCTGCAGAAGAGTTCTTCAGATATCATGGACACAAAAAAATAACAAATATATCCATACTACAAGAACTTAATATTGAATAAGACTGGGTAGTAAAAAGGATTAAAGAGAGAAAACTTAAATATTTTGGACACATTAAATGTCATGATCATTGATAATCTGCAAATGGATGCATCAGCAGCAGGCCATCTTGCTTACAACTGAGAGGCCTACAGGAAAGCTGTTAGGGAGGCAAAGTTCCACAAGGGACATGCAAATGATTGATTGATTGATTGATCTTGGGATCACATTGGATTGATCCTTATCCTTTTGCACAGACAATGAATGTAATACAAAATGCCAGGAAAGTGTTGGGAGCAGTTAGATTAATGGCTGCAGAAAACTTTCTGCACCGCACTCTATCCTTGCTGATGCAGGCACTGGTGATGTCACTATTGGAGTATGGTCTTGGCCTACTCATCTTGTGAAATGCACAGATTTAGAGCATGTACAGAATGAGGCAGTTAGAGTGATCTTGGGTTGCGCCAGGGATACTCTTGTAGTGGCCATGCTTTTTCTGCTTGATATGCTGAGCGTGAAGTCAGAACGCAAGTGTGCTTAGGTAAAGGCATACATCAGGGTTGCCGTCATGGAGGACAATCCTCTTCATAAGAGGCTGGAGTTGATAAAAGGCAGATGCATCAAATGAGGCAGATCCTGGATGACTGAGTCTGAGGATACAATAATGTCATTTTGTGATCTAGATGAGGTGCCTAAAAGTGATGACTGGTTTTGGATACAGGACTTACCTCAGCTAGCAAAGGTTATTATACAGAAGGGCTGCGAATGTAGAGACTGGGCATAGGGGGCAATTGAACTTTGGGTTCAAGATCTTATCAGGCATCACTGTGGGTCTTCCAACATGGTAATATTGGAACAGCAGAAGTGGTTGGGGTTTTGTTGTCTATAAAAGTGGAAGATTAGTGGCACAGGGTTCAGAAGCCTTTGAAATCACCACATCAAGCATGTGAATGGAAATTTAGGCTGTGTCACCCGCTGTGGAATGGCTAGTTGCCCATGATGTAGTTCATGGCGTCATTGTGACAGATTCACAGAGTATGCTTTGTAAGATTGAGAAAAAAAAAATTGCTTCGAAAAGAATGGGTTCATCTTTTAAGCCAGTCATCTGTGATGAGCCTAACGTGGCTTTATTGTCCAGGGCATGCAGGAGTACATGGCAGTGAAGTGGCAGATAGGCTTGCTGGACAGGCTAAAGTAAATGGCAGGCTGAGAATGGACAAGGGTGACATTGCTAAAGGCGTATTGGAAAGACTGCGGGAAAATGAAGAGCGGGAATGGAAGAACAATGTAATTGTGAAGTGATTGCTGGAGCTAAGACAAACTAAGGATGGTGGTAGAAAATCTGAACTATGTGGCAGAAAATTCGTCGTAAAGAACTAACACCTGATGGGAACTTGGATGGATTCAGCGGGCATATATAGGGCTGTCCTGAATTTCGATGACACCGAAGTCTGATTTTGAACCTTTGGGGGGGAAAAAAGCAGAATTTTTGGGGTGTGCCTTGAGAAGTCAGATATAGAGTAGCTTGACAGTTAGTAGAAAACTGAAGAAGGAAAGAGGCTGATCAGAGAGCACAGGAAAAGAAAGCCAGGCAACAAGTCTTATTAGAAAATATTTTTAAAAAACAGGAAAAAAGCATAATTGCCAATGGCTTTCAGCGTGGTGAACAATTGAAGTTCTCTCACTGTTATAGTTGTCTTATTTATTTATTTAGTTTGAAATAAACATGTCAGGACTTACGGTTGCCAGTTCTCTGAGCAGCCAAAAGTTCTTATTTATTGTAACAGCAGTTAGACTAGTTTTGAGAGTAGACAGGTGAATGAATTTCAACTACAGGTATTTAGATAACACAATTTAGAATAAAAAAAAAAAAAGTGGACATAAATAAAGTTAGCAGCAAATAATAAAAAAACAGGAATAGAAAGAATTTCTTCCTCACACACATGATATTAGCATTATTCCAGTAACTTTCAGTGTTGTAGTATATCCCAGGCTAAGTATTTATATCGCTATTGTTACAGTAATTGTGTTTATGCTTGGCAATTGTTTGACAATATTCAGCAGTATTTCTTGTATATTCAGAGAAATGAAGTTGTCTGAGGCTTATTTTCTGTCACAACAGTTGCTGATTTCAGAATGACAAGATGAAGGTGATTTTAGAAGAAAGTACATTTTTTGTCCAATTTTAATTAATTTTTTTATTTTGAGAATGATATCACTAAACAGTTTTTATTTGTAGCTTTCTTTAATTTTTAGTTAGTCTCATGATTTCATTTGAAATTTCATCAGTGGAATGTTCTTGTGGGAAAAATATACATTATCAGTTATAGAATCAATCATCTGTGCTATTTGTATCCATGAACAGTGAAGAAAAGTTACTGTGAAAAGGGAAGGACTTGAAAATGTAATGGCATGAAAATAAACATAATAGAAGCAGAGGAGGGGCAGAAGAGAATATATTTTGTATTTTGACATGATGAAGTGATAGGAAATCATATACAAAGGTATAAGAATGCACCTGATATTGAGCTCTACACATCAACACTATCTACCATGTTGTGGTTACTGCAGTAAAACTGTGGACTAGAGCTGGCCATGGACTAGAGTTGGCTGTGGACTAGAGTTGACCATGGACTAGAGTTGATTATAAACTAGAGCTGATTGTGGACTAGAGATGGCTGTGGACTAGAGTTGGTCATGGACTAGAGTTGATTGTGGACTAGAGTAAGCTGTGAACTAGAGCAAGCTGTGAACTAGAACTGGAGCAGAATGTATGTTGCAGTTTTATTTGAGGGATAAAGAGAGGAATGAAATGAGGAAAATGACAGTAGAAGACTATGAGACAACCACATATTACTAAAAAAAACAAAAAGAAAAACCATTATTTCAGCAGAATACCTTTATCAAGTAAGACAAAAGATAGATGCAAACATCCACACACAAATATCACCTAGATTTAAGGGTCCATTTTTAATGAAAATAAGCAGCTACTGCCTTGCATAGCATCTGATGATGATACTATGGATCTGAAAGTATAATGAACATATCTAATGAGGCTCTTCAGTAAATGGACAAAAGTCAGTATGAGGAAAAAAAGGGCACTGTCTGAAGCAGTTGCTTACTGTTTTTATGGTTGCAGTGAAAAGATTTAGTTCAGTTGTTAATTCATATGTTTTGTGGACCAGGAACACTCAGGGCAATGTTTTAAAATATATTTTTAACTGAGCAGCGAAAGGAAGTTTCTAATAGATTTTTGTATGATTGTAAAATGAGGGCTACCTTAAAAAATTATCATGAAAGTGCAGCTGATGAACATGTCAACCAGTTTAATTCTGTCCTATACATACCAAGCCTTCTTAGACAGATTTTTTTTTTTTTTTGATGTTATAATTCAGTATTGAAGTTTTCTTATTCAAATAGCTTATTTTAAGAATAAATTTTATTATGTTTATTACATAGAGTCCCAATTATCAGGCATAAACAGAACCAGTGAGTGGTTGGATAGGTAAAAATGTTTGATAGTATGGAAATAAAAATAAAAAATATTGCATAGTATATACCATGCAAGTCCTGTGTGACGTTTAGCGGCACAGGAAGGATGTAAGATGATGATAGTATGGAAGTAAACATAAATAGACTGTAAAGAGCCTAAAAGTTTTCTCACTTGCAGTACCTCTCTCATCCTGGCAGCAAGATAATGCCATTGTTATACTAATATGACATTTCTTTCAGCAGCCTGATGTTGCTGTTTTTGGAAGGTTAATGCCAACTCAAAAAAAGCTTTTAACACCTTCATTGACTCACTGTAGTCGAGTTGTTTGAACATTTCAAGTCTTTTCTTTCTATTTAAAACATCTGTATGTTTTTTTTTCTCCTTTCATTCACTGTAATGAAAAAAAAAAATTAGCAAAAAAAAGAAAATACAGAATTCTTGCAAATTTTACACCCTTGACAATACCAAATGTGGGTTGGCCAGTGGTGTTGGAAACAGTATTGCCAGTTTGAATAGATATTGGAAAGTGCCCGCGGCACAGCTACAGATAACTTGATAGTCACACAGTGGTTGACATGAAATTAATGAACTGCTGATTTGTCCTTTTACTATGCTGAAAATTCTGGAATGCTGGATAATCGAGACTCTACCATATTATGCCCAGGAAAAAAATGGTTTATTCAGGTTAGTTCTTAGTTATTGCGTTCATTCATCTTTTAGAAATTTTACAGAAAAATTAGATTATAAGAAAGATGAAAACAAAATTAGATAATAATGCTGCAGGTATATTTGATTCTGTAGAATGTTATTATGTTTTTAAACATGGGCAGCAGTTGTGTTTTGTACTATATTTTCACAACTGATGTTTGTCTTAGCAAAAAATAGTATGAGATCTGCCCCTGCTGTGATACAGCTCTTATATAGCACATTCAGTAAACTTTCAGCTGTGAAGAGTACTAAAGATGCTTACCGTATTGATAATTTTTTATAAAGTTGCAGGGAATTATTCAGTGTGTTTTTTTTTTTGGTTTTTACAAAAAATGTGTTTATCCGAGGACTTGAAATGGGAAAAATCCCTGCAGAAAAAAAAAAGTAATGTAAATTATTTCAAAGATAGTTATAAAGCAATGACATATTTGAGTGATAAGGGAGAGCACAGTATCTGTAAATGTGAGTGATGTGAGCTGCAGTAAGTGATATGCCTTGTATTATTAATACTGTTTAATGGTGTTATCCTATCAGGTTAATTATTATTAACTTTCATGCAGAATGGTTTTCTGACTAAGTGAGATGCCTTGAGAACTTAGTGTAGAGTGATTGTTGTTATTTCATGGTCATTGGTTTTGGTCCTGTTATAAATTGTAACTTGTAATGAAAAATAAAAAAAAAGATCCTTGATAGATAAGCAGTGCCAAAATGTTATAGGGCTAGAAGTCTTTGAACTGTATTAGAATTTATGATCACTCTACCCCAAGACAAAGTACATAAGCTAACCAGTTCTTTAGCACCCAGTGTTATCTTTCCACACTGTTGTAAGGCATACATGAAGGTTTTAATCTTGGACAAGGGTTATTCATCCATCTTTAACCAGATTATATATATGCAGTCATTTGATCAGAGGACAATTGTGGCTGTACATTTTAGAATGAAGAGGGAAATGTGGAAACTAAGCTAAACTTCATTGAAACTTTCAAGTGTGAGAGTAGCACAGTAAATAGTTTGCTGCATCTCATGAAAAAGGGAGGGGAGGGGTTATAAGGTTGAGATTTGTTACCAGCGTAATCCAGTATACTCATCTGCATAAATGGTTACCTGGTACACTTGTAAAGAGGACACCATCTCTGGACATGGAAAATTTCTGCGTATGTCGTAGATGCACTTACGTATGAAAGCAGAAAAACAATTTTTAGGAAGGATAAACAGACACCCATAAACTTCAAATTTTCAGTAAAATTTGGTACAGAGAAATTCACAAGATATAAACAACTCTTACCTTGTCAGATGATACATTCTGTGAATGCAGCAATGTCAGCTCCATCAGAACAACAATGCAGAACACAACCTGCAGAACATTTTCATTTTCTAAGCCACAGTGTTGAGCATAATCCTTAAAACTGGACATAACAGTCATGCTTGTTATGAATTTGTGCAGGAAGAAAGCTTGTCTCCTGTTCCTGTCATTCAATCTTGTAATATTTTCTTCTGTAACAGCTGAACCTCTGATGTGGTCACTTTTATGTGCTCTGGAGCAATCCATTCTCAGGAGAATGTTGTTTGTTTTTTAGTATCTCATTCAAAGCAGCATTATACTTGTTATATACCAATAGTTATTAGAAGTTTTACTTAACAAGTGCCACAAATTGGATTTTCAATGATAAGATTGTGCATGGATATAAGTGGTTATTTTTGTTTTATTTTGTTACTTTTAACTGGAGAGCTGTATACAGGGAGTCATTGATGATGTTAGAGATGTTGCCTGTGTCCTCTTGCCTTTCAGCTCAGGGTCAGTTTCTGCCAGTGTTTTCCAGTATTTTTTTTCCTTCTTTGTTGTTTCACAAAGTATGTTGTGGGATATGGAGATCAAGAAAGATTTGTCTGGTTGTGGAGGATGAAGAATGATTTTTAATGTTGTTGCTGCTATTGAGGACTGAACGATAAACCATGTGTTGGCTTATATTGTCATATGGGTATTCACATAGTGGACATAACAAAATGGGGTTTGGAGTCATCATCTGTTGATGTGATTATGCTGTTTTTTAGATCTCTAGTGTGAATGTTTTCACATATAATTTCCAGCATCATCTGCAGAATGTAGGCGGTGACACCCATGTGTACCTCCAAGACATGGAATAGGACTTTGTTTTTGTATGTGAATCTTGGCACCATGTTTAGATGTTTTTTTATGTGAATCTTGGCACCAGATTTAGAGAATATGACGAAGAGTGAAAGCTCACTGCTCTGTCAAGCATGGGATTTTTGTGAAACTAATCAGAAGCAACACCTAATCAAAAATATTTAGTAATGTTGAACAAAATGTTGTAGCTAGCAAATCTTCTTTTACATTTTTTATTTGGTTTATTACTTAGCTACTTGTCTTACATTTAGAACCACAGTAGCAGTCTCCTTTTTTTTTTGCATTTGTACCTTGTAATGTAACTTGTGTTGTGTAAAATCAGTTACTTAGTGTCTGTAATATGCTTTTAATTATTTGATATGTAATAAAACTGTAATAAATTTTGTTTTCTATCATAGAACTTTAGTTCACAGTAATGCAAATAATTTGTGAAAAGTGTCAACTCCATAAGCTCAGTTTACCTTGTGGTTACTAGTTTAGTTTACTGCTGGGTTTATTCTTTTGTATATTTTAAAATGTCATTGTTGAATGTGCATATCAAAAGATAAATTGACTTCTTGTTATGATATGCAGCAGTTTTTTGTTGTTGTTGTTGTTGTCATTTAAGGTAAGATTTGAGTATCATAGGGCCTTTTGAACTGTTCTATGTAGAGAAAGTATAAATTTGGTATAAGATGTTGCTAATTTGAATTCACTAATGAACTCTGCTGTGTGAAATACTGCTAATTTGAGCCTGTTTGTAAATCTTTAAGTGGAATGTCACTGATATTGAGTGCAGTAATGTTACATATCTATGGTGAAATGTTGCCGATTTGAGTACATTTAATGATTTATTGTAGGATAGAATGCTGTTAATTTGAGGGCATTAATGATACATCTGTAGGTCAGAATGATGATTATTTTGAGGGCATTAATGATACATTGTAGGCTTAAGATTCGTCACACTATTCAGAAAATGTGAGTTAAATATGAAAGCTATTATATCCCTGAGATGTTTGTGACTGTAACAGATAGATATTTGCATGTTGAGTGTTCTTTGGTCATTCTTTATTGTATATTTCAAAACATGTTGATTAAAGATATGGACAACAACACAGCCTGCAGCTGTTTCTTATGTTAGGTGTGTATTTTGTGTCTTTGATATTATTGTGTTTCCACACTTCTGAAAAAAAAAAAAGGGAGAAGTGCGGAATGAAAGTGAAAATAGTTAACTTAATAAAAAGAGGATGGCAGTTATTTGAAACTGCCAAATAATCAAGTCATCAGAGACAGGGACTGTGACAGAGTAGCATGTGACTACAGGCAGCTATACTCATTGAGCAAACTGCCTAAGAAATTGTTATTTGAGTTCTTAGTTTGTTGTTTTAGTTCACAGTATTCATATTGTCCTTTTATTATTTTTTTTAAATGTGTTTACATTTGTCAAGGATACTATGTGAAATGTCCACTTTCAAGTACATATGTAGTAATGTTTAATATTATCATGGTGGACAAATTATTTATTCATTGTTAATTGTTATAAAAATCACATATATTTCCGAGGGCTGCAAATGATCTATCTTCATATGTGAGAGACTGTAGAGCCCTGACCGACTTGCATACTTCACCGGACACCACTGTACTGTGTAGAGATGGACATTGGGGACAAAAGGCTTTGATCATGAAGGTAACTGGCCTGCAGGGAGACACAGACCAGACTGCACATACTTCCCTTCATTTAATGAATAAAGGGGAGTATTTTATCACATGAAGATAGTCTCATAAATAAGGGACATTGCTCTGAGTTTGCCACAATGGGTGAACAAAAACAGTGTGTGGTTCTCTTACAAAAGTACCAATCAGTTTCATTTGTAACTATTCTCTTTTTCTCTGTGATTGATATAAGACAGATTCCCACTTGTTTTCTTCCAACATTATTGAAGGACAGGCTCAGGGTCTGCTTTGTCCTCATCACATGACATATGTCTGTTCCATTGTTAATTGCCAATCATTTCATGATTGAGGTTGGCATGAATCCACCTGAGGTGCCTTAGTTGCCCAGCTGTAGAAATTGGTACCTGGCTGCCTAGGAACTGGGAAAAGAAAGGTGGCCAGGTGTGATACTGACCAAATCATGCTCTGGTGTGCTGAAAAGTTGAGGAAAGAAGTAGGTTGAACTAAAACCATAGCCCTTGGGTGCCTTAAAGGTGAAATAGGGCTGTCTTTTAACCTTCACTTTTGATTCTGGGTGTTCTATGGTAAGGCTACCATTTTAACCTTTACTTTTGATTCTGGGTGTTCTATGGTAGGGCTACCATTTTAACCTTTACTTTTGATTGTGGGTGTTCTATGGTAAGGCTACCATTTTAACCTTTACTTTTGATTCTGGGTATTCTATGGTAGGGCTACCATTTGAACCTTTACTTTTGATTGTGGGTGTTCTATGGTAGGGCTACCATTTGAACCTTTACTTTTGATTGTGGGTGTTCTATGGTAGGGCTACCATTTTAACCTTTACTTTTGATTATGGGTGTTCTATGGTAGGGCTACCATTTGAACCTTTACTTTTGATTGTGGGTGTTCTATGGTAGGGCTACCATTTTAACCTTTACTTTTGATTCTGGATGTTCTCTATGGCTTTAAAAAAAAAAAATTCTCCATGTCTTGCGGCATTTGCGTGCAGTAGGGGCTGTGAAGTGCAAGTACCATTACATTTCTAGTCTACTACAGCTTTTGAGATAGGGATGCTGGTGCCTGTTCTTTCTGCCTTTGTTGGTCTAGGGAAACCCAAGTACCCATTCTTTGGAAGCAGGGTTGACGCTGTCACCAGTTTGTCCAAAAACATTCCACTCGAGTGTGAAATCAAACCAGGGACCTTCTGATTGGCAGTCATGTACACTAATCACTACATGACCATGTTTTTAAAAAATTTTTTTTAAAGGTTATTTACATTATTATCTATGCTGACCTGTCCTCAGGTTGCTATTTGCATTCTCTTCTCTACCTATGGCTAGTTTATTTACCTTTCTATTCCACAGGA
Organism: Achatina immaculata; assembly: GCA_009760885.1. NCBI lineage: Eukaryota > Metazoa > Mollusca > Gastropoda > Stylommatophora > Achatinidae > Lissachatina > Lissachatina immaculata. Next base: position 20,132,249 of record CM019697.1, on the reverse strand, counting down.
TGTAACAGACCTCAGATCTGTGAAAAACACCTTTATCTCTTTCACATTTTCCTGTCTGCAGCTGTACTGTACCTGCCAGAACAACTCTGCACAAAAAATTTACATATACATACAAACCCATAATGGTGAATGTCAATGTACATATGTAAAGTGTTATTACTGTATATGGGACAAGTGCATGACCGTGTCAGTCTCCTCTCATGTTGGAGAAGCTAGGGCACAGAGCATGTACTCTGTAGAACCAGTGATGAACCTTAATAATGAAAGTGGTGGGAGGCCAGGGCAAAACCCAGGACCCTCAGTCTGAGAAGTATAATCATTATCTCGGTAAACAAAAATATTCTACAGCAGTTGTTCCCAGTATTTTTTTACATCCAAGGGCAATTTTTCCAAGTACATATCAATTGTAGACCATTATGTTTTTGTAACATCTCAGTGCCGTGAACCTTTAATTGTTTTTATTCCCTAGGTGGCACTTAGATTATAGCAAAGGATAGATGGTTGTGGAAATTAGTGACAACCAGTGCATTTTTTACCAAAAATAGCACTAAGATGGACACCACAGGGGAGCAGAAGTAAGGGTAGACCAAAAGAGACATGGAGAAGAACAACAGAAAGGATGTTGAGCAATAGAGGGCTCACCTGGGCAAGAGCAGAAAAAAAGGCGAAAGACAGGCATTTGTGGAAAACCCTTGCGGAAGCCCCATGTGCCCTGGGCACTTAAGGTTCAGAGAGAGAGAGAGAGTGCATGATTGGCATAGACCAGAGAGAGGCACTTACATACTAGTTTGATAACATCTACAGACCACCTGATAATGCTCAGAGGATCACCTGTGTCCTGCAGACCACAGACTGGGAACCACATTCTGTAGAACTCGGACGAAAGTACTTAGCATAAGTATGGTAAATTTCCCATTTTCATGCCACTGTGGCATATTGGAGGAACGGTGTTAGGCCCATATTTCCAAAACTATCGGCACATGAAAGTGTGATGTGCTCAGTATCATGCCTGGCCGCATTTACCTTCTCAGATTTCTCTGGTAACCATTTTTAGAAGCTGGATGGACCCCAGGGCCTTTTTGATGTAGTAGTACCAGAAAAAAATCCTACATGTGGGACTGAACCTGGTACCACCGGATTAGTAGACCAATAATCTAACCATTCAGCTAACCAAGGCAGCCAGTGTAGATATGCAGTGATAAAATTGTATTCCAGATTCCCTTATTAAGTATTATATTTTCTATCATGACACTAGTATTTAATACTTCAGCATTGGCTGTGAAGTTTTTTTTACAGTTTTCCAGTATTAAGCCCATCGCTTCATCCTTTAATGTTAACAGTTTTCTTCCTTACTCTCGTATGATGCTGTGCACACATATGTCTCAATGCATAAAGAATCTTGCAAATGTTCATCATCATCAGGTGCCATGCTAGTAGGCACTTGTGGCCATGCTTTTCCACAGATCTTGTTTCTTGATATTTTGCCTTAACTCAGTGATTTTTGTTTTTGGGTTTCCATCAGAACGTCCATGATTTTTTTTCTCTTGGTCTTCCCCTGCATCTCTTCCCATTTATCTTTCCTGTTGTTATGTTTAAAAGCCCTCATAATGATACTCATGTCCAATGAATGATGACTGTTGTTTTCTAATGGCTTTAATTTAATGCATCTCTAACATCAAGAATAGAATATCCCAAGCCAAAACAGCTTTCCAGGAAATGAGAAACGTCTTGTGCAACGCAGCTCTATTAATGAACATGAAAAAGAGAGTTCTAAAACGCTACATTGAGCCTGTCCAACTCTGTGGAAGTGTGTAATGGACAATCAACAGATCTATGTCCAGTTATATCTACATCTGCATTTTAAAAAACTGTTTCTCTGTGCTTGAGAGATAGCTTTTTCTCTGCAGAGACATAGTTGTAGAAATGGAAGCAAAAGAGTTTCTAATGGTAAGATTTATGTCAGGTAAATGAATGGCTTAGAAGCCTTTCTATCCCTCCCTTATCCCCCAACCTCTCTTTACTACCATCTTTATGACAATTCTGAGCATGCTTCTAAGTCTGTTTCTAATCACTTCAGCAGCCCTAACCACAGGCAAATTTGATTTCTTAGTAACAGCCATTAAACAATGTTATTTTCATGACAAAAGCCACCTAGTACTTGAGAACTACTACATACAAGAGTATATAACACAGGAAACATGGATTTAATTCATATTTCAGCAGTACTTAACCTTTCCTTTTTCCACAGTTATATGAGTATTCCCTCCCTACTAAGTTCTCACCTGCAACTTCTATTCTTGGACCTCCACTGCAATATACAACAAACTCTTTACCTACATGCATTTGTTTATTCCACTCACTCTTGTCTCCTCTTGACAACAATTGTATCCCTTTCTCTCCTTTCCTTCTCCCTGTTTTCTACCATCCAGTTGGACTGACATCACATCTCACAAGTTTTCATTTAAACATTCATCACATCTGCCTAAACCGGCTTAACCCAGGGGTTAAACTAAGACACTTCTGGCGAGATTCTTCGGCTGCCGCGCGTGGGGTGAAACTCCTCCCGGTCAATGAAGAAAATGCGATTAGGGTTGTCGTGCGGCGCCGCTGTGAAAGGGTGATGGAAAGGATAAAGTGAAAATTAATCGATATATCCAGTAGTCTCGCGACGAGAGCTACTCATACCACGACACCTCTGCTCTAGAGGCCGGCCACGCCGATATACACCAAAAATGGTGAAATATTCCTAAACCAGCTTAACCCGGGGTGAAACTTGATGACTACTCATGTCACGGTACCTCTGCTTTAGAGGTCGGTCAAATCCTAAACGCGCCCATACTGTGATAATACGCCTAAACCGGTTTAACCCAGGGGTGAAACTTACTAGTGGCGAGGATTCGTCCTCCTGGACAAAAGCTCCGTCCTAGTCACAATTAGGAGGGATAGCGGCCACGACCACAAATGCTGAAGTCGGACACACTGGACCAGTGCAGTCTAGATGAACGACCGCCTCTCATCCGACAGGGATATATGCGTATCCTAATCACGCTGAGGTTTTCCGGTGAGAAAGTCCAACGTTGGACTGGATGGGCAACCACCTCTCACCCGGTGGTGATATACGGATATCCAAAGCACGTCGAAATTTTCCGGTGAGAAAGTCCAACTCTAGATCAAACTGGTGCAACGAAAACCACGGTGTCACGCAATCCCGCTTCTGTGACTCACCGAAAATACAGGCCCAAACCCCGTGATACTCTGAACCCATGTGGTCCGCTTGGGGATCTCCTGTCTATGGGACCACAGGGCCAATCGAGGACCACAGGAGCAAACTGAGTAGGATCACGGGGCGATCTTGGTGGTAGAAGCGAACAAAGAAGAAGAAGAAGACGTCATCACATGCACTCTCAGGTACAGCTTCTTTTTGCAAGTTACAGCCAAGTGCTCGCTTGTTTTTATTTATTTTTTCCATTATTATTTGTTATATATGATTGATGTGAATTTGTATTTTCTCTTCTTTGTCCTATTTCTTTGTCTTTTATACCTTTTTATGATTAAGGTGCAAACTGAAGTGTTATAACTGTGTGCTGTTCCTAAATTTGTTTTAAATAGTCTTAACATTTTGTTGTCTTCATCTGCAATCTCATTGAAGCTGCAAGCTGGTGTTCTTTGCAGCTGATGTGGTGGAGATGTTGAAGCATTGTATCATGCTGACTTGGGAAATATGCGAGCTAATTTTTAAGTCCACGAGTGCAGCTAAATAGCAGAAGGTGTGTACTGCTTCTTTAGCAGACTCCGCCGCCATGGAAACTATCGTGGTCCCAGGAGAAGGCTGGTACTGGGGGGGGGGGGGGGGGTACCAACACAGATGTGAGACAGGGTCTTGGTCAGCTCAAGTTCGCCAGGCCTGATATTAGTATGTCAGCTATAGGTTGCTAATTGCCAAATCGATTTGCTATCACAGTCTTACTGCAGTGGATTTCTGTACACACCCACTTATACCTGAATAACTATTCAGTCTTGACATAGTACTTCGCGACCCATCCCCTCAGTGAAGCTTTTTTTTTTTCCTTTCACATTTTGTTTATTTTACCCGAATATGCAGTCAGTGCCGGCATCTCTTGAAATTATCTTGGCTGACTTCGCCGTATTGTCATGAAGTGCGAAGGAAATGATTCACAGGTACGGAGTCTGGAATGGCGAGGAGTGCTGTAAATAATCTGAATGTTGTAAACATTATATTTGCTATAATTTCAAAAGTCAATATAGTTTCATCATATTTTCCCAGTTATACGTGAGCTTTCTCTCTTTGATGTCATATTTTCTATTTTAAATAAATCCTTGTCAAATGTTGGTTTATAAAAATAAAATTTGTAAAATCCAATCCAGTATTTTTTGTCTCGCTGGTGGACTCATCTTCCACTTCCTGGTGTCTGCATCGGCGAAGCAGAAGACTACTGGATAAAAATTATTTATTTCCAGTGTATGACTAATTGGGCAAACAAGATGTATGGATAAGTTTCAGTCACCGTGGGAGATTTGTTTCCAGGATGTTCAAGAAGGAGAATCTGCGGAAGAATTTTCTACGAGTGAAGCAAAACATCGATCAGAATCTTGGAAGGTGGGGCTTTTTTATATGTCAGATTTTGTCGTCTGCATCATGCTTTGTGAAAACACATTCCATTCAAACACCGTCGTTTGTCTGGGAAAACTTGTTAATTTGTATAATATTTTCCACATGTATGTGAGCATATGTGATAATGTTTGTATTCCCTTAAGATATGAGCAGTAAAGTTCATAATGAGCATTTAGGAGTGGAGGCAGGTGCGCTTTCAGTGGCCATTGTGGGTGTTTTTTTTTTCAGTGGCCGTAGTCCACGGAATTCACCTTTTAAATTCTTTTACCACCAACATTTTAAAACTGTTTTATTTTCATATTATGAGGCACTTTTTACTTATATGCTCATGTCAAATCATATGATTATTGCAATAATGGTTCTTTTTGGTATTATAAGACAGTTTTGGAGTAGGTAGAAGTTAGTTGTTTGTGTAGCGCCTTTGATGTAGCACATCTGATATTTTCGTATCACGAGCTGTGTACGAGGATGAAATTATCGAGAGAATTTTGGCGTTAAAGTTAACAGATATTGATGTTGAAGAAAGATTTGCTTTTGCACTGCAGAATATATTTGAAATGGGGCAAACTATTTGATGTGTAGGGCATGAAAGTTATTTACAGCTCTAAAGCCTTTCTTTCATGTTATAAAAAATAGGCAGAAGTTATGTTTTATTAACATTTAATTCATTGGCTTCCATCTCTTTCAATATTCTTACCACTTGTTTTGAATATTCTTCTTGCATCAGCTGGTGGTCCCCCCCACCCAACCCCACCCCATAGCATATTTAATGAGAAAAGTTACATTATATGTCCTTGCCTTCTTTATATATCAGTAACATACATTTTCTACTGTTGAAAGCAAAATCAGTGAGTCAGAAGCAGTTATTGGTGGAGTCTTTAGTGGTAGAAATGTACCGTCATAATCAGAGTCAGACAGTAGAAAAATAGAGCACTAGAGCCTGAAACAATTTTGGATGAAGCCAGAGTCAGTAGAATTGTACCATTTATGAAGAAATTTGAGTCAGTATAAAACAAAAGAGTCAGAATCAGAGATTTTGTGTATTCATTTCACAGCCCTGATTAAATGTTAATACAGTAGCTGATGCTATGAAAAGCTTCCTAATTTGAAACATTATACATTTGTACATCATTTTATCATCATCACCAGACATCTCTACTCATAATGAAGCATAAAGGAAGCAAATGTTCTCCAGCCAATCCTGTCATGAGCAAGTCAAGATACCTCAAACCATGTCTTTCCCACTTCCTTTAGTTCTTCCTGTATTGTGCATCTCCATGTCTCCAATACATGTGCACCATTTACATCAATAAAAATAATCAGCTGAAGATGATGAAATGTCTGGGTGTTAAAGAGAACCTCATCCATTTCACCATCAGTAGAGACAGAAGCAGATTATTTTGTTTCAATGAATTTTGCTATTCATTGCAGACTTTTGTGTCATCTGTATTGACTGAATACAGTTTTTTTTTTTTTGGTAAATGAATAACAGATGCTAGAATGCATGATTCCAAAGTGCCCAGTATGAAGATTTGCATTTTGGTTTAAATCTCAAAGTGAGGCAGTGATGGTATGTGCTTCAAGGGATATTTCAAAGTTGAATGGCTCTGTCAGTCAGTTGCATGTCCCTTGCAGAACTTTGCCTCCCTAACAGCTCTCCTGTAGGCCTCTCAGTCATAAGCAAGATGCAAAATATCAATGATGTCTTGCAGCCATTGTCGCTTTGGTCTTCCTCTCTTTCTTGTTCCCATTATGTACCCTTCCAGGACGGTCTTCTCTAAATTATCATGATGTTTAATGTGTCCAAGATATTTAAGTTTTCTCTGTTTAATCCTCTTTACTATCCAGTCTTATTCAATATTAAGTTCTTGTAGTATGGATATATTTGTTCTTTTTTGTGTCCATGATATTTTATGAACTCTTCTGTGGCATTTACATTCAAAGGCATTTATTTGTTTCTCAGCTGTTTTGTTAAGTATCCAGGTCTCACAGGCATATGGACAACTCTGTAGATGGTGCTATATAGCTCCCTCTGTATTGTTTGTAAAACTGTATTAAGTTTGTATGTGTGCTTGGGGTTTGAGAAGAATGGGTAGGAGAAGAGGGTTATATAACTTATTTGCGTCTGAAAATTAAAATTGTTCATTGTTTTATGTGGCTCAGTTTGTTAATGCCTGGAGTGTTATGTTCTCCTGCAACCAAGCTGCTCTGTCTGTTGTGGCTTACTGAAGAAGTATTAGTGTACTGTACTGTGGTAGTATGTGTATGTGTGTGTAGCTAACTGTCTTGAAGTACTGAATTAAATATTTTTCATTCACTGTTACCAATGTCACCAATTACAGAGCAGATTTACTTGGCTGGTACGCAAGTGACACAACAGACGTCACATTGGTATATGCTGTGTGACACACGAAAACCCAGGACAGAAACCACTAAATATCTGTAGACGAATGTGACCAGTTACATGTAATCAACTCACTCAACATGAATTAATTATCACAGGATTCAGCAGTTACAACAATCAGCAAAAGTTTAATGATGAATTCCAATTTGTTAAATCATCATCATCAGGTGCCGTGCCGACTGGCGTTGGCTATTATGCTTCTCCAGAGTACACGATCCTTCATGCAGGCCATCAGCTCAGTTGGTGATCTCCTCTCACACCATCCCGTCAGACTGTCCAGTATCATTTCTCTTGGTCTTCCTCTTGATCTTCTTCCTTCTATTTTTCTCCTGTTATAATATTTTCAATGCCCCCTCTTCTCATTGCATGTCCTATGAAAGTACATTGTCTCTCTCTTATCTTTTTTACAAGATTTTTTTGTTTCTCCAGCTCTTCTCATACATTCTTCATTAGTTGTTTTTGCTGTCCAGGGGATTCGCAACATTCTTCTAATAAACCACATTCTGCTGCTTCCAATGATTTTTGTGCAGACCTGCCTATTGTCCATGATTCACTTCCATATAACAAGATATGGCATTTTAGGACTCGTTTTCTAACATTCATTGATAAGGGTGTGTTGGCTAATATGTTTCTCATTCTCTGAAATGCAGTCTTTGCTTGGCCTGTTCCGTTCCTGATTTCTGTTCTGCATTTCCCATCTAAAGTTACTACTGCTCCAAGGTATTTGAATTTCTGCACCTGCTTTAGAATAGTTCTGTTTAATTTTATACTGCTTGTTGGTGGATTCTGTTTCTTAGATATAACCATAGTCTCTGTCTTTTTGATGTTTAAAGTAAAGCCATTCTGTTCACTTTCTTTGGCGACTTTATCCAAGAGATTTTGCAGGTCTTGTTAAATGCGTGTTGCAAATGGATGTGGTGTGTAAACTGATGGAAACAGTTACAATGAGAATAGAAAAGTGGTATGGGCGATTACATCACCATGGGACCCTCACACTAACATACAACATCAAAAACATACTAACCTCATATATACAGAAACTCCACACACAACCTTCCAACTAAGAATCACATTTTATCCTAAAAAGGACAGTTACTCTTACAGCACTACATAATAAACTTTACAACTTTTTGTCCTAAAAAGGACAAATCCATGCACCAAAAACTACATTCTGACTTAAACACACATTTGTCCTAACAAGGACAATCAACTACAAAACTTACATGACAAACCAAGTCCTGACAAACATCCTTTCAAGAGAAAAACTCGCACATGATCTGTCTCTACAGTATTCAGATGAAAAAAACTGCCTCATTCATACATCCTGCCACTCAGATCCATGTGACTGAGTTCTCAGTTGGAACACGGAGATACTTTTTTCCGTGCTTGCATAAATAAACAAGTGAGTTGTGATCTATAACTTTTTTTACCACAACTAACAGGGTTTCACACAAAAACTATGTAACAGAATAACATTATGTTACATTGCATGACAATGGCTATTGTGCTGGTGGAAGTGTTAGTGGTCTGTTGGCCACATTCTTGGACAGTCTCTAAACATATTCACTTGTCTGTAATGTCCGTGAGCTCAAGTATCAGTTTCAGGATCTCCAACACATGTGACTCAGTAGACATTGTTGGCACAGTTTTGTTTTGGTAATGGCCGCAGATTTTATATGGTAGTCTGGTGCATGCCATTAGTCTGGACTTTGTTTAGCTAAGTTTATGCCAGACTTGGATATGGAAAGGAAATTTTACTTCAGCGAGACCATGTGTTTGAAAAACTGTTTTCGTTTTTTTGTTGAATCCTTCTGTTGGTATTTTATGATCAAGTTTCCCTGCTGATATATCAAGCATCCCTGACTGATATACCAAGTTTCTGTGACCAGCTTATCAAGTTTCTCCGACTGATGTACCAAGTTTCCCCAACTGATATACCAAGGTTCCTTGATACATATTTAGGCACTCTTCTTCTTCTTCTTCTCTGGAACTGTGAGCTAGTATTCCTTGCAGCTGATGTGAAGGTATTGGGGCACATCATTGTATCAGGTTGGGAGTGGGTAATGGTAGCTATTTTTTTAAGTTCCTGAATGGAGTTAAACAGAAGGGAGCATGCAGTACTTCTTTAGCAGGCTTCACCACCATGTGGAGTGCTGCCCCATTACCCATACTAGGCCTGTTCCTGGGGTTACCAATGGAGATATTGGACTGATTTTGGTCAGTTATAGTTCACCAACCCTGCCGCTAGCATGTCAGATATGGGTCTACCAGATTGGACAGTTTCTTCATCTTCTTTCATGGTAATAATAATATCATGAATTGTATCATTGTTTTTTCTTTCTTTTCTTTTCTTTTATTTCATCTTAATCCAATAAAAGAAGAGAAGATATCTGTAGTTTTGTTTCCTTGTGACCATTCATTCATTTGCACGTCCCTTGCAGAAGTTTGTCTCCCTAACAGCACTCCTGTAGGCCTCTCGGTTGTGAGCAAGATTCCCTGCTGCTGATGCATCCATTTGCAGATCATCAACGGTGTCTTTCAGCCATCTTCGCCTTGGTCTTCTCTTTCTTTTTGCCATTATGCACCCTTCCAAGACAGATTGTGACCATATAAGAAAAATTATCTTATTAATTGCTTAAAAAGTTTTCTTTAATCATATAAGAAGAATTACCTTTTGAATTGTTTTGAGATGCTAGCTAGGACAAAAAAAAAACCTCTCCACTCGAGCCAGTCTTTGGCCTCTGTTTCTGTTTTCCATGTTGCTTGTACTTGTATTTCATTATTCTGTCTGAAAGATTTTGTCTCTTTTTCTTGGTCAGTTTTGTTCTGTCTCTCCTTCTAGAGTCCATTCCATTGCGTGTTTTCATGATCATTTCATTTTCATAATCCATGAATCTCAAAGACTCTTAACTTAAAAGTGATCAACCATCCCTTTTATATGGGACAGTCTTGTATTTGAAGAATTTGTCCCTGAATTTGTATTACTTCAGTTGGGATGGCTAAACATCCCCATTTTTAAAATGTGGCCCATATTGTCCTGTATTTTCATCTTTGTTTGCCACATGTTAGGAAAATACCTGGAAGTTTTCAGTTATCTTAGTGGAAATGTTGCTGTTTTGAATAATATTCACTCTACAGAGAAATACAACAAATAGGCCTTACATTTGTAAGTAAAGTTATAAATCTAGCCTAAATTTTTAGGTTAAAATTTCAATTTAATCTTCTCCCTAAAATCTTTCCCGCCCTGAAAAACAAACAATCTTAGAAAAGATGGTCTGATTACTTCATTTTGTCTCAAGATCTTTGCCGTTATTATGGAACGCTCATGGCACAAACTTACTGTTCTGGCTCTGTGCTTTCAAACATTGCTAGTGTGCTGTCTGTTTTCTTAGTGCTGTTTTCTGGCTTCACATAAAAGAATAGTTTAGATCTGTCTTTTCGTAGAATTTGATATTAGTTTTTAAGGAGTGTTCAGATAGTGAAATGGCTAGTACACTTGCCTCTCATGGGTTGTTGGTTAAGCCTTGGCTGGAAGTGCCTAAGTAAAACTGGGTGACTTAGTTACAAAAAATGAGCATGATGCTATTCTTGGAACTGGGGCAAGGGAGGTGTATGTACATTTGCCAACAGATGAAGAAGCATAGGGCATAGACGCTAACATTATAAGCTCCATAAGCCTCTGTGACCTTAGTTCTAAACTGTAGATTTTGATTTTTGTCCGAGTATCTCAGCCAAACATTGACATTTTTGTGCTTCCCCTACACTTTATCTGTTCCACTTTGGAACTGCAGTTTTTTTTTTTTTTTTAAAACACCTGCCCCTAAGATTCTTGTTCATTCATGTCAGCGGGTTTTTTTTTTTTAATAAGCATTTCTATGTTGGGAACTAGCACACATATGTAAAATAAATCTAGGTTATCAAGCGTGTTCTTAGAATTTCGTAGGGAGGAGAGAGCATATGCAGGATAAGTGGTTTCCAGTTACTTGTGACTGTCAGAGAAGGACTTGTGAAGCAATTTATTTTAACATATGAGTAATAATTTCTGTTTTTTTTTTTTAATAGGCCAATGTTCTGCTACAGATTTTCTTTTGTTAATGTTTTAGCTCCATGAAAAACACATTAATTTTTCTCACTCTAGGCCATATTGAAAAAAAAAAAAAAAGATGAAACTGTGATTTTATAAAGGAGGGTTCACAGTTCAATGTTTTCAGAACTTCTTGCCTTATTAGATCGAGCAGATCTTTTAAGTTCCTTATTCGCAGTAGAAGACAAAACAAAGATAATGAAACTTCTCATTAATCAAGAAGGAAAAATATACATAGAAGGAACAGCTGTTGATGAAGTAAACCAGTTTGCATACCTTGACAGCTACATAGACCAGGATGGTGACACCAGGAAGGAAGTTAGAATCAAGAATCTTGAGAACATATGGCATTCAAAAGTTATAAGCACAAAAACCAAGTTAAGACTATTCAATTCAAATGTGATATCCACCTTCATTTATGAATGCTAAAGCTGGAAATCAACTAAAGAAATAGACAAGAAATTAGACTCTTTTGAAAACAAATGCCTAAGGAAAATACTTGGTATAAAGTGGAACGAATTTAAGAACAACACAGAGATAAGATAGATGAGCAACAACCTGTCTCATGGGTGATCAGAAAAAGAAGATGGACATATGTAGGACATGTGATGAGAAGAAACAATCAGAGAGTACCAAAACAAGCTGTCAAGTGGACCACAACAGATTGAAGAAAAAGAGGTTGACCACATGAAACTCTAAAGAGGGCATTGTTAAGAGAAGCCAGTTTAGTGTGCATAACATCCCTTGATGAAGTTGAAAAACTCGCAGAAAACAGGAAAACTTGGCAAACAACTATGCGAGCCCTATGTGACGTTTAATGGCATGGGAAGGGTGTAGGATGTAAGATTCACTAGAATGATTAGGGAATTTAATACCAAGCTGTTGAAAGACTGACACTTTCATGCACTGTATAGGTGTTATTCTAAAAAAATAATGGCACTCCAGATAGGTTCTCTTGAGGTGTGTATAATTTCACCAAGCTATCCATCCATGTCTTTGAACACTGATTGAGAAAACTTTTTATCATCCAATATGCCCTGTGGTATCTTAAAGGGCAGCAGTAGTCTCCACCAGTTCTCACAGTCTGTAGCCATCCTTTGTTTAGTGATTACAGTGACAGGTTTTGGGAACCTTTTTTGTTACCAATATTTTGTTACTCCCAAGTGTCTACTCAAGGTTCATCATCTTTAGTGAATGAATGATGCTTGCAGATAATGAGCCCTTGAAAATGTATCTGCATGCATGGTCTTTTGTGTAATGACAGTTGTGAACTCTGTCCAGGCGAAATTATTTAGCTCTTTTAAAGTGTTGGGAATAAACACAGGAAAAAAAAACCCAAAACATTTATACTGGAAGTTAGGGAATAATAATTTGTGTGCAGAATTTTAAGAAAATAAGAATCTGTGATCAGTGGCATGAAGGAGAGAACTATGTTATGACTTGCATTGCACTTTCAGTCCACAAATAGGTGTATATGATCACAGTTCTTACAGTGGTAAGATACAGTTATGTCTGAATATATACTTTCAGTATCTGTATTGTTTGCAAATGTTATCAGTGAATCACACAGAATAAGGATTTCTATAATGACTTAAATTCTTGTTTTCACACAGAAAAAAAAAATTGTCTCAGAACAGTTTGGAAGGGTTAGAGTACACATGAGCTCCCTATACATTAACTATCTGTCTGTGTAGTGATTTTCCTGTAATGTGTGTGGGCGTATCTTGAAGCACAGTGTCTGATGAGTGATAGGTGGCTGTGGAATTTAAATAACATTAAAGTTGTTGCAGGGAACATCATTGTAAGAATCACACTTTTCAATAACTAAACATTCTCTCACTATTTGAAGGGAACTGAATTCACATATCCACATAATGACAATATATTGCTAAAAATTTGCAAAATAATGTAGACAGAGGTTCATATTTTTTTTTTTGGGATGCTGCCCCTTAGTCTTCAAGGCTTTGTTTCTTTATCTCTCTCTTTCTCTGTCTCCCTGTCTCAGTCTCTCTCTCTCTCTCTCTCTCTCTCTGTCTCAATACTCTCATACACACACAAACCAAGCAATTTTTTCTCCTGAAGTGATTTTGGTGTCCTTTGTCATTCCTTTTTCTTTCACCTACTCCTGCAAATTCCTACCACCAACAAGAGGACAGTGTTGCCGATTTTGGGAACTACGGGTATGGATGATCTAGCAGGGAATGAACAAACCTCCAAGGACTGTTAGAGAAACATGAAGCAGAGATCAGTGTAGAAAAGACCAAAAGCCATAATAGACAATCAGGATAGTTCAGTGTAAATGTGAAGTTGAAATGGTAACACTTGTGAAGGTGAGTCAGTACGGTTGTCTCACTGAAGCAAGTGAGAGAGAGAGAGAGATAGAGAGATTGATTGATTGATTGATTGATCTTTATTTCAAAAGGGTTAAAAATTGGGCATGCAGGCCAGTCTGACATTCTGCCCTTTATCATACATCTTTCACTCTATTCCAGACGTTCTAGAAATATGCTGTTCATGTAATAAACATAATTAACAGAGAGAGAGAGAGAGAGGGATATCAATGGCTTCAAAGATCTGCAGTGTCCAAGCCGCTGTCCAAGAAAGATTGTAAACATATGATGCTGTTAGAGCTCTGTAATAAAGAACAATAAAGGTCTACTTACAGATTTTCAATTCTGTAGCTACACTCATGGGTCAGATGGCATTGTTAAACCATTTCAGAAAAAAAAAGACACGTGAATAACATTCCTGCAAGTGCATGTATGGCATTCAGATAATTATCAGGGTTATACATGACATTAACTAGTGACTTAAAGTAAACCTAATCACATGAACTAGACTATGACTTCCCAAATACATCAAATTAGGAAAAAAAAATCTGCTTTTTCTTTCTTTTCTGAAGTATATCAAATAAACGGACAGCTTTTTTTTTCTGTTTATTGATTTTCTTTTTGACGCTAATTCATTCATTAGAGAGAAGTGATTCTGGATTTTGTTTCAACAAATAATATTAACTGCAACAGAAATGTGAAGTTGGGTACATAATGACTGTACTTGAAGTGTGACAAGCAGGAAGCGTATCAACTGAGAATTACTCTCTTTGTGGCTTGTTGCATTGCGATGAAGGAGAGGAAAGATAAAACAAGACCAGTCTGGATTGTTTCCTTTCTAAAGTGGGATTTTTGTAACGAAACTCCACTTAATGGGTTTCCTTGATGAACATTGTTTTTGTGATTTGAACTGGGAGAATATATTTTAAAACATGTACAGTTCATCATTGCACTCTTCTCTGTGTCACTGTTTGGTGCATATCATCATGTTGCTTTCCGTTTTTTATAATATGCTTCTGTTTTCCTTAAACTCACCATGTGACCACTGCAAATACAGCAGTTTACTTCGTTCAGGGTGATATTGATGTTGATGGACGTTAACTGTTGCCCTGCATCTTGTTGCTGCTCATCTTCTCCCCTGGCAGATTGGCTTTGTAGAAAATAATTCTGTACATGGGGGGTAGAATTTTGAGCTGTTTGTGCTGATCTGCAGTCTGTACTGGGTGTTTGCCACAGATCATATGTACTGCTCCTTTGTAAAGCAAGTGGAGCCTTTTAGTGTTTGAGACTGAGCAGCAAGTCCTGATTGTGGAATAATAGTAACACATTCAAATACAAAATCATTTTTAATAAATTCAAGTTAGTTCATAGAAATCTTGTGTCACAATGCTCCACCTTACTTGTGGCCACTGTTCAGATCTAACCCTAAACATAGCCAAGTTAGTTCACAGAATTTAGTATCACGATGCTCAACCTTACATGTGGTTACGCGTTAAGTCTGACTCTAAAAATAGCCAACATTTAAACGGTTGTCGTCAACTTAAGCTCAGGCTTGATCTGTACAAGAAAAGTCTTGCATGCTCTGCAGTGAAACTGCAATTCCTTACCCTACCATTTAAAATCCATAAGCAATATTTCTTCTTTGAACTCAAAACTTTTTTAGTATTAACTAGCCTGCAATTATTTGCATCCATAAGATATTTACTCGACTCTCTTATCATTGACTTGTCAACCACCAAGTTTTGTTCTAAAAGATCTTAGTTCTGTACATAATTTGTTTAGAAATCATCCTGAATGAACGTGAGGGAATGTAGTGTGACATGAACTGCATTGAAAATGTATTTGTGAGTGACTCAGTCAGTCAGTCTCAGTCGGTTTGTTTTGCTTGCTATCTTGTTGTATTAGTTACCTCCCATGTTGTTCATTATCTTATATTTGTGAATGTAATAGTCTCATTTTACATTCTTAGATATATTCTTTATGTAATTTGTATACTTGTACCAGACGGATTGTATGGTAACGAATGAACGGTGGAATGTTAGACAGGCCGACGTGCCCAGTTCTTCACCCTTCGAAAATAAAGATGGTTCGTTTGTTCGCGCTCTGCCTGTTATATGGTTGGCAGTCTATCTCGGTAAGAACCATTCACACTTGTGTTGAGAAAGATCCGAACTATTTGCGCTTTGGCTGTCGTTTTCAAATTTGGCCCACTTTTCCTCCTCCGCGAATGCCACCTTGAAGAGTCTTTCCTCCCCTGTCCTTCACCAGTTTTCATGACTGATGGAGAAGTTTGTCGTGGATGTTTACCCGATACCTTTGTATCTCAGCTGTGGTCATTCTCATGACCCTTTTCATTCAAGATCTCATCCTCTTGCGCTGATGTCGAGTGCTCGTCTCTGTGATATATGCTTGGATAATCAGCGTATATGTATATACACCGTGTAACCCAGATTATCCAAGGTAACATGGGGCCGATGCTATCTCGGATAACTGAAAACTCGAATAAAACGGATGGCCACGGCCATTTCGGATAAAAAAAATTAGGGATATATGTTACCTAATTTTATAATACATTATCACTTTAAAATAGCTTCTTTTCATAACATAGTGAATGTAATGTTATATATAAGCGGAAAAAAATACAAATTGATACATATTTTTGTGGTAGGTCAGCTAATAAGTACATCAGTTTTAAGAATAAACTTGTGTATTGTTGTAGTTACATCTTAATATGAAAGGTTTGTCTCACACTGAAGCTAACAATAAAACGATAGAAGGTGGCGAAAGTAAATCGTTTTGTAATATATGTTATCATTTTAAACTTTCTTTTAAAAAAAAAGTACTTCAGATTTTTTAATAGCGATTCCTCACTTCTTGCTTCTTCGCCTCGGATAATAGGGAATCCTTGTTAACCAGGGCTCGATTAATCGGAGTTATATATCGCAGCCATGAGCCATGTATATACATTCTTACTCACGAGTTCACACACTCACTCACTTAGTACCTGTTTTTTTCCTATTATTAAATAGGCTATGTCTTTGTTACTTTGACTTTAAATAATCTTACATTACGAGAGAAAAAAAAAACAGCAAACATGTCTAAAACTGACAGAAGTTTGGAACTTGGGGTGGGGATTCGCTTCTGTTCCAGAGAAGTGATGGTTATTACTATGATGACAGGCTTTCCTCATATCCTAGATGTACTCAAGAAAAATGATTCAAAGTTTCTCAGCTTGCTGCAATGCCAGGCTTCGCAATAAGCTCCATTTCCCTCAAAACAGCGAGAAAATCACGTCGACCTCTTTCCTGTTTCCCCAGACTGTTTTCTCATGTCTGTCTCCAGATCGCACTTCGTGAAAGGAACTTACGTCAGAGCCAGTGCCTTTGCTTTCCGACTGAGACAAGTGCGATAACCATGTTGTTTTTATTTTTCTCTCAGTCCAGCAGACTGGTCGTCATGAAAGTCTGACACTTGATACACATCAGATGGGACAAGAAAGTATTTCTCCCGTAGTTCCAAAGTTATTCAAACTCAGTTGTACGAGTGCTGTGGTAGATCACAGATACGCCCCTTGACAACAGGGCATGCCGTCTGGTATTGATAGCACGTATGTACCATCTATCGCGTGCTCTGACCATTCGTTGCCTCCGATTTGACACTGCAGCTTATAGGACAGCCAGCATTAGTTTACAGCGCTAGTTAGCATTGGTTTAGCTGTGTGCGTGCGTGCGTAAGTCCGTCCGGCACTGGTATACGTGCTTGAAGTATACATCAAGTCGCTGAAGTTAATGCGGCAGTCAGAGAAGTCATAATAGTGGCGATATCTGAATGACTCACTGCGTTTGCGATTATAAGCGCGTTATCTGGTGTTTCGTATGTACGTTTGGGGCTCGTATAACGAAAGAACTTTTTTGTTTTCAAATGGTGAAGAAATGGACAGACAGGACGAATGAGACAGAGAGCTGGAGCAGATAGCACACAGTATGTCAGTCCTGAATCCATCATGGTATAATGAATGCCATCATACAGTAAAATCATTGGAAATGAAGAGCCCGCTGTCAGATGAGGGCTGGAACCCAAGAACTGCACAGAAGTGGCATATTTTTTGTTTGTGTGTGCGTGAGAGAGAGAGAGTTGCAGACCGGTTCTGTCGCGCTTCAGCCGTGAAAATAAGTAACAGGCATGGCTTTGTTAGTAAACTGCCGGAGAGCACCGTCTGAGAATGCACGTCCGCACTGTGAGCCACGTCGTATTTCTGTGTACACTTGACTGTCGGTGCATTAAGAGAGGTAACGCAGATATTCGCACAAAATTCAACCCTGTGTATAGTTGATTACTTTTGGGTTCATATCAGTGGGAGAGGCTGTAAAACCACTTCATGTACGACGTATAAAGTGCCGGTTCACTGTAATCGCAGCCAGATGCATCAGATATCAGTGAAGCGAGCATAAAAGTCTATCAGAGAAATGATAACTAGACTCGTAGTCAGTCAAAACACTCATCCACGAATGGAAACCCAAATTCGACAGGAGATGCAGAAGAAGCGGGGGCTGTAGGTAGTCTCTAAAGAATATGGAATATTGGCCGTCACTGTAAGGAAGTCTTGGAAGGGTACATAATGGGAAAAAGAAAGAGAGGAAGACCAAGGCGAAGATGGCTGCAAGACATCGTTGATGATCTGCAAATGGATGCATCAGCAACACGCATCTTGCTCACAACCGAGAGGCCTACAGGAGTGCTGCCAGGGAGGCAAAGTTCCGCAAGGGACATGCAAGTGAATGAATGCAAGAAAGTATTGATAACGAGAATGCAGACGACCTTGGCATACGGTTACCTCAACAAACTATAGAGCATCCTGCCACATAGTTAAGCAACTCCTGCAAGCCTCACGTCGAGAGTACTAGAGTGCTCATTACAAACACAAGCCTGTATCTGGCGTACAAGGCGAATCATACAGGTTGAACAGGCAAAACCAAACATTCATATTCAGGCTACGAAAAACCATACTACATTAAACGAACACTGCCAACTGTAACCCATACTACAAACATTCACAGTAAGAGGAAAAACAGCTGGGAATTCCCTGCTTCAGATCCTACAACTAAATGAAATGCAAACTGTCAAGGCAATTCACAGTTGAAAACTGTTTATATTTCAAGACTGGATAAAACATGCAAAAGAGGGCCAAATTCTCTACTATGGCATCAGCCCCAAGAGTAAACTCATAACAACGTGGAGATGTGCAGCCACTACCCTACAATCCCAGAAGGGAAGAGCAAGCTATAAATGTTTAGGCTTCCCACAGGTCGTAACAGTCTGAGATATGGGCACTGGTTATCTGCTCCGATACTAGATATTAATATTACCACAGTAGCCTCAGTAATTACCTGTATATACTGTACGTGTTTACAACCTTTGCACGGAGGAACATTTACAGCGTCTTCTGGATGCTAAGTAAAAGATTACATCGTATTACTGTAGCCACTAGTTGCTGGTGGTTCAGTTTTACAGTCATATCTTCTCCCAGCACGCACCCACCCACTCACGCAGAGAGAGAGAGAGAGAGAGAGTATCGAAAGAGTGTATGAAAGAGCCGCCGTATCGTTGTGGCAGCTGTTAACCTTCTGTTTCGTACGGCCCTGAACTAGAAAGATCTTGCGACGAGGTCAGTCGTTAGCTGCGTGTGACACTTGGTAATCGTGTGTATACTGTCAGTAAGCTCTCCGTGCAGATGATTAGGCTGAGAAAAATAAAATAGAAACTGGGAGGGAATATAATAGTTTTGAATATATTCTTTCCTAGAGATTGGCAAGCCCCAATTACCTGTCAGATTTCACCGTCTGATAAATATATACAAACACATACACGCACGCACACACACACGCGCACGCACGCACACACACACACCCGCGCGCACACACACACACACACGTATACACCGTATTTCCTTAATTAAACGCAGGTCTGAAAATAGTCGCCTGCCTCGGCTAAACGGGGGTGGGGGTAGAAGGAGTGGGTGGGGTGTGCTTACGGTGTCATGTTTCGAATAAAAAAAAAACATGCCTCAGATAAACACCGGGTCAGTACCATCGCTTCTATCTTTCTGGTGTGTCGCGATTTTTTTTTTTTTCTGAACTGTATATTTTACATGCCGGTAAAATTATAAGGTCTGTCACGAGGGGAAAGGAAGTTGCGAAACGCTGACGTGTGATAAAGACTAATACCGATGCTGCAGAACCGTAATTGGCATTTTGCAAATAAACACCTGCCTTGAATAGATGCCGGCCTCTATTAAACGCTGGATCACAACAGTTTTGTGAAGCGTTTATTCAAGAAAATACTGTGTATATTATTATTTTGTTATACACACATATACATACACATACAAATGTGTGTATATATTATATATATATTATATATATATATATATATTATATATATATATATATATATATATATATATATATATATATATATAAAGGGAGAGAGGGAGAAGAGAGAGAGAACAAGAAGATATAGGAGAAAGTGGCATTTTTAAACTTCACTTTGTATTTATCTGTGTCGTTTAGAACTGCTGGGCTCAGATCTTCGCCTTTAAAAACAAGTTTTTTCCTCTTTCTATCCAGATTTCTACACTTCATCTCTCTCTCTCTATCCTCCCATCATTATATCTTTCATTCATTCTCAACTCTATTTTTTTTCTATCATGTTGTCACTCCACACCCGCACATTTAATGTGTCGTAATGGACCAGGGGAACAGAAGTAAGGGTAGACAAAAAGAGACATGGAGAAGAACAACAGAAAGGATGTTGAGCAATAGATGGCTCACCTGGGCAAGAGCAGGAAAAAAAAAGGACAGGCATTTGTGGAAAACCCTTGTGGAAGCCCCATGTACCCTGGGCACTTAAGGTTCAGAGAGAGAGAGAGAGAGAGAGAGAGAGAGAGAGAATGAATGAATGAATGAATAATCTTTATTTTTAAAGGGTAAAGAATTGGGCACGCAGGCCCGTCTTACATTCTGCCCTTCATCACTCCATCTTTCATTCTTCCCACACACTTGATTTAGTACAAATATACAAATTAAATTAGGAAAAAACTTATCAAAGAGAGAGAGAGAGAGAGAGAGAGAGAATGGAGCAGAATCTAAAATTTTGACCCACTCTTGTCCAGTATTTACGGGTTATGTTCTGCTTCTTTAAATATTAATACTTTTTGTCTATTTAATAGTTTAATAATCTCCCCCCTCCCCCCCCCCGCATTAATACTTTTTCTGTTTAATAATCCCCCCTACCCCCTCCAAAAAGTCTTTATTATCTTTAGCTGTTTATTTTGTGTCACAAGTTTCTTTTTTTTTTCTTTTCTGCCTCTAGAGCGACACCATTTACATAACATTATTATTAGTTATTTTATTGTATTATTAGTTGTACTTCTGACGATTATACCAGGTATTTTATTGATAATATATCTCAACGTAGACTGGTTAGTGAAGGAGGCAACGTCAGATAAACGCAGAGGATTACAATGGACCCGCGACACCGCACTGGAGGACCTTGACTTTGCCGACGACATTTGTTCTGCTGTCAAGCAGGCACAGAGATATACAGGATAAAATAATCAAGCTAACCCAAAATGCCAGCAAAATAGGTTTAAAGATCAGCGTGGGAAAGACAAAGTTAATGAAGCAAAATGTGAACAGCAGCAATATACTGAGAGTAGGTAACATGTTAGTGGAGGAGGTCAGTGAATTTGTATATAATAATAAATAGTAGAGTATTAGAAGATGGAGACAGCATAGAGGACATCACGAGCAGACTTACTAGAGCAGACCAGGCTTTTGGCAATGTTACAGACTAAATGGAAATCTAAAAAAAAAAAAAGTACGAAGATGAAAATCAGGATATTTAAGAGTAATGTTCTCTATGGAAGTGAATGCTGGAAAATCACCAAAACTATAGAAAAAAAAGCTGAAATTTTTTTTTTCGGACTAAATGTTTACGAAGAATTAGAAGAATATTTTAGCTAAACACTACCAGAAACAACATCTTGTTGGCGAAATGCAAATGAAGCCACTGACAACAGTTATTGAGGAAAGACGCTGGCGGTGGTTGGGACTTGTGCTCGGGATGAATGACGACTCGCTACAAAAAAAATACCACTAAATGGACACCACATGGGAATAGAAGTAAGGGTAGACCAAAGGAGACATGGAGAACAACAACAGAGAGGATGTTGAGCAATAGAAAGCTCTCTTGGGCAAGAGCGAAAAAAAAAACCCAAAGGACAAGCGTTTGTGGAAAACCCTTACGGAAGCCCCATGTGCCTTGGGCACTTAAGGCTCATAGAATTATATATATATATATATATATATATATAACGTTTCAGAAAATTGAAAAGTATTTAAAGCGGACGAAAAGATCAGAATTCTTTGGACATGTAAGGAAGATAGAAATTAGAAAACGTGATAAGCATAGGTAGGAAAACTCAAGGTTAAAAAAAAAAAAAAGAGTGAGGCCAAGAGAAAAATATATGAACGTGGTGGCAGCAGGAAGGAAAGCCAGTCTGTCTAATTTCTGCTTAAAAAAAAAAAGACATGGGGTGAAAACGCTGTCCGATTTGACTGTTAGCGATCCATAGCTAACATGCTAGCATCAGGGTTGGCGAACTCTAGCTGATATGCAAGCATCAGGGTTGGCGAACTGCAGTTGATATGCTAGCGTCAGGGTTGGCGAACTGCAGTTGATATGCTAGCGTCAGGGTTGGCGAACTGTAGCTGACACACTAGCCTCAGGGTTGGCGAACCGTAGCTGACATGCTAGCGTCAGGGTTGGCAACCCATATCTAACCGAGACCCTGTCCCACCTGTCCTTTGGTACCCCCAGTAACAGGCTTAGCCTGGCTAACGGGACAGGGATCGCCATAGTCCCCATGGAGGCGTAGTCGGCTAAAGAAGTATTGCAACCCCACCCCTTGCTTTTTTAGTTCCATTCAAGAGCTGAAAAAATAGCCGCCATAACCCGCTCCTTAGCCGACACGATGCTGTACCTAAACATCCTCATTGCATAGGCTGCAAAGCACACAAGTTCAAGGGAGATTAAAGAATAAAAGATAGGTGTTAAACATATGCTTTCCTTCAGAGCATAATTTTGTAAAAAAGAATGAATGAAAATAAACAAGTACACGGTTAATGCAGTAAAAATTTGGATTCACTTGGCACAGTATAACAGCAAGATTTTACAGTGGACTTTAACAACCATAATAAATTTCAACAGTTTTACTTTCAATGGCAATCCGGTGACTCTCAGAAACTGGGCCTCTGGAACTAGAAGTCGCGTACTGGAGAAGCCAGACGTGGCAGAACATCTTGATCTGACATTGTCTTCACGTCGGCGCCTAGCGTGATAATTGCAGTTGTAAATACTGTTTAAAAAATGAACATGGTATGTATGTGTCATAGGGAATGGCGCAGTTTAAAGTTCGGTATTCTTTAGAACTTGGCTTCCTTCAATCAGTGTTAACTCTTGGCATCCTTCAGTCGGTGTTAACTTCAACATTTAACCTCAGTGTTTAAGTGTTAACTCTTGGTTTCCTTCAGTCAGTGTTTAACACTTGCTTTCCATGTTCAGTGTTAGCTCTTGACTTCCTTCAATCAGTGTTTACTTTAACGCTTGGTTTCCAATAGTCAGATTGTTTTCTTTTTTTTTCTTGTGGCTATTGTATTGTCCTTGCTATTGTCCCTGATTAAGGCGGCATGACCGAAATATTGGCTTACTGTTGTTTTTTTGAGTTCCTCGTTTTATTCTAGTTTTCTCCTACTGCCGATTCTTCCATATTCCTTCCTCATCCTACTGTTGCTCTGCCGAAAAGCGTTGGTTATCATGCTTTTCTACAATTCCGTGCTCCGAGTGCTAATCATAAGCTGTGCTGGCGTTCTTTGTCTATGCCATCTAGTTAATCCGTCCAGCATTTTCTCTCTCCGTCAACCTCGGTCTCTTTTGCCTTCTATCTTTCCTGTTGTCACGATGTATTCTAGCTTGCCTCGCCGTAGAACGTGTCCTAAGAATCTAGATTATCTGTTTCTGACTTTTGTTATTGTTTGCCTCGTCTCTACAGCCTCTCCTCTCAGAACCTCCTAGTTTGATTTCTTAGTTGTCCATGGTATTCGCAGCATTCTTCTAAGAAACCAAAGTTCAGTAGCTTCTAGTTGGCGTTGTACTTCATTAGTGACTGACCATGCCTTGCATCCGTAAAATAAAATTGGCTCAATGTGACTCTGGAGTGCTCTTTTCCTCACTCCCGATGACAGTGATTTATTACACAGAATGCTCTTCATTTTCTGAAACGTTATTTTGGGCTTGAATTATTCTGCTCTTTATCTCAGTTTTTTTTTTTTATACTTTATCTGAGATCAGTAGTGTCCCCAAATATCTAAACTTGTCCACCTGTTTCAGCGTTGTACTGTTTACTGTTATTTTACATTTAGGAATCTCTTTCTTTGAGATGACCATAACTTCTGTTTTCTTCTTGTTCAAGGTAAGACCCCCTGTTTTCACTTTCTTTTACTAAAACGTCCATCAGTTCTTGTAGTTCTTTTTCACTCTTTGCTATTAATACCGTATCATCTGCATATCTCAAGTTGTTCAAGTTGTTCAAGTTGTATCCGCCCACTGATATTCCGGGTAGTTCATCTGTATGACACATGATATTCTCACTGTATAAGGAAAATAAATCAGGTGATAACACACATCCCTGGCACACTCAGATTTTAATTTCTTGATATGTGGCAGTTTCTTGTTCTACTTTTATTGCTGCTGATTACTGCCAATAAATATTTTAAAATAATTCTCAGGACCTTTCCATCTATGTTTAATTTTTCTAACATTTCCATTGTTGTGTCTTACTTTGTTAAAGGCCTTGCAGTAATATATAAAACACACATATAGAACAGTCTTAACACACACACACACACACACACACATATATATATATATATTGCATTACTTGTAGCCTTCCCTTTGACAAATCCATATTGTTCTTCTGCAGTCTCTAGTTTTATTTTAGCTCATACTCGTTGCATGATTATAGGGAGCAGAATTTTGATGACGTGGCAAATAAGGCTGATCGTTCTATGATCTTCACATTCTAATGCGCCTGATTTATTTGGTGTATCGATGAATATTGATTTCATTAGATCATTTGGTATATATCCAGTATTGTGGATGTCATTCAAAAGTTTAGTTATTATTTCTATTCTATATTCCTCAAGTGCTTTCAACTCTTCTTTAGTTATGTTGTCTGGACCCAGTGCTTTATTATTCTTCATTTAGTGGATGGCTTCTGTGACTTCTGCTGCTATTATAGTAGGTCCCTGACAGTTATTTTAAGGGTCTGGATAAGTTCTTTCATCACTGTATAAGTCTTTGATGTATAATTCCACCTTTCTATTATTTCTTCTCTTCTCATGATAATTTCTCCCTCCTTTGATTTAAGACATCCAGTTTTGTGATGTGTCCTTCTGTCTGTTAATTCATCTATGTTTTTGTGTTACCTTGGTGGTGATGTTATGTTTTTTTTTTTGCATTTATCCACTCTTCTTTTGCTTTGTTATCTATTTTTCATGTCTTGATTTAGTTCTTTATATTTGTTTTTGTTATATTTCACTGTGTTGCTTGTGTTATCACTGATCTTGTCATTCTTGTTTAGTCTCCGTTTATCCATTCAGTTTAGAATTTCGTCCGTCCTGCATATTTTTCGCAGGTCTTTTTTTAAACTCAGGTATAACCTCCTTTGATGTTTGTTGAATAGCGTATTCTCTTAACATTTCCCACTGATTGTCGATGCCATCGATTTTTGCTATTGCATTGCATCTGTTTTTTGTTTTTTTAACAGTGATGTATTTTTCTCTCAGACTGTTGCCTGTTTTCAGTAGTGCTAAGTTCAATTTTATATTGCCTCTCACTTTCTTGATTTTCTTCAGTTTAATTCTAATTTTTCCTATTACCAGACCATGGTCGCTGTCACAATCTGCCTCTGGCCTAGTCTTCACTGACAAAAGAGCATTTCTAAATCTTGTATGTATTAGTATGGAGCCAGTTTGATTTTTGGGTGGTATAATCAAGGCTTTTCCAGGTCCACAGACGTCTAGGGTGTTGCTGGAATCATGTGTTGTCAACTCTCGTGTCCTGGATCCACAGCCCATTCTATCATTTTATCACCTTTGTCATTTCCTTCTCTGTGGCCAAACCCTCCACTTACCCTCCTCATTCTATACGTTCTTGTAGAAAACTGAATAATCTCTGCCTGCCTTAACTCCACAAATAAGAGAAGACAGGTTTGAATGGAAAGGAAGTAAGGCAGTGGCAGTTTTTTTGTGGATGGAACAGAAAATCTTACCGGGAAATAAGACTGCCGTTATCAGGGCCATTGTTTGCGGTGACGCTCATTATAAAAAGCTTTCTCGTTTAAGATTTTTCTTGTTTTGTTCGTCGGGGTTGTCAATATTTGCATTGGTTTGTAACATTATCCTGCCTGATTTGAAGTAAAATATTTCCTCGCTCATGCCGGGGATTTTCACGGATACTAGAGATGTTCCGGATGTTAGATTTCGAGTTTTCTGCCAAATATGAAAACTCTTGAGTTGTCTGTTCGGGTGGGATACGGAGTGTAAATAGATAAATCCATCAAGAGCACTTTGTCTAGAGTGTACATGTTTGATGTGTATGAAATTGTCTGCCGTAATTATGACTAAATATTTTATATTAAATTTTAAAAAGTATTTATGTCCCATATAGTTTTTGGCCATTATAGAAGTTTGCTACTTATAAAGTACTAGTTTAACAGTAATTAATACTCACGAGTTAAAACTTTATAATGCTTACACAGATTTAAAAATTGATTAATCAAAATTAAATTTAGGCTTATGAACTTTCACCTTTCGGATATATTTTAAAAAACGAATATTAAAAACGTGTTGTCATTATTCAGTAGAATGTGAACTCGAATAGAATATTCCTTATATATACGTAATAGAATATTGCGTATGTATACGTAATAGAATATTCCGTGCATATACACGTAACTAATAGGAGCGGTAGTTCTTTAGCAGTCTCTGTTTTTCTTGCAATCTTCTTAAGCGATGCTAGGTTGGGACCTCATATACAAGGGGATGGAATTCACGCCTAGCTCAGATAGCCGTTCAGTCCGTATCGCCGACATTGTATACACGGTTTGCAAAAAGATGGCTTCTAGAAGGAGACCACACATCTCGTCTCATGTAGATGGATCACGATCTAACTGCGAACCAGCTTGTGGTAGTTGATGCTGTGGTGAGGGCATCAGATCAGACAAGGAACGCTCTGAAGTTGTTACGTTTACCTTCCGAAACGGGCTTAAAAAAAAGAGCAAGCTTTTAAGCAGGCTCCATCAATGAAGAAAACACATCGTTCCCCGCCCTGTTGACCAGATTGCAGTAACGCATTGGATTAGCACAGCTTGAAGGTAGGGTAGTTGCTTTGATCAGGTGAGATTCCTCAGCCTTCACGGTAATGTCATTTCTACTGCCTTTAACTCCAGTAGAGCAAGGTCTGAAATATTCCCCGTCCAGTATTCATATGTCTAAAAAAAATTCTTATCATAAGATACGGAGTACATCACGTACAGAGCAAATAACAGTTATGCCACGATGGAATAAGTAAATATTAAAAGTATGTTTTAGATGTTTTGGCATCATAATCATCGCCACACTACGGACGCGCCCAAATGTCCTCCGATCTGCTCTCCCTTTGAAGTATGATCTTATCCCAGCAAAGGCGCGTGTGTTCCGCAGCTACGGCGCGTTTCCGTTCCAGCTGGAGGGCGATGGTAGAGAAGATATAAACCACCACTTCCAGTGTGAGGTGCTGTGACGTTATCGATTTCGCCACACTCTCTTCGAAATTGATGAGATAACGAGAATTTTATGGGAATGTCTGATATTTGGACTACGTAGTATACTGAACATGTTAGGAAAAAGACAGAGGAGTGAATGGTATGGGTGAGCGGTATGCGTGAGGAAATTCTAGAAAGAAGAGGAAGATATCAAGGGACAAGTAAACTTGCAGGGTGTGGTCAGCTTACGTTTCAGCATGAGGCATATGTCGGACACACGTACACAAAGTTGAAATGAGTCACAGGTGGGCTAGTCAATAGTGACTTGACCATGGATCTGCAAGGTTGTAGCTCCATGCTCTACCGCTGGCACACGACAGTCCGACAAGTAATGAGATTGATTTTATTATGGCCAAGACAAAAATGGCATCTATGAAGCAAAGCACGGAATCCAAAGAGGCAACCTGCGTCTGTGATCTGGCAACTTTTCATCGCCGCCCGATAAGCAGCCGACAAACAAGCCGCCATTTTGTTGACCTAGTCAGATGTGCATTGTCACGTAATCAGCATGGAGCAAAAAACTAACATTAAATTCCGTTTAAAACTCGGAAAAAGTGCCATTGAGACATTTGAATTGATGCGACAAGTTTATGGGAATAATTGTTTATCTCATGCTCAGATACTCAGGTGGTATTCACGATTCAAAAGTGGCGTGGAAACGATTATAAATGCAACTAGATATGAACGCTCAGTTTCTGTGCGTATGAGGAACTCATTGCAAAAGTCAGAGAACGGATACAAGAAAATCGTTGTTTGACTGAGAGGATGATGGCAGATGAATTTGGTTGTAACCGAAAGACCATTCGTAAAATTTTAGTGGAAGATTTGGGCAAGAAAAAAGTTGCTTGCCGGTTTGTACCACATGCGTTGTCTGATGACTAAAAACATCAGCGTGTTGAGTACGCAAAAGGCATCATCAAAACGTGTCGCAGAAATAATAAACATTTCTTCAATTTGATTGTTGCAGAGGATGAAACACGGATTTTCCGCTATGATCCCACAACTAAACGCCAAAGTGCTAAGTGGAAGTCATCATCATCACCAAAGGCAAAAAATTTCGTCTTCAAAAATCGAAAATGAAGACACTGTTGGTGTGCTTCAGCGACAGCAAAGGAGTTATTCACAAAGAATTTATTCCACAGGGACAGACTGTCACTGCCAAAGTTTATTTAAGCATTTTGAAACAGCTATTGAAAAGGATTCTCCGAGTACGACCCGAGTATTCAACACCTGGCAGTTTTTTTCCTTCTTCATGATAATGCACCGGGTCACCGAGCGGTAGTTGTACAGGAATTTTTGGCCCTAAAGCATGTGTGTTCTCAACCATCCACCCTATTCCCCACATTTGTCTCCCTGCGATGATTTTCTATTCCCAAAATTAAAGTTACCATTGAAAGAACGCTTCTTTGGCGATACTGATGACATCCAAAGGGCCGTAACATCGAGTTTAAGGGCCATACCAACAGAAAAACTGCAGAGGTCGTTCCAGTGTTTGTTAGATCGTGCCACTCGCTTTATCAGTTTACAAGGGGCTTACTTTGAATAAAATACAGGTTAAATTTTCAACTGTTGTTTATTTTATTTTTTATGTAATTAGTCTCATTACTTAATTGTCTGACCTTGTATAAAACCTCAGAAAACGGAAGATATCTGCCTCTGTGTATGGAAAGACACATCGAAATGAGCTGAACAATTTTCACACCAGGAAATAAATGGAAAATAGAAAATAACGGGAAAGTTAAGGGACTTTGACATAGCCACCAGCGGATGAAATTGAAGGAGAAGGGAGGGGGTTACTAAAGAAAAATATTATCTTAGCCTGGGGTGTCCAACTTCAGTGACGTCAGTGACTGTGTAGCATTGCCTTGTAAGTAATGATTATTCATTTCATTCATTTGCATGTCCCTTGCGGAACTTTGCCTCCCTAACACCACTCCTGTAGGCTCTCAGTTGTGAGCAAGATGGCCTGCCGCTGCTGCATCCATTTGCAGATCGTCAACGATGTCTTGCAGCCATCTTCGTTTTGGTCTTCCTCTTTTTCTTTTTCCCATTATGTATCCTTCCAATAAGGTCTTCTCTAAATTATCATGACTTTTAATGTGTCCAAAATATTTAAGTTTTCTCTCTTTAATCCTCTTTACTAGCCAGCCTTCTTCAGTATTAAGCTCTTGTAGTATAGATATATTTGTTCTTTTTTGTGTCCACGATATTTGAAGAACTCTTCTGTAGCATTTACATTCAAAGGCATTTATGTGTTTCTCAGCGGTTTTGTTAAGTGTCCAGGTCTTACAGGCATATGTTGTGATGCATGCCCTTAAAAATCTTATTTTTGTGGTTCCGTCTGCTCCTCTCCACAGATTCTTTATTTGTTTTACTTTCTGAAGAGCGATAGATGTCCTCCTTTTAATTTCCCTCATTGTATCTCCATTATTAGTAGTGATCCAAGATATTCAAAACTCTCCACTTCTTCCAGTTTTTCTTCATTGATACATATTTCAGCTGCCTTGTTTGTTTTTTCAGTTGTCATCAGTTTAGTTTTCTTTGCATTGAGATAGAGGTTCTGCTCTTCGCTGTTCTTACGGACTGACATAATTAGTTTTTCCATTCCTTTTTGTGTTGAGGACAGTAATACTGTGTCATCAGCATATCTAATCTCTTGTATTTCATAACCTCCAGTTGTTATGGCGTAGTAATATTCTTTGTCTACATCTTCTATAACATTCCTCATTATATTTTCAGTATACAAGTTAAATGAGTAGGGTGACAATATGCACCCCTGACGGACCCCTTGTTTTATGTCAAACCAAGTTGTTGTTTCACCATTTATTCTTACTGCTGCTTGTTGGTCTAGATACAGCAGTGATGTTAATTGTATCAAATTTGTTGGAAATCCCATTTTTTTCATTATTTCCCAAAGTTTCTGGTGTTGTACACAATCAAATGCCTTTGGGTAGTCTATAAAGGATAAATATAGATTCACATTAAACTCTCTGCATTTCTCTATTATTAATCTTAGATTGAATATATGATCTCTTGATCCTCTTCCTTGCCTGAAACCAGCTTGGACCATATTGACTTATTCTATTTTCTTTCGAAGTCTACCCGTTATGATTTTTAACAGAATTTTACTGGCATGACTAATCAGGGCAACAGTTCTGTAGTTTGTGTATAAGTTCAGGTTACCCTTTTTTGGCAGTGGTATGAATACAGTTCTTTTCCATTCTTTTGTCCAAATACCTGAATGCCATATCTTTTTACATAGTGCATGATAGATTGTTGCACACTCCTTTCCTCCTGCTTTAATAAATTCAGCTGTTATCTCATCACATCCTGGTGATTTACCATTTTTCAGATTCTTTATTGCCCATAAAACTTAATGATTATAGTATTATTATTATTAATGATTATGAATATAATTATAAATATTTTGAATGGGATTATGAATATGATTTTGAATGGGATATGAATACGATTTTAAGTTTGATAATTAATATGATTATGAATATAATTGTGAATGTGATTATGGATATGATTATGAATATATTGTAGTCATAATAGTAACATCTAATAGCAACAGCAAAAGTAAATATGAAAATTAGAGCAAGGTAGAAAAACAAACTTCCATTACACTAGCACAACAAGACAAAAGTAAATAGAAGAGACAAACAAATAGAAAAGGCAGCCACACTAAAAAGCGAGGACACAATAAGACCTCCGACGTGAAAGAGCAAGATAATGACTTAGATAAGTGACAATTATATATACGGAATTGACGCAGACTGGCACGTATGACACGTAGTAGCTTGCTAATCTTAGGATTCTATTGCACGCGGTTTTTAAATAAAGGAGTTACCAACTCGGCCAGCTGATCAGTTACATATTTATTATTATGACATATAAGTCACGGGGCAGTTGGAGAGAGGAGACAAACAGAGAAGAACACCAGACGAAAAAACAGACGATCAGATAAGAACAGAAGGAGACATGCAGTTTTAGAGGGACAGAGAACAGAAGAACAGACAATCAGAGAAGAACAGACAATCAGAGAAGAACACCAGACGGAGGAACATACAATCAGAGAAGAACACCAGACGGAAGAACAGAATCAAAGAAGGACAGACAATCAGAGAAGAACAGCAGAAGGAGAACACACACCAGAGAAGACACGAGGGAGAAAGAAGACGCAGGTAACGACAGATGGAACAGATTCAGGAGATCAGTTTAGAACCAGAGTTAGTTTTATGACAAACAGAAATTGTCTCAAGTTCGAAAAGTGTTTATTTTAGTACTGCGTGAGGAACCCAGAAGATCTGATACATTTGAGACGTTGTGTAAAGGATGCAGACGAAGAATTAGTTGACCACCTTGTTGCAGATCTATTAGAAAACAGAGTTTGAATCGTCCTAGTATCAAGTGTAGAATATTTTGAAGTTGAGAACGTTGACGAAATGTTGCATCTAGAATATGCTAGAGTTTGATATAGTGAAAAGATGATTATGTGGTTCAACGACGAAACTAACGAAGTTTATGTCATATTACATCTTATTTCAAGTTATGTGGTCAACAATAAATCTGATACCTTAATTGTCAGAATTAAATAATGCAGTGAACATTTCATCGGACTTGCTCCGGTCTAGTGTATGTTGCAGTGTTTGTGAAACCTATCTAGACAACAGTAGTCAGGTTGTGTGTGAAGATAACCTTAGAAATATTCATCAATTTCATCGATAAAAGTGGCTGTATTACAAGACAGTAATAATAAGAGAACACATCAATCCATCAGTATGTAATTCAAAACCCCCTTTTTAGTCAAAAATATATAATTCACAATCTTCAATATTATAACTGAAACTGTTTATGGAAATCCAGTGCAGAGCCACATATAAATCAGCTAGTTTTTTTTTTCTTCCCCAGTTGACATAAAAATGAATAAAGATGAATTGATATTATTTAATTAGTTTTTTTTTCCAAATGTTTTGAAGAAAAAACATGTTAATTTTAACCAGATAAATTACTTTTTTCATAATAATCTGGCGGGACGCAAAAAGTGTCGCATACCGCCGAAAAGTCTCGCGGGCCACCAGTTGGACACCCGTGACTCAAGTCACGCTCGCAAAATGTCGCCGCTGAAATCCTTGTGGCATGTTAGGTTTAGCAGCGTTACGGTTGTTCACTAACTGCTCAGCAGGTGAACTTTTGTCAACAGAGTTCATGAGGATAGTAGTGGGAAGCGGTTCGGCTGTGTAACCTTGCGCAAGTCAACAGCAGAGTTACTCATTTCCTTTTCTTCTCGTTTTTAACGTAATACCAGTTTAGTAAAAAGTTTCTTCATCGTCTCTCTCTCTCTCTCTCTCTCTGACAACTGCCCCACCAACTTATGTGAAACTTACAAGTAAAATTCCTTCTTATAACTTCAAACTTTGTCAACGTCTGTTTGATATGGACTATATGCCTCCCTAAGCATAGTCTAACGTAGTTAAAAAGTATGGCTTGATTGTTATATTTTTAAACAGCTTTTCTGTAAATTTTAGTTTTGAATGAATGTAGGAATGCAAGTTTATTTCATGCTGTTGCGTAAATCAGAGTGTAGAGTGTATGGACAAGAGATAAGTTTATTATTTATTTATGTAATCATTTAATTGTGTCTTCATGATTATTAATGCTCATTAACAAATACTGAATGACTGCGACTGAGTGAAAGCTGTATGATGAAGGGCAGAATGTTAGACGGGCCTGCGTGCCCAATTCTTAACCCTTTGAAAATAAAGTACGTTCGTTCTGTCTGTCACACACACACACACACTTTCTATCTGTCTTTCTGTCTGTCTGCGTCTCCCCACCCCTCTCTCATATCTTGTATAAAAAAGACATAGGTTGAAGCATGTCAGTTCTTTTTCATGATTAAATTGAAGTCGCTCATAACTTTTAAAAATTTTAAGTTTGAACATCAGTCCCTTGTACGTTAGTACCTTGTGCAAAAGTTGTTATTGTTTTTTTGTACATTAATATCTTGTTTATTAGTTTCTCCTGCATTGGTGCCTTGTATATTAGTGTCTTGTATGTTGGTTCCTTGTACGTACAAATATGTGCCTTGTAAATTAGTGCATGTACGTTAGTGTTCTCTTTGATGATCTGCAAATGGATGCATCAGCAGCAGGCCATCTTGCTCACAACCGAGAGGCCTACAGGGGAGCTGTTGGGGAGGCAAAGTTCCGCAAGGGATATGCAAATGAATGAATGAATGAACGTTAGTGTTCTGTACATTAGTTCCTTGTAAGTTAATGCCCTGTACATTATTGTCGTGTACCTTAGTTCCTTGCACTTTAGTACCTTTGCTGTTCTCGTGGCATGGTATTCACGAGTTACATTATTAGTTAACACCAGATATTTTCGGAAAGCACAAATGGCCGCGATGATAGGATAAACTAAACAACGCACGCCGTGCAGGAAGGAACGCATAACTCTCGTTTATTCTCATTAAGCGACGTAACTACAGAATTTCTTATATCCCTGTATATCCCAAGGTATGTTTTCTGACCAGATTTGCCCTGAATACAAGTGATACTCCAGTACTGATTCCCAGGCGAAAATATCAAGGCTACATTAGCTAACTGCAGTTTGTTTTTGTTTTTTAAATTCCGCTGTCGGCCATGCCGAGAAGTGGTAGTTGTAGACGCGGCCATGTTTGGTGACTGTTATGAGAGATGTCCTTCAAGAGATATGAAGTAAACTGTTATGTTAGAATTTTTAGGGGGTATGATTTGAGGGTGGAGATGCTGTCCGTTTTTTGGCAATCAGCTACCCATAGCTGACCAAGACCCTATCCCACATCTCTGTTGGATCCCTTGTAACAGGCCTAGCCTGACTAGCGGGTCAGGGATCGCCATAGCCTCCATGGTGGTGGAGTTGCTTAAGAAGCTTTGCAACCCCCCCCCCCCCCCCCCCGCTTTTTAGATTCACTCAGGGACTGAAAAAAATAACCACCATAACCCGCTCCGAATTCGACACGATGCTGTGCCTCAACATCCTCACCGCATCGCCTGCAGAGAAACACCAGGCTGGTAGTTCCAGGAAGACTGAAAGAAACAAAATGGACATAATTATTGGAAGATAGGAGTGGGTGTCACACGAAAGATCTGTCCTTGATTGTCTGCCCATGTAACAGTAACCCGAAGATGTAGACTGCAACGATAGAGATGCTATAGCAAGACAGTCATCCCTACATGCGGTATGTGATACTTTTTGTCAGTATACTTGTATACAGTCACGCGCCGACTTAAAGGCCGCATTTGGGACCGGCCGTCTGGCCGTAAGTCGATACTCACTACTATAATATGTTACAAGATGATTAGACATGTTTACAACCAATTTAAAATAGTAACTGAAAGTAAACTGCGTAGAAATTAATCACAAAATATGAATCATAAAGCATTAAATAAAGATTCATATTATGATAACTTTTCTGTGACACACAGAAATACACATACATACCTACACACGTAGTACAGCATTGTATAATAGCTTATATATTTCAGTTAAAAACAAAAAAGCACAGAAAACATCGGCCCGCGAGACTTTTTTGGCGGTATGCGAGACTTTTTTGTGTCCCGCGAGATTATTATGAAAAAAGTAATTTATCTGGTTAAAATTAACATGTTTTGTCTTCAAAACATGTTAAAAACATTTGAAAAAAAAACTGATTAAATAATATCAATTCACCTTTATTCATTTTTATGTCAGTTGGGGGAAAAAAATGAGCGTCTGCGTCGATCGCTCCTTTCGAGCGTGAGCAGGAGCCGCCCCGGAAGTGAAGGATTATATTCGACCAGTAAGCATGATATCAACGGCTACAACCTGGAAATATTCAAAACGAGATAAATCTTTCAGGTTTCACTTAGTCGTTTCATCGTACAGAAACTGCATCTCTTGGGTCTACGGTTCTTTGTTTAGCACGTTTTTATGGAGGTTGAGGAAGATGGGGTACATTATACAAACTTTTCAGTTAAAAACAAAAAACAAAAAAAAAAAGCACAGAAAACATTGGCCCGCGAGACTTTTTTGTGTCCCGCGAGATTATTATGAAAAAGTAATTTATCTGGTTACAATTAACATGTTTTGTCTTCAAAACATGTTAAAAACATTTGAAAAAAAAACTGATTAAATAATATCAATTCACCTTTATTCATTTTTATATCAGTTGGGGGAAAAAAATGAGCGTCTGCGTCGATCGCTCCTTTCGAGCGTGAGCAGGAGCCGCCCCGGAAGTGAAGGATTATATTCGACCAGTAAGCATGATATCAACGGCTACAACCTGGAAATATTCAAAACGAGATAAATCTTTCAGGTTTCACTTAGTCGTTTCATCGTACAGAAACTGCATCTCTTGGGTCTACGGTTCTTTGTTTAGCACGTTTTTATGGAGGTTGAGGAAGATGGGGTACATTATACAAACTTTTCAGTTAAAAACAAAAAACAAAAAAAAAACACAGAAAATAGTGATGTCCTATACTTTAATAAGAGCTAGATCAGTACTTCAGAAATTACTGAGCTATTTGCGTGTAATAACTATAGAGGAACGAACGAACGAACATACTTTATTTTCAAATGGTTAAGAATTGGACAGGCAGGTCCGCCTAACATTCTGCCCGTCATCATACCGCTTTCACTCAGTCACAGTCATTCTGAGGCGAGCGACAGTTTTTTTAGTAAGGTGCAGGATGATATAACAGATGAACGAGGAAAGAAAAAAAAACTCGCTGGAGGCAATAAATGCAACCAATATTTTGGCAAAACAATTACCTGGTGGAAGGAGAACAGATGATAGAACATGACAAGGAAAATAAAATCACGGGTAGGACGTCCTATTCTTATGGATATGAAAACATGCGGTTTCATTTTTCTTTTAATTTTTTGTTTCTCTCATCAGATCTTCACCAACCTACCCTCTCTCCCTCCCCCAACCCCACCCCACCCCACCCCACCCCACCCATTCACCCGCTTACACAAAACTCCTCCGGGCACTTTCATCTTCTTTTATTTCATAGAAACAGTTTTACCACAGTCAGCACGTACTTATGCTGACTCTGCTTGTATAACCAGGTTAACCATATTTGTCTGAACCTCGCCGATCATCAGTGACTCATATTCCCAAATGGATTAATGGTTTTCTCCCTTGCTAAATCGCGACACAGGAGTATTATTCTTCTTTTGCAGCTTTTTCATATCGATTGGCCTCTATATCTCAGAGCTACAACTAACCACTTGTAAGCACGCTTTTTTTTTTCTTTTTCTGGCACGCCCTCGTGGTCCTCGAGTATCTGCCTCGTTTGCCGCATAATCCATACTCTGGCTTGAACGTTGTGCTACACATATATAATGCACATCCTCATGTGGGGTAGTTTCCTGAGAGCAACACTGATGTCAGCGTTTGTTGAAGTGTTTGAAAAGTTCATCTTCACCCCTTACTCATCAATTTTTCTTCCCTGTGTGCTAAAGTGTCATGTCACCGTGGCGTAGTTTTTCCCCTGTTGTTACAGATCCAGTAACCTTTGGCTGCCTATAATTCACCCTACGGCCATATTTCGCCTTTCAATTGTGTTTTTTTTTTCACTTTTCCCCTTCAGTAGCTAAAACTTATTAACTCTTTGACGCAAGAACAACACTCGCAGCGTTGGTAGATCATGCACACCTATGCGAGTCAGTGCTGAGAGAGATATTAAGTCAAAGTCTAAATAGAATGAAAAGTATCACATTTCTAACCCAGCCTATGTTTTAAAAGTATAGAGTAGCTTCCTTCCAGATTCTTTCTGCCAACATTTCTCATCAAAATTTCTTTTCTGGCCGGAGAATTGAAATTAATTCTGGGGGTGAAAGAGTTAAACTAGGGCTAGTGAATGAATTGGATTCCACATGTCATTTCTGAAAAAAAAAAAATATATATATATATATTACCATTAATATGTCCTAAATACTTTAGCTATTTTGATAAGATATTTATATATTTTCAGTATCAGTTGTTTCAGTATATCTTGTTTTGTTTTCTGCCCATTCTTTTAGGTAAAAAGGTAAAATTCCCATTTCCATGCCATTAAGGCATATTGTGGATATGATGTTAGGCCCATATTTCCAAGACTATTGGTACTTGAAAGTGTGATGTGGTCATTACCACAGCTGGATACATTTATCTTCCCAGATTTCTCTGGTACCATTCTGTAGAGGCTGGGTGGACACCGGGGCCTATTTGGTGTGGACCAGAAAAAAATCCCACTCCTAGGACTTGAACCCATACCATTGGATTAGTAAACCAAGCATCATTCTTTTATATGTTTATATTTGAAAGACTAAATTGTCCACCCCCCCGATTTTATTTTT
Organism: Achatina immaculata; assembly: GCA_009760885.1. Classification (NCBI taxonomy): domain Eukaryota; kingdom Metazoa; phylum Mollusca; class Gastropoda; order Stylommatophora; family Achatinidae; genus Lissachatina; species Lissachatina immaculata. The sequence goes on along the minus strand of CM019697.1, from coordinate 20,094,503 downwards.
ATTTTGAGTGCTCATATTTCTCCACAGTTGAATAGTGTTGCTGTGTTTTTTTTTGGTTTGAAAGTAAAAGATTTGTCTTATTTTGTTGTATGTGCATTCAGTCATGTCTGTTCTTCAGTTCATTTCAGTAATAGATTTCCTATCATGTACTATGATACCAGGATGTACGGAAACTTTTTTTTTTTTTTAGCTGTTAAGTATTATATTTACAAATTCTTTTTCTTTAACTGACACATTATTTATCAGTACTTCTGTCTTCTTTCTTCTTCATTATCTTTGAACATTCCATGATGTCAGCTTGGATGTCTCAGCAGTTTGTCTTAGGTTGTTAATATCACCATACAGCATGGCCTGGATTGGTACCAGTGATGGCCTTGTGTGCCCCATTCAGTCCTCATATTCAGGGTGATCCTTCAACAGATGCTGGGCTGTTATCTTTCTGGTGCCACAGGTGCACTCCTGTAGCCTGTTGTACATGTGATATCTCAGCCTGTTGTGCATGTGATATCTCAGTCTGTTGTGCATGTGATATCTCAGCCTGTTGTGCATGTGATATCTCAGTCTGTTGTACATGTGATATCTCAGCCTGTTGTGCATGTGATATCTGAGCCTGTTGTGCATGTGATATCTCAGCCTGTTGTGCATGTGATATCTCAGCCTGTTGTACATGTGATATCTCAGCCTGTTGTGCATGTGATATCTCAGCCTGTTGTGCATGTGATATCTCAGTCTGTTGTACATGTGATATCTCAGCCTGTTGTACATGTGATATCTCAGCCTGTTGTGCATGTGATATCTCAGTATGTTGTGGTCTGTACATAATTTGTCTTTCTATAGAAAAGTTACTGGTGCTAGAAATTCTCACAGCTTAATGTTATTCCTTCTACAGAGCAGAACAGTCAAAGGTCTTGACAGAGGACCAACAAGAGAATGAGAAGAGAGTGGAAGTGGTTAAACATGCCTTTCAGAACATTGCCAAGAAGGCTGGTGTTGTCCTCCAGGCTTCAGGCGCTGACTTTGACAAAAAACTTGTAAGATTTTCTTTTATCATCAGTGTCAAGTCTCAGTCTTCTCATTTGTTCGTGCTGTAATACCGACTTGCTGTAACATTCAGATGAACTGATCTTTTTTTTTTTTTTTCTCTTATAATGCCACTGGGATCTGAGAGAGTCCTTTGCAGCCTTACAAGTTATTGCATTCTTACACAACGATGATAGATTATGTTTTGATTGGAAATTTAAATTTTCAGCAGGTGTTACATTTCAACTAGGACATGAGTTAGAGAACTACATTATCACTGGAAAACTTAAGGGAGGGGAAAAAAAGAGAATGAGAGAAACTAAGGGAACTTGGCTCATCATGGAGTTTATTCAGGGAGTTTTTTAATTGTCGTTTATTGCTATAGAGATTAACATAATTGATATGTTAGAATATCTTATTGCTTGGTACTAGCATTCTCTATTTCTTTTAAGTACCTTGTTAATATTTGTTGTAGTATTCAGTCATCTGTGATCAGAAAAAAAAAAACATAGCAAAGACATGTAGGAGGTCACAGACACCCTCACTTGATGATTACCACCTGCCAAACAGATGAATTAGTCATCAGAAAACTGTCTCTGGAAGCATGCATCTACAAGGAGAAAGGCAGGAACTGACTGACATAACACATGAAGTACCACAGGATACATCTCCCAAACTACAACTTTTGGCCCAGTAAAACATTGAGAAAATGCCTAGCCCCATAGTTCTTTATAAGAACAGCATAAAAAGGTCCAGTTTATCCAAGAGACACAGCTGTAAACACCATAAAGATGTATGAAGAAAAAAAAACTGTATATTGTAATATAGTTTCTCCCCTCCATCTAATCTATGACCATTTGGTTCCAAGCCTTACTGTGGATGCTTGAAATCATAGATAATACCGTACCTTGCATAATGCATGTTTTTTAACATGTGTACATACTTTTGACACAGTTTCATTTAAAAATTATTTTACTGTTGACGGGATCCGGCTTTCTGCTTTAAAAATTACATTGCTGTTAACTGGCTCCGGCTTTCTGCTTGTGTCTTCCAGCCAAAAATGTAATGCATTTTCCATCTTTGCTAAATAATCGCACACTAAGGGAAGTAACTTTTAGCAGTTTTAGGAGTGCAAGCAACACAAGCATGAATTTGTTCTTTCCATTTTTACCCCTTTCATGACTCATTTTTGTAGTATATTCTGGCAATTTCAGCTTATGACTTTTAAATCAAGAACTTTAATCTGCTTGCTTGGTGTAAGAACTTCACAGCTTCCCTTTGGCCTAGCAGAATTGTTATCACTACTTTTATTCTTTGGGCTGTGTTAAGCCAAGCAAATTGTACAAAGCATTGTACAGTAATTATAGAGATACCATGAGCATGTATGCTGTAGTGTAACAGTATGAGTGGGAAAATGAGAAAAAATACGGCAGGCATTTTCTTGAATTTTTTAAATTAAAATTGATGAATTTGTAATTTTTGCAATATTTTTTTTTTGTTTACTATCTTCAGACCAAAAGAAATTAGACTCTTTTGAAAACAAATGCCTAAGGAAAATACTCGGCATCAAGTGGAATGAATTCAAGAACAATGCAGAGATAAGACAGATGACTGAACAACAACCAGTCTCACGGGTGATCAGGAAAATGAGATGGACATATGTTGGCCACTTGATGAGAAGAAATGAGCAGAGAATCCCAAAACAAGCTATCAAGTGGAACACAACTGGCCGAAGAAAAAGGGGCAGACCGCGTGAAACTCTGAAGAGAACATTATTAAGAGAGGCCAAGTTAACAGGCATAAAATCCTTTGATGAGGTTGAAAGACTCGCCGAAGACAGGAAAAATTGGCGAACTACTTTGCGAGCCCTATGTGACGTCTAACGGCACGGGAAGGATATAAGATATAAGATAAGATCTTCAGACCACATGTAACTGAAACTGGTTGATGAAACTGTTAATATAGTGGGAGCTACTGTTTTAAAAAATAGGATAGCATTATATAATATGCTGAGTATGAAGAAAAATATCAGTCGAGACAGGTTGTGTGAGTGATTTTTCTCAATGTTTGCTTTCAGAAAAAGCTTCCAGAGATGGCCCTTGGCCATGCCATGGTGGAGTCTTCACAGTCTTTGGGGACAGATACCTTACTTGGGTAGGAACTAAAGTCATGTTGAAAATGTTGATATTCTAGAGTTTGAATTATCTGATAATCACGTATGACAGTCCTGAATCAGGTATTTTTATAATATTTTCTCTTATTATTTGATGGTATTTAGATGTTCTTTTCATGTTTAACAAATCGGAATATAAAGACGGTTCCCATAGGAATTTTAGAACCCCCCAAAACTATACAGGCAATCATGGTGATCTGGACACGTCATGAGAAGAGAGAAGTCAGAAAACTGACAATCATTGGAGAACTCTTGGGAAAAAAAATAAGGGAGATTAGGAGAGTAATGTCTAGTGATAGTCATTGGAAAGCTCATAGAAAAAAAAATAAAATGAGGGAGATTAAGAAAGAAATATCTAATTGAATTAACACAGGAAAAGGAGAGCAATTGACTGGATTTACAGTTAGCTAAGAATACACAAAATAGAGAATTCTTACTGCCCAAGCCTTTCAGCTTGGTTTCTGTACAGTTTGGCTGGTGGGCAAAAGGAACCATATCTGCTACTCATTTCACTTGAGAAACCTGATACAGTAATTATATTCTCTTCATTTTGTATTATAGACTATCCTTTAAACTAAGCTCTCATTGGCAAATCTCTTTCTTGTTGCCAGTATTTTTTCTGAAACAGGGCTTGAGTTGATTGTTTGGGGTTTTCCATTCAAGAATATTCATATCACTGGAACTAGTTTTGACATGAATCATAGAACTTGCTGTTTTTTTTGTCCTCTAGGTCTGTGTGTCAGCTTTGTGGTGACTGTCAGATGAACCTGGCTCGAGAGCAAGTCCAATATGAGACAACAGTAGAGCAGGATTTCATAACTCCACTACAAACAGTTGTTGATGTAAGTATACGTCAACTTTCATGGTTTCAAGTTATCAAGAGTGGAATATATGAAATATTGTGAAGTACATTTTTTTTTGGGTGGGGGGAGGAGGGAAAGAGAAAGAGAATAGGGGATGAAATAAGTATATTACAGATTCACACGAAGGTTTCCAATTTTATAAATGGATTTAGAAATTCTTGTAACATTGGCTTACTGAATTAATGTACTGAAATCTATATGTAATAATATATTGAAGACCTTACTGAAACAAAGTCCAGATAGGGCTCAATATGGTAATTACCTGCTTCCTGGGCCCTCTCTGTAACTTAAAGTAGGCCACTGTAACCCACTTTCCATACAGCATAACACCTTAGTCATGTGTCTTTCCTTCACAGAATATAGCTGTCTTGATAGTCAGTCTGAAAATATCCATTGTCTAGCTAGGGTGCTTGCTTCATTCTGCATGATTCTTATTACAGTGTCAGTGACATTCGCGATTCCAGATTATGACAGCATCATCTGCATAGTTCCCCAGTTTCTTTATGACAGCATCATCTGCATAGTTTCCCAGTTTCTTTATGACAGCATCATCTGCATAGTTCCCCAGTTTCTTTATGACAGCATCATCTGCATAGTTCCCCAGTTTCTTTATGACAGCATCATCTGCATAGTTTCCTAGTTTCTTTATGACAGCATCATCTGCATGGTTCCCCAGTTTCTTTATGACAGCATCATCTGCATAGTTTCCCAGTTTCTTTATGACAGCATCATCTGCATAGTTCCCCAGTTTCTTTTTGACAGCATCATCTGCATAGTTCCCCAGTTTCTGTATGACAGCATCATCTGCATAGTTTCCTAGTTTCTTTTTGACAGCATCATCTGCATAATTTCCTAGTTTCTTTTTGACAACATCAGCCGCGTAGTTCCCTAGTTTCTTTATGACAGCATCATCTGCATAATTTCCTAGTTTCTTTTTGACAGCATCATCTGCATAGTTCCCTAGTTTCTTTTTGACAGCATCAGCTGCATAGTTCCCTAGTTTCTTTTTGACAGCATCATCTGCATAGTTTCCTAGTTTCTTTTTGACAGCATCACTTGCATAGTTCCCTAGTTTCTTTTTGACAGCATCAGCTGCATAGTTTCTCAGAATCAAAATAGAGAAAAGACATGAGATTTCATTCCTGGCTCATTTTTAATACATGATTACAGAGATTTCAGGTTGTACAATATTCATAAAGAAATTGTATAGAAATATGACATCATGTATGTCTTTTGGACTCAGAATAGTAGTTGAATGCTAATACTTTACAAGTTTACAATACGAGACTTTGCACAACAGATTTTTACACTGTAAAAAACTGCACAAAAAAAAATAAATAATAAATAAAATGAAAAAAAAAACTGTAGTGTACACAAATTGCATCTTGGCATGTATAGCATGCTAAATGTTCAGAAAAAGTGAGCTATATGTGTGTTCATTTGCATAAATCATGAAACATGAGTGGCAGATTTCTTTTATTCCACATTTTAAAGTGAGACATTTAAAAAGGAGTATTTTTTTAAAAATTTAGTTAAGGATAAAATTATCATCATGATAATATTTGAAAGAATAATAATTTAAAGAGTATTTTGGTTATATATGCCAGTTAGAAAAATAATTATTATGGACAACATTTTTCTCAGGCTTTTTTTTTTCTATGAATTCTGTAAGTTCCTGGCAACTCTTGAAAGTGGCCAGGTGATATTGTTTATTTTAAAATAACCTGTTGCTTCTTGTTTCCAGTTACGATTTCCACAAAAAAATATAACAAAAATTAAACAGTTGATTTATACAACTTTTACTTTTTAAAGTAATGATTTGATTTGCACATGATACAATGGTAGTGAGTTAGCTTTTGTGTTCTCAGTAAGTCAAAAGATACGCTTCTTTGATAGTTATTTGCTGTTCTTTGTACTGAACAATGAACTGATATTTTTTAACATCAATGAGTTTGTTAGGTATTGTTTTTTGAGACTATATTTTAACATTAATGAGCTGACAAGAGTTTGTTAGGTATTGTTTTTTGAGACAGTAATATAGTGTAGTGCAGTATAAAATATCCACTTTGGAAGTAACAGTTTGGTTTTACAGCCAGTACTGATAGAATTTTCTTTGAAAGTAGTCATGTTGATTCACAGATTGTTCATTGAAAATATTCTTGTTGGCTCATTAAGCTACAACTGGCATGCTTTAATTTTGAAATTAACAGGGCAGCTCATGAGGCAGCTGAATGCTAATTTAAAAAAACTGAATATTTGGTCCATTTAGTAACTATAAAATATTCATTTTAAAAACATCAGGTGCGTGCTTGTAATGATAAAATGCTACATTTTGAAAACATAAGATTGACAGCAGAGGCTGATAATGATGATGTTAATGAATGACTTATTTGTCAGTAATGTCATGTGGAAGTCAGGGCTTGTTGTTCAGTAGCATGCTTCCATCACTTGAAGCCATTCTTGTTAATCCATAACATCATACTTCATCATCTTCACCCATACATGTGCCAGAGTCGTGGTCTAGTGAGTACATCTCCTTTGTTTGGTGTTCTTTCTGCTGTGTCATTTAGTCCCCTCTCCAGCCTCATTGTGAGAGTCTGTGTTGTTGCTTAATTATTTTTTTTTTTTTTTTTCACCTCATCACAAATCTTTTGGTGAAGTTGGTATAGTTTAGTCTAACTGCTGAGCTGATTTTATTATTTTTGTTTGCCCTAGAATTCATGATGTGTGCAGGGTGTGTTTCATGTATTTGAATTTGACTTTTATATTCTATGTAAATTGAGTTTTATATCATATAGCCAAAGAATTAAAAATAAAAGAGGGGAAAACAAACTCTTACGTACAAACACCAGACTATGCAACAGTAGTTTCATTTTTAGTGAAATTTTATACAGTTTTATGGTAGGCCCAGTCCTGCAGATGAAGTTCAAGCTATCCACAGTAGTTACCATGTATTGTCTGTTTTTATACTAGTTTTTATTCTTTCAGTTAGCACAATTCTAACCTGTCTCTGCTTGTTTGATTTTAGGGTTTTGATTTGTAAATGAAGTAACTGATATATTTTTATGATTGTCAGCATATTCAGTTTATATATTTCTCTTGCTGGTTATTTTGCTGCATATTTCTCTACTACTGATATTGTACAGTATATTTCTGAAATTGTCGTGCTTTTCATTTGTTGAGAATTAATATTTACAGGTTCTTTTTTCTGTGAGATTTCTGAGAATTTACTATTGAAAAAAAATTACTTTTTTAGAAATTGTAAATGGTACAAAATTTCAATAGATTAAAAACAAAAATTACTTTTTAGAAATTGTAAATGGTAAAAAATGTCAATAGATTAAAGACAGAAATTACTTTTTTAGAAATTGTAAATGGTAAAAAGTTTCAATAGATCAAAGAAAAAAAATACAAATAAATCCTAGCAGGTCACTAGTTTTATTAAGGGTTGTAAATCACTGAGCATTGCGGAAGTCAATTTTATGGTAAGTTAGAACATCTCTTATAAAGCATTCGGGACTTCCTGAGGCTGAATTTAATTGAAGAAATAAATGTTCTGCCATCAAGTATTTATTATTATTAATTTTTTTTAAACATCCACACAGGCAAAGTTACAGATTTGAAATGTAGGACAAAAAGAATGAGTCAGCTGCTAGGACATGCATGCACTTTGTTTATTAAAAAAATAATGTGATAGGCATCCCACTGACATTGACTGAGTATGTGGCCAGGGCATTTAGTGACTGATTCATTGTTAGTGTCAGGATAGAAGAAATTGGATGCTGCTGATGGCAGCAAGCATATAATTGGCAGCTGTGATTGTACAACTGGGCAGGAATGTAACCGTTTTCATGAGCAGTTGGGCATGACATTTATAGCATAGCCAAATTTCAGCACAAACATGCTGAATGTTGTTGGTACTCTTTTGAATCATTTGTGTCATAGAATTACCTATTTAGATTTTTTTTTTTTTACTGTCATAAGTTGAATTCTGTATTCCCCATGGGATGCGAGATACACATTTCCATGATTTTCTCTGAAGTTTGCACATGCCAGCACAAATTTGCATAAAACTGAATTTGTGGCCATCGGGAAGGGGCTGTATTTTAAATGTTTACCATGATTCAGCAGTTGAACATCTGTGTTTACATAAATAGGATAGAGAACTGAATTTGGATCATCAATTTAATATTCATTGTTTTAATAAGCATAATAGCATTCATTCAGAGTAATAATCTTTTTTATGTCTTTCCATTTCCATGAGTTAGAAAGTTATGACTGTTCATTTGTTTTGCTTTTTTTTAAGTTGATGAGGAACGCTGTATCAAGAATGCAGAAAAATTTACTGCTATTATGAATAATCATTTTGTTTTGCTTGCAGCTTGTTTGATGTGCATGTAATATATATGAGCTTTGCCTTTTGGAATATGTTTAAGAGAAAATATAGTTTTTAAATACATTTCAAGGTATTTTTTTGCAACATTTAGGTTGTGTATGGGCATCGTTCTGTATGTGCTGGAGTGTTTAAAGGAGTAGCTATAGTGTGTGTTTTTATATTGTCCTTTTTTGTTGTTGTTGGTCATTGTTTGCTACCATCCGTCATAGTCTGTTGATATAGCAGTCACCAACCAGCATGTCTTGTGGTATCTTACAGGTCAACAGTAGATACTCCTCACTTTTCAGAGCCTGCAGTCAGTTTTCGTTAAGTACCCCAGCTGTATCACATCTTTTCCTTCTGGGCTCAGTTAATTTTTTCTAGGTTGTTCTTGATTGGCCTCTGTTCATCATCTTACGACTGTTCTCACAGTAGTTCAGTCTTTTTGGAGTCATATTCATTCTGATTCAGTGCTGTTTAAAAATGTTTAAATATTATAAACACTTTTGTTTAGTATGGTACTTGAATGTGTACTATGCTTTTAATGAGCATGTGATATCAGTAAATCCTGTTTAAGTCTTTGTTTTGGATGTATTTCCTTTGCAAGCTCTTAATATGTTCAAGGTATGTGAGTCCACTATTGTGTTATAGTAGATGACACAGTTATTGGAGATGGTGAGCTTTACCTGGTGAAGGTCCTTTCTTACCTGACAAAGATGCTCTCAGAAAGAGGCTGTTATGCAGTTTCAGCCAAGCTAATGAGACAAAGATTAACATGTTTGCCATGGGCACCAGAATAGAGAGAGGGTTAGTGTTCTTGTGTCTCATGACTGCGGTCAGTGGTTTTTGAGATATCCCAGTTGGTTGCTTTTTCATTTATTCTGGAGGTAAGGAAGGAAAGGTACCAGATGTAAAGGTATCACTTCTTGTGTGCTGACTGATCGAGGAAGGTATAGTCAGTAATGTTATATCCTCGTGAATGCTCTTATATCGTGTGATGGAGTGCCCTTCTTAATTCACACCAAGGTTAACAGAGGAGCACAGTAGTTCATGGTTTGCCTAACTTAAAACATTTTTGTTTCAAGATCATCAACTATCTGCATGTTTAAACTTAGGCACATTCCCTTCTTTGCTTAATGTGCATTTCTGTGTGAGCACTTCCTGTTTAGTAGCTTTGATGATGTTTGCTTACAATAGTTAATATGCCCTTCATTATATGTGCATGTTTTGTTTTTTTGTTTTTTTTTCTTTCTGTTTTCTTGCTTAAAAAATTTTGGCATAAAATTACTGTTGCTTGATGAGTTGTCTGTCTGTTTTGCATTTGTATCACTTTTCTTTTTCTCATTTTTAAGTAGCTTCAGTATCAGTATTGGGCAAAAAACACATTATTATGTTTGTGTGTTTTCCCATTGTTGTAGGTGGACATACCCAGCATAATGAAGTTCAGAAAGGCCTTGAGCAAGTCGATTCTAGATATGGATTCAGCTAAAACCAGGCAAGTAGAATGTTGTGCCTAACAACTATGGTAGAGAAATAATATATACTCAGCTGATGCAGTGTAGTAGAGAAATAATCTGTACTCACCTTTTGTAGTAGAAGAAAAACCTGTGCTAAACTTTTGTAGTAGAGGAAAAATCTGTGCTAAACTTTTGTAGTAGAGGAAAAACCTGTGCTAAACTTTTGTAGTAGAGGAAAAACCTGTGCTAAACTTTTGTAGTAGAGGAAAAACCTGTGCTAAACTTTTGTAGTAGAGGAAAAACCTGTGCTAAACTTTTGTAGTAGAGGAAAAATGTGTACTCAACTTTTGTAGTGGAGGAAAAATCTGTGCTAAACTTTTGTAGTGGAGGAAAAATCTGTGCTAAACTTTTGTAATGGAGGAAAAACCTGTGCTAAACTTTTGTAGTGGAGGAAAAACCTGTGCTAAACTTTTGTAGTGGAGGAAAAATCTGTGCTAAACTTTTGTAGTAGAGGAAAAACCTGTGCTAAACTTTTGTAGTACAGGAAAAATGTGTACTCAACTTTTGTAGTGGAGGAAAAACCAGGGATCAACTTTTGTAGTAGAGGAAAAACCTGGAATCAACTTTTATAGTGGAGGAAAAACCAGGGATCAACTTTTGTAGTAGAGGAAAAACCTGGAATCAACTTTTATAGTAGAGGAAAAACCTGGGATGAACTTTCGTAGTAGAGGAAAAACCAGGGATCAACTTTTATAGTAGAGGAAAAACCTGAGCTTGACTTTTGTAGTAGAGGAAAAACCCGGGATCAACTTTTATAGTAGAGGAAAAACCAGGGATCAACTTTTATAGTAGAGGAAAAACCCGGGATCAACTTTTATAGTAGAGGAAAAACCTGGGCTGGACTTTTATAGTAGAGGAAAAACCTGGGATCAACTTTTATAGTAGAGGAAAAACCTGGGCTCGACTTTTATAGTAGAGGAAAAAACCTGGGCTCGACTTTTATAGTAGAGGAAAAACCAGGGCTTGATTTTTATAGTAGAGGAAAAACCAGGGATCAACTTTTATAGTAGAGGAAAAACCTGGGCTCAACAAATTTAGTATAGAAGTAATTAGACACACTGATTTGTGCTCATTATGTATTAGAGCTATTGCCAGGCAAGCAGTTTGCTATGCTCAACAGCACAGTGCAGCTATAACCAGCAAAACTATGAACAAAAACAGTAGAGTAAAATCTAAGTGAACCAACATTCACCAGATATAGCATAGCATTTGGTCAAGAAAGGCAGAGCTAAAAAAAAAAAAAAAGCTAGCTAAGCATATGTTATATCAAGCTGAACATAGTTAAACCAGCAAATATAGAACAACTGAAGATAGTAGCATTTTCATGATAGAAGATAGTATTGGAAACAGCAGATATTAGTTGTTATCATCTCCTACTTTACCTGGGCAATTCTTACGGAGAAGGTGCTGTGCCCATGTTGCACATTCCCCCTCTTAATTCCATCAGAGCTACCACAGGAGGGATCAGTACATAAAAAAAATCTAGCAGAGTGGCACAGGATATCAGAAGGTGAGAGTGAGATAAAGACCTCACTACCAACAGTGTTTCTGCCCATAGCTCATGACTTTCCTAAGCCATCCACAAGGTAGTTAGAACAGATTGTTACTGGTGTTACCACTTACTGTAGGTGGACTTGACCAGACAAATAGAACAGCTAATTATTTAATGATTTTTTTTTCTTTAAAAAATAATGGGGACAGTGACTTTATCTTTTACTTTTTACAAAGTCATACAAACAGCAGACAGGTAGGATAAAAGTTAATCTTAGTATAAGATTCCATCTAAGCAGTATCTTCCTTGAAGATGATATTTTTTTCCCACATGGCATCTTAACAGAAGACAAGTCAGTGCATTGTTTTGCTCTGCAGTTCACAACTTCGTATCTTTTTCCACTTGATATCCACAGTTTTCTTACATCAGATAAACTGGTATCTAATTTCATGACAGACATCCAGAGAAAGGTAGAATAATGAAGTGTCTTCCATCTATAACCCCCTCTTCTTCTTCTTCTTTTTTTTTTTTTTTTCATTCTTTCAGGCTCAATCAGGTTGTGCGCCAGTCTCAAGTCCCTGGTGCTAACATGGCTAATGCGGCTGCCAAAGCTGATGCCATTAAAGAAGAATGTGAAGAGGCAACGCTTAAAATGGAGACTATCAAGGTAATGAAGATTTTTTTTCAAAAAAAATTCAGAAGACTGTAGATATCTTTTGTTCTATCTAAAGGAAGTTGGCTAAATTGATGGGGGTATGGTGGCTAAATTGATGATGATATGGTGGCTAAATCGATGGGGACGTGGTGGCTAAATTGATGGGGACATGGTGGCTAAATTGATGGGGGTGTGGCTAACTTGATGAGGACATGGTGGCTAAATTGATGAGGACATGGTGGCTAAATTGATGGGGACGTGTTGGCTAAATTGATGGGGACATGGTGGCTAAGCTGATGGGGACATGGCAACTAAATTGATGGGGACATGGTGGCTAAATTGATGGGGACATGGTGGCTAAACTGATGGGGACATGGTCTCTTGGTCAGTCATGGATTTTAATCCTGCACACCACCTCCCCTTTGTAAAGGTTTGTGCTGTTTCTATGACTCACTTGCGCCGTGTTGAGATCCTCCTTCACAGGAAGAGATCGGGGCACCCCTGGACTTGTCTGATGCACAGCGATGATTACTCTCTTTTAGCATTTCACCACTTAACAGCCCCACCTTTTTTTGTTTTGGTTCAGAGTGTGGCATTAACCAATTAATAAACATTGTAGAATTTTGCAGATCGTCATCCAGTTCTCTCTTTCCTCTCTCCACTTTTCTAAGTTCTATACAGTCTCTGAACCAACTTAATATCACATTGCTTTATGTCACAACCTGGATATTGTCACAGAAATTTTTGTTCCCAGCTAGTTCCCATAAATAATTAAGGGGCTTTACTCCAGTTAATGTCACCCCGCTTATTTGCACAAATCAGTATTTTTGCACCCGGAGGAGTTAAAGACTCTGCTTTGTATCACAAACTGGGCGAGTCCAAGCTATAAATATGAGAGGTGGTTGATAAGTTCTCGGCATAAGGTACAAAAAAAAACAGTTGATATTAGGTGCATTTGTAGATCAGTTTAATGTAAGATTAAACACCAAGTTTCAAGAAATTAACTGCAACCAAATTTTTTTTTACAGGCTACTGAAGTGGTAAGGGGTGGCAGAAATTGAGAAAATGGATAAAATTTCTCATAGAGCAGTCATTTGTTACCTCTGCATCTAGGGCTTATCATCGAAGGAGATCCATGAGGATATGGTGGAGACTCTAGGGAAGAGTACGCCTTCTTACAGCACAGTGAAGAAATGGGCAGCTCATTTCAAACATGGAAGGGAGAGTCTGGAATATGATCCCCATCCAGGAAGGCCAAGAACAGTAACCACCGATGAAACCATGACATGATAATGGAGGATCAACGACTAACTGAGCAGTACATTGCTACTGAGTTGGGCATCTCCCAGGAATGTGTTCATTCCATTATTCACAATGATCTTCAAATGACAAAGGTCTCTGCTCAGTGGGTCCCGAAACTTTTGGAGCTGATCACAAACGACAGTGTCTCAACATGTCGAGAGACAATCTTGGCGATTTTTCTGCAGATCCTGAAAAGTTTCTTCTGCAATTTGTGACTATGGATGAGACTTGGGTTCATCATTTTCAACTAGAAACTAAAGAACAGTCAAAGCAGTGGAACATCATGGATTCCCACCTCCGAAAAAAGCAAGGGTAGTTCTGTCTGCAGGCAAAGTGATGGCTTCTGTCTTTTGGGATTCAGAAGGTGTGCTATTGGTAGACTATCTTCAAAAGGCCAGAATGGTCACTGGGGCCTATTAAGGTAATCTTGTGAAGCAACTGCGGGTCAAACTGAAGGAAAAACGTTGAGGGAAATTGATGAGAGGAGCCAACTTTCGGCAAGACAATGTTCCAGTTCACAAGTCGGCAGTGACAATGGCTGCCATTCATAAATGTGGCTTCCATCTTCTTGACCATCCTCATTATTCCCCAGATTTAGCCTCTTCAGACTATTACCTGTTTACCAAACTCAAAAAGGAGCTCAGTGGTCACAGATTTGCTTCAGATGATGACGTCATTCATGCTGTATACCACTTTCTACTGACACAAGATGCTGACTTTTGCAAAGAAGGGATCCATATGCTCCAGGATCACTGGACTAAGTGCATAAACTTGCAAGGGGACTATGTTGAGAAATAACCCAAAAAAGTTGTCCACATATAATCCGTTATACCTTATGCCAAGAACTTATCAGTCACCCCACATATCTCACAAAGCATTATCAGGTTCACAACTCATCAAAGAAGTGGTTGGCCATTTGATCATCGAGTACGTGCCGCATCAACCTTTTGAGTATGTTGGCATCAAAACTCAGGTGGTGTGAATGAAAGGCTTACCACGGCCGCCCTCTCATGATTAAAAACTGGCTTCTTTCAGTCATTGTCTTCTTTATCAAGACATGGCTGGTGTTAAGTTGGCAATGCGAGTTGTTAGTCGTTCATTCTCAAGTAGTGTACATTGAGTTGTATAGCTGGGAACTTCTCTCTGGTTCTCGTTGTGATAGATAATGGCTACTAAACACAAACGTCGATCTGGATTAAAGCGTTAAAGTGGACATCCTGACGCAAGCTGATGAAAGTTATGAGAAAGGATATTGCGGATACATTTGAAATTGATGTTTCTGCTGTATCAAAACTTGTTAAAAGCCGAGACAGAATTGAATGAGACTTTCACTACATCATAGACAGCACCGCTGAGAATAGTACTGACAATATCAGAGGGTCCATCGTATAGCAGATGCCCACCAAACCTGTTTATTATGCTCTGTCCGTGATCACATTTGAGACTGCGCTCGTTCATTTACAGTAAGCCTGACGTGACACTGGACATTTTTAATGCTGTAGTGTGTGTAAATGACTTTTTGGTTAATAGACTGGTTACCATTACACAACACAAAATCACGCATTTTTTTCTTTTTTACTGCTTCTGCTGAAAAGTCAGATGCTGCTTGATTTTAGTGTTACTTGTACTGTACTTTAATGACTAAGATTTACTGTATTTTGTGATTAACAAATTTTGTGTCTATAATGATAGCTTTAGCTGCTTGTTATGTGTTTAATGTAACAGATGTGGGACACACTTCATACTGCTGCAGTTAAAGCCCTTGTAATGGACCCCACTTACTGTCAACTCCGCTTAATGTCACCATATTTTGACGGTCCCAGCAATGTGGCATTAAGCGGGTTCAGCTGTATTTCAACTGTGGTGCATTTCTTTAATCTGAACTTTCTCTACATTTCTTCGAGTTGTTTTTCAGAGATCTTTGTTTTAGCTCTCTCTTTGATGTTTGTCAAATAGCTTTTCACATATAAGTATGTGAGTTTCTTCTCAGAATGTAGCATATCTGATGATTCTGGCTTTCATTTAAATACCATAAAATACATGTCATTCTGTTTACTTTCAAGGGATTAGAACCTCTGTTTTTAAATTGTGCAATATTATAATTAAATAGTAATAATTCTTCATTGTTTCCAGTCGCTTATGCCATAAACCACTAATGAAAATTTATTTTTTGATATAGCGTGCAGTAAATCAGGTCTAGCATCCAACCATCCATTCATGTCCTTGGTCGGTGATCAGCTAAGCAATCACCACCCAGTATTCCCTGCGGTGCCTTGCAGGGCAGCAACATATTCTCTCTACCTCTCACAGTCTGCGACCAGCCTTTGTATTTTGCCACCACTGTGCTGCATGCTGCTCATTCCTGTATCTAGTTCTCCACAAGGCAGCCTTTGGTCAGCCTCTCTTTGTCCATCCATCTACATTTTGTCCATGGCATGGCTGTTTCAGTGATGTTGCTGGAGTCTCTTTGAAGCATGTGATCAGTCCATTGTTTTTTGGTTTTTTTTTTTTTGCTGTTATGACGTGCATATCTTCTAGTTCACATTGGGCAAGTAGGTCTGTTGTATTTATTGTTTGTGGCCAGTAAATGTTCAAAATATTTCTGAGGCAGGCTATGTGGAATGAGGCTACCTTCCATGCATGTTGTAAGAGGCAATGAAGGAGGTTGTACATAGAGCCAACAACCCTGCCACATAAAAAAAAAATGTAATGTGTTACACAAACAACAATGAGTAATTGAAACTCATTGGGGGATGGAAGGTCTAACATATTTGGATTTTGTATTTAAAAAAAATCTCTTTAGTCCATTTTTGGGACTGCCTTCTCTCTCACTATGTGTATTATGCAGTTATTTCCATGCTGCTGACTGAGATAGGTTAATCCTTGAATTATGCTTAAATCAACTAGCCTTTTTTCTGTTATATCATTTGAAATGGTTTATTGAATTCGTATAATGCAGAATAATTTTCACTTTGGACATACAACTTGTGAAATTAGGGAGGCAGAGTTCTGCAAGGGACATGCAAATGACTCATCAGTATACTCATCTCTTATGGCAAAGGTCACATGGTTTGAATACAGTCACTGCTCCCTTGTTCCCCCATCTAGCTCTAGAAAAGAGTACATGGCTTTTCTGGAGCTGAGAAAGGAAAGACAACCAAGTGTGTTGCCGACCACATCGCCCTCTAGTGTGTAGATAAACTAAGGAGAAAAATATAGGCACTAATAACATATCCCCTAAGAGGCACTAG
This sequence comes from Achatina immaculata, assembly GCA_009760885.1. NCBI lineage: Eukaryota > Metazoa > Mollusca > Gastropoda > Stylommatophora > Achatinidae > Lissachatina > Lissachatina immaculata. The sequence goes on along the minus strand of CM019697.1, from coordinate 20,077,855 downwards.
GCATGATAGGGTCACTCTTACCTTACAGTTTAATTTCCACTTAAAATATTGTTTTGAATTCATGTAGCATAATATGTTTGTCCCATGAGTTTACAAAAAAAGGTAAAGGTAAAGGTAAAATTCTCATTTCCACGCCATTAAGGCATATTGGGGAATACGGTGTTAGGCTCGTATTTTCCATGACCTTCGACACATGAAAGTGTGATGTGGTCAGTATCACGCCTGGCCGCTTTATCTTCCCAGATTTCTCTGGTACCCATTTTCCAAAGCTGAGTGAACCTCTGGGTTATATTGGTCAGAAAAATTATCCCCGCTAAACTGGGGATTCGAACCCTAAACCATTCAGTTGCTAGATGAGTGCTCTAACCACTACACTAGCCGGTCCCCCAACTTTACAAAAAAGGATAAATATATCCATACTACAAGAACTTAATATTGAAGGTTGGTTAGTAAAGAGGATTAAACAGAGAAAATGACACATTAACTGTCATGAGAATTTAGAGAAGACAGTCTTGGAAGGGTACATAATAGGAAAAAGAGGAAGACCAAGGCAAAGATGACTGCAAGACATCATTGATGATCAGTGAATGGTTGCATCAGCAACAGGGCATCTTGCTTACAACTGAGAGGCCTACAGGAGATCTGTTAGGGAGGCAAAGTTCCACAAGGGACATGCAAATGATTGCATCTATGTCTTTGGGGAACAGGGCAGTGGTTCTTAACTAATTTTTTTTAGCTATGAACCCACTTTCCAATCTGAAAACAGCCATGGACTCATTATTAAAAATAAAGCAATAAATAGGGCCCAGATAATTCTAAGATTTTTCTTTTAATTGAGTTCAGTCCATGTACTTATCTTTGGACCTTAAAAATCCTTGGATCCTAGGTTAAGAGCCACTGCAATAAGATAAACTTAACCATATAATCCCACTTCTGCTTTCTTCTTCTTTGTCATTTACTCTGGCATCTCTGTCAGTCTCTCACACAAATGCAGCAGTTCATCTCTGGTTCTCTGCATTGCCATGTAGCTTCTCCTGTAGGAGATTGAGGTCTGGTCATGTCCTTTGCTTGATAGAGTTGTGTAGCTGGCATTTTTGGAGGATATGTTGCCACTGTCTGTGGCTTTTAAGTCAGTTTCATTTTCCTTCTTTTAAACATTTGGAGTAGTAAGATTTCCTAACAGTGAACATTCTGTACCAAAGCTCTGTCAGATGGTGTCAGCTTGAACTCATTGTGAGTCATAGAGAATATAGTGGAAAATTAGCTTTCCTTGAAGTTGTTCATTAAAATATTGAACACATGTCATTTTTTTTTTTTCATAAATCACTTGATAACTTAACTGTGTTTTGTCAGTATTACAAAACAGCTTATTTTTGTGTTATAATTAACAAGGTTTTGTCATAATTCACAGAAACAGCTTATTTAGGTATTGTCACAACTCATAGTACAGCTTATCTGTGTGTCATTATAATTCACAGGACAGCTTGTCTATAGAACTGTGCAATTTTGCTGCCAAAGAGTGTGATCACAGCAACAGACTGTTGAGTGTGAGTAATTAACACAAAGTAATTTATGCTAGTGATAACATTTGAATTGAGTAATCTTAGCTTGGTTTTTGTGCTTATAACTTTAGAGTGCCAATTGTTCTCAAGATTCTTGAAGGTCAATGCTGCTTTTGCAGTTCCAACTTCCTTTCTAGTGTCACCATCCTGGTGTATGTAGCTGCTGAGTTATGCAAATTGGTGTACTTCTTCAACAGCTGTTCTTTCTATGTATATTTTTCCTTCTTGATTGATGGGAAGTAATTATTTTTGTTTTTCCTTGTTAATTTCAAGCCCTATTTTACTAGCCAGTGAAGACAGGTTATTTGTTTTTTTCTTGTATTTAATTCACATTGTCACTGATAAGAGTTATGTCATCAGCAAAATCAAGATCTTCTAGTTGGGTCCCATGTATCGAGTCAGTTTTACCTGTGCAACATTTTTTCTTTATAGCAATTCCAAAAAGCAAGGGAGATAGTACACATCCTTGTTTCATGCCTGTTTCAATCTAGAACCATTCGCTCATTTCTTCTTCTGTGTTGACTGTGCAAACATATCCGTTGTAGAGAACTTGAATGATATTGACAATTTCAGATGGTATTCCATATAGTCTTAAAATTCTCCACAATGAATCTATGGCCATGCTATCAGATGCCTTTTTAAAGTCTATGAAGTTCAGGATAAATGGTCTTTGTTTTTCAGTATGTTCTTCAAGTATTATTCTTAGAGTAAAAATCTGGTTGAGACGCTTTCTCCCTTTTCAAAATCCTGCTTGTTCTTCTCTCATTGCAGTATCCACTGTATCTTTGGGGGAGGGGGGGGGGAGAGAAAAAATCAGAAAGGTTTGTGAATGAAAAAAAAAAAAAATTCACAGAAAAGACTTGTCACGAAAGAAAAAGAGAAAAAAAATTCTCAGAATTGCTTGTCAAAAAGAAAAGTTTCCAAAAAAAGCTGGTCAGAAACAAAAAAAAAACCCAGAAAAACCTTACCAAAAGGTTTTACTGAATGGCCTGTCACAAAGAAAAATATTCCCAGAGAGACTTATCCAAAAAAAAAAAATCCCCAGAAAAGATTGACCCAGAGAGTCTACCCATCCATTATCATCATCAGCCATCCCTGTCATCCTTTTTCACATTAATTTGTTATAATTACTCCAGTTTTTTGTTATACTGCATTAATGTTAGTAGTATCATCTTGTATCTTCCCTGAAATGTACCTTTCTGTGATGCAACAAATAGTCATTTTATTTATTTTTTTTTTTTTGGGGGTATCAGTTTCTGGAAGCTCAAGCCAACTATCACAGGAGAGCACTGGAGATAATAGAAGACTGCATACCACAGATGAGACTTGCCATTAGTAAGCCAGAAGAAAACGATTTGTTATTCTTTGTTTTGAGAACAGATATATGTAGAACAAGAAAGTATAACTCATTTTTCCTTGCTTCTTAACTCTGCCCGTGCCTAAGGACTAAAACTGGTCACTTCCGGTTTGTGTTTATAGTGCCATGAGACCATATTTCGCTGCATGCTTCGTTTAATTAAAAAACCGGTGTAACATTTAGATTGTAAACATTTAGTGCGCGTGCCCCATGACCCTGTTCATCATGGCCGAAGGGTGCTTAGTAATGAGGGAGAAAATCGAAGCTATCATTTTGAATTTTCAATTTTTGGTGATGTAGATAGGGATATGGATCTACCCTGTGACCAGACCACTGTTCCTGAATGTAACCCAAGTAGATCTAGACAGATGACTGGAGAAGTAGTTAGAAGGTTATTTCAGACATTATTTTAGTGAGAATGCCACACAAAAGGAGATCGACAGGTAGTTCTAGGCATCTCAGATGATACGTACTGTACATCTAGACCTAGACATTGGTAAGTAGGAGACAATCATTGTCTAAAAACATCACATTACTTCTTTTTTTCCTAAAAAAAACTCTGCATTTATGAAATCTTCATACATTTTTAGGTATTTTGAAACATAATAAGTACACTTAACATGGAAATACTGTATTTCATTCACTTTTCCAACTACACCCCGATAAATATCAAGACCCGCTCTTTTACTCCGGCACCAAACAGAACGTCCATGTTTCTTCCTGCGGCACGGGAAGAGTTAAAGGCCTTTCTTGCATTTTAAAAATACCTGACGAAATTTCTGTGCTACTTCCAGTGTAAGAAATATTTGGTTCATGATTTAGTTATGGTGACAGTAAATGAAGTATTTGCTTCATAATTTAGCTATAGTTCTAATATAAGAATTATTTGTTTCATACTTTACACAGAGTTCTAATTTAAGAAATATTTGTCTCAGAATTTACCTGTAGTTCTAATATAAGAAATATTTGGGTCTTCATTTACCTATCCAGCTCATCAAATTGTTCTAATGAGCATAAAGTTTTGTTTTTAAACTGACTTACAAAAAGCATTGGAAAGTAAAGTTTATATTAGATATTGAAGTGTTACATATTAAAGATTATCTCACAGTTTCTTAGCAGCATCTTAATTCGCATCTTTTGTTTTCAGAAAACTCACCAGCCAAACCTTGTTACGGAATGCCTTTAGAAGAGCATCTGCATCTAATGTGCCGAGACATAGCCTTAGTGTTGGAGGCTTGTATTGTAACTCTGTTGGATACAGGCATGGAAGAGGAGGTAACCTATTTTTGTAACACTAGTAATTTGTGATTGATAATGGTTTTTTTTTCTTGTTTGATTTAAGACCAAAGGAAGGAAAATTAATATGTTATTATTTTGAAAGGTTTGAGATTTGAATGAATGACACTTTTGGCTGTTGATAATGATGAAGGTGGTAGTGGTGACTGTAACATTGTTACTGTTTGAATGATAACATCTTTCAGTGGCTTTAGTAATTTTCTGGTGGCAGGCATGAGATTAGTGTGCCATCTTAGTAGAAGATGTCTTGTCAGTGGATTTTATATCACTCTATACTAAGTGCCATCTTAGTAAAAGCTGGTTTATCATTAGATTTTATATCACTCTATACTAAGTGCCATCTTAGTAGGAGCTACCTTGTTGGTGGATTTTATATCACTCTATACTAAGTGCCATCTTAGTAAAAGCTGTCTTTGTCAGTGGATTTTATATCACTCTATACTAAATGCCATCTTAGTAAAAGCTGGTTTATCAGTAGATTTTATATCACTCTATACTATGTGCCATTTTAGTAAAAACTGGTTTATCAGTGGATTTTATATCGCTCTCTGCTCAGTTCCATCTTGGAAAGCCATAAATACCCTATCAAATAAAGGAAGGAATTTGACTTTCAAGCCAGCAGTCATGCATACACTAGCACACAAATCAGCACTCATTTCAGAGAAGAAGTTAATGTTCTTAAACTGTCAATACCAGCTCTAGTATGCGACATACATGAATTAAAAACAATCCTAAACAGCAGATGTATTGAATTTAAGCAGTTACACATTCCATTCTTAACAGTTAGTGAAGTTTACAGTTATCTTTTATCTTTGAAAAACAACAATACAGCTGGACTTGATGATTTTAGCAATAAGATCTTACATTATGCTGCACCTGTCATTTCACACACACACTAACATACATTTACAATCAGGCTTTGAAAACCACTAAAGTGTATCCTCTCTTTAAATCTGGCTCATCCAACAATCTTACCAACTATAGACTGATATCCATGCTATCGTCATTATCAAAACCACTCGAAAAACACATACACAGAATAACTCTAAGACACATGCAAGAGAACAATTTACTCATAGACGGTCAGTCAGGGTTTAGACTCAGTCATTCATGCCACATATCTCTCACCAAAATGACAGAATACTGGTTAGCAGACAAATGATGACAGACTATGTGGTGCCATCTTTGTTGACTTTGGAAAAGCATGTGACATGATTGACCATGATATTCTTGTAAAAAAAATATAAAGACTTATAGACTGCATCCTGACCTAATAAAATAAATTGCATCATTTCTTTCAGACAGATACCAGGTAGTATTCTTCAACATTTCTCTATCAAATACTGCTATAGTTGACACTGGTGTTCTGCAAGGTTCTATTCTAGGCCTGTGCTCTTTGCTATCTATATCAATGATCTTCCACTTCATCTTAAACACTCTTCTTGTGACCTTTTTACTGATGATTGCACAGTCTACACTAGTGACTACGAGTGTATTAACTTAGAATCAACTGTTCAGGTTGAGTTAAACAATCTAATTAAATGGAGCAACAACAATGGCATGATTATATATATATATATATATAAAATACTGATAAAACAAAATCAGTGCTCATAACAACAAGGCAGAAACTACAAAACGCAAAAAAAAAAAAAAACCACTTAGGCTTTGTGTGGAAACATCACAGATAGAAAATGTTAATGAGCACAAAACACTAGGTCTTACTGTTGACCAACATCTGACCTGGAACTCTCATGTGCAAGGCCTAACAAAACTCATTGCGCAAAAAGTATACCAATTGGCCAGAATTAAACACTTCATCGATCAAGACATAAGGAAGACATACAAACACATTGCTCAACAACCTGGGTTGGTTGCTCAGTGTCAAATACAAAGAGGCTTTACTCACTTCAAAAGCGACCAGTAAAATTTATTAGTGACAAAGATCAAGCACAAGCAACTAATCAACACAAATGTATCAAAATGCTGCCTCTTAAGAACAGATTCCTCTTTAACAAAGCCAAATTAGTACATAAAATTCTTTCACAGCATGTTCCACCTTATCTATGGAAAATGTTTAGAATTAACCCAAAGTGTAGCCAGCGCTTAAACAACACATGTCTCCCAAAACCTAAATGAGCTTTACAAGAAAAGCTTTACTTATTCTGCTGCTCATCTTTGGAATACCCTCCCATCCTATATAAAAATATAAACTATACTCCTTCATACAACTACAGACTCTTCCAGTATCTATTTGATGTTGATTACATGCCTCAGTAATTCACAAAAGGTATTTTAGACAGCTCTTACAGACACCGAACTCGGTCAGTTGTTTATTATGAAGAGTACCAGTTTTCTGTGTGGTCGATAGTCATTTATATATGTATGTAGTTACTTTCTGTAGTCATTTATATATGTACATAGTTACTTTCTGTATTGAGTGCATAGATAAGAATAAAATATGAATGTTATACTTTAATTTTATTTTATGTCTCTCAGCTTTCCAATGTTAGTTATGCTGCTTACATGAGCAGAATATTTGTAGAATGTCTGGAACAGAGTGAAAGTTGTATGATAAAGGGCAGAGTGTCAGATGGGCCTATGTGCCCAATTCTTAACCCTTTGGAATTAAAGATCAATCAGTCAATTAGTAAAAGTTGGTTTATCATTGGATTTTATATCACTCTATACTGAGTGCCCTCTTAGAAGCTGACTTGTCAGTAAGATTTTATATCACTCTGTACTGAGTGTCACCTTAGTAGAAGCAGACTTTGTCAGTGGATTTTATATCACTCTGTACTGAGTGTCATCTTAGTAGAAGCTGACTTGTCAGTGTGAATTTTATATCGCTCAGATAAATGTCTGCTGATTTAGCATGACTCAGCACATAAATGCAAAATAAAAGATTTTCTAGAAAAGCGATGGTAAATTGTTTATATTTTAATGTCTTTTTGTTTTCAGGGTTTATTTAGAATAGCTGGATCAGCATTGAAACTGAAAAAATTGAAAGTAAGTATTTTCTTCTTGACAGAGAGCCCTGAAAATTAGCATTTTAGTTTATATCTCTTTTCCAACTATGAACCATGCAGATTTTTTTTTGTAAAAAAAATTTACAAGTAATATAACTGTTTTATGCAGTTCTATTCTTATTTTTTTTTGGAGATTCACATTTTTAACTAAAAGATAAGCTAAATATGGGCATCACATCATTTTCTGAATAAGGTCACAGCAGATGTGTTTATTAAAAAATTGTTTATGTGGTCTTAAGAATTTTGATATGGTAATATAAGAGTTAAATTTCACTTGCAGTGTCAGTATAACTTTAGTATGTCATAAACCTGTTTCAGGCATCCTTTGATGCACATGCTGTAGATATGGAGGAATTCAGTTCAGATCCACACACCGTTGCTGGTAAGACTAGTAACTTTTTCCATTTCTTTGATCTTTGAATGACAAAAAAACATGAAATGTATATTCACAGCCTGCAGGTTTTGATGTCATTGTGGTGGTGTGTTGTTTTGTCAGCCAGACTGCATGTCAAGTTTCAGAACTTCAGATGAGCTTGGCAAGATGGAGGTTGACCCCAAGTCTTGGCCTTTGTATACAGAATGTAATGCTTATCTGAAGGGGGGTCTTCATCTTCTTGTGACGTGTCCTTTCCAGAACGTTGTCCCTCTCACTGCCTCCCTGAATGCAATGTGTTCTTGCGCAGGTTGACCGGTATCTCACAGTGACATATTCAGACTTTCCCTGAGATGTCCTGAGTCCATCTGCGTCAAGGTTGCCCCCTTTTCAGTATTGCCTGGCACTATGCTGTCTGCTAACAACCTCTTCAAACCACTATGTCTCTTGATGTGGGAGAGTACTTCTCTGATAATCTGAGGAGTTGTGTTGTTGTTTCAGTCTCTACAGCAAAAAGAGTTTCCTGCCCACAGGAAAGATGATGTCACTTTTAAAAAACACAACTTACTCTGGACTTGGTGAATAGAAGCCAGATAAACTTTTTGGAACTTCTGATGAAACAAACAAGAATTGTAGCTACTGTACCATCAGCAGTGGAACTCTTTGAACATCCACTGTATAGTACATTATCAATAAATCCTTTTTTGATTAAATATTTTACAGGTTTGCTAGCATAGTCATATGTTGTATGGTTTTTTAGCATGCATTCATGTTGCATTCTGTTAAATATATCAAAACATTATGTCATAGAATATGATCCTATTTCTGAACAAACATTATTAGGAGACCTCCATAAAATATAATCTGTGTTATAAATATACATCATTCAGAAACCTCAGAAGATTATGATTTTTTTTAGAGAGAATATTATTGTTATTATAATAATAAATATTATTTCCTTTCCTCATTGGATCACTGCTAACTAATAATGGAGATACAATGAGGAAATTAAAAGGAGGACATCTGTCGCTCTTCAAAAAGTAAAAAAACTAAAGAAGCTGTGGAGAGGAGCAGACAGAACTACAAAAATAAGATTTTTAAGGGCATGCATCTTTCCCATCGCAACATATGCCTGTGAGACCTGGACTCTTAACAAAACAGCTGAGAAACACATAAATGCCTTCGAATGTAAATGCTACAGAAGAGTTCTTCAAATATGGACACAGAAAAGAACAAATATATTTATACTACAAGAACTTAACATTGAAGAAGGCTGACTAGTAAAGAGGATTAAATAAAGAAAACTTAAATATTTGGGGCATATTAAATGTCATGATAATTTAGAGAAGACCATCTTGGAAGGGTACGTAATGGGAAAAAGAAAGAGAGGAAGACCAAGGGGAAGATGGCTGCAAGACATCATTGATAATCTGCGAATGGATGCATCAGCAGCAAGACATCTTGTTTACAACCGAGAGGCCTACAGGAAAGCTGTTAGGGAGGCAAAGTTCCACAAGGGACAATAAGATGGCTGAGATTATCTAGAGACCTCTGTATGATTTTTTTTCTTCTAGGCAGGCATTATCTACAGACCTCTAAAGAATATGTTTTTTCTATTGAGACACATATGGAGACCTAAAGAGTGTAGCAGTCTCTTTGTTATTTTTTTAAAGCTAGCTGCTCTTGGAAGGATGTCTGGTTATTTTCAGACCACATATCAGTGCTACATGACTTAAAATTTTGATCTCTAGAATAGGTCCAGGGAGTATTTTGATGTATGCATCATTGAAATTGAAGTTTTAAATTTCACATATGTACATTTGGTGACTGCCATTACACATTACTTTGCTGCTTTCTGCAGGTGCTCTGAAACAGTACTTGAGAGAGCTGCCAGAACCTTTGCTGACATATGAGCTGTATGATGATTTCATGCAGACGGCCACACTGTAAGTTTTATGTTTAGTTTGTTGGGTCGGACGGCTGCATTACATTATAGCAGAGATTATGTCAGATGGCCTGTATAGCTGAGTCATTAGATTGCCAAGATTTCCTGTTTTCAGTGAGCTTTTCAACCTCATCAAGGGGTGTTATTCCCACTAAGCTGGCCTCTCTTAACAGTGTCCTCTTTAGAGTTTCACATGGTCAACCTCTTTTTCTTCGGCCTTGTGTATTCCACATGATAGCTTGTTTTGGGATTCTCTGGTTGTTTCTTCTCAGCACATGACCGACATATGTCCATGTTTTTCTGATCATCAGTGAGACACGTTGTTTGCTCATCTGTCTTATCTCTGCATTATTTTGAATACATTCCACTTATTAATTAAAATACAATTGTAAAATAATAAAATTAATAAATTATAAAATAATTATACAGTTAAATTATAAAATAATTATACAGTTAAATTATAAAATAATTATACAATTAAATTATAAAATAATTATACACTTAAATTATAAAATAATTAAAAATACAAACGTATTAACATTTTAAGAATTGTGATTATATGAGCTAAAATGTTAATCAAAGTATTGTATTGTCTTCATTACAGATAATTAAGTCTTGCTCATACCATTTCTGTGTTTCTGTTGCTTTGAAGATATTTTCCAGTTTAATAGCAGTAGTTCCATGAGCATTTGTCTGCACTTTTGTGAAGCAGTTATAAGCCATATTTCTCTCTTTTATCCATCTAGTGTCCAAGACATATGGGGCTGTTTGTAGCAAGAGATTTCCACTTTTGTCAGTCTTTTAAAATGCTATATACACAAATAATGTATATGCCACATTATATTCATGCTTCATTATATTCATACAGAACTGCAGAGTTTGAAATCATAATGCAGTTTTTAACAAAGTCAAAGTTGATAGACATCTGCTATTTATGGAGAGTTGGATTCTGGACTGGAGAGTAGAAAAATAGAGGAGTTGTAAGCTGTTTTGGAAGGAATAGGAATCTGAAAAAACGCACCATTTTTTAAGATGTCAGAACTTGAGATTGACAGTAGGAAAATAGAGGAGTTGAAGCCTGAGATTGTCCGCAGCAACTTCTCGGCCCTGTTTTTTATAGTTAACCTTCTTTCTTGATTTGTTTCATAAATCACTATCGGTCTACCAGTGGACAAGTTTCCTTCTATATGTAAAGTCAGTTTGAGATGCCCTCATATTGTTTTTTTTTTTTTCAGACCACAAGACCAGCGTTTGCAGGCTCTGTGGACAGTGATCAGTCGGCTTCCCAAACCAAACTATAACAACTTCAGGCAAGTCAGCAGATGTTTTAATCTTGGTCACATTATGTTTACAGAGAATCCTCTCACCTTTTTAGAATTTGTTATGTGAGATAAGTAACAAAACTGGAATCTTATTTGTTCCTTTGGCTGTGCTGCTAAAGGAACAATTTTTCTATTGGTGAATTAACAAATTTTATCTTCAAATGGTAAAGAACTGGTTATGCAGACCTGTCTGACATTCTGCCTATCACTTTTTCACAGTGTCGCACACATTCATAATCAATTTAATTCATATAAAGTTGTGGGTCACACAGCTGCTGTGTATGAACATTTATGTTGGAATAGCTGATCAAACAGTGAGGTGCTAACATTTAAAGCATATGAATTGCAGTTTCTCCTAGGTAATATAAATTTAAGAGTATTTCTGTGTTGGGTTTCTTTTATTCTAGATAAAGCTTGTGTGGTGTATGTATGTGTTTTAAAATGTAATTTTATTTTTCCTGTAATATTATTGAGTTCACCCTTTTTCATTACAAGAATGCATAAACTAGGAAAAAAGTAGTAGCAGCTTTATTACTTAATGACTACAAAGGTGTGACATTTCAGCGTGAGCCTTAATCATACAAAAACATACAGGATGAAGAAATAGAGAGAGGAGATAAAGTATGCATTTACATGAATACTACTAAAAAAAAAATGTTTTAAGATGTGGCTTGTCCGGCGGTGTGTATCAGGAATGGATTTAGTAGAACGTGGAGTCTGTTTAAATGGAGACCTGTGATATGTGGTCAGCGAGTTGTAACTGGGGGTGGTGGATGGGGAACTAGGGAGGGGAGAGAGAGTGATACAATGTTGGCCTAGCCAGGAGAAGGTGAAATAGATGATTAGGGAAGAGGGGTTGCAGAGTGATGCTATGAGGAGGTTTTGAACTATGTGTGACAAGTAAGAAGGGGGTGGAGAGGTACTATGATGATTGAAGAGAATGTTAAGTGTAGCTGAACAGCGAGTTTAACCTGTGTGGCTCCAGCATCCATAATTTTGAATGTAGTGGTTCTCATGCGCCAGGTGGCTTGTGTCATCTGCGTGACATTGTTTGATGGCTGTTACCAGAAAATCAGATTTGCCTCTGTGGTTGGGGCCATTGAAATGCTTTGGGACTGGTTTCGAAGCATGCTGGGTGATGTCGTACAGATGTTTTTGCATGTGGTCCCCTAATCTGAGGCCAGTCTCACCAATATATGTTACCCTGCATCTTTTGCAAACGATGACATATATCACATTATGGGACTCACATGTGAATCCCTCATGAAGAGTGAGGATAGTTTTGAGAAAGGTGATCGTTTTCATTTCCCAGACTACCGGGCAGGTAACGCAGTGGGGTCGGTTACATTTTCTGGTGCCAACATATGTAAGGCTCTGCTTCAAGTGGCTGTGGATAAGGATGTCCTTAAAGTCTGGCTCATGTTTGTATGCCAACAGGTTGGATCAGAGAAAATGTCACGAGTGTCGGGGTCGAGTTGGATTAGCAGCAGATGACAGTAAAGAATTTTCTTAACCATCTGACCATGCAGGTGGAAAGGCAGTACAAACTTAACTCTGTCAGATGGAATAACAGGCTTTTTCTTGAATACTTCTTTGCAGCTCATTAGTTGGATGTGGTTGAAGGCTTCACAAAGGACCTTTTCTGGGTAGTGGTGATGATGGAAAAATTCGAATAACTTGTTGGACTGATCTATAAAGTCCAAATTATCCTGACATATGCAGTGAAAACGGAGGAGTTGGGAGTATGGGATGGAGTTCTTACAGGCTTCAGGATGGGAGGAGGTGTAAAGAAAATAGGTGTGGCTGTCAGTGGGCTTATAAAATACAAATATGACAAGCCTGTTTGTGCCAATAGAAATTTTAATGTCTAAAAAATTGACAGACTTGTCAGAAATTTCATAAGTGAATTTTATGTTATTGTTGAGTGAGTTGGCGAATTCAATACATTTTTTTAGCTCTTCCTGTGGCATACTTGTGACTCCAGTGCCATCATCGATGTACCTTTTATAGAATTCTGGAAGTCTGCCAGTGTAGGTTTCCCATAATTTGACATCCAGAAAGCCCATAAATAGACATGCATAACTGGGAGTGTTTCCCATAATTTGACATCCAGAAAGCCCATAAATAGACATTCATAACTGGGGCCCATTTTCATTCCCATGGCAACACCACTGATTTGTTCGAAGTATTCACCGTTGAATTCGAAAGAATTTAGGTTTAGTACTAGCTGTGTAAGTCTGATTATGGTGTTAGTGGTGGGGTGGGGTGAGGGTCTTTGTCGAGAAAATAGAGTGCTAAAAGTCCATCCTCATGGGGGAATAGAAGTGTATAGGGAGCAGACATCAAGGAGAAAGATGTGATAGGTGTGGTGTTGAGAGAGTGTGATCATATCAAAAGTTGTTAAGGCGTGGTTGGTATCTTTCATTACAAGTCTGATGAATGCTTGGAAACCAAAACACCCCCCCCCCTCCTAAATTCCCCACAGAGAATCAAAGAGCTGGATTGTCTGAGGAGTGTAGTTTTGTGGTTGTCTATCTGATTCCTGGGATTCAAGTGCCACTCTGTCTTGTCCTAAAAGCTCTGTATGAACAGTAAACCAGATGTAAGTTTGCTAGGACACCAGTAGTTCATCAAGTTTCACATAAGGACTCGCCAAATACAGCATATACCAACACAACATACCTCCACATAAATGAGCCATTGTGTGGAAATGAAAACCAAACTCTTGGACATATATACTGTGAGAATATTCAGAGCATGTACATCTTCATTACCAGAGCTGACCAGAGGGGTTTAACATGAGGTTGCTGTAGAAAAAAATTTAGATAGCAACTGACTTCACATAGTGTGAAACATGGTTGAAGATTTAGCATAATCTAAAAACATGAATTCCATGGACAGAAAAGGAAACAAACAAGGAAGTACTAAATCACTTGCGTCACATTCAGTAGGCATAGTACAATAATAGAAATTGTACTTCACTGAGAAGCTGAAGGAAGAAAGAGCAAGAGGGAAACAATGCTATGGATATGTAAAAACATATAGAAATTTGACTGGATTCAGCTAGGCGCAGTGTGCAAACATAAGGGACAGAGAAAGTTGGAGAACCTTTACAGCCAGGGGGAAATGGCACAGGATGATGATAAAAAATAGAAAGAAGAAGATAGGCAATGTTTTCCTTCCACTTTTCATATTTATGGTAGAAGTCTGTGCTTATGTTAAACATAATCCTTTATGTTTTCTTGTTTTCTAGGTACCTGATCAAATTCTTGGCCAAGTTGGCAGAGAAGAGTGATGTGAACAGGATGAAACCAAGTAATATTGCTATAGTAATAGGCCCCAATCTTCTATGGTCAGAGAAGAACAACACGTAAGTACTTGGCTTAGTTCATTGTAGAAGATATTTCATGTCAAAACAGAAGGAATAATGACTTACATAGTTCATCTCCATCACTGAGTGTCAGAAAAAGTGTTCCAATTTTACTGCTTCTGTGGAAACTAATAGCAACAGAGTAGAGTACAACAGAAAGATCTGAGTAAAAGCATTTGATTGTAAGGAGAGACGGATGACAAATGTTACAATTTTTCAGTGGAGTATACTCTTTCAAATTTCTCAACCCAGGCCCAACATGATGACTACAGGAACGGTTAGTGCAATCATTGAAGCCATAGTCACACATGCTGATTGGTTCTTCCCAGGCGGTAAGAATTTCTCCTTTTTTTTTTCATTGTTCTTTTAAGCTTGTTTTTAAGTTTCAAAGCTTGTCAGTTTTAAGATTTGGCTCATGATATTAAAATTTGGTTATGATGTGGTGATGGTCCACATCATCATCACCCTGCATCCGGGCTGATTCAGCAGAAGAATCTGAGTTGTCATGAGGACTGCATTTTAGCCAAAGGATATAGCACATCTTGAGAATCCAGGAAATAGCTGAGAGAGGGTTAAGTATCGCTCTGATTGTCAAGTAATCCAGTGACCTGAATTTCTGATGGTTGAAAGCCATTTTGACATGGTTGTGTAAGCTAAGGTGCTCACAGTTTAAAAGCTGTGGACCTGAGCTTCCACTACACCCATGTGTCCACATGGTTTAAGTTTATTACTCCTCCTCGTATGAGAATTTACTTAGATTGTGACAGACTTCTGAATTTGAAATTATTTTAATCCCATTGATGGCCAGTGAAGTTGCCCGTAACCATAAAATAAGAGTTGAAGTTTGTGTTGCCAGTTTGATTTTATTCTTTCATATGGTGTTTTATTTTGGCTCATATTTACTTGTCTGTTATTATCAAGAAGGTAAAATATGTTTTTTTCTGATTGCCAGAATTTTTTTTTTTAATTCCAATGACTTGTTTTAAGCAGTAATGAAATTGTAGTTATTGTTGCCCTCTAAACAATTCTTTGCAGAAGGGATGTTTGTAAATTGTAGTTACTGTTGCCCTCTAAACAATTCTTTGCAGAAGGGATGTTTGTAAATCAATCATATTCTTTGTCAAAGTATTATGAACATTTCAGTTTTGAAATTGTAACCATGTATCATATTTTTTTAAATAGATAAGTGACAGAGAAATGAAATAACTATTAATTATATACAGAAAACAGTGAATCATTCAATAATTGTTAGTTAACTTTTAAAATTGTTTATAAATTTGACAAAGAAACTAGAATATGTTGAAGATGAAGAAAGTAAAGATTAAACTAAAATATACTGAAAAATAAACTGAAGTTGTAGGTCAATTCAAATTCACATCATGCTTTTATATTTTGAAAATGGATAGGAAAGAATTCACATCATGCTTTTATATTTTGAAAATGGATAGGAAAGAATTCACATCATGCTTTTATATTTTGAAAATGGGTAGGAAAGAATTCACGTCATGCTTTTATATTTTGAAAATGGATAGGAAAGATTTAAGGGTTTGTTGATGCTTTAATTTATTACATTTTTTTATATGACTTTTATATTGTGTACTCTGCTTACAGTACTAGGCAGCACTTTTGTATGTTTTATTGTATTTCAATTTTTTAATGTTTTTTTTTTCTTTTAGACACACATAATTGCTTCATTTCATTACTGTTCCTACTGCAGCATTTGATTTTCACTTGACTGGTCATGGCAGCTCACCTAAACCCTCAGATGAACCTGGCTTTGCATTTAACGCTAAGCATCAAACTTCTAATGTTAAAACTTCCAAAGAGAATACAGTGACGGAAGAGAAAGTTGACACAAATAATGCATCCCCCAAAACAAGAGAGCAAGTCAAGGAAGAGCCTGACGCTGGATGTGTGGATAAAAATAGAGTCAAAGTGCTGCCGTTAGTTCAGTCAACAGTTGAGTTGTCCATTGAGACCACGAAGATAATGAAATCAGATCTGAGCGAAGATGACAGCAGCTCGGGTGAAAGTAGTCCATTCTTGGAGTTTAAAACAAAGTCGGCACCGACAGAGACTGAGGTTAAGGCGAGGCTAGGTATAGCTAAGGCAGATGGTCAGTCTTCTGGGCATGTGACGCTTGGTGTTAAAGGAAATGATCATTATGTAGCATCCAGTAGTACTAACACAGGTGATTATGACAACATTGTCTTCTCATTAAACCTCCAGAACCCAATGTACCAAAGTGGTACCTTTAGTAGAGCAAACACTTTAGGTGCCATAGACAGAAGAGGCAGTGCTGACAATGTGCTGACTTATGCAAAACAACTGCCAGCGCCTGTTCCCCCATCGAGGCCCTCACGGATGACTAAACGAAGCTTGCCCCTTGTGTCGGAGCACAGCTCTCCTTATCCGACTTTTTCTAGAACGCTGTCACAGTCTGCATTTCCCAGCTCCCCAAATTCTCTAGAGACCATGATATGCCAGCCACAAGAACTACAACAGCCAAATGCTAAGTACCTAACTGGATCTACACCAAATATTAGCTTGTACAATAGAATGGAGGATGATGTGTACACAGGATATCGAGGGCCTTTTTGGAATAGACCCGGTCAAAAATTTGATTTTAATTCCCTTAAGAGAGGTTCGGATCCCTGCATCACACCTCCACCACCATCTCAGTTTGGCATTTCTAGCAATCAGAAAACTTTGAAACTCTCAAGGTCACAGTTGCCTACTCCTCCTAAACCTGGGGATATCCCAAAGTCACAGTCACCCCCACAAGGTGAAATACCAAAACCAGAAAGAAGTCAAAGCCAGCCTCTCATGTCAAGGTCACAGCAGGGTATTACACCTGTCGATAAAAGCTTTCACCAAGACACTTACAGCACAGCCTTTGCTCTTACTTCTTTGGGAGCAGGAAGTAAGTCTTCAGACTACCTTACCCGAGTTAGGGCAATGTGGGATGATCGTCACCAGCAGCAGTGCCCTAAGTTTGGTCCAGCCAGTGAAAAGTCATATAAAGGTGCTGTGGCCAATGAAACGAATAGTAAAGGGATAGAGTGCAGTGACTCGATCTTAGAAGCTGATACAACCCCCAAAAAGGATTCAGACACAGTGCGGAGTTTTCCAGGAGTGCCAAGCCAGACATCCCCTGTCCTCGAAAGCATGGCCAAAACCTTCAGAGAGTCTGGGCAGTCATCTCCACTGCCAGGCCACAGAGCAGGTTAGGTGTCACAATTTTTGGATGTGGACGTCTGGTCTTGGTTTCTGAGCTAGGAATCTTGGCAGAAACAGCCTGGCTTGTTCTCACTGCTCACATCCTAACATGTCATGATTTTGCTTTCTTCACTCAAGAATTGTGATGGATGGACATGTTTTTGTTTGTTTTTTTTTTTTTTGCATCTGATAACGAGCATAGATCCCAAGTTTTTTTTTTCCTCCACGTTTTTTTAACAAAAGATTTCACTCATTTTCATGTTTTTTTTTTGGCTTGTCTTCACTAACATTTTGCTTGATTGGATGCTTTGCCATGGAGAAAAATTTGCTTGCCTAATTGGACACCTTGAGATGAAACTTTATTTCCTTGAGGACAAATATTTCTTTATGGTGTATTAGGTAGCTTAGTTAACTTTGAAAAATTTGTTTCAACTATACATAGAACCAATAGCAGTGCAGTTTACACTTGCATGCACATAGAGTCATTAATGCACGTGGTTTTAGTGGCTTTTACCATTTCTAATGAAATTCTAAATAAATGACATATAACTAAGTATTTGCATCTAATTATGATCTAATTATAATTAGTGTGTGCATGTTTTTTCCTTGTTTTGGGGGGGGGGGATATTCATCTACTATAAAATTGGACATAATCCATTACACCAGGGAGATTGATTCTTACTTGAATATACTGTTGTTAATTGACTGACAGGCATACATGCAGTGTACTCTGGTGTGTCATATCTTGTAGGTAGATATTGATTGTTGTAAGAGGTGGTTTCTGCATACAAGTTTGTCAGGTACCAGTTTTTGCAGCCAGTTTTACTGGTGTACAACAAGGCCAGTCCTTGGCCTGTTTCACACAACACAGTTCATGATTAGCTACACTGCTATCTCGCTGAATACTTATGTATAGAAAAATATAGCAAAATGTTGCGAAGAATCATCAGTGCTCCTTGTTTCTTAGAGACATGTAAGCAAAGACAGAAACTCTCTGTCCAGTTTTATATTGAATCTTCCTTTATGTTTTTTCTATCTCATCTTTTCCAGCTCTCTGAGTTCTGACTGAAAGTTTGTCTCTGTGTGTTCATCTTGCCCCCTTTCATTGCATGAAGTTCAGCCCATTGTTCAGATCAGTTCGTTTTTACATGTGAGAGATACATTCTATCCCCTGCCTACATGTATGGCATATCTGTCCAGATAAGTGTGTTTTTGTGTGTATTTATCTTTTGTCTTCTCTGTTGTCCTTGGCAAAGATTTATTGTCAAAATATTGGGTTGTCTCTTTTTTTTCATTGCTCTTCTTCTTCTTCTTGTCAGCTATTGCTACTTCTTGCCTTTGCTTCCTCTTTCTGTCGTTTTGTAAAACTGCTAGTCATCTCTACTCCACTAGAAAAAGTTTTACTACAGCCATAATCAAACATATTTTTTTCATGTGCAGTACTTGTTCAACCCATTACCATCTCTTTTATATGAAAGTTTATATATCTGCAGTACTTTAAAATGGATTTCGGTGTTCTTTGATCTGTCTTCCTAAGTTATTCCTGACATTTTTCTAAAATGAACTGCTGTCAAAAACTCAGAGCATGCTTTCATTTTTTTTGTATCAGTTTTCAACACTTGCTCTCCAGTTTATACTCACGGAAAAAAGTAAGTGTGCAGCGCTTTAAAAAAGCATCATGAACGTGCTCAGATGATGATTGAAATAAAATTTGCCACACATATGTTTGATTATCCAATAATAGATAAAATGATAGCTTTCAGGCCAGTCACATGTCACAAAGAAGTGAAAAAAACTCACCTAATGTGGCTCACCACCCCAAGAAAAGAAAATCAAGGTTTCAGTATCATGTGTGTCCTCCTCGTGCAGTTATCACTACTTGACACCGCCTTCTCATCGAATCAATGACACATTATATAAATTGTTGAGGCATGTTATTCCATTCTTCTTGCAACAGTTGGGCTAAATCTTGGTGGTTTCCAGGACGATTGTGTCATCTTTGCAACCTGCAGTTCAGTTCCTCCCAAATGTGCTGGATAGGTGACAGGTCCAGTGAAACTGCCGGCCATGGCAAGACAGTAATCTGATGCTGTTGAAAGTGGTCCTGGCCACACGTGTGACATGTGAATGAGCATTATCCTGCTGCAGTATCATGCTTTGTCCATTAGCATCCAGAAAAGACATTACGTGGTGTGTAATGATTTCGTCCCTATAAAGTAAACCTGTAAGGTTGCCATTGAGGAAGACTAGGTTTGTTTGGTCAGCATAGGAAATTCCTCCCCAAACCATTACACTGCCTCTTCTCCTCCTATCCTCTTCTAGCACAATTATTTGCAAAGCATTCTCCTCTTCGCCTGTACACTAAAGCACGCCCATCATGGCCTTGCAGACAGAATCTGGACTCACCAGTGAATAGGATCCATCTTCCTTGATGATAGGGCCATGCCACGTAGTGCCTGGCCCAGGTCAGGCGGGTTTGTCTATGGCTAACTGTCAGTACTGGTCTAACTGCAGGCCTATGAGTTAAGAGATTTACCCCTCTGAGCCTGTTCTGCACTGTCCTGCCTGACACATGTCTTAAACCTGAAATGTTGCTGGCAGTCCAACTTGCCTGGAGAAACCTGTTACGAAGGTGCATGAGGTGGATGTACCAGTCTTGTGCAAAGATGGTAACTTGTGGTCTAACCGCTTCTATGGCAGTCAGCAACGGTACTATTTTGGTTAAAATGACTTTGAAGGCGTGATATTGTGTTTCTGTGAGCGTTAAAATGTTGAGATACTGCTTCTGCTGTTGATCCAGCAATTAACATCCCAACAACTATTTCTCGCTGATATTCATTCAATCTTGGCATGATGAAAAAAGATTTTTCTGTTGGAATTCCACTACTCCTTTCTTCAACAATTACGTGAAAAGATCTCTGAGAACAAAATTACACACTTACCCTCATTTTATCCGTGGTCAGTAACCAGTCGTGGATCACTGCATTTGATTTCACTGGAGCTGTGGTTATCTCCCCATGAATAGTGCGATCAACTTCATGCAGCACGGGGAAGTGGACAACACTCAGACAAAACTTTGTGCCAAATTTGATTTCATTTCATTCATGATAACATGATTGGTGCGCTTGACACCACTGCATACTTACTTTTTTCTGTGAGTATAGAAAAATTCTTGTGTGCGTTTCAAAAGTGGAACTTATTTTTAATGTATAGATTCTGGATTTCCGTATATGATATAGTTTGTAATGTTTAAAAGATATGTAACTCATAACTTGCTTTCTATTACATGTTTCTATAATACTGTTGTTTTGGTGACAGATAAAATTTCTTGTTACATCAGCTTTTATTTTGTTTAAGGAAATGTTCATGGTGAATTTTTTTAAAACATTTTAGGAAAAAACAGAAAACTCATTTCTCATTGTGACAGATTTTTCAGAGTTGAACTATATCGACATTAACTGTTTCATCATCACATTTTATTAATTTCATTAGTGATCACCTCTGTGAATGTTAAAACTTCATTTTAAAATATAGTTGTAATGTAAGATTATTTCTAAGTGCATGAACAGCAACTGTTTGTATAAGCTGTTGTCTTTTGTATTTTTATCTGAAGATTGTCTTAGCCAATACCTAAAGTGGATCTCAGTTACTAACAAACAGTTCTGTTTGTCCTGTTTGTGTTCTGAATGCACTAGGATCAAGCAGTTAGATCTTTCGCCTGGTCTTGATCTAAGTATCTTTTGCCTGTTATCCAAAAATCATTGGGTTTGAGTGATATGTGGGTCCAGTGGGATAACCGATGTAGCCAAGATAACAATGCATTGAGGTTTATGTCCCAGAGCCTACAAGATTTTGGACTGGGGATGGTGCTGGCCAGTGTGGCTCCATCATTAGGGGGATTCTATTCCCCCCCCCCCCCCCAGCATTCTAGGAAACCTCAGCAGTTGGATTTGTGTGATCTTGTCTTCAGTGCAATGAGATCTCATTGGATTCATATTTTAATTATTTCTTTTGGAACTGTTGTAGAACACTTCAGTCTTTATTCAGGCAAGCCTAACCAATACAATTTCCTTTCAGTCTGTTATTTTTGTGTATGACAAAATTTCATAGTGGCATATCAGCATAATTGCATAAATATGTAAATGAAATTGACGCACAACACAATTGGAGTAGTTTGAAAACTTATATTTTAATATAAAATGCTGTCCTTATTTAATCATCATCAGAACTAATAGTTCTCAGAGATACATAAGGCAAGAGAGGGGGAAACTCTAGATTCTGTATAAAAACTGAGGAGAAAAAAAAATCTCTTCAGCTTCATTTTAATAAAAAAAAAAAATATCACACACACACACACACACATCCCCTTTATTTTAATTTTACTTTTCTGCTGGTTTTAATTATAAGAATTCAGGTTTTTTAAATGTTATATCAGAATATGATTTATCATTTAGGAAAGGTGTAATGGTATTGGAAATAACTTTTATGATTCATTTATCATTCTTAACATTTTTTTTTAAATGTTCATTTTCTGTTCTTTGTTCAGTTCGTATTTTATTTTCCTTAATTACTCAATAAGAATATGAATGTTAACTCTAAATAAATTACTAGTATTGTACCAGTACTGTGTATATTATTATTTGTTATGGCTGTACACATGTAGATACATGTATATAATCATATTGTGCATGGAATAAAGCTTCTGTAAATGCAGAATTAAACTGAAGTAAATTGAGTATCAGCATAGTGCAGAATGTTTCACTTTTTTTTTATCTCATCTGGATTGCAAGGAGCATGTGAAGTTCATACTCAAGTTGCTGCACTACCTCTACATTGAAACTATAAATTTTTTTTTTAAGTGTAGTAAGTCTGTGATGTAATGCAGTGAATATAATCATGTCTTGACATACACTAAATAACAATATAGGGTACACAAACACTTGTACACAAAATTATACTGTTTATTTTTACCTTGTCTAACTCAGCTATCATCATAGATACTCATCAGCTCATTGTAATCAGTTTTAACAAGACATATCTATACATATATTACATCTGCTTTGTTGAGGAATGTTACTTTTCAAAAATGGTTTACAGTGCAGTTTTCAATTTTTCTTTACAATGAAGAAAGCTTTATTCAGTACCCAGTAAATAGATTTCTACACAGAGTAGTACCAGCTTATGTTTTTTAATGCTGTCTTAATGTATGATTACATTATCTGAAATAATCTAATCTAACAAATGACATCAGTGTCACATTTTTGTCATTCGTATTAGAAGCAATGTATGTTGTTTTTAATTCAAGTGAATTATATGTTTCTTGAAAATAGGACATAAAAGCAAGCATAAATCCTGTGGTTTGCCAGTTTGGCTTTAGAATGCCACAGTAATACTTATTTTACATTGTTGTGTTATGATTATGTTTCAGAAGTGGACTTCAATATTGGCTACACATATGAAGATTCTCATGAAGGAGGCCAAGCTCAGTCTGAGAAGCTGTACAATAATGTGGAAACTACAAACGCTCAGGTATTTTATATATTTTGAGTTTCAAGTCAAAACCACATTTTTCAGCAGTGAGAGAAGCTCAGTAAAAATTGTTCAGTGTTTAGGAGAAGGAAGTTTGAAAGTGCCTATGTAGGAATGAAAACAGAAAAGAGGAGAAAGATAGAGATTTTGATTGGTGAATAACGTCACATTCTTCTTGTTTCCAGGCAGCTGTTCAGTCAGCGACTCACAACTCAGTCCAGTCTTCTAGTCCCGGCATTTCACAAGTGCCAACAACTCATTCTTCTTCCAGTAGTTTGCCAGTGCTTCCAGAAAGGTAAAGTTATGCTTTAAGAGTTCATTTCATGTTTTAAGAGTTAGTTTTTATGTTTGTAGTAACAACACTGATTCATTCTTTTTTTTTTCTTTCTTATTTTGCACTTACTTGATTTAAAATTATGTGTAGTCCCTTATAAGAGGCACTGATATTCATTTGAATGTTCATGACCTTCCTGCACTGATAGCCAAGTGTACGTGTGTTGAGATGTGCCTTACCTGTGCAAACAGACATTCTCCATTTTCTGTGGCAGTTTTCTATTAACAGTGTGCAAGGACCTAGTTTTATGTCTGGGTTGGGTGATATGATGCTGCTATAGATCTCAAGCCAACTGCCTCCACTTGGTATAGCTAGTTCACAGTTGACCCAGTCAAGATAGTGGTTGTTGAATCTGCGCATCAGATAAGGTTTTGCTCAAGAAAATTCTCAAAGTGGAAAGAGTTTTGTCATGCAAGAAAATGTGAAAATGCAGATAAAGGCAAAGCAGAATAGCATTTCTTCAGTTCCTCTTGTTGTTAGATCAGCAGAAGCTGGTTGTAATGCTGAAAGAGCAGCTTTTTATAAATTATGAAAAAAAAATTTCAGTTGTTCTACCATCTGGTAAAATTTTTGCGAGTATGAAAATTATCCCCTAACTATGAATGTAGTGACATTTCTCCTGTGATGACATAATCTATATTAATCAGTGTTATCTGGATCCATTATTTTTTTCCCCCCTTTAATACTATAGGATCCAAAGATTGGACTTTATGTTCAGTTTGTGTCATTCCTGCCAAGTGTATGAACCACTATGACCAACCTGTAGTTCTCATGCTCAGATGCTTCTCCATCTTGTGTGGTCTTTGGTGTTTCTGCTTTTCTCTCTTTTTTCTTTTCTCTTTTCATACCACTTGGTCAGTCCACTAAAATATTTTTTTTCTTTTGACTTTCCTCTCTTCATTTTTCCTGTGAATATTCCAGTCATTACCAAGTTCTCTTAACTTCTGTGGATGAATTGTCATGGATTTAAAAAAAAATTATCCACAAATTTACAAAGACTGTCAGCTGGAAAGCCAAGTTCTCATTAATCTCCAACACAAAAGGGACCATTTTCTATCTAGTACTTATGTGTTAAGAACCCTCTAGTCTAGATTGGCTGGAGGACAACCTGAAAAAGCCACACATCTGTGGTCTGCAAATGTACTTAAAAAATGAAAGTCAAGAAATATCCATATGAAAACTGCCATAGAATTGGTAACCAGTGAGTTAAGATACTTTTTGTAGCACTTCAGGATATTTTTCTTTTCAGCCCTGATTCCACTAGCCCCTTGCAAAGACGTGGAACCCGCAAACCCGCTCCTCCACCTCCGCCTGACAGACCTTACACTGTGAATGTCACGGCAACAACAGCAGCAATAATAAAGCCTGGAAGCAGCACCAACAGTGTTGTAAGTAGTAGCAGCAATGGTGAAGGTGCTAAGGGCAGCAATGGGAACATCTCTCAGGCCTGGCCAAGAACTGCACCGCTTGCTTCCCCAGAATCTCCAACAGAGCAACATAAAATTCCAGGTGGCCAGGAAAAGGATAAGCAGAAATTGCCAGGTAATCAGTTAGACAGACAGTCGAGTCAGACTCTTCATCGACCTGATCAGGCGCCGCCAGAAAGACCTAAAATTCCACCAGGATTAAATCCGCCCGTAGCCGCTCGGGGTCACCAGCGATCTGTGTCTGTGGGAGCCCTGGTTAACCAGAAAGTTGGAGTCTTTGATAGCGGTACCAGCACGTGGGTGCCTAATGCAGGTAGTTTATCTTCATACAGTATCTCTGAGGGTAGGCAGGATGTAAATGAAGGTGGTGGGTCAGTTTTTGTCAGCTCTGCTGCAAACGCTCAGAATGTCGTCCCTCAAGGCTCATCACATGCATTAGGACGTCAGGTTAGCCTACGCCCGCGGCCTACCCCCCCACCCCCTCCACCTCCTGTTTCAAGGGAATCAGAAGATACAAAATTGTGATAAGTGTAAGACCTCTGCTGCTTCAATTTGTCTCTTTCACTTTTTTTTTTTTTTTTTGTAAGTAGTTTTTCTATTTCAGATATTTCATACTCCTTTAAATCATTTTAAACCCATCATTTGGTTTTGAAGATAAAGGCAGTTGTGAGAGCTTAAAAATGTTTATTTGTTTCATCAGAGCCCTTCCTGTATTTTGATATTTAAAAGCCTTTCATTTTTAAACTGGTGATATCATCACCTTGTATGTTGTTGGTGATAAAGCTTGAGTATGTAGTTTAGCTAAGTGAATGTATCACACAAGGCAATGCTTGACCCATTGTCTCTTGAATTCAGCATCTGTTTATTCATGCAGCACTTTCTCAGCCTTTGATTTACATGCCAAGCCTATAAGACCTGTGTTGGTGAAATCTGTTTAATGTGCTAGTTTTAGCTGATCTCTTTTTTTTTATGATTTGAGAGTCCCTTGTAACATGAGCCAGCCCCCTAAGAGAATGTACAGTCCCCTCGTATGAGAAATCTTCTAACTTACAAATACCCTTTTTAATGCAGTTATAGGCATGTCCCATAATTTTTTAACTTACAAATACCCTTTTTAATACAGTTATAGGCATAAGTCCCATAATCTTTTAACTTACAAATAACTTTTTTAATGCAGTTATAGGCATAAATCCCATATGTAGTTAAAGAAAAAAGGGTTAAATAAATGAGTTTGAGTAAAGTAATTCAAAGTTATTTACTGTGTTAATTGTTTTTTCCCTGTAATAACAATAAAGTTAAAGACTGTAATTACAGTCTTGTTCTCAGTGGGGTTGATGTTGCTGAGTTTTGCAGCAGTGAGCAGTCTTACAGTACATATTGCATGCAGTTTCTCATTTCTTCCTTTATACCATTAATATGCATTGTATAGTTTATATATGATGCTCATTCACATTCATCATTTCATAAATCATGACATTCTGATTCTTAAGCATTAGAATAGTGAGATTTACTGTTTGATTAAATTTGCATGATATTAGTTAAGTACTATTTCTCTCTTCTTTTTTTTTTTTTTAATTCATTCTTACTTGCAGCAGACAAGAAAGAATAATTAGCATGGAAGTGGTTAAAGAAAAAAAAAAAGAAAGGAAATAAAGCTTTTGTCATAAAGTTAAGGCTTACATTTTTGATAAACTCATAGAAATGTTCAGTGTCAGCATAATGTAGTTCTTGGTTTTTTTTTTTCCCCCCATCATAGTTCATAAATGTTTGGCAACCATACACTACGTATTTCTTTGGAGGACAACTCATTCTGTAACTGCTGTTTCTGACCTTGCTTATCTTTCATGCTTCACGTAATAAAAAGGTCACAGAAAACATTTTTGATAGCATTCTTACTCGTATGTGACCATGAAATGTGATGGATTCAGAAAGCGTTCACATTTTACTCTCACTGGCTCTCAGCATCTCCTGCATGAACAGACTTCTGACTTCTGTGAACAAGAAGCTCATGTGCAAGAAGTCTGTATTCTCAGTATGTTTTTTTATTTTAAAGATTTTATCAGTGTGACCATCTTCCTCAGTGGCAGATTTTGATATTCAAGTTGTCCAGATCATACCTGCCTTTTTGTGGGCATATTCATACACCATGTATGGGAGACTACTGCAGTGAACAGAGAGCTACAGCCTCGGTCAAAGGAAGAGAATTCTGTCCCATTGTATTCCTGTTTGCCCAGTACTTTATTGTTAGAAAGAATCACAGCCGTGTCAGTTCATGTCACATATGGCAAAGAATTGAATTATATTTAATTTCATTCTTGAAAACAAAATTTCTCTTGTGAAGAAAAAAAAAAATCTGTTAAATCTTTGGTTTTACAAAGTCTTCGATTTTTTTTCCCCGCAAAATTACACTCAGCAGGATTGTTTTCTAAGAAATGTATGCTAATTTGTTTTCTAAGAAATGTGCACTGTATTTATAAATTTCTCTTTCTTTCTCCTCCCCCCCCCCCCCAACCTCTTATTGTACATAAACACTATATTTGTTTTTAATATTTCTGTCTTGTAGATAAAAAAGTTTAGTAAGTACATTTTTATGCTTTTATCCTAGCTTCAGTTCTTGACATAATATCTTCCAACACCATTTTCTCATCTTTTACTATTGAATATTTCATTTTGTCAGTGTTGTCATCTATTTTAATCATTAGACACATCAGTGTATGGCTGCTTTTACTGTTTTACTGTGAATCCCACTTGTCTGGTCAGCATTTACTGTTATAAAACACATTATGTTTTTTTTAAATACATTTTCTGGGGTTTCTTTCTTTTCATTGCATTCTGATTTTTAAAAATATTTTGTTGTTCGGGGACTGCAGTTTATGGAAAAAATATATATTCAGAAGAATTGTTCTTTATTTTATCTTGAATGCTATTGGGAACAAGTTATTTGCTTTTATACCTGGGTTGATTATGAGATGAAGTGAAAGATTTGTAACAGATTTTTTTTTAATGCCCTGGGCTGATGACCTACCAGGCAACTATTAAGATGAGCTTGATTTTTTTTTTTCCTAAACTAGTGAGCTAACCGTACTCTCAATACTGAACCTTTAGAACAGAATTTGCAGAAAGTTATTTACATTCATAGAAGGTATTGATGTGGCGTTATATACTTTTTGTGAGCATACTACAGTATTCTGCATATGATAGTGGTTAAAGCTTTAATAAAGATGTTTTTTTTTTTTTTAGAGAATTCCAGCTACCTCAGTCTGTTTAAAGCATTTGTGTCTTTGGAGCAACATGAAAACTTGTAAAATTAAGATTTACATTCTTGATGGCCAGTCATAAGTTTGATTCATGATATAGTCTAAATTTGTTTCTTGCCGGTTGCAAAATTATAAACCCTGCTTTGCATCCCATGGTGACTTTCCTGGGTAAGCAGTCATTTACCTCTCCACTTAAGAAGAAGAAGATATTCCCCCCCCCCACCCCCAGTCAAAAAAATGGACATGAGAAAACCAGTGGTATATATGCAGTGATTAAAAAGTATTATAGAAATATTTGAGCGTGTATGCTGTCATAAAACTCTGAGTACTGGTTCGACATAGTTATACTTAATTGTTTCTGAAGGTTATAATCTTTGTTACTCAGATTGTTTCAGTCAGGTGCGTCACAAAGCCAGCTGTATCTAAATATTAGTAGTGGAATTTGTTGAGTTCATTTATCAAAATAAATGTAGACTAAGTCTGCTTATTGCAGAGAAGGACGTTTAATCTTCCATCAACTAAAGGGCAATCTGTACAGGAGTAGGGATTTTTTTTTTAATGATTCAAATGAGAATATTGAACATCTGTAGGGTTTTCAAATAGCAGTCTTGTACATCTTTATCTCATGATGGAACTAGAGTCTTGTAAACTTTTAAAGCTATCCCAATATAGGACAACAATCTTGTACATCTTTATCTCATGATGGAACTAGAGTCTTGTACACTTTTAAAGCTATCCCAATATAGGACAACAATCTTGTACATCTTGTCATGGGGCAAGAATCTTGTACAGTTTATGCTATAATTGGACAGAAATCTTGGATACTTTTTTTTTAAGGCTGTTCCATTATAGGATACATCTTTAAGTTTATTTCACTATGGGATCTTGTAGTTTCCTGATTTTTTTTTTTAACACTGATTGTGAAGAAACTTGTCTCTTTCCTCATAAATTCTAAACAGAGCTGTTGTATTTTTGTCTAAACTCTTGCTTTTGCTATACATGGCATCTGAGTTGTGCACTCATTTCTTATAGTGAAAGTTGGTAGTTTGTATCCAGCCAGAGGTACCCCAGTCTCCTGGGTGTGAAAAGTCCTACCTGACTTCTTCTAGTGCTGGGGAAGACAAGGCAGCTGGACTTGAAACTGACCACATGACTCTGGTGTGCCAGCAGGTCAAGAATATATAGTCACTAACACCATATCTTGTGAGTGCCTGTAGACATGATAGGGCTGTGCTTACCATCAGTTTACTTTTACTTTACAGAATATTTCAGTTAATTGTCTTTGTTACTCTGATTCATCTTGTGACAAATAGGTGCCCTATGGCAGAAACAGATTATAATAAGTTTCCCGTGTTTAAAATTGTATTTTTCAGATGAATGTGTGGAGGACTGGACTGTTTAAATAATGGAACAATTCTAGAAGTTGTTTGATGTTTGAGAAAATAAAAAAAAACAAAAAAACATTGTATTCAGAACTGGAATTTTACTAATTCTCCATTGTTTGGAATAGCTTGCCAGATTTCAGTGAAAAGTTTAACCATTTGTATTGTTACAAAATATACTGAGTTACTTTAAGTCAGTTCAGTAATGAGCATTATTGATCATTTGTCTTTGAATGAGTTTTGTTATGTAGTTGTAAATGCATTTAATAGCAGTGACGGCATTCATTTATAGAAGCTGTTTGTTTGGGTTTTTTTTTTTTTTAATTTTTATTGAGAAGAAATAACTGCAGTAATATGTTACATTATCCTCCTGCTAGTCTTTTCACTCATCATGACGTGGGATGTGTTTTTATGTTTTTGACCTCCCACCAGTCTGATGATGAGTTCAAGGCATACTAAATATTAGTGACACTTGTAGTACTGACATGTTCAGTGCCTCTAATCCTACGGGGGGGGGGAGCCTACCGGGGAGAGGGGGGGTCACGGAGATAACAGGAAAGTGCAATTACTGCCAGTTATTTCCTGGGGGTTTTTTTAAATAATATTTTTAGACACTTTTTTTTTTCCCCAGTGAAGCTTTGGCACCATTTCAACAATAAAAATTGTTTTTTCTCCTTTTCTACTGTATACTAAAGCTCCAGATTGTTGGAATGAGTGGCCAGTTGCATTCATTTTTCTCATCATAATGTGGCTCTTGATGTCAGTTTTACTGTTATGAAACGTTGTATGCATTTAATCGATATTCTGACTGACAACTTACAAAAAAAAACATAGATTCATGGATTAGGAGTTCATTTTAAAACTGTGCAGATGAAAGTGTTACCATACTTACTAGCTCATATGGGACAGTAAATTTTAAAAGATTCATTTCCTCTATATGTGAACTGTTGTAATACTGATACTACTTGCAAGTACGTAATACTAGTTTAGCAACAGTTAACACTTAAAAGTCTAGAAGTCAGCATTGGAATGCAGATAGTGTTTTAGAAATTCAGTTGAAGCATTGAAATTGGGTTTTTTTTTTTTTTTACAGTTTTCCATATTAGAACTTCAAATTGTGTCATTATTCCACATATTAAAAATTCACTGAATATTAGATGTGTCCATAAATGTGTGTGTGTGGTTTATATATAAGCGCACATATACATGATGCAGATTCAAATTTTGTGAGCTGTTTTGCAGACACTGTAAATGTTTTTTCCCCCAAAAATTTACTGCAAAGAAATTGCTTGCATGATGTATTTGCAGATTCTAGACAATACTATCTTTATTTCATTTTCACTTTTTTTTTTTCTTAAATGAAATGGCTTCAGTAGCTGTGACTGTATAGCTTCAGTAGCTGTGACTGTACTGGCTTAGTTATACTGCTGGGTGCACTAATACTGGAATTTTGTTCATTGTTGTCTTGATAATTGCCTAACACCTGTAGTCTGGTCTGTCCCCCCGTCCAGTTGTTATCTTTGACTGCATGCCCACTTTGTTGCTTTCCATCAGGCTTAAAACTTAGCAGTTTAAAACAAGAATCAAGTTATGTGTGCATGAGTTTTATTTATTTCATTTTTTGGGGTTTTTTTTTTTTTTTACAAATAAGTTTTTACAAATTTTAAAATTTTTTGTTTATGAAGTATTTTATGCAACCATTAATCAGCTCAATTGTTTGTGTGCTCAGTATTAAGTTTATCTATGTTGTTATATTTTGTTCATTGCATTTATCAGTGCTTCCAAAGTCAGAATTGTAAAGAAATTAGATGTAAAGTAAGACTTTGTTTTGATAAGTAATTTAGCAGCTTCGAAGCACTGAATTATGTACAAGATATGTTAAACCATTATTTTGCATCTTCCATGTTGATACACACAGCCATAGTTTTCAAACTTTGGTTGCGAGCATAACAGTTTAACTTCTCACCCCCCAGAACTGGAGGAAGTATTTATGAGCTGACCACATCTCCACATAAACTTTTAGACTCCACACAGTTGCTTATCAGTAACATTAATTCATTATATATCATGCCGGCATACACTGACAAACATGCTTCTGCAGTTTGTGAAGTCCTTGGTAGCTCCAGTCTTTTTATTTCCCATTCTTTTCACATGCTTTTGTGTCAGCCTATTCAGATTATTTTTTTCTTTTTTCCCTGAGAGTTTTCAGGGGACAGGGACTGAAGTAATCCAGCCAGTAAATGGAGTTTTTGTCAAGTTCTTAGGTCTGTTTCACAAGTCCCTGAAAGCCATGGTAGCCCACTTTCAGTTCTGTTTCCTGTACGTTTTCAAGATCTTCTCCATGAGCATCAGTTTATGAGAACTCACAGTCACACCCTGTAGATAGATCATTTCACAAAGCAAATAAGTTCATTTACTAGTTAATAACTAACATTTCAGTGTGGAATCAGAATAACACTTGACAGTAATTTATCTGTAGTACTTGTTACAGGAACTTAACCATTCATATTTTCAGGCATTTGAACTTTTACATTTGAACTCTTACTGCCATGAACCATTTAAATAGCTTTTAGAAAGAAAATTTAACAAGTAAAATCACTGCAGTCACAAGATATTGTTTTGTAGTTGGGATTTCATAATTTTAAACAGCCACAAATGCTAAAAATAAGAATCAAGTCATTTCTTTGTAGAACATTGTGGGAGTGATTTTTCTTTTTACTTACAAAAAATGTTTGTGTGTCGTGAATGTTGTTTCTCGGGCTGAGAGTTAAATTCACACAAACATTTAACTATAGCACTGTGTGAATCTTTATTGCAATTTACAGCATAGTTATATGCAACATTTCACAATACTTAGTTATAAACACTGCCTTCAGGTGTTGTAGCATGCTACATTATCACAAAAAAAACATATAAACAGTGGTTTTACTTATCAGTAGAACATACAGATTTAATGGTATCTAACAGCATGATACTTAACCATGTATAAAATCTAATATATGTTTAATAATTAGCTGTAGTACTGAGCAAAGTAATTTTATTATTCAGAGCTAGCAAAACTTTTGTGACATTCTTCTTACATCTTACATCCTTCCCGTGCCATTAAACATCAAATAGGGCTCGCGTGGTAGTTTGCCAAGTTTTCCTGTTTTCAGTGAGCTTTTCAACATCATCAAGGGATTTTATGCCTACTAATTTGTGACACTGCATGTTGATTATAGCACTCTGCAGAAATACACGTTCTTTGATTTCATAATATAGTTGTAAATAACCGCATAAATGAATATGTTAAAAATCTTTGCAAAAACAAAAACGTAAGTAATGATTTACCAAGAGATCATCATAAGGTACTGTCAGTATTCTGCCTTGCTGACATAAATATATAGAATTTGTTAATCAGAAATAAAATTCTATTTAAATATATAGAATTCTATAATCAGTTTGAATCAGGAAGAGAGTTTTTTTTTATATATATATAAATTGTTTTGATTAGATTCGACAGTGAAATAAAAAGGAAGTTTTCTTTCACAATGGACAAGAATGGACACAGTGAAGTAAGACAGATACTCTTTCATTGGATGCAGCACTAGAATAAGACACAGGATTCCTCTCCTGCCTTCAGCTTTGGAGAAAAATATGAATCCTTTGTTCTTTGAAAATAGAATTCTTTGATCACATTTGAGGGTGGAGGAAGAAAAATTAGAATGTTGTAGTCAGATTCAACATAGGATAAACTGTCTTCTCATATTTTGTAGTCAGATTCAACATAGGATAAACTGTCTTCTCATATTTTGTAGTCAGATTCAACATAGGGTAAACTGTCTTCTCATATTTTGTAGTCAGATTCAACATAGGGTAAACTGTCTTCTCATATTTTGTAGTCAGATTCAACATAGGGTAAACTGTCTTCTCATATTTTGTAGTCAGATTCAACATAGGGTAAACTGTCTTCTCATATTTTGTAGTCAGATTCAACATAGGGTAAACTGTCTTCTCATATTTGAAGTATTTTGAGTTGCCCTTTTACCAGTCACTTCATCCTTCTTCCACTTCTCATTTAGTCCTTGCAGTGAGCATATTTACTCATGAGCTGCATGTATTGTGAATTTACAACAGAATTTTACAATAAAATATCTCAAATTCAACCTCGAATTTAAACATTTCTTCAGCTATTTTTTTTTGTTTGTTTGTTCATCTGTAACAAAGTAATCCCAAAACGAGCTATCAGATGGAACACAACAAGCTGAAAAAAAAAAAAAAAAAAGATCAACCACGTGAAACTCTAAAGAGGACACTGTTAAGAGAGGTCAAATTAGCAGCCACAAAATTCTTTGATGAGGCTGAAAAGATCCCCGAAAACAGGAAAACTTGACAAACTACCACGTGAGCCCTATGTGACATCTAAGGGCATGGGAAGGATAAGTAATGAAGTTCTTCCCTGGGTTATTTGTAATGTAGTTTCTTTTTTTTTTTAATTTCTATTAAACAGACACTGGTTATTTTAGCAGTAAAAAGCATAGTATGGAAGGCAGTAAGGCCGATGTACTATTTATTGCATGTGTTGGCTAAATACTGAATACATTAATAGTTGCATGCTAAGCTTTACATAATTTATGATGTTAATTTCAAATAAACTAACAGTTTCCATTATTGGCTGAAAAAAAAAAATGCATTTAAGTGATTCATTTTAATTTTTTTTTAAACTCATTAAGTCTTTATAGAAGGTGTTTTGTATACATGAAGTAGTAATATAGCAGTAAAATATGCAGTGTTGTTCGTTTGAGAACTGCTCCCTACTTGCTCCAGTTGACCCAGTTGTGAGAATAGGTGTCTGACACACTTAATGTTAAGGAAACTGACTTTGACAATTGGATAATATCTACCAGCAGGGTGAGGTGTACTAGAGTTCACAAGACTGCCAGTATGTGAAGGGAACATAGGAAATAATGTAAAAATCCGTTCTGTGATTCTGAAACTATGCCTGATTTCATAATAAGTGAATGTCAAAGAAATGAAAATACACAGAGAAATAGAGGAATTTTACTTGCATTAAGGGGTTGGGGGTGGGGGGGGGGGACTGACAATGATGTGTATGTAATGGTAGGTTTTAGATTTGATTTTTGTGTGATGTAATGTTTGCATCGTGATGTAGAAATAAATTTTGTGTTTCATTTAATTTCTCCTGTAGAGCTAGACTTGGACAGTCTGCAGTCCACAGCGCTGTGAGCAGTTTTGTAACAGAGTCAGCCTGCAGTAGTACTGTGTTTATTTCTTTACAAAGGAGATGGATTTTGAAATAGAACGGTGTGTGTACTGACCGGTTTTGTCCCATGAAACAGTTGCTAATAGTTTTGAAGCACAACAAGACTTGACAGTTGGGTTTCGGCTGATGTTGCATGTCACATGCATGTTTCGTACCTGAGTCGCACACGTGCGTCCACCCCAGGTCTTGTGCCTTGATGATGGTGCTCAAAGTGTGTAGTACCCTGCATTTATAATTGACTGTAATGTGCTGTTTTTACAGTTGTATTAGTAGCATGAGATATAGTGGTCCATCCATTCAGTAGAGTGTATATCCTCACTTACATAGCAATTTGTTCAGTAGAGTGTATATCCTCTCTCACATAACAGTTTGTTTGTTCAGTAGAGTGTATATCCTCACTTACATAGTAATTTGTTCAGTAGAGTGTACTTTTTCACTTAAAGTAAAGCTTAAGAAACCAGCTTATGCAGTTTCATAGCTTTAAGAAGTAAAACTGCTCAGTAGTTTTGCAGTGTAGTAGGCAGAGCATCAGATGTTTTGGTTTTTAACAGAAATATTATGTTCTTTTTTTTTTTTTTTGCAGCAGCTTCCCTCCATCTTCCCCCAGCACCATCAAGTTTCTTATGTGTTTGTGTGTGTGTGTGTGTGTATATAGTTTTGATGCAGGTGAATGCTGTTTTGTGTGCAGCTTTTCTCATGGCTGATTCTAACAGTATTTGATTAGCACAAACAAAAACATTACCATGTTTGTCATTTTGCTTGGTGCTGTTTGCCTCATGCTTGCATCTGCTGTTTTCAGGTCTGGCTTACATCTTCTGCCTTCAGGTCTGGCTTACATCTTCTGCCTTTGAGTCTGGCTTACATCTTCTGCTTTCAGGTCTGGCTTACATCTTCTGCCTTCAGGTCTGGCTTACATCTTCTGCCTTCAGGTCTGGCTTACATCTTCTGCCTTCAGGTCTGGCTTACATCTTCTGCCTTCAGGTCTGGCTTACATCTTCTGCCTTTGGGTCTGGCTTACATCTTCTGCCTTCAGGTCTGGCTTACATCTTCTGCCTTCAGTTTTGATCCTTGTTTCCTCCTTGAAAAAAAAAGACACTTAGAATAATTTGATCATCTAAATGTGAATTAGAACAATAGGAAGACCCAAGCAGTGATGGCAGATTTATTTAGGAAAGAAGATAGAATCATAATGGCTAGGACAAGAGAAATAACTTGGCTGATTGAAGACACCATCTGTGTAAGAAAGGAAGAATCATTATTGACTGTTTCAGTCTCTAGGTGTATTTGGTAATGGTAAAGATAAATACTTTCCAGAATGATCTGGTCATGCGTGGGACCAAGGTTAAAAAAAAAAAAAAAAAGTAAAAGTAACCCTGTCATACCAGTAAGATAAATTTAGCAGAGTTTATGTGATTTTAGTTAACTCTAGGTACAGCATAGATGAAGTTACTTAACCTGTTAACATTTTCCTGTTCCATATTGAAGGTTCCCAAGAAATGCCAATTCATCAGGTGGCTCAGTTCAAAAATGAGTTTTAATTACATGTGGGGAAAAACTGATAATTCAAATTAATTATCAGTTTACATATTAGTTGGCTTTGTAATGGATCACTTTGTGAAAAATAAATAGCTTCTGTAAACAGTTTTTAATTTTAGTTTTTAGAGATTAAAATTTTAATCTGCAGTATAAGCTAAATATAGGTCATTTGCTGGTAAAAGCATGGTGGGTGTGTTCATTATAAAATTGTTTATGTGGTCTGGGGGATTTTTGATTTGGCAGTGTAAGATTTTTTTTAAAATAACTGCAATAAGGATATAAAGAAGGTGAAAAGTAACAGGAAATTAGAGTTATAGATAAAATTCTGCATGAGGTCTCTACTTTGTCTGTTTGCCAGAAAATAAGGTCCAAAATCAGACTCTGGCACCATTGCATTCAGGACAGCCCATATATGCCCCCCCGCATGCCACATCCATCCATCCAAGAGTATGTTTGCTAATAGTTCTCATCAAGTTTTGGTTGTTTCCAATGCATTTTGTGGCATACAGTTCAGAGCTCCAGCAATCGCTTCACAACTACATTGTTCTTCTATTCCTGCTCTTCATTTTTCCGGCAGTCATTCCAATATGACTTTAGCAATGTCACCCTTGTCCATTCTCAGCCTGCCATTTTCTTTAGCCTGTCCAGCAGTTTTATCCACCACTTCATTGCCATGTACATTTTCTGGAACATTTTGTAGTGCCAGAAAATGTTCACATGTACAGAATACCTGCTGTTGCTGCTGCGGATGTTGTTGATTTTGTGAGTCAGGCATTGGTGAAATCAGCTGTGAGAGAAGTTGCTCATCAGCTACTGTGTATCAGCTGTGAGAGAAGTTGCCCATCAGCTGCCATATATCAGCTGTGAGAGAAGTTGCCCATCACCTGCCATATATCAGCTGTGAGAGAAGTTCCTCATCAGCTGTGAACTTCAGTGCTGTCTCTAAATATGGAGAGCCATGATTAATACTATAAGACTTAATGAATCATTTATGCATGATAAAAAATTATTTATTTGCTAGTACAGGATGATTCTGGTGACCAGACACGCCTGTTTAGATTCTGCAATTTATCACATTCATTGATTCTTATATAACCTGGAATATTTGTTGTAACAGACATGCCAGATTGCATTTATTTGTGCCCAAGTTTTTTTTCTTGGTGTTCGTGTGTGTGTTTTTTTAATTAAATGTTGTAAATATTTTAAATGAGCTGCTGGAAACATGAATGCATCGGAGTCTCTCTCTTGTTTTATGTTTACTTTTTAAGTGTTCTCTATTTTGCCTCCTCCAGTTTCACATCATTAACAGTTCACATTGAATTTGAAACAGATTTTGGTTTTTTAATGTGCATTTATCCGAGTCCAGCATATCATCTGAAAATGTATACATTTAGTTTTCATAAAATTCTTTTATTGTGTTGTTTGAGGGAACATTTAGAAAATATGCCAATCACTGGCAAATTCACGAGAAAAAAAAAAGAAAAGAGCAAAAGGGAGTAATATCTGAAAGATAAAGATCAGAAGGGTGTGAATATTGGGGGATGGGGGTGGGGGGGGAACAAGTTAATTGACACACAGGGAGAAGGTTGCTGCCCCTGTCTGTTGTTATGCCACTGATGATGACCCTAAAACTCAGTTTCTCATGTTTTTGTTGTAAGGATCCTTCCAGTCAGAACAGACATGATGATTTGTTTGTAATATGGATTTCTTACATGTCTTCTTGTGTATGTGTGTATTGTTTGATTTGACTTCATTGGCATTTTGTGTGTGGTTTCAAATTAACACATGAGAGTATTAATCTTGGACATTTGTATTCATTAACTGATGTGTCCTATTGTAATATACAACTAATAGTTTATATTGATGGAACTAGAAGTTTATACTGATGGAACTAGTAGTTTATATTGATGGAACTAGTAGTTTACACTGATGGAACTAGTAG
Source organism: Achatina immaculata (assembly GCA_009760885.1). Classification (NCBI taxonomy): domain Eukaryota; kingdom Metazoa; phylum Mollusca; class Gastropoda; order Stylommatophora; family Achatinidae; genus Lissachatina; species Lissachatina immaculata. Next base: position 20,039,712 of record CM019697.1, on the reverse strand, counting down.
TTTACACTAATGGAAGTAGTAGTTTATACTGATGGAAGTAGTAGTTTTTATTGATGGAAATAATAGTTGTTATTTATGGAATTAGTAGTTTTTATTGATGGAATCATCTTTTTATTTGATGGTTTGTGTGAGGAAACGAAGAGTAAAGTTTATTTTTTTAAATATTTCAAGTAAACATGCATGTGAACATACGTGTGAGAAATATAGAGGGTAATTGTTAGTCCCTGTAACTTTAATTTTTCTTGTAACGATAGATTTTTATGCTCAAAGCCTTTCATTCAGGAAAATGTGTCTGCCAGGTGACATCAAAAGCATCAGAAGTTAATAGTTACTTGAAGTATGGAAACTAGTATCATGTAAATAAGTCTTATTGTTTGATGATGTTTATTGTTTTAGATTAGTATCAATGCAAAATAGACGGTCTTTTCACCATCAGAAATTTGGATTCATTGATTATGTTATAGAGTTCATGTGATTATAGGAAGAAACTGTCATATTTTCACTGTCATTCACCTTCGTTTCACCAGGGAGAAAGGTGGTGCCAGGTCATTCTCAGTCTTTATCATGGATATGATCATATGTGGTCATTGTATGTATCATGATCATATGTGGTCATTGTATGTATCATGATCAGATGTTGTTCAGGTCTGACTTGGGATGTTCAGACTATAAGAACATAGAAAGATAAAACAAGCCATGCCACATATCTATATTGTGTCATCGTTACTCAGTGTCCAGAGATGTCCTTTTATTAGTTCAGAGACATAATTTTATAAATTCAGAGTCTGCATACATATGTCTTAATCAGAGTCTGCATTGCTTGTCACCAGACAGAGGCATTGTTTTGTCACATTTCTAATCATGGAGAATGTGACAGCCTGAAGTTCTGACAAATTAACCATGTAGTAAAGGGAAGACAGTTTGTTAAAATAAAGACTATGAACGATGTAAGTTTTAAATAAGCCTAGCATATGTCTTTGGTCTTCCATGTGTTCATGTAGCCACTTTCAACACAAGTTTTTTTTTCCTTCGTTGTTGAAGTGTTATGTTTGCAAAAACAAGTGAAATCAGTGAGAAATATTGTATGCACAATAAGTTCAACAGATTTTCATAGATAAAGATTATCACAGTATGAATGTACAGTAAACTGTGTGCTGGTGTCTATCCCAGCAGGTTAACAATTTGAACAGTACTCACAAAGCAGTGGCACAGAGTGTCGCTGTGTGATTTACAGTATTTTGTCACAACCTAGAACAGATTATGACAGACCTTAACAATCTTCATCCAGCCCCAAATGAGTTTTTAACCATGTTTGAAGTAATATTGTTAACCTTTTTTCTAACAATCTTCCTCTAGCCCCAAATGAGCTATTAACAGTGTTTGAAGTGATATTGTTAAACCTTTCTAACAGTCTTCATCTAGCCCCAAATGAGTGTTTAACCGTGTTTGATATTGTTGCACATACATGAAGATTGATAACTTTATGTAATGTTGGACAGAGTTTACAAGTGAGAGGAGACTGTACAAAGACATGTGCAGCCAGACTTGGCTAGAAGATCATGGTTGACAGAAGCTATTGGACTCCTTATCAGAAGATGGAAAAACTGGACTTCACTCTAGAAACAAAGCTCTAGACTTAGTGTATGCTAGAGAAGAAAAGACAAGCAAGCCTGCTTAGGGTAGGAGGCTTAAACCTACTCCTTCTGTCTCACTAGTAACTGAAAGATGGAAGATTTAAGACAAAAGTTTAATAGTATTCAAAAATAATGCCTTCAGAAATAGTCATGTCAGTTCTATAGTTTTTATGAATTTTAATAGAAGAATTCCAGTGTGGTCTTGAATCACTTTCATAGTTTTACTGTCACAAGTCATGGATCTATGACAAGCTTCAATAAGTTTGAAGAAATTGAAACACTTGAAGGTATCAGGTAAAAAAAAAAAACACTCCGTTGTCCTTGCCACTGCTGTTTGCATATAATGTTAAATGATTTTTTAAAAAATAATAATAATTTTAAATGTCACAAATTTAGAAACTTGATAGAATTTTGGTGTCTTTTTAGTGTCTTCATTCTTTTGTAATCATGTGACAGATAATGTGATGTTTGATGTTAACAGTGGCCAACATAAAATATAATTTAACGCTGACCAGCAAAGTGCATCAGATATTGACCCTTTGAAACTTAATTCACACAAAAGTGGGGTGAACAGAAGTGGCCTAATCCTAAAATCCTGCTGTAATATTGATCTTGATTCTAAAATATTCACTGTGTAAAATCCCTCAGTTATGTCACAATAGATAAATGTCACATGCCATTTAAAATAACATGGTGTTTTGATCAAGAATTATAGCTTCACAGAATTACTTGTTATTATCTAAGATGTTAAACTGCTTGGGATTAATGGTTTGGCCCATACACAATTTTCAGATTCTGAGAGTTAATGTTGACCTCTGTGAGCATGTTGCAAGACTTTATTTTCTTTTCAGTGAACTAAGTTTACAACCTTTTATTTCACTGACCTGTGTTACTGCCAGGTTTTTACTAATATTTATGCTCACTGACCTACATTCATGATTTTAGCATCACCCCTCCCCAATTTTCTTTCTAGTGTATATAAAAATATGACCTATATTTTTTCACTTGATCATTAGCTGTGTGAAAGTCATTTTTATTACCAGCTGCATTTATTTAATATCATTAACATGTATATTGTTTTTAGATTTGTCTGTATTTAAGATGGTTCATGAGAGAGTAAAAGTTGTACAGTGCCAAGTATCTGTAACAATTTTTCATGCTTTCTCTGAATGGTGTATTGGAATGTCATTTGAAATAGAGTCATTCAGCTGAATATGCTGTGAAATGCTTGATTACAAATTTAATTTTAGTTTATGTTCTTTTTTTTTATTAAGTGCCTGGCACAAAGTTATGCAGGCATTTTAATTAATTTGTTTTGTTTATTTTTTTTTAATAGTAATAAATTTGTGCATGCATGGAAAAAAAATTTGAGCAGTGTTTTTTTTTTTCTTACTTGTCTGGAGGTCATGTGTTAATATGAGTGTGGTATTAGATTAGATGTTTGTAAGCTATGATACGATGATCACAGTGGTGGTTATTTTCTGTAGCATTATTTAAGGTTTTAGTTAAGGTCTTCTGTAAGTGGAGATAAGTTTTAGTTAGGTCATCTTCTAGAAGAGATGAGTTTCGGTTAAGGTCATCTGCTAGAAGAGATAAGTTTCAGTTAAGGTCATCTGCTAGAAGAGATAAGTTTCAGTTAAGGTCATCTGCTAGAAGAGATAAGTTTCAGTTAAGGTCATCTGCTAGAAGAGATAAGTTTCAGTTAAGATCATCTGCTAGAAGAGATAAGTTTCAGTTAAGGTTATCTGCTAGAAGAGATAAGTTTCAGTTAAGATCATCTGCTAGAAGAGATAAGTTTCAGTTAAGGTCATCTGCTAGAAGAGATAAGTTTCAGTTAAGGTCATCTGCTAAAAAAGAGAAGTTTTATTTACAGTTTACTATGAGTGGAGATAAGCTTTATTTACAGTCTACTGTGAATAGAGATTAGTTTTATTTACAGTCTACTGTGAATAGAGATTAGTTTCATTTACAGTCTACTGTATTAGTATTGAGTATTATGTTCTCGCTATTACATTATCACACAGAATGTTCACTGATGGTCCTTTGCATCAGTCCTTGGTATGAGCCCCCCCAGCGAGAATACAATTTTAGGAACTACAACAGTCCAAATGGAAACAAGTCAGCATCACTCTCGGCACCAACTCTGTAGCTAAGGTGCCAAGCCAAACCAGGACACACAAAGACTTATCATAGTTCCATTATAAGTTTCAATTGCAGTCTACCATGAGTAGAGATAAGTTTTTGTTATGGTCTACTGTGAATAGAGATAAGTTTTACAGTCTACTATGAGTTGAGGCAAGTTTTACTTACAGTCTACTGTGAGCAGACATAAGTTTCAGCTGTGATCTACTGTGAGTAAAGTTTTAGTTATGGTCCTCTTAAGTTTTCACTCGTGGTATGGGAGGTCAGGTTTTATTTTGAGTTAACTGTGAAGAAGAAGAATTTGCTTTTAAATTCCTGATAAACTATCAACAAAACAAATATAACTCCTTGAATAATTTCCTGAAATTCCGAAACTTGCAAACTGATAAAACACGCTTTCTAATCTATTTCTCAGCCATATTTGTAATGCTTCATGAATGAATCAAACGGATCTGGCTGTTATTTCTGCATTTATTAGCTTCCTGGCTACAGTCTTCTCTACTTCAGATGTACTTTTCTGTAATCTCAGATGTTTTTCTGGCATATAGTAAGTATATAAAGATCAGCTTTGAAAAACTGTAGGCAAAACACTTAGGATGTGAGGAAAAGAAAAAAATAGTTACGGGAATGAGAATGTGCTGAACCAGGGACTCATTTTGGTGAACAAAAATCAAGCCACCAGAGGACAGAGCACTGTTAACTCAGCCACCAGAGGACAGAGCACTGTTAACTCAGCCACCAGAGGACAGAGCACTGTTAACTCAGCCACCAGAGGACAGAGCACTGTTAACTCAGCCACCAGAGGACAGAGCACTGTTAACTCAGCCACCAGAGGACAGAGCACTGTTAACTCAGCCACCAGAGGACAGAGCACTGTTAACTCAGCCACCAGAGGACAGAGCACTGTTAACTCAGCCACCAGAGGACAGAGCACTGTTAACTCAGCCACCAGAGGACAGAGCACTGTTAACTCAGCCACCAGAGGACAGAGCACTGTTAACTCAGCCACCAGAGGACAGAGCACTGTTAACTCACCCACAAAGCATCAGAACAGCTGTATCAGGATTCTTTGTGGCTAGATGGCTGAACATTCCACTAGAGAGTCCAAGGTTCAGTTTATAGTCATTCTCTTAGTAGTTTCTCTTTCTCTGATGTGTAAAGTGCTTTTGTCCACAATTTTTCCAGGCTGTTATACACACTTTACTGTTCACAAGACTATTTTCCAACTTGCTCAAATTTTGTCTGCTTAAAACACTTATTCTAACGGTTCCCAGTAGCATAATATTTCTGTGTAAAGGTTAAGGTAAAATCCCCATTTCCATGCCATTAAGACATGCTGGGGATACGATGTTACCTTCCCAGATTTCTCTGGTACCCATTTCTAGAGGCTGGGTGGACCCCAGGGCCTTTCTGATGTGGTCAGTCAGTCAGTCATTTGCATATCCTTTGCGAAACTTTGGCTCCCTAACAGCACTCCTGTAGGCCTCTAAATCTGCTGCTGATGCATCCATTTGCAGATCATCAACGATGTCTTGAAGCCATCTTCGCCTTGGTCTTCCTCTCTTTCTTTTTCCCATTATGTACCCTTCCAAGACAGTCTTCTGTAGATTATCATGACGTTTAATGTGTCCAAAATATTTAAGTTTTCTCTTTACTACCCAGCCTTCTTCAATATTAAGTTCTTGTAGTACGGATATATTTGTTCTTTTCTGCGTCCATGATATTTGAAGAACTCTTCTGAAGTATTTAAATTCACAGGCATTTATGTGTTTCTCAGCTGTTTTGTTAAGTGTCCAGGTCTCACAGGCATATGTTGCGATGGGAAAGATGCATGCCCTTAAAAATCTTATTTTTGTTGTTCTGTCTGTAAAAAATCCCCACTGCTGGGATTTGAACATAGTACCACCGAATTAACAGACCAAGCAAAAAATTTCTTTATCTCTATTTCACGTTTTGGCATTTTAGTCTGTCCCAATAAAGGGTTCTCAAACTTGAACTATGAATAAAATGGCTTCCAAAATATCCTACAATTCAAAACTGTGCATGTTCTAAAACTGAACAACTATAAAAGACAGCAAAGTTCTTCACTACAGCATCAGCTGCCAAGATCTTTTAACTTGATAACCATGTGACTCCAGGATTAAAAAGATTATTATTAATTTTTTTTTCAAATATTTGCTTACTTCCTTGCGCTAGAGAGCATTGATGATCATGATTCTCAATCTTGTGTGGTCCAGTTTGTTCAGATGCTTTTCTTTTTTTTTTTTCCATGCCATTTGGTCAGTCCACTGAGATATTTTTTTATTTCTTCTGAGATATTTTCTCTTCCTTTCCAGTCTTTATTATGTTCTCCAACTTCTGTCTTCACGTAATACGTCCGAGTAATTTTCACTGTCATTTTCTTATAGCCCTAGGCCTCTTTTTTTAATTGCTCTCTTCAATAATCTTGTTCACAAGTTCTTACAAATTGCTTTCACTTTCTGCTATTAGAACGGTGTCTTCTGCATATCTCAGCTTATTGATATTATGCCTTCCTGTTTTAATTTCATTCCCATTTTTAATGCCTCTCTCGTTTTCCTTGTATAATGGGAATGGATCAAGTGACAGTACGCACCCTTGTCTTAAGCCTGGTTTTATATCCTGATACTCTCCTACGTCTTTGTTCACTGATGCTCTTTGCTTCCAGTACATATTCTTAATAATTCTCATATCTTTACCATCTGTGTTAATATTTTTCTAGCATTTATATCTTCATGTCTGACTTTGTCAAAAGCTCTCATGTAATCAATAAAGCACAAGATGTCTAGGTCAGTTTTCACAGCAATTTCAAAGAAAGCTAGAACAGAATGTGACCAACACCACACAATCAGTTTTGTGAGCCACATCACAAAAATACTATTAAAAATCATTAATTTGAGAATATGAAATAAAATAAAAACTGAAACTGCAGAAGAACAATGTGGTTTTGTTGAAGGAAAAAGCATAAGTAATTCAACTTTTATATTAAGAATTAGAACAATCTCTAGAGATAAAGATTTATATTTGTGCTTCACTTCCTAAATGAGAACTTAAAAGCCCACATGATAATGTATACTTCTTTTTGGTAATACTTCATTGTAGTTGCTTTACACATATCACCTGTCTTCCAAGTGGAGAAGTTATGTAACAACCATATTATGATACTATTTTTTTATAAAGGACACAATGAGAAGGTAATCATTGTGTATACAACAGATACTACATGTCCTTGGATTAAATGCCAGGTATGAAACAGTCGCCTGCCTCAAACGCCAGATATGGAGTCATGTTTCAAATACACACATGCTTCATATAAACACCAGGTCTGTAATAAACACCAGGTCAGTACATCATCTCTGGCTTTCTATGGAAGGACATGCAGTACAGGTTAATAACCAGTCCTGTAGAAATGTAATCGGCATTTTGTGAACAGATGCCAGCCTCTAATAAAAGCCCAATCATGACAAATCTGTGAATAAACATGGGGCCACTTATTCAAGGAAATGCGGTATACTTGCTCCCAGATGTGACAGAAGAGCATTTAGAGCACTCACAGTCCATGATGTTTCAATATATTAGTCAAGTTTAATGGCTTATACAGCCAAACTCTATGAAGTGTCACTTTAATCCGCATGCGCATATAACAAAACTGAAAGTCATATTGTGATAGATATTTATGTATTACATGTATGTATTTACTAAAATCAGTTTCCTTTATGTCATTGCTTTACTGTGTCTGTCTACACAAGAATTCTGTGAATGTCTAATTCTTGGAAGAATTCTGTTCATAAATCTCAGTGAATTTAAAACTTTGCTTAAGATCAATATTTGTGAAAGAATTTTGAAAGTACCGAGTGTGCTGCAGTTGGTTTGCACCTTTGTGTTAATTTCTTACGTTTTGGCATCGATACTAAAATATAAGCCTGAAGGAAGAATAAATCTCACTTATAAAAATTAAAGTCTGCTTTATTTTATGTCCTTGGTCTGATATTCTTGTCAATGTCCACTTGTTCTTTGCAGCTGATTCCATGATGTAGTTGGACAAAGAAACTATTCACATGGGGACTGGATTACAGTACCACGTACAGTACTTACTTGAAGACTTGAACTCTACCCAAGCTTCTTGGCAGGCCCACAAACACTCAGGGACCACAATCCCTACCGGACTAGTCAAACTGAAGAACATCAGCCTGGGTCTTCACCAGCTCTGCTTGCACAGTTATTGTTCACATGTGGATCTCTCACAGTGAAGGATAGCATAAGGAATCTGGCCAGAAGTGCCCTAGTCATACGGCTGTAGATATGCTTATTGGCTACTTGAGCTGGGCAAGGAAATGTGGCCAGGGGTGGTGCAGGGTGACATACCCTCTAGTGTGTCCACAAGTCTAAGGAAAATATGTGCACTAATACCATATCCCTAAGATGCCTCTATAACACACTGTATTATTACAGAAAAGCCCTACCCCAATAGTCAAACTGAAAAAAAAAAAGGAACATCGTCCAAGGTCCTCACTTGCTCACCTACAGTAATAACCATGCAATGACTCAAACTGAGATGTGCTCATTTCCTCTGTTAATGAAGATGCACACTAGAGTTTCTTTGTAATTTGTGTGACTAGTGACTGTAATGAAACTAATTTTCAGATGTAAAAAATGACTGAGGTATACGCTGCAAACATCTATGAAGAAGGTATCTGGATAAAGTATTGTTTCTGTTGTCTTACTACTGCATGTTTCTCTTCTGAAAATGGTGCTAGGTCTTTTTTTAAAATACTGTTCAAAAACAGAAACACAACAAATACAACGTTGCGATTTAAACTGAAGTTTGCTGATCAGACAAGGGCAAATTGCTTGAAACATTCACCTGGACATCAACTTCACGTGCTGACCTGAATTGTACTGAGCAGATGATTCATGAGCACAGAAAAGTGACACTAGTCAAAACAGCATTTTTTTGTCAATAATTCATGACAGGTTCACAAGAATCCCGTGAAACTTATTGAATACAAAACTCACTGACCATGTTATTGAATGCCTATAAAAGATTGACGCTCCTCGAATCAATTCATTTGAAAATTCAATGTGCAAGTATGGCTTATTTCACCACAGAATGACTCATCAGTATTGGACGTTTACAGACTGGACAGTCACAAAGTGTAGTGGCCAGACAATTTAATGTGGTTAGAAGCACCATTAGTCACCTTTGGAGACGATTTCAAGAAACTGACTCAGCTGCAGACTGGCCGCACAGTGGAAGATCTATAGTCACAACTCCTGCCAAAGACCGTTTCATATGGCTGCATCACCTCAGGAATCAATTTGCAACTGCGTCCTCAAGTCCAGTCAATGACAGCAGCTTGTCAAATTTCAGATCAAACGGTCAGGAACCGGCTGCACGACACTGGTCTTTGGGCTAAAAGACACTACTGAAGTCCTGTTCTTACAAACCGGCATCACCAGAACCAACTGCAGTGGGTGAACCAGCATTGTCAATGGACCATTGTGAATGATTGGAGAAGGGTTTGGTTTAGTGATGAATCATTATTTCTGCCTCAGTGACACGACAGACGGAGAAGTTTTTACACCACAGAGTCCATGAGCACTACCCCAGAACTGCGGGGATGAGGCTCCTCCACCTGGTGGTGGAGATGTATTGGCGTGGGAGACGATCACTTCATGGAAAAAAGTGACCTGGTGCACATTGAAGGATGTCTGAATGCCAAACGATACGTCGCTGAAATTCTTCGTCCTAATGTCCTTCCACACTGGCTGCACCAGGGTCAATTTTTCGGCAGGATAACACTCGACCTCATGTGGCACAACTCACCACCCAGTTCCTCACTGACAACAACGTCCAGACCATTCCATGTTATCAGAATGAACCCAATAGAACACTTATGGGATGAACTCAACAGACAAGTCTACCAGTGAGATGTGGCGCCAACCAATCTTCGACAGTTGTCTTTTGCATTGCAGGAAGAGTGAGCAGCCATCCTACAACAACAGATCCAATGGCTAATCAGATCCATGTTAAGGAGATGTCGTTCTCTGATGCAGGCCAGAGGGGGCCATACACCTTACTGAAATGGAGGCCTCAGTCGCAAAGAATAAAAGTCCAAACCAGATTTAATGAACATTATTTCATTGTTAAAGTCTTAAAGTTTCTTCACGCCAAGATTGAAACATTAATTCCATAAAATATCATTTTGATACAAGTTTGAAATTTGGCGTCCATTATGACTACAGTAGTGTTGTGTTTCTTTTTTTTGAACAGTATAATTATGTTTCTCATGGATCTACGAGGATCATACCAAAAGTCGTGAGCAAAAATTTTTAAAAAATCATAATTTATAAATTGAGAAAATATAAATGTATCACCTTAACTGCACCCTTTGCACTTCATGTAGAGGTCACATGACGTCACCATCATGTGTCACGTGACCACGTGGAGCATAAACAAAATGGCAGGTGCTGAAGTTTCATTTCGTCAATGTGCTGTTATTGAATTCCTCATTAAAGAGGAAATCCCTGCTGCTGAAATTCACCAAAGACTTCACCTTGCTTATGGAGATGTGTGTATGGGTACTAGAAGTGTTAGGAGGTGGGTGAAACATTTCAAAGATGGAAACACGAGCATCCAAGATATGCCTCACTGCAGTCACCCTCGAACTGCCTCAACTAAACGCAATGTGGAAAAGGTTGATGACATCATTAAAGAAGACAGACGTGTCACAGTATCTGAAATCGCTGTAAATCTTGGAATAAGACACAACACAGTACAGGAAATGATTGAAACCCTAGGCTATAGAAAAATTTGTGCCCGCCGAGTCCCACAGGAGAGAACATCCAGAAGGCAGTGCGTCCGTGCCATTGGTCAGATGGAACGGAAATCTACAGGGAGAGTATTTTCAAACTTGCAGAGCAATTGGAAAAATGTGTGCAGAGAAAGGGAGATTATGTTGAAAAGTGACGAAAAGGATGCAGCTTAAGGTGATACATTTATATTTTCTCTATCTATAATTCTGATTTTTTAAAAATTTTGCTCACGACTTTCAGTATGACCCTCATATTGTAAATTTAAATAAATTTTTTCCAGGGCAATTCTCTATGCCTGATTTCATTTAAAATACTCTAGGTGTCTGACAAGTCATAAAACACAAAATCTGTAGCACTGCTTAAAACACACACGTGAAATTTTAAAAACAAGACACTTTCATTTACACATGTTTTTAATTAAACAATCTGTTAACTGTACACATTTTTAAACAAAATCTGCTTATGCATGCTCTCATATGCTTCATCTGCATTTTCTAGCACAAAGCAAGTACAGCTTGTTACACTGATATGACTAAGGTAACCATACTCAATCCTGACCTGAACCACTGAATCAATCCTGATTTGAACAAGTTACAAACTTAATCAGATTTCATGTCACTGTAACTGCAACACATTTCAGCAGCTGTTACAGCTACTGTCTTTACAAAGTGATTACTGACATGAAAAAAAACTACACATTTACAGAGTTTGGGGAAAAAACACACAGTATACTTCAACCAAAAAAAAGCAACAACAGGCAAACATTTGCAACAAGAATGTCCTGTTTATGAAGATTAAAGAAAGCTCATATGCTCCTTGTGAATACCTTTCTATGACAAGTTTTATAAGAACAAAGAAGATCCTGAAAGAACAATTGTTAACACTGAACATTCAAACTGATGTCAGAAGATGTGCAGAAAAGAAAAACAAATCCAGGTGCAACTCTGTAGACTTAGATTTTTGATGATCAAAAGAAGAAGAAGAAGAAACTGCTGCTATTATATTACCTTGCGCATGTGTCAAATTCATGACTATACAATAATAAATGAAGTCGGAAGAACATGTTGTGCTATTGCTGTAAATTAAGGCAGTTCCTTGCATAAACTTACATCGCTGCTTCATACGCTCATGTTCAGGTTCATAAAATGTCTGCTGCAGTTTTGGGATAATATCCACATCCTCATAAAAAACCATTCATTTTTTCCCCAAAGTACAAGATCATTTTAAATTGTGCTTAATACTGAAGTTCTTTCAGACAATAGAACAATCCTAAAAAAATGTTTCATGACTAGCAGAGTTCTACAAGCAGTAAAGTGTTAAGAGCACAGTATGTGTGATGATCAGCCTAGAAAAACAGCAGACAAAGCACTTTACACATGAAAGGAAAAACAGTACAGGAATGACCATGACTCGAACCCTGGACTCTAGTATGATGAGAGGACAAGACACTATCAACTCTGCCACCCTTTCTTCTTTTTTTTTTTTAACATTATCTTCTTTCCTTATCCGCATTATAAGAGTGATTTCTATTGCAAAATGTAAGGGAGAAGAAGTTTAAACCTAAACAAATCTTTCATAAACATTCGTTATTTTTGCACGCTGAAACAAGCTGCAACTCTACTTCATAATCTCGTGCCAGTCTCGGTGATCTCTAGAATACTGAACAGCTAACACAATGTAGCCTACCATGATGGCAGTAACTTGAAATCATCCTGAAAGAAGAATGTCAGGATCGGTTAAAAAAAAAACCAAAACAACTTATTTTGCTTTCAAAATACAGAAGAAAACCACAAAACCTGTTCCATGCTGGTTGATTCTTGTGGAGGTAAGTCTCACTGGTTCATATTAAAACAGTAATTATTATTATTATTCTTATGTGCCATAACAGATAGCACTGGCAATCATGTTTTTCCATCTTGTGTGGTCTTTGATGTTTCCAATTAATTCTGTTGCTTTTCTTTTTCCATGCTACCTGGTCAGTCCACCGAGATATTTTTCTCTTCCTTTTCTCCTTGAATTTTCCAGTCATTACTATCCTCTCCAACTTCCGTCTTCTCAGGACATGTCCAAGAAATTCTGATTGTTTTTTTTTTCTTATCATTTTAATTGCTTTAGCTTCTTTTTCCAAAACCTATTTCAGGACCTTTTTGAGAACTGTAGGCATATCTTAAAAATATAACTTATTTAGAATCATATCTTAAAAATATAACTTATTTAGAATCAAACATTTTTATTTACATATTATTTGGAAAAAGACATAGGCTAAAACGTTAGCCCTTTCCCACTCAGTTTAAAAAAATGAAGTCCTACTGTACATCCAATTCATTTAACTTTATCTGCCTATTGTTTCATTTTTTTTTAGTCATCTTTTTAAACCTGCCCAACTGCTATTTAAATATCTAAAAGATCTCCTACAATAAAAATTTAATGCCAGCATGAGTCAATGTATGTTTATAATAGCTATTAGCATACAATGCAAATCAATCAATCAATCAATGAAGTGCTAAGAATTATGGCACTAGTCTACATATGTTTATAGTAAAGTAAGTAAAGGTAACCCTGTCATGCCTTAGAGGCACTTAGGGATATGGTGTTAATGCCCATATTTTCCTTGACCTGTCAGCACACTAGAGGGTGATATGGTCAGTATCACGCCTAGCCGCCCTTTCCTTACCCAACTCCAGAAGAAGTCAGGTACCCATTTCTACAGCTGGGTGACTGGGGTGCCGCCAGCCGGATTAGAACCCCCGACTTTCGCCATGAGAGACCAGTGCACTAACCACTTCGCCACTCAGACACCCACATATGTTTATAACAGCCATTAACATCCCATGCAAATCAATCAACCAATGAAGTGCTAAGAATTAAGGCACATGATTTATGACATTATATTTCATCTTCTGTTCACGAAGTAGGGTAAAAATTAGTTTTTTTGATAACTCTCAAGGAAAACAGCAGCAAGGTTCTGGGAGAGCTGGGGATATCATAAAATTTCACTGAAAATATAGTGACTTTAAGTTAAAAAAAAAAAACTATTCAGTTTCTTTTCCTATCATTTCTTTAACAGATTACTACTAGTTTAAATCACAAACAGGTAACTAACCTAAATAATCAACAAGAAAACTTTGATGCAAGACAGAAATGGGTGAAAACAAAAACAAACAAAAAATGTCATCCTGCCTTTGATCCTTCAAAATCATCACACACAGACAGATGCTGACAGATGAACAAAACCAAAACTAATATCCCAGCAAAACAAGCATTCAGAACTCACCTGGAACCTAACACAAAACACAGGAGAAACACATCCTCATCCTGAAATATCTTCTTTGTCTGCAATGTACTGAACTATGTCTCGTGGTCTCATTAGCTTCTCAGAGTCTGCATCAGGGATCTCAAAACCTTCAACATGGACGCACACAAAAAAAAATGGCACAGAATTAATGAAATAATACATGACGTCTTCTTGCTATAAAATGACAGAGCACACAGTATTGCATGGTCAGACCTTGACTTAATCATAAACAAATCACCTTTAGACATGAGAGAAAAAAAGCACAAGAGAATTACCTGGGATGTAAACCACGGACTCTAATAGGGCAAGCAACCGTCTAACCATGAGAGAACAGCACATAAATCAACTCGGCTATCTAGCACCCCAGAGGCAGGGGGCAGGAATCAGGGCAAAAGTGACAGATGTAGAAGTGGGAGCAAGAGGATTCGTAGCAACATCAGCATATGACTTATGTAAGCAACTGGGCATAAAGGGACAAGCAAGAGCAAGGGCATTGAGAAGCCTTTCAGAAACAGCAGAAAAGGCCTCATGCTGGCTGTGGAATATGCGAAACAACCATTGGGAACATAAGTAATTTCATTTGCCACAACCAATACCAGTCCTCCGTAGCTAAATTGCTAAAGACGCACTTCAAAAAAGTGCAGTGGCAACTGGAAGATCATGGGTTCGATCCCGGGACCGGAAAAAAAAAAAGCAACAACTCACAAGACCTCTGGGAGTCATGACCCAGAGGGGCCCACCCCCCTTAGAGTGTCAGGAGTTTAATTGGGCCAAAACACTTGTCTGATGATCTGAAAGAGTTGTGTTGTTCCGCTCTCTACGGTAGAGAGTTTCCTGCATATACCCCAAATTCCACCACCATACAATACTGCGCTGTTACTTTACTGTGAGAAAAAAAGTCCTGTTGTTTCCTATTTCTACAAATCTGCCACAAAATGGAGTCCTATTTATGCCTTAGAGCAGCGATTTCCAATCTCAGGTCACGACCCTAATTACAATTGCAGGGCATATGAGGCAGGGTCACAGGATGATAAAAAAAAATGAAAAAAATAAATAAATACAAACTAAATTCAAATTTTGTTTAAAAACCCTTAAAAAACTGGATTTTAGGGAAATCCTACTTTTTGTTTTCAAACCTAAATATTAATATAACAACTAAACTCATTACTATCTATTGAAATAATTTTTGTTGAATTTCAATTTTTAAAAAATCTTTTCAATGGGTCATGGGTCACAGACTACTGCTCGTTTAGGGTCATACTCAAAAAAGGTTGGGAAACATGACCTTAGAGGCACTTATAAAGTGCTAGTGCCCATATTTTCCTTGACCTGTCACCACATGAGTTGATGATGTGGTCAGCATCATGCCTGGTCTGGCCATCTTTCCTTCCTCAGTTCTTCTGGAGCCAGGTACCTATTTCTACAGCCTGGGTGACTGGGTCAACTTGGGGAGGATTTGAACCACGTGTCTCAGGTACCACTTCTCCCTCTCCCTCTTTCCTGCCCCCTATCTGAGGCATAGGCCAACAACAAGGGCTCTCCATTTATTTCTATCCTGGCTTGTTTCTTCTATCCTCCTCCAGGTGTAGTCAATCTTTTTGATCTCTGTTTCAAGACTACTTCACCGGGTGTTTCTAGATCTTCCTTGTTTCCTCTTACCTGAGGGTCCCAGGTGAGAGCTTGCCCAGCTATGTTTGTGCTAGGCTTACAAAGTGTATGTCCTATCAATCTCCAATGTCTTTTACTTCTTGCTGTGGTGATTCAATTTCTTCAGGTAAATGTTAGATGTTTGAGGAACCCACTGTGAATCATTTTACCCATCAGCTTCTCCCCATAGCTCATGCTACCAACATTATCTTTTTCCATGCTTAGTTTCAATGCTTAGTTTCACATGCTTAGTTTCACATGCTTGTTTCTGAACAAAGAAATGGATCATATCTATGAATCTCAACATCAGCTGAAATTATTCATGCATGTCCTAAAGTTTTCTCATCTAAGTTATTTTCCTGGAGCCAAATTTGGGCTCTTAAGCCTCTACAGATATTACAGATTTGCAGGCTATTCTATCAATCCTAATCAGTATTAACTGATCACAGTAACAACAAGCCTTATTTGTGCTGCAAACTCCAGTCTTTCTGTCCTCCTGTTTTCTGACTATAGGTCTGGCCATCATTTCATCTCTCTTGGTATCTTATATCCTTCCCGTGCCGTTAAACATCACATAGGGCTCGCAAAGTAGTTCACCAATTTTCCTATCTTCAGCGAGTCTTTCAACCTCATCAAAAGATTTTATGCCTGTTAATTTGGCCTCTCTTAACAACGTCCTCTTCAGAGTTTCACGCGGTCTGCCTCTTTTTCTTCGGCCTGTAGTGTTCCTCATGATAGCTTGTTGTGGGATTCTCTGATCATTGCTTCTCATCAAATGACCAACATATGTCCATCTCCTTTTCCTGATCACCCATGAGACTGGTTGTTTTTCAGTCATCTGTCTTATCTCTGCATTGTTCTTAAATTTGTTCCACTTGATGCCGAGTATTTTCCTTAGGCATTTGTTTTCAAAAGAGTCTAATTTTGTGTCTTTAGTTGTTTTCCATCTTTCACATGCATAAATGAGGGTGGATATTACATTTGAATTGAACAGTCTTAACTTGGTTTTTGTGCTTATAACTTTTGAATTCCATATGTTCTCAAGATTCTTGAAGATCGATGCTGCTTTTGCAATTCTGATTCTAACTTCCTTTCTAGTGTCACCATCCTGGTATACAGCAAATAAAAATAATGTTTAAAAAAAAATTAATCCTTCACTTAAAGTCATCTTCTTAACCATGAAGTGTTAATGGGAAGGTATGCAGACAGTCCTCACTTTCTGATGGGGTACTATTCTAACAGCAACACTGTAAAATCAATGAATGTAAAACAAATTTCAATACAGTAGACAGGCCTGTTTTAAAATATTTTTTTAAAAAACTACAGTGACGTTATAATTTGTACACAAACTTTAAAATAAGCAGTTCTACAGTGGCGAAGTGGTTAGTGGACTGGTCTCTCATGGCGAAGGTCGGGGGTTCGGATCCTCCCTGAGGCGCCCCAGTCACCCAGCTGTAGAAATGGGTACCCGATTTCTTCTGGAGTTGGGAAAGGAAAGGCGACCAGGCGTGATACTGACTATATCACCCTCTAGTGTGCTGACAGGTCAAGGAAAATATGGGCACTAACACCATATCCCTATGTGCCTCTAAGGCATGACAGGATTACCTTTACCTTTACCTTAAGTAAGCACCACATACTCTAAGAAATATTTATAAATTTACAATAAACAACCCCTTATATCTCGATGGACTAGGTCTGAAGAGTGAATCACTGTAAAGTGGGACATCAGAAAGTGGGAACTATCTGTACTTCGTTTTTCAATCTGGCACACAGTGTGAAGTCTGGCTTGTTATGAAATCTGAAGTCTTTCCCTTTCTCCATCTCCCTCTCTCTCTCTCTCTGAACTTCAAGTGTCCTTACACAAGAGTCACTCGCCTTTTTTTCGCTCTTGCCCAAGTGAGCCCTCTATCGTTCAACATCCTTTCTGTTCTTCTCCATGTCTCCTTTGGTCTACCCTTACTCCTGTTCCCCTGTGGTATCCATCTCAGTGCTATTTTTAGTAGAAAGTCATCAGTCAGGGTTACTGGCCCTATGCCAAACCCTCCTTAGTCATTTTTTACGATCATGCCTGGCAGGGTACAGTGGTCCCCATACTTTGCATCTCGGGCATGTGTCCAGATCCCAGGTAAAACACAGGGGGAAGTGTGAACTATAATCATGGATTAATTCTGACCAAATTTATCTGCATTTTCTTACTGCCCTTATTCAGCTGTTAGTTACGAACACTCGGAGATAGCTGTGCCAGAAATGAAATAGCGTGAGAGCTGGGATGATGAAATAAAAACTGAACTAGTAATAAAATTTACCAAATTCATCCTCAATGGCCATGATGATTTCCACTTGATCAAGGCTGTCCAAACCAAGATCATTCATAAAGTGTGAATCCACGGTCAACTACAACAGATTACATTTTCTTCATAATATAAAGTAATAAATATAAAACAAATTAAATCAAAATAACAGTTAACATATCATACGTATAATCTAATTTTAAAAAATAAGTTATTCTGATTTTGTTTCAGCTCAAGATAGGTTTTCAGGCAAACCCTCCTAGTGGTATTATCATAAACTATGTCTTCTGTAACCTTATCCTTTGAGCTTCCAATTCTCTATGCACAGGGTGTTTTTAAAGTCTCACTACACTTTCTATGAAAAAAAATTGAAAAATGAAGTAAATGATGTCATCACAAAATGTGCTCAAAAAAGTCATTTTTAATTAGTTACAATATTGACTGTAAAGATACAATGCTGTTTTGTGTTAGCTGGAATGTACCACTGAAATATTCATTATAACAGGTGTTGAAAATGTCCACCAGGGGTTTCAAGACATGACTGTACACGTCTCGTCATATACCTTGTGCAGCGTGTCTGTTGTTATTTCTTGAATGGTAATTCTGATTGCTTCTTCCAGTTCCTCAATTGTTTGTATATTATTTTTGTATGCAGGAAACTTTCAAGAAACCCCACAGATAATAATCTAATGGATTTAGATCTGGAGAATGAGCAGGCCAAATTGCACGAGATATGTGATTTCCAAAAATTTCTTCCAAAAAACCATGTGTTGCTCTAGCTGTGTGTGCAATTGCACCATCTTGCTGGAACCACGTTTCTTCAATTTCACGTTCATTCAGCTGTTCTAAAAAAGGTTCCAGAATGTCAGTACAGTACCAATCGGCATTTATAGTGTTGTTGAAGAAAATTGGTCCAACTAAACGTTTTCTACTGACGGCACACCATACCCCAATTTTTGCATCGTGTAGCGGCGCTTCATGAAGTGCATTGGGATTAACACTGCTCCAAATACGATTATTTTTGCTATTAACATATCCAGATAGATGAAACCATGCCTTATCATAGAAGAATGTTAAATTGAGAACTGACTCGTCTTCTTCAGCTAAAAATGTTTGAAACCACGTGGAGTAGTTGACTCTGGATTGATTGTCACACTCTTTTAGTTCAGACACAACAGAAATCTTGTAGGGATGAAAATGTAACTGATGTTTAATAATTTTGTGCACTGTGCTCAGCGATACGTTCACTTCTTGCGACATTTTCCTTAAGGACTTGCATGGATTTTTCAGGATTCTGTCTCGGATATCTAGACATTTTTCTTCAGACACAGCAGGCCTACCAGATCACGAAGCATCTTCCACAGTTCCCGTATCACGAAACTTATTCACCAAATTTCTAACCGTAGTGCAATGAGGAGGTTGTTTATCAGGAAATTTTGCTATAAATCTTTTAACAACCATCCGTGTGTATTGATCGCCATTTCGAAACACTTGTTAAAAAAAAAAATTATTTCTTTCGTTGATAACACCATTCTGTTTTTAGTGCAAAAAATTACTCCAGCAGATGACAACCATTCACTGCATTTTTCTTCACGACTGACTGTGCAGCACATTTTTTTAAGACGTCATTTTCTTCATTTTTACATAGAAGGTGTAGTGAGACTTTAAAAACATCCTGTATTTCTATGTGCTCACTGTTTAAGTTCAAAGATTAGTAAACATGACATATACTGAAGTGAACCAGATAAGAAAAAAACAAAATATATACTGAAATGACAATAATTTCCCATTCTGCTAATGAGCTATGGGGAAAATATCAATTATTAACAATTCAGCCTCTCTACTTTCATTTTCTCTTCTCAAATGTTCCTAACCCTCTCATTTTAATGAGGCCACAATATAAAAATATTGTAAATTATATATTCAATAAATAAAACCTTGTTTTCTATCTTAGTCAAACTATAACAGCTAATTCAAGATAAAAAATCTTATTCTGTTTAGCTATAACTTCAACAATTAAACATGCTTTCAATAAATAAAATCTCGTCTTTCATCTTCATCAGCTAAACATGTATTTTTCTTCTTCTTCTGTATTCAGTTCCATAAGCTCAGCTTTCTAATCAGGGAATCGGGTTACCTCCATGAATCCTGCTGTCAGCGGGAGGTCTTCGTAGGAACCCCAAAGTTTCTCCTCCATGCTCCTCTCTCAGGGCCATAGCTGAAGTCTCTGTATACAGTGCAGGTCTGTAGTGTGTGTTCAGGAGTCTGGGAGCCATTTTGGCACATGCACTTGGCTTTATCTTGTGGAGATCAGGGTCAAGTCTGCAGAGTCAGGTTCTCAACCTGAAGACTGTGATTTGTTGTTTGTTTAGTCTTAGTATGGGGTCCTATCAGTATCTGCTGTTTGTTTAGTCTTAGTATGGGGTCCTATCAGTATCTCCTGTTTGTTTAGTCTTAGTATGGGGTCCTGTCAGTATCTGCTGTTTGTTTAATCTTAGTATGGGGTCCTGTCAGTATCTGCTGTTTGTTTAGTCTTAGTATGGGGTCCTGTCAGTATCTGCTGTTTGTTTAGTCTTAGTATGGGGTCCTGTCAGTATCTGCTGTTTGTTTAGTCTTAGTATGGGGTCCTGTGGGTACCTGATGTTTGTTTAGTCTTAGTATGGGGTCCTGTGGGTACCTGATGTTTGTTTAGTCTTAGTATGGGATCCTGTGGGTATCTATTGTTTGTTTAGTCTTAGTATAGGGTTCTCTGGGTACCTGCTGTTTAAACAGCCTTAGCATGGGGTTCTGTGGGTATCTGTTGTTTGTTTAGTCTTAGTATGGGGTTCTCTGGGTACCTGCTGTTTAAACAGCCTTAGCATGGGGTTCTGTGGGTATCTGTTGTTTGTTTAGTATGGGATCCTGTGGGTATCTCTCTCTCTGAACCTTAAGTGCCCAGGGCACATGGGGCTTCCGCAAGGGTTTTCCACAAATGCCTGTCTTTCGCCTTTTTTTCTGCTCTTGCCCAGGTGAGCCCTCTATTGCTCAACATCCTTTCTGTTGTTCTTCTCCATGTCTCTTTTGGTCTACCCTTACTTCTGCTCCCCTGTGGTGTCCATCTTAGTGCTATTTTTGGTAGTGAGTTGTCAGTCATTCGGAGCACATGTCCCAACCATCGCCAGCGTCTTTCCTCAATAATTGTTGTCAGTGGTTTCATCTGCATTTCTGCCAATAAGATGTTATTTCTTATGGTGTTTGGCCAAAATATTTTTTTAATTCTACGTAAACATTTAGTCTGGAAAGAATTCAACTTGTTTTCTATGGTTTTGGTGATTTTCCAGCATTCTGTGGGTATCTATTGTTTGTTTAGTCTTAGTATAAGGTTCTCTGGGTACCTTCTGTTTAAACAGCCTTAGCAAACCTGCTGTTTGTTTAGTCTTAGTATGTGGTCTTGTGGGTAGCTGCTGTTTGTTTAGTCTTAGTATGGGGTCCTGTGGGTATCTGCTGTTTGTTTAGTCTTAGTATGTGGTCCTGTGGGTACCTGCTGTTTGTTTAGTCTTAGTATGGGGTCCTGTGGGTACCTGCTGTTTGTTTAGTCTTAGTATGGGGTTCTGTTGGTACCTGGTGTTTGTCTTTTGCCTCCAGGTGCTTTGGTATTTCCTTTTAACTAGTGTTTTCACTTTCTTTTGTGGTATTCTAAGCCTGAATTGTTCTTTCTTCGTGCCAAACATACATTCAAACAATAAAATCTTCTCTTCTATCTTACTTAAACTTCAACAGCCAAACGGACATTTAATCAATAAAAATCCTGTCCTCTAACATACATGATACTAGTGAAACAAATATTCACCTTGTCAGCATTAATTTTATCGTATGCTTTGCAAATTTTCACAACCCTCTCCTCAATACCAGCAACAGTCAAAGTAGCACTGGAGTATGTTCTTGTATGTGAGAACCATGTTGGCTGTTGATAAAAAAAAAGTAAAACACATGTTCTTGTATGTGAGAACCATGTTGACTGTTGATAAAAAAAAAGTAAAACACATGTTCTTGTATGTGAGAACCATATTGACTGTTGATAAAAAAAAACATGTTCTTGTATGTGAGAACCATGTTGACTGTTGATAAAAAAATAAAACACATGTTCTTGTATGTGAGAACCATATTGACTGTTGATAAGAAAAAAAGTAAAACACATGTTCTTGTATGTGAGAACCATACTGACTGTTGATAAAAAAAGTAAAACACATGTTCTTGTATGTGAGAACCATATTGACTGTTGATAAAAAAAGTAAAACACATGTTCTTGTATGTGAGAACCATATTGACTGTTGATAAAAAAAATAAAACATATGTTCTTGTATGTGAGAACCATGTTGACTGTTGATAAAAAAAAAGTAAAACACATTTTTGTATGTCAGAACCATGTTGGCTGTTGATAAAAAAAAAGTAAAACACATGTTCTTGTATGTGAGAACCATATTGACTGTTGATAAAAAAACCACATGTTCTTGTATGTGAGAACCATATTGACTGTTGATAAAAAAATAAAACACATGTTCTTGTATGTGAGAACTATATTGACTGTTGATAAAAAAATTAAAACACATGTTCTTGTATGTGAGAACCATACTGACTGTTGATAAAAAAAAGTAAAACACATGTTCTTGTATGTGAGAACCATACTGACTGTTGATAAAAAAAAAGTAAAATACATGTTCTTGTATGTGAGAACTATATTGACTGTTGATAAAAAAAAATAAAACACATGTTCTTGTATGTGAGAACCATGTTGACTGTTGATAAAAAAAAAAGTAAAACACATTTTTGCATGTGAGAACCATGTTGGCTGTTGATAAAAAAAAAGTAAAACACATGTTCTTGTATGTGAGAACCATGTTGACTGTTGATAAAAAAAAAAGTAAAACACATTCTTGTATGTAAGAACCATGTTGGCTGTTGATAAAAAAAAAATAAAACACATGTTCTTGTATGTGAGAACCATGTTGGCTGTTGATTAGAAAAAAAAAAACAACACTTAAAATATATAATGGTAACTTTCTTCAGCTATTCTGTAAAGCACTTCATGCTTTTGCATATCATTATCATGCTGAGCTCCGAGCAGAACAGGTGCACGAATCATCTCCTCGGAGTACAGTGAATGATGGCATTAGTTCTATGTTAATTTATAGCTCTCCTTGTACCATTAACATGATATTCACATTTGTCATCATCATATTTTACTTCCAGCTCTTTCATTCTAAGCAATTAAGTTGTTATACCCTGTATGTCTTGAAACTTTTTGTTCTGTTTTCATGAGGCATCAACAATGTCTGACCAGTACAGTACCTGTCCACTATCACTGAAGACAAAGCTAGCCCCTCCATCTGGTAATGAAGATAAAGCTAGCCCCACTATCTGGTACTGAAGATAGAGTACCTCCACCTGATAGTCTCTATGTAACTAACACCTCCAGTTATCTGTTTCTGTAGTTATATCCAGACTTTCAACCAGTACTGTAGATGTCTCTAGCCTCTTCAACCAGTAATGTAGATGTCTCTAGCCTCTTCAACCAGTAATGTAGATGTCTCTAGCCTCTTCAACCAGTAATGTAGATGTCTCTAGCCTCTTCAATCAGTAATGTAGATGTCTCTAGCCTCTTCAACCAGTACTGTAGAAGTATCCTGTTCCTCTAACTGGTATTGTAGATGTCTCTACCCTCTTCAAACAGTCTGCTCTATCATTCTCCAAAAACTCTTGCACGAGGAGAATTTACAAGTCAACTGATATACATAAGGACATGAGCTACTGTTCACATGACACCAAGCATTTAACCCTCCAGGCAACATTTTATAAAATAACCTTAACTGCCAAGTCATTCTAAAATATTTCACACTAAATGGAACACAAAAGGCACAATTTCATGGCCTACAACTTTAGTGCTTTTTTTTAAAAATTGGAGTGCATAACACAAAAGAAATATTCAGTAAATACTGAACTTTTTTGCATAAGAGGAAAAAAAAGTTGATAACTTCTCTATCTATGTTTTAGATGGCGATCCGCCAAGCAATTAAGGTCCAATGTGGTTTATAGTTGTGACAAATTCTGCCCATTCAATACAGTCTGGAGAAAGCCCCAATTATGCTTTACGTTATCTATCTTCAACAGTTCTTGACTAGGCTAAGTCGGCGCCCCTTATCATCTTATGGCTTTTCTTGATGGAGTGGATGGTCTTTTTCAAAGTTAATAGCCGATTAATTTCCAGCAAACTTTTGTTATAACTACATGGACTTCTTCATGTCTGTTCTGAGCAAATAGACCCATATTACCTTTGATCTCTGGCCAGAAAGTTTTCTGAATCTTTCATGGGATCATAGGTAAACAAGATTATGTGCGAGGCGGTACGTATGAATGACTACGCATAAAAATTGTTCATACCGGTTGCAAATTCTTAAATTGCGATTGGTGACTTGAAAACTGACGGTGACATCTATCTTGACACATCAATCTAGCAAACTCCAACCTCCGCACGGCTGTGCGAGAGAGGAGACTAGCTAGCAGAGAAAATGACCTCACGTTTCTCGCCAATGTCGCCATTTTGTACACAAGACCCGAGTAAGGTCACAAATAAATTTCACGACTTATGGCTCTTCGTCGTCTGTAGTATAAACATTTTTAAACACTCAATATTAATTTATCAGTACAATTATTTGCTGTTATGCTTATTAAAGTTATCATTACCAGACATTAAAGATTCTAATGTCGTAAAATTGCACATTGTGCAAGGGTTGCCAATTCCAGAGGATTTTTTTTTTTCCTTTCTGCACATAATGACTGAGCTAGGGCTACTGCTAGTACATCAGACCCCAGACTCAGAGATAACCAAGACCCTAAGCTAACGCTTGTTTTGTCTGGTGCTTCAATTAGCAGAATGTTGGCTTTTAGTTTGGCAAAACGAATAGGGTAATTGCGTCAAGCCGTAGTAAGCACCATTACCCAACATCTGCTTGCATTATACTGTTGACACTTTGACCATGTAGATCACACGAGTTTTCGGTTTCATGGATTGGTAAAGAAGTAGAAAACTGGAAGCTCTTATTCAGAATTTTTATATCGTTCGTGAAAATAATGACATCCCACTTTCATTTATATACTTAACTATTTGACCTGTCCATTATCATTATCCTTTGTAGTCTTTCCTCAGAAAGTTGGCTGCAGTGGCTTCGCAGCTGTCACTGGCTCTTGTTTTAACAGTGCACCTGATCAAACTGAACCCAGTGCATTTTTCGATGCTGTCTACTCGTCCATATCATTACTCACTGCATTTCTTGACGTCTACTCATCCACATCATTACCCATATCCCAGTGCATTTGTTGATGTCTACTCATCCTTAACATTATCCATATTATGAGCAGACTACTCGTTTTTTACTTCAACTTTTTCCCCTCAGTTATGGGTTTTCAGTATTGCATTATATATGTATCATCATTAATATCCATAGTCTATATTAATTATTTTTATCATCGATTTATTTCACGTTCAGAACAACTGCTGATTGAGTGTAGCCGTGATTAAAGTGCCGAAGTGGTGTAGTTGTTAGTTTACTCGCCAACCGATCAGAAGACACATGAGAAATGGATCTAAAGCGATGTTCGTAACAGCGAATATACAGTATTCTACTGCCCGTATACAGGCATGTTATAAAACATACAATTAAACTACAGTGGCTTTATACTTTGTACGCAGACTCTAAAATAAGTAGTCTTACATTAAACAAATAGGGTGTCTGAGTGGCGAAGTGGTTAGTGCACTGGTCTCTCATGGTGAAGGTCGGGGGTTCGAATCCGGCCGGCGGCACCCCAGTCAACCAGCTGTAGAAATGGGTACCCGACTTCTTCTGGAGTTGGGGAAGCAGCCAGGGGTGATACTGACCATATCACCCTCTAATGTGCTGACAGGTCAAGGAAAAATATGGGCCATATCCCTATGTGCCTCTAAGGCATGACAGGGTTACCTTTACTTTTTTACTTTTACATTAAACATTAATAGGCCCACACTGTATGTTCTAAAAACATTTGTATTTACAATAATAAAAAACAATTATCGTAAAGCGGAGACTATCTGTATTTCTCTGCATTTATCATCATCTTGTGCTAACACTCGGGCTCGGGGAAAGACTGGTCGCAGGAAACCTTCATCTTTCTGTTTGATGATATCCCATTTCTAGTTGCTCCCTGCTCATCTGTTGGTGTTGTCTGCCCGTCTGTATTGAAGTCCTCTTGCTCTTTTATCCTTTCAACGTTTCATTTAAATACACTTTTCATAATTATAAGCCTCTTCGTATAGTCAAAATAGTTATTTTCTTGTTCGCTTTTCTAGCATTCCCTTTTTCTTACAAGAAAAAAAAAGTAGGTTTCAGTGGGAGTTAATATCTCTAAAATGTACTCTAAGTATTAAAGCTACTATTAATGTACTCTGACCATGCTTACTGGTGTTCTGTCACCTCATTAGGATAATCTTAGCACAGTACACGAACTCCGTAGCTTTAGTGAGAACCATGGTCAAACAGAAATAGCGGTTGCTGAGGCAAGATCCACTGCCTTTAGTCTGAAAAGCCACGTGGATATTGATTCGTGTGTTCTTTCTATGGTATAAAGTACCTAATTTCATTTTTGGTAGGATAAAATAATGCTATTGTTTCTGATGGCTTTCTTCAGTTCTCAAAATTTATATATAATTTTTATACAATTATCATGGGCACACACACAAAACAAACAACAAAAAGAAATATATTCATACTACAAGAACTTAATATTGAAGAAAGTTGGCTAGTAAAGAAGATTAAACATAGAAAACTTAAATATTTTGGACATATTAAATGTCATGAGAATTTAGAGAAGACCGTCTTGGAAGGGTACATAATGGGAAAAAGAAAGAGAGGAAGACCAAGGTGGAGATGGCTGCAAGACATCCTTGATGATCTGCAATGGATGCATCAGCAGCAGGCCATCTTGCTCACAACCGAGAGGTCTACATAAGTGCTGTTAGGGAGGCAAAGTTCCGCAAGGGACATACAAGTGACTGATATACCTACGTTTTGTTTTCTTTTTTGGGCTCTTGAGTAGCTAAGTTGTTAGAGCTCTTGTCTTTCATGGCAGAGGTTGATTTTTCGATGTCCCCACTTAGACGCTCCATTCAAGAAAAACGGAACGATTCACAGTTTTGTAATCTGTCTCTGCATTTTTGACGTTACACTTTAGCCACGTACTGATTAAAAAGCATTAACCGCTTTATGTCTTTCAGCTCTCATTCTCTTCATTCTTGCCTTAAGTGCGAATCTTCAGGCACAAAATTAGTCACTTTGTCATGACTAGACTGTTTCAAACGTTTCCCATGCTTTTTGCCACGTTGTCTATCTGTCTGGATAGAATCTCTTAACATTGCCCATTGTTCATCTATACTATTTATCTTTGCTATTGCATTGTATCTATTTGTTATAATAACTTTGTATTGTTTCGCAGTTCTTGGTCATTTTTAAGGAGTTCTGTATTCTGTTTGATGTTTCTCACTTTTCTGCATGTTTTCTTTAGCTTTATTCTAATTTTTCCACAGAGTGGGTCATGGTCACTATTGCAGTCAGCTCCTGGCATGGTTTTTGTTGTCAGTAATGCATTGCGGAATCGTTTGTTGATTAATATGTAGTCTATCTGGTTAAAAGTCTTTTTGTCTGGGCTGCACGACGTTGCCAGTCTTCGAGGATATTGTTTAAACCAGGTGTTTCCTACAACCATGCTATGTATTCTTGCCCATTCAATTACTTTACAACCTCTGTCATTCCTCTCCCCCAGTCCATAGTCACCAATGATGTCTGAAGTTCTTCCTTTACCAACTTTAGCATTAAAATCTCCCATGACTATGGTAACTTCATGTGACTTTGTGTGTTTTAGGGCTGTCTCTATGTCATTATAAAATATCTGTACATCTTCTTCAGAACTTTCAGATGTTAGAGCGTACACTTGTATAATATTTATGTTCATTGGTCGTCCTCTCAGTTGGGCTAGCAGGACTCGGTCCTTGATGTTCAAATATCCTACAGTTGTCCTTGCTGTTTGTTCGTCAAATATTACCCCTACTCCTCGTTCATGTTTCTCACTTCCTGAATATATTATTGTATATTTATCTGATTTTATCTTCCCTGTACCTGTCCTTCTAACTTCACTCATTCCTAATATGTTGATCTTCATCCTTTCCATTTCCATCTTTACATTTTCTAATTTTCCAGCCTGGAATAAAGTTCTAACATTCCATGTTGCTATTTTGAACTTGTTAGTTTTGCCACCAGTAGCTTGATGACGATCTAGCCTCACCTGTGGCTCGTGAGCTGCCCTACCGGACGAGGCTGTTCCAAAGGAACATCCATTAACGTCGTTCATGACAAATCTATTACTCTGAATACGCATAATTGTTCTTGGGAGCTACAACAGTGGTTTCCCGTTGCCTTCTGTCGGTTTGTGTACGGACTCTCCGCTAGCCTTTGGACTCCCTGTCTTACCCGCAAGGCAGCGGGAACGAGAGGTTTTAAGGCGCCTCTTACCCGCCTGGTATTCCCTTCACTGAGCACCTGAGGCACTTTATAGGAGTAGTAGAGCCACCTACTACCCCACCTCGCTCTCTGAGTTTACCGCCAGTTGGTCCGCGCCTGCTTATTTGGATAACTCCTTATTCACAGGGATCCTCCATATCTGGAGGACTTCAATATCCGCCACCTGTGGCTCAGAACAATGTAGCAAAAAGGTTTTTCAAAGTGTATTACAAAATTTCTAAATCTGTAGATAGTTTTTAGGAGGGGGCGGGAAGAAGTATTTCTACTGACTGACCAAGCGGTATGGGGAACAAAACCCAGAAAAGCGTTTGAACTGATCTAAGAACATCACGGCTCACACAGGATGATGAAGCATGGTCGCAGAAGTTATCCAGGACTGTATGTAATATAAAATGACCTGTCCGATATTTAGCGGAACAAAAATATTGAAAACTGGCAGAGAGAAAGAAAGAGAAAAAGAAGGAGAGAGAGAGAGAGAGAGAGAGAAAAAGAGGGACAGAAAATGAGAAAAAGAGAAAGTAAACGATAGAAAGAAAGAGAGAAAAAAACGAGAGAGAGAGAGAGAGAGAGATAACAGAACAGTACGAATGTTCTGGAATAAAAGACAAAACTTGGGCCCAAACAAAGAGGATAGATATGTTTGACGAGGTCACAGCGAGTTCTTGGGGCAAGCAAGTCTGACCTCAAGAGGTTGAAAGGAAACAGGGAAAAGTGAAGAGCAAATAGAAGCATATTTTTCAGACAGAATTCTGCAATGCATGAAAAAAAAATAGATAAATATAAAAAGAGGCAAAGACTAGGTTCGATGGAGAGTTTCCTATCTCTTTTTCATCCATTTATGAATGTAACAAGGAGTAAGGCTTATTATACAAAGTCGAAAGAAATGAGTTTCAGTTTGAAAATACAGGACACGGATCATGAGGAAGACCTCGGAAAAGATGGATAGACAGTTATAGAAGCGGCATGAACATCACTGAGGCCGTTCATATACCCCAAAGACGCCAATTGCATCTCCCCTCGGCACCTCACCGTACAGCAGCAAGGATAAAGTAAAGCAGAGTAAAGATAAAGTAAGGATAAAGTAAAGTAAGTGAAGTAAGTAAGAGAAATGAAGATCTAACTCCTGAGACTGGTCTACAAGATCATACATTTACCGTATTCCTTTTTCTACCAAAACACGCGGTCAATATAAATCCATTGTCTGTAGGAAACGAAGTCATAATTCAGCAAGAGAAAGCCCTTCAGTCACACATGAAATCTGTTATAACTGAGATAACCGAAGAACACGGGAATACAAAATTCCTAAGTAATAACGATTCAAAATCAACAAGTTGGTACCAAAGCGCCATTGATATATTTCGTTCAGGGTCTGGGCGGCCAGGTTGTCCACCTGGGAGTTCTCCTCTGCTGCTGTCTCACACACTCCTGGCTAAACTGGACGTGCACTCCTGACTGACAAGTCCACATTTGGCTCCTGGATACACCGTTCTCTGACGGTCTGCACCTGGTAGACAGTTAAAAAAAGAAAATTATTTCGTATTTTTGTGTTTAAAATAATCGATAAACATGAAAAAAAATTTTTTTGCATATAAAATTTGATGAAAACCACAAAAACAGAATTTGACAAGAAGTTTATTACGTTATGGAGAAACTTGAGGGATGTGAGGTTAATGTTCACAGTCTCATAACGTCTCTCTCTCTCTCTCTCTCTCTCTCTCTCTCTCTCTCTCTCTCTCTCTAAGCCTGTATGTTTTTGTGTGTTAAAAATAGCATATTTTCTCTCGAAGGAAAAGTAAAAGCTCCATTTTCCTGGTAAGCTTCATGTAAACTCATTTGAAGTTAGGGATCATGATTAATTCGAAAAAAAAGTGGAGACGTTTAGAAAGTAGATAATCTTCTTTCAGTTGGCAAAGTCACGACGTCAAAAGTAGTTTTAAAAAAATTAATACTATCATTTCTTTTACCGTCATTTTGATGTCGGGTTACTGCTAGTGTTAATACTACGGTTCTTTTCGCCTTAGTAGAATCATTTTACTTTTTTTTTTCGTGGCTGTGGATATCGAGAGAGTATATTATAACGTTACATGTAATGTTTTTTTAGCTTATAAGCTCTCAAAGATGGGGAATATAGATCCTACCCACTGTTTATCTTAGGGTCAGAAGATGGGGAATATAGATCCTACCCATTGTTTATCTTAAGGTCAGAAGATGGGGAATACAGATCCTACCCATTGTTTATCTTAAGGTCAGAAGATGGGGAATATAGATCCTACCCATTGTTTATCTTAAGGTCAGAAGATGGGGAATATAGATCCTACCCATTGTTTATCTTAAGGTCAGAAGATGGGGAATATAGATCCTACCCATTGTTTATCTTAGGGTAGTTCCCTCTGGAGTTTTTCTCTCAGGGTTTACTCCTATACTCTTCGATTATCCCAGCTCATTCCCAGGGCAATGGCTGTGGTTTCTTCTTCCTCTTCTTCTTCTTCTTCTGCCTGGAACTGCGAGATGGTGTTCTTTGCAGGCGATGCTGTGGAGATATTGAGGCACAGCATCTTGTCGTCTCGGGAACCGGTCGTTACAGCTATTTTTTTTCAGTCCCTGACTGCAGCTAAAAAGGAGAAGGTGTGAAACACTTCTTTATCAGACTCCACCACCATGGGGGTGATCCCTGCCCCATTAGCCAGGCTAGGCCTGTTACTGGGGATATAGCCAGACTGGTTTGTTTCAGACATTGGCAATGAACTAACATGGAAGTTTGATTGGAGCTGTTGCTGTGAAATGTCTGTCTGTCTGTTTCTCTGTCTACAAGGTCCGACAATTAAGTAACTAGACTGATTACATAAAAATAAAGTAAAAAACAGTTGAAGATATAACCTGTATTTTATTCAAAGTAAGCCCCTTGTGCATTGATACAGCGAGTGGCAAGATCTAACAAACACTGGAACGACCTCTGCAGTTCTTCTGTTGGTATGGCCCTTAAACTCGATTTTACCGCCCTTTAGATGTCATCAGTATCGTCAAAGAAGTGTCCTTTGAATGGTAATTTTAATCTTGGGAATAGAAAATAATCGCAGGGAGACAAATGTGGGGAATAGGGTGGAGGGTTGAGAACACACACTTGTTTTGGGCCAAAAATTCCTGTACAACTACTGCTCGGTGAGCCGGTGCATTATCATGAAGAGGGAAAAAACTGGCAGGTGTTGAATACTCGGGTCGGACTCAGAGACTCCTTTCAATAGGCGTTTCAGAATACTTAAATAAACTTTGGCAGTGACAGTCTGTACTTCTGGAATAAATTATTTGTGAATAACTCCTTTGCTGTCGTAGGAGCCAGCCAACATTGTCTTCACTTTCGACTTTTGAAGACGAATTTTTTTTTTCCTTTTGGTGAAGATGATGACTTCCACTGAGCACTTTGGCGTTTAGTTGTGGGATCATAGCGGAAAATCCGTGTTTCATCCTCTGCAACAATCAAATTTAAGAAATGTTTATTATTTCTGCGACACGTTTTGATGATGTTTTTTGCATACTCAACACGCTGATGTTTTTGGTCATCAGACAATGAATGTAACATAAACCAGCAAGCAACTTTTTTCTTCCACTAAAATTTTATGAATGGTCTCTCGGTTAACACCAAATTCATCTCATCTGTCATCATCCTCACAGTCAAACAACGATCTTCCTGTAACCGTTTTCTGACTTTTGCAATGAGTTCCTCATTACGAACAGAAATTGGGGGTCCATATCTAGTTGCATTTGTAATCGTTTCCACACCATTTTTGATTCTTGAATACCACCTGAATATCTGTGCACGAAATAAACAATTATCCCCATAAACTTTTCGCATCAATTCAAATGTCTCAATGGCACTTTTCCCAAGTTTTAAACAGAATTTAATGTTAGGATTTTGCTCCATGCTGATTACGTAACAATGCACCTCTGAATAGATCTAGAAAATGGCGGCTTGTTTGTCGGCTGCTTATCGGGTGGCGATGAAAAGTTGTCAGATCATAGATGCAGGTTGCCTCTTTGGATTCCATGCTTTGCTTCATAGATGAGATTTTTGTCTCGGCCATAATAAAATCAGTTTCATTATTAATTGTCGGACCTAGTATCTGTCTGTCTGTCTGTCTGTCTGTCTATCTCTCCATCCATCCGTATGTTATCCTATCCATCTTTCTGTTATCAATTTTTCTGCTCTCTCTCTCTCTCTCTCTCTTCTCCCCCTCTCCATGCCTTTTCATTGGGCCCTACTTAAAACATCAAGAGCCATCGATGGCATTAAAATACAATAATTTATTTAATTAAATCCTAAATCTACAACTTATCACCTAGCATCATCAACATGTTCCTCACAACACAATGATTTTCAAAATAGCTACATTATTTTACTTGTAATGAATTCTTAATGTCGCCGCCAAAGTGTTAAAATGATACGTCTTTCTGTGGCTTTATATACTTAAAGTTTCTTTTCTGTTGTTTTCTATGTTTTGTATGTACAGACAGATAGAAAACCTGGTAGTAGAACATTTAATGCTTTTTGACCATCTAACTGTAATTATAAAGACTAGCTATGAATCTTCTGTGAATAAATAAATAATAACAAAATCCACTGATTGTGGAACTGGCCTGAAAGATCGTTATGGACATCAAGACAGCGACGCGACTGAAAAACAAGCCCACCTTTGGCAGCACTGCCATTGCTTCTCTCAAACTCTCTTTAAAGTCTACCTTCGTTCAAGTAAAATTTGTTTCTCGTGCGTACTCTAAATCTTACTGTCGACCGAGAATGATCTAGACGTTTTTTGTTTTTTTTTCTGTTTAAAAAAACTGATTCTAAAGGAGATTTGTTTGTGTGGAGTCTGGCTAAATATCAGAACATCAAGTCTACAAAAGAGCTCACTGTCTGAATTTCTTGCCCTGAATTCTGCCTGTAGGTCTGTGAAAGGTCCTCTTTCGTAGAACAATCCCATGTTTCAGCGATCATTTTTAAGCAGGGATTCTTAAACTTTTACAATGCAGGCACACAAATAATGCTCAGTACATCCCCATACCGCCTTTCCCAGACCATCAAAATAATAATAATAATAACCACTAACCTTACAAGGTATCAGCATGACTTCAAAAGGTGCCAACAGCTTTGTTTTACTTTGTATATGAATAACTAGGATCAGAAAACTAAAATATAATGTTAATCTAACAACAGAGATTTGAATTCCCATCAGTCAGTTCCCAAACCTCAAAGGGGTTTCAATACCCCAGTTCTCAAACCTCAAAGGGGTTTCAATATCCCAGTTCTCAAACCTCAAAGGGGTTTCAATACCCCAGTTCTCAAACCTCAAAGGGGTTTCAATATCCCAGTTCTCAAACCTCAAAGGGGTTTCAATACCCCAGTTCTCAAACCTCAAAGGGGTTTCAATACCCCAGTTCTCAAACCTCAAAGGGGTTTCAATACCCTAGTTCTCAAACCTCAAAGCGGTTTCATTACCTCTAGTTCCCAAACCTCAAGGAGATTTCAATACCCCCCAGTTAACATTTTGTGCACAGTTTATTTTTATTTTGTAAATTTCATGTGTTTTAGTGAAAAGAATGATTTTAAAACACTTTTTTTTAAATACTGACTTCCTAAATGAAATGCAGGAAGCTGAAAAGAACTCTCGATAATATCATCAAATAATATGAACATGAACAAATCAAAACGGAATTTTCCGTTTTTAGAAAACAAAAATCACCTGCGAAAGATGGAATTTTCTATCTATCTTTGTTCTTCTAGAATATGCCAATAACGCCATATCTACAGTAACATGGTGTTGAGAAAATTGGGCTTTTCTCCCTTGACTCATGGAATATATAAGAATTTTTACAAAACTATTATATATATATCATTTTCGCCCACTAAAACTAGTTTTATTTATCATGTCTTTTATCATT
This sequence comes from Achatina immaculata, assembly GCA_009760885.1. NCBI lineage: Eukaryota > Metazoa > Mollusca > Gastropoda > Stylommatophora > Achatinidae > Lissachatina > Lissachatina immaculata. Next base: position 20,005,349 of record CM019697.1, on the reverse strand, counting down.
CACATTTACACAAGCAGTGTTGCTATGACTGATCGCAAATTAAACTAGTTAGTTAGTTAATCCTCTTGGGCCAAAGGCGAGGCATAGGGCAGAGGACGAGGCTCTATATGTCTGGCTATTCTTCGCGACTTGCTTTAGATCTTCGGTGCTTCTGATGAGCATTGTTGAACACTCCTTAGTGATAACTCTTCTTAGTGTGTCTTTGGGTCTTCCCCGCTTTCTTTTACCCCCTGGTGACCTCGTAAATGCTTGGTGTGGGGTTCGTTTTTCGTCCATTCTAAGTATGTGGCAGATGTAGTTCCAGCGACGTCTTCTGATAAAGTTTTACGTAGTCTTGTTTAGTTTCTTGTCTTATTGATGTAACCGATCTGAAGTCGTGCCAACAGATATTTAGCAGTCTCCGAAGGCATTTATTTTCAAAAGCATCCAATCTCTTTTCCACTGTTGGGGATGTTCTCCAACTCTCGCAACCACAGGTTAGTACTGGCACTACATAGGAGTTGAAGATCTTGAGTTTCGTGTGCCTACTGAGTTCTTTTGATTTCCAGATGTTAGTCAGCTTGTTGAAAGCGTTTGACGCTAAAGTAATTCGGGTCATAATTTCTGCTGATATGTCTCCCGCCGGTGTTAACTTGCTCCCTATGTATGTAAAACTAGTGACTTTTTCAAGAGTATGACCATTAAGTTTAATGTTGTCCGGTTTGTTGGTGAGATCAAGATTAAACTATACTCTTCAAAAAAAAAAAACGCAACACTACTGTAGTCGTAATGGACATCAAATTTCAAACTTGTATCAAAATTTTTATTCTACGGAATTAATGTTTCAATCTTGGCATGAAGAAACTTTAAGACTTTACCAATGAAATGATGTTCATTAAATTTGGTTTGGACTTTTATTCTTTGCGACTGGGGCCTCCGTTTCGGTAAGGTGTATGACCTCCTCTGGCCTGTATCAGAAAACGATATCTCCTTGACATGGATCCGATTAGCCTTTGGATCTGTTGTTGTGGAATGGCAGCCCACTCTTCCCGTAGTGCAAGAGACAACTGTCGGAGATTGGTTGGCGCCACGTCTCACTGGTAGACTTGTCTGTTGAGTTCATCCCATAAGTGTTGTATTGGGTTCATGTCTGATGGCATGGATGGCCACGGAATGGTCTGGACGTTGTTGTCAGCGATGATCTTGGTGGTGAGTTGTGTCACGTGAGGTCGAGAGTTATCCTGCTGAAAAATCGACCCTGGTGCAGACAGAAGTGAAAGAACATGAAGACGAAGAATTTCAGCGACGTATCGTTGGGCATTCAGGCGTTCTTCAATTTGCACGAGGTCACTTCTTCCCATGAAGTAGATCGTCCCCCACACCAGTACACCTCCACCACCTTGTGGAGGAGCCTTATCCACGCAGTCCTGGGCGTAGCGCTCATGGACTCTGCGGTAAACTCTTCTCCGTCTATCGTGTCGCTGGAGCAGAAAAAATAATTCATCACTAAACCAAACACTTCTCCAATCATTCGCAACGGTCCATTGACGATGCTGGTTCGCCCACTGCCTTCGGTTCTGGCGATGCCGGTTCGTAAGAACAGGACCTCTGTAGGGTCTTCTAGCCTAAAGACCAGCGTCGTGCAGCCGGTTCCTGACTGTTTGATCTGAAATTCAACAAGCTGCTGTCATTGATTGGACTGTTGAGAACGCAGAGGCAAATCGATTCCTGAGGTGACGCAGCCGTATGAAGCGATCTTCGGCAGGAGTTGTGACTATAGGTCTTCCACTGCGCGGCTTGTCTGATCAGCAAACTTCAGTTTAAACAGCAACATAGTATTTGTTACTTTTCTTTTTTTAATAGTATATATTTAAGATAATATAAAACATCGCGCAATAATAAACCTCACTAACTGAACACGAGAGAATGAGTACTAAAAATATATTAAACGTATCTTGATCCATGGTAAGCTGGTATAGATGTTGCTCGACCTGGCAATCAGCGACCTGTAGCTGACATGCTAGCTTCAGGTTGACGAACTATAACTGACATGCTAGCTTCAGGTTGACGAACCATAACTGACATCCTAGCTTCAGGTTGACGAGCCATAGCTGACATGCTAGCTTCAGGTTGATGAACCATAACTGACATCCTAGCTTCAGGTTGACGAGCCATAGCTGACATCCTAGCTTCAGGTTGATGAACCATAACTGACATGTTAGCTTCAGGCTGACGAGCCATAACTGACATCCTAGCTTCAGGTTGACTAGCCATAGCTGACATGCTAGCTTCAGGTTGACGAGCCATAGCTGACATGCTAGCTTCAGGTTGACGAACCATAACTGACATCCTAGCTTCAGGTTGACGAGCCACAGCTGACATCCTAGCTTCAGGTTGACGAGCCACAGCTGACATCCTAGCTTCAGGTTGACGAGCCACAGCTGACATGCTAGCTTCAGGTTGACGAACCACAACTGACATGCTAGCTTCAGGTTGACGAACCATAATTGACATGCTAGCTTCAGGTTGACGAACCATAACTGACATCCTAGCTTCAGGTTGACGAGCCATAGCTGGCATACTAGCTTCAGGTTGACGAACCATAGCTGACATGCTAGCCTCAGGTTGACGAGCCATAGCTGACATCCTAGCTTCAGGTTGACGAGCCATAGCTGACATCCTAGCTTCAGGTTGACGAACCATAACTGACATCCTAACTTCAGGTTGACGAGCCATAGCTGGCATGCTAGCTTCAGGTTGACGAGCCATAACTGACATCCTAACTTCAGGTTGACGAACCATAGCTGACATGCTAGCTTCAGGTTGACGAACCATAACTGACATCCTAGCTTCAGGTTGACGAACCATAACTGACATCCTAGCTTCAGGTTGACGAACCATAGCTGACATGCTAGCTTCAGGTTGACGAACCATAACTGACATCCTAGCTTCAGGTTGACGAGCCATAGCTGACATCCTAGCTTCAAGTTGACGAGCCACAGCTGATATCCTAGCTTCAGGTTGACGAGCCATAACTGACATGCTAGCTTCAGGTTGACGAGCCATAGCTGACCACGACCTTGCCCTATTTTTCGGTTTGTACTCCTTGTAAATGGCTAAAGTAGTAGGGTTCACCAAAGTCCCTTTTGTTGTACAGTCTGTTAAAGAATAACTGCATACCCCCTGCTTTTTGACTCCATTTATGGACTGAAAAAAATAGCCGCCATAGCCCGCTCCTAATCCTATGCGGTGCTGTGCCTCAACATTCTCACTGCATCGGTTGCAAAGAACATCAGCTCACCATTCCAAGGAGACTGAAGAAGAAGAAGAATATGATGATGATGATGATGATTCTTCTTCTTCGTTCGAGGTTGTTGGTCACTTCAGATCCTGATCCCTGTCGACATGACAAAGCCCGCAGTCCTTTCCATATCCTGATAGGAGCCCCAAAGCTTTTGCCCCAAGCTTGTGTCCTCTGGCCATGTCTCACGCCTCAGGTCTGCATGGTTTGGGCACTCTTGTATGATTATGATTATAATGAAGACTTATCTAAAAAGAGTTGTGGACAACTATGGGTCGATATCTAGGTCACTTCACATAACTGATATAATTTGTGGGGGAAAAAGTTTGTGAGTACTTCGCTCAGCATGTGATAATAATGAAAAACAAATGTAAAAGATAATGAAAAAATTAACCTTATTTAACTTTAAGAACGTGTTCAGCATATACTGGGCACTTTTTGAAATTTTCAAGACAAGAACACATCTTAGCAACAGGAAAAATACTTGGGAAGTAAGTCAGAGGAAGTCAGAAAGACAAGCTAATGGACATCCTCAGAGAACGGAATGCTAGAAAGTCAAACATTGAACACATGACAGCATAATAATAAAAAAAAATTGTATGCAAGAGCCAGTGATTTGAGTCTATAACTAAAAATTCGACAAATCACAGTTATGAACTCTTTATGCTTACCAAGTTAAAAAAAAAGGGTAGTTTTACTTCATCTTTTTTTCCCTTGGTTTAATATCTGCATCGTTTCTATTTCTAACGTTGGTTTCACCATATCTCTAATAAACATTTGTTGTGTAAGTCGACATAATGTTGGTTTCAATATAATTCTATTAAAACTCTTGTTGTGTATGTCGACATAATGTTGGTTCCATTGTAACTAGTAAAATTCTTGCAGCGTTGGTCAAACATAATGTTGGTTTCATCATAATTCCAGTAAGCTGACGCAACCTTTCTGAATCTAGTGTTGATTTCATCGTAATTCTAGCAGTCGCCAGCAAAGTTCCTGAATATATCTTTCATTTCACAATTATCTCGAAACCTTCTTGGTTTCAGATATTACCAGACAAATTCATTTCTTTCGCCCTTAGGAACGCGGTTACCTGTAACATGGAGACCATGTTGTTTTCCATACAACCCCCTGCACAAAAAAAACGTGCGTCATTACATTTTGCACTCATTAATTATTATGTAATGTATCTATTTTGGCATTCTTGTCTTTTGGTGTGAACCATAAACTGTGAATTACTTCATTCATGTTTTGCTCCACTTGTCTTCCTTGGCGCCAGGATGTAAGGTGGGGGGAGGGGAGGAAGGGGGGAGATAAAAGGGGGTGGGGGGAAGAGATAAAAGAAAAGGTCGAAGAGGACGTAACTCTCCTCCATTGTTGTTGATTTCAAAAATGAGGAAACGACCCTGACCTTTGAAAGCTACGCTCAAACAGAATCGCACGAACCCGCAGGAAAATTGTACAGATAAGCTTCCAGGCTGAAATCTTTTCATGCCCGTAACAAACAGATAAGAAAATTTTGAGTAAAGTGTCTGCATGAAACAAGTGCGTAGTGGAAATTGATGAAAAGAATTATTGACAGGAAGATCTAGAGTTGGTGATATAGGAACCCTTTAAATGTTTTTTTTTCTCTACTGATTAAGTAAATAGAAACACTAGGAGAGAAGGGAAATTAAAATATATTTCGCAGACATCTTACAGCTATGACGCAACTGGCTGTAACTACAACAGGAAGGCAGGTAACCAAACTTCCTATTAAACAAAATATGTGCATACAAGAAAAAGAAAAGATACGTAATATAGAAATATAATTTGAAGAGTATGGACACTGAAGAAGAAAATATATAAGAAAACTGAAGCTCAGGAGTTGTGATAATACAGAAAATATAACTTACTTGGTGACCACTGAGAAAGAAGACACAAAGAAGTAAATGAACATCTTACATCTTCTTCTTACATCTTACATCCTTCCCGTGCCGTTAAACGTCACACAGGGCTCGCAATGTAGTTTGCCAAGATTTCTGTTTTCTGCAAGCTTCAACCTTATCAAGGAATGTTATTCCCACTAAACTGGCCTCTCTTAACAATGGCTGTAACCTTAGAGTTTCACGTGGTCGACTTATTTTTCTTCGGCCTGTTGTGCTCCACTTGATAGCTTGTTTTGGGGTTCTCTGATTGTTTCTTCTCATCACATGGCCTACATATGTCCATCTTCTTTTTCTGATCACCTATGAGATAGGTTGTTGTTTGCTCATATGTCTTATCTCTGCGTTGTTCTTGAATTCGTTCCACTTTATACCGAGTATTTTCCGTAGGCATTTGTTTTCAAAAGAGTCTAATTTCTTGTCCATTTCTTTCGTTGTTTTCCAGCTTTCACATGCATAAATGAAGGTTGATATTACATTTGAACTGACAAATCTTAACTTAGTTTTTGTGCTTATAACTTTTGAGTGCCATATGTTCTCAAGATTCTTGAAGGTCACTGCAGCTTTTGCAAATGAACAATTGAAGCCAAAAAAAATAATAATAATAATGATGACAAGCATCAGCAATCTAAAAAGTATTTTGATCATATTAAAAGACAATAATTTGTTATGAAATGATAATATAATTTGTGGGGCATATTTGGAAAAGAGGCAGGCTAAAGCATCTAATGGCGGCAGGGAGGGTTGAAGGTAGAAGAGACAGAGGTAGACAGAAAGAGAAGATGTTTGACGGTTTGACATTTAGGCACAGGAAATACTCAGTGACAAGCCTGTTGAGATACACAAGGGATCGGGGCTTATGATGGAAGGATATGATATCCTACGCTTGTCGACGAGAACCTTGAGAGAGAGAGGGGGGAGGGAGGGGGGGAGTCACAGTATATAGAAACGTGTGATGGAAATCGTAGACGGGAAATAAATGTTACAGATGGTTTACCGAATCAGTAGATAGCAAAGAATCAGTTTGACCATGAGTACACGAGCCACATTAAGATGGAAACCACTTCCATCCAATCTTCCCAGCAGAGATGCCATGGAATTCGGTGATGACGATGATAACAAGCATCAGTAAAATTTCAAGTGATTAAGGGAAATGAGAACAAACAGAAGGCTGCCCCGTTTAGAATGTAACCTGTACTCACCATATCCTTTCAGGGTTACCAACCAAAACCGTGATGCGAAGAGCGCATATTTTGGAAATGACTTTGTTGTTTTGCAGCTCACAGTTGTCAGGCACGCAATATTTTCTTCCAGACAATATTGTCCGTCTTTCACCAGACAGTGTCGTAACATAACAAAGGATGTACTTGGTTGTCCTTGACATGGTTTCTGCTACCTTTTTTATATTGACAAATAAGTATGATAAAATAGAAGGAACAATTTATATCAGTGTTTCTCACCCTGTAAAATATAATCACCTCGTTTTCGCCTGTATTTCTTGTCAGCTTTGAAATAGCTCAAGGATTAAGGCTCTTTTCGCCTTAGAGAATGGATCAGAATGAAGCAGATGTTTGCTGTCACAGAAGTTGCAGAACAGCATCATGTTGCTAAGCAACATCTCTCACGCCTGGATGCTATTCCGCTCATGTGACACGCCCTTTCCGGTACGTTGCCCTTCTCACGGCCGCCCTGAATGAAATATGGTTCTTTGCAAGTTGACCGACGCCTTGCAGTGACACATTCAGATTTTCCTTGATTTCCTGAGTTCATCTGCGGCGAGGTCCTCCCTTTTCTCTTTCGCCGGACACTATGCCTTCTACTGTCAACCTCTTCAAGCTGTTGTGTCTCTTGATGTGGCCCAAAATGTTTCAGTTTTCTAATTTTTATTGTGTTAATGAGCTCGTTTTGTGCGACATCTAATCCCATCAGTAACTCTGTATTTGATTTTCGTTCTATCCATGATATTCTAAGAGCCCTTCTGTAACAGTTCATTTCAAAAGTTGTTATTCTCTTTTCTAGTGATTTGTTAAGTGGCCATGTTTCACATCCTGTATGTTATCTGAATTCACCAGTAAGGAATTTGCATACTTATCTACAACGTCAGTAAGCAATGGTTGTGTTGCAGTAAGCAGTGTTTGTGTTGCAAGGTTCAGTCTCGACGTCTTTGCTACGGAAATGGCAATGACATTTGGGGGGAGAGAGAGGGGGGGGGGAGAGAGAGAGAGGCAGAGGTGGGGGTATGGGAAATAAGAGAATATTATGAAACATTTCTTCGTGTACAAAAGTAAGCCCCATATATCCGAAAGCAATATGTTCAGCCTCGTCAGTCAGTCAGTCACTCAGTCATTTGCATGTCCCTTGTGGAACTTTGCCTCCCTAACAGCACTCCTGTAGGCCTCTCTTACTGTGTATCTGTAAGCAAGATGGCCTGCTGCTGATGCATCCATTTGCAGATCATCAACGATGTCTTGCAGCCATCTTCGCCTTGGTCTTCCTCTTTTTCTTTTTCCCAATGTCTACCCTTTCAAGACGGTCTTCTCTAAATTCACATGACGTTTAATGTGTCCACAATATTTAAGTTTTCTCTGTTTAATCTTCTTTACTAGCCAGCCTTCTTCAGTATTAAGTTCTTGTAGTGTGGATATATTTGTTCTGTTTTTGTGTCCTTGATATTTGAAGAACTCTTCTGTTGCATTTACATTCAAAGACATTTATGTGTTTCTAGGCTGTTTTGTTTAGTGTCTAGGTCTCATAGGCATATGTTGCGATGGGAAAGATGCACGGCCTTAAAAATCTTATCTTTGTAGTTCTGTCTGTTCCTCTCCACAGATTCTTTAGTTGTTTTACTTTCTGAAGAGAGATAGATGTTCAGCCTCGTGAAGCGGTTATAAACTAACAACTTACAGACCTCTGGGAGTCATGACCCAACGGGGCCTACTCTCCTTAAAGCATCAGAAATTCAAAGGTCCGAAACAATTGCCTGAATGGGGTGGGGGGTGTATTTTTCAAATGGTTTGAAGGGCTGTGTTGTTGTTTTGCTCTCTACGGCAGGGTTCCTGTCAGTAGATCCTGTAGTGTCTCTTAATCTTACTGTAATATCTGGAGCAAGAATTTTTTTAAAACTCTGTACAGTTGGTTAAACATGTCATTAGTTTTATTATTATTATAACGTTACCTTTAATTGTTTAATTCTCTGCGATTTTTATTAACAAACATGCGAAAACCTACCACATCTTCTCTAAGTGCCTTATCAACTGACGTTTGGAGGCAGACATGTTAACCCTTTTCTGTCCAATTTAAAACGAAATAGTTTATATAAAACCCTAAAGTTTTGCACACAAAATCAGTAACTCGTGTAGAAAAATAAATAATGTCGTAAAAATGTTGTTTTTTAAAGGTCTGGCTTGTCTCTCGCTATGAGGTCGATGGTTCAAGTCCGGTTGGGGGCGCTCCATCAGTCCGGCTGTAGAGGTGGGGAACAAAGAGGCTGCCAGGCCTGATGCTGATCTTATAACCCTCTAGTAAACCGTCAGGCCAATGATAATATGGATACAAATATCATATACTTCAGCGCTTCAAAGGCATGGTTTTTTTTCCTGGCACTGGTTAAGGCTTCATTTGATTTGTCTGTAACAGCAAGAGACAGAGAGATACAGAACGTCACAATTATTTGCAGTAACGTGGACACTGAACTCAAATAAGCGGGGAGCCACTGTCTAAATGACGTTCTTTCTCTTCTTGTTTTTCATATTTATATTTTCGTATTTTCATACGCTGTTTGCGGCGAGACTCCGTATCATTACCGCCATCCATAAACTCTCGTCTTGGCTCCTGCCATTATCTAACAACTGGAGTCTAAAACATGTTAAAATTGCGGAGCAGATAAGAACAGAAATGAAGTTTTGTTTTGGGTCCCCCCCCCCCACCATTTTTTATTAGCAGGATTGGGAAAGGTTCTTATGATTATTTTTATTTACCATTATTATTTTGTAAGAAAAAAAACATTTTAATCTTTTTGTATCAGTTGCTCCATTTAAAATAAATTCTTCTGAAAAAAAAACCCCAGACATTACCACCTTACTCATATCTCGTCCCTGACCTTCCCCAACAAGTCATTGAGCATCGGCAAACCTTTGTGGTGACCTACTTACCAAAGTCTGGCCTAGTATTACGAAATCCACCCATGTACTGCATTCCAACGGTTGATGGAATTGTCAGATGTCACATTAGAAAGAAAGAAAGAACGAAAGAAAGAAAGAAAGAATACGAGATACATTTTAAACTTCATAATATTTTAGGCAAAAAATGTATCGGTCAATCATCTATTAGTTTGTCTGTCTGTCTGTTTATCTGAGTATCTGTCCCTTCGTTTGTCTGTCTGTCTGTTTATCTGTGTATCTGTCCCTTCGTTTGTCTGTCTGTCTGTTTATATGTGTATCTGCCCCTTCGTTTGTCTGTCTGACTGTCTGTTTATCTGTGTATCTGTCCCTTCGTTTGTCTGTCTGTCTTTTTCTCTGTGTATCTGTCCCTTCGTTTGTCTGTCTGTCTGTGTATCTGTCCCTTCGTTTGTCTGTCCGTCTGTGTATCCGCCCTTCGTTTGTCTGTCCATTTCTCTGCTCCACTAGCCTTTTGTGTCTAATCTCAGCTCTATATTCCCTGTGGCGGTGGATCTGCCTAAGAAGTACTCCAGACTCCCCCTGCTTTGTAGCACCACCCAGGGATTGAAAAAAAAAAAGCCACAACAGCCCGATCAGAAGACGACTAGATGCAGTGCTCCAACATCTTTACCGCGTCGGCAGCAAAGAACACCAGCTCACAGAAGAAAGATGGCTTGAGCCTGTAATTCTCTCTGCCTCTATACCAACTGCGGTACATTTTCTGTGCAACTTTTGTCTCGTGACGCGCATGTTTACGTGATTTAGGGGAAAATTGTTTCCAGGATCTTGTGACCTCAAAGTATGACGCATATCCATGAGAATGGGTGTCCAGTTGGTTCATTGTTAGGCGGGCCAGAAGATTTTCCCTGTTTTAAGGTATAAGGATGGGCACTTAGGACTTTCGGGGTCCTAACTGGAAGATCAAAGATGGGGGGAAGGGGGGGGATTATACCGGCTTGCACAGTTTCTCTTAGCGGGCCTAGGAACGTGTAAGCAAGAGAGTAAAGGTTAAAGGTTGCATTTTACAGCATGAAAACAAAACCACGGTCCAACGACAGGCCGTAAAGAGGTCGGATTTGCATAGAACATTCTGTGTGAAGTTTGAACTCTGACCTCTAAACACGTAAATTTATGTAATGTAAAGTCATCACGTGTGTGCCGCGCCCCCTTGTGACTTTCGATCATCAACTCCGGCATAGCTTTGCAAATGGTCAGCATTCGATATCACAGTTCATTTCAGTGGTTTTCATACCACAGGCATACAATGTGGGCATTTTCAGAAGCCAAGTGGCGCAGTGGTTAGAGCACTAGTCTCTCATAGCGAAAGTCGGTGGTTCGAATCCGCCCGGAGGAGTTCCAGTTGCCCAGCTGTAGAAAAGGGTAGCCGGCATCTGAAACTGGGGAAGGAAAGGCTGACAGATGATGATGACAACCTGTCATATGCGGACAAGTCAAGGAGAATATGGACACTAGCACCTGTATGTCTCCACGACATATTAAGATCGCTTTTTCTACCTACCTTACAGCTTACACATCTCTCTCTCTCTCCTCTCTCTCTCTCTCTCTGAACCTTAAGTGCCCAGGGCACATGGGGCTTCCTGAAGGGTTTTCCACAAATGCATGTCCTTTGCCTTTTTTTCTGCTCTTGCCCAGGTGAGCCCTCTATTGCTCAACATCTTTTCTGTTGTTCTTCTCCATGTCTCTTACAGCTTACACATATACCATTTTTAAAATGCTATGGGAGCCAAGCCAGGACTCGATCCCCTCCTTCGAATAGATGGGCCGTGCTCTTATGACCGAGGTTCCAGCAGTCTAAGCTTACAAACTGTGATCGAAGCTGCCTTCCCGGGCGACGGATTCTTGCCATCCACAACAATCGATGAGCCACAGAGGGAAACGCAGCTAATGCAGTAACGGTGAAAAGGAGAAGTGCAGAACCTCGTGATAACATCAAGTATGTTGCCTCGCAGAGAACAACCTCTTTTCTCTCATCTAAAAGGAGAAGTACATAACCTCGTGATAACATCAAGTATGTTGCCTAGCAGAGAACAATCTCTTTTCTCTCATCTAAAAGGAGAAGTACAGAACCTCGTGATAACATCAAGTATGTTGCCTAGGAGAGAACAACCTCCTTTCTGCCATCTAAAGAGTGCAGTATCCGTTCCACGGTGTGGGCAGGATTTTTCAGCGACTGTCTGATTAGCCCGAGGCATCTCAGACTTCTCTTGAGTTAAACTATAGTATCACACTACCCTTGGACACATTGATCGTCATGAGAGTTTAGAGAACACTCTTCGAAGGGTACATAATGGGAAAAAGAAAGAGAGGAAGACCACGCCGAAGATGGCTGCAAGATATCGTTGACGTTCTACAAATAAGGAAGCATCAGCATCTTGCTCACAGTCGAGAGGCCTACAGGAGAGCTGTCAGGGAGGCAAAGTTCCACAAGGGACATGCAAATGACTGACTGACTGACTGATCGCACTACCTTTTTTACCATGGCAACCCTAGAGACACCCAGTTCAAGGTGAAACTAGTGCGGAGTCCGATATCTGTAGCAAAGTCAAGGTGGCCCATAGCATCTCCCAGGCCCCAGATCTTTAATAAAAAAGAAAAAAAAACCTCTCAACAAAGAATCATTGCCATGCCTCATGAGTCTCAATAGATTTCAACCGTAGAGGCTGAGCAAAAGAGCTACAGGCTTGTGTCCCCAGTGGGTTCGAGTCTTTGCTTCAAACTATGCTTTTAACCAAACTGATTTCTTATTGAATATACTGTCCATAAAATCACCCCATTATGTCCTTTGTGTCCATTCTCTTATTTTCATCTCCGTTATTGTTACATCTACAGCGAACTATACAATGTATAAAATGTTTCTATTTTTCTATTAGTATGTGAAAGCCATGAAAACAGTTTACTCCGGTGTGTCTCGTCTTGCAGCCAGATATCCTCCCTTTATATCAGCATTTTACTTCACATCCACGCTCATAGCTGAGTTGGATGGAACGCAGAAGAGCTGAGTCCCACTCTATTCTTTTCCAAAGTGTTTGGTCTCTGTCATTTGCACATTTTCTCTTCCTTGAAACAATTGATAAGATCAGTTCTGCAGAAAGACGCAAAATTATGTTTATAAAACTAACCCAAACTTCATCCTTGGTATCTTTTATATTTATAACCAGCTACACCCAAGTCATCCTTCATTTTACTTTCAGTTGTAGAGTACAAACGTCCCGTCTTTGCTGTACATTGACCCTGCAACGTTTTGTTCTACATTTTGCCCAGTGATGCTCAACAGTTTTTAACAAGCAGTCGTAGAACTGAGCAAAGCCGCACCTAGCCAGTTTCTCGAGTATTGAGCTCCTCCAAACTGGTTTTCCCTCGGGGAATCTCCGGGTCCGAAATATAATTCCTTACATAAATAAAAGGGCACTAGATGTAACCAGTTAAAATAATGACGACAGAGAGAGAGAGAGAGAGAGAATGAATGAATGAATGAATGAATAATCTTTATTTTTCAAGGGTAAAGAATTGGGCACGCAGGCCCGTCTTACATTCTGCCCTTCATCACTAGAGAGAGAGAGAGAGAGAATGAAAATATATTCATTAAAAAAATTATATATATATATATATATTTTTAACTTGAAAAATATTCCGATATGTAAATTTAAAAAAAAACAAACAAACAAAACCAAACAATACAAATTGAAATATCTTTTCTCTCTTTCCACATATTTTATCCGTGCACAAAGTATTATTAGGTTCCTAATTGATGCACGAAAGTGGACGTCTGAAATTTATGAGAACAACTTAAAGGCCGACATGTGAAAGAAAGAAATGCATGGCTACCTGTACAGTGCCTGTTGGTGGATTACTTGACATTTGTGAATTTGAAAACCAAAACATGTTAATGCAATAATTTTGTGGCTATTTCTCTTGGTCCTGAAAATTTCACATACATGTAAACGCAGAGTGTGTGACGCAGAAAATTATATAGAAAATGATATAGCATCGGAGACAGCTACATAGTTGCTAAGAGGTCGCTGTGTATGACACATTCAGGCGAGAACGTCTTTGGAATATTCTGGAAATGTGCACATTCCATCTTTTAGTAATGTACTTGAATATACTATCTATAGGGAATGTTTTCGGTGTTTTACATATGGCTCAGAAATGCATTTTGAAAAAACCAGATTACTACAGTTTCAATGGAAATCAAGGTTTTTTTTTACCCAGCTCTCCTTGATTTTATTCTTTTATTACTTTCTTTCTTTCCTCTCTCTCTTTCTCTTTCTCTCTCTCTCTCTCTCTTTCTCTCTCTTTCTCTTTCTTTCTCTCTCTCTTTCTCTCTCTCCCTTTCTCTTTCTCTTTCTCTTTCTCTCTCTCTCTCTTTCTCTCTCTCTTTCTCTTTCTCTCTCTTTCTCTCTCTCTCTCTTTGTAACATTGTCCCAAGGCGAGACGGGAAAGGTAGAATGTGGGACTGGCCCTGGATGTCAGAGATGTCTGATCTCAGTCTAAACTGCATACTTACCCTAGACAGGGGCTACTTGATTATTTCGAGTTATAGAACAAACATGGAACTACTTGATTACTTCGAGTTATAGAACAAACATGGAACTACTTGATTATTTCGAATTATAGAACAAACATAGAGCTGCTTGATTACGTTGAGTAAAAGAACAAACATGGAACTACTTGATTATTTCGAGTTATAGAACAAACATGGAACTACTTGATTATTTCGAGTTATAGAACAAACATAGAGCTGCTTGATTACGTCGAGTAAAAGAACAAACATGGAACTACTTGATTATTTCGAGTTATAGAACAAACATGGAGCTGCTTGATTACGTCAAGTAAAAGAACAAACATGAAGCTGCTTGATTACGTCGAGTTATAGAGCAACTCCCTCGTTACCTAGGTTCAATCTGACTATAGGTAGCTGACCTCTTTGATCTCCGCCACCGATTATAGCTGATGGTTAGTTTTTAGTGACAGAAGGGGAGGGAAGAATTGTTAGAACTCCAGGACAGTCTCTTACCGAGCAGCCATCTTAGAGTACTATGTATCTATGTGAAAGTAACACTCGGCCAAATCATCGGTCGATTTCAGTTCATTGTGTTATTTCTTTAATTTGCAAATATTCCTTTCAAGAAATGGATTAACTCCTTCTGCCTGTTTTGGCTGAATGTTAAATAAATGTTTATGGTTCACATTATGATCCCTATATCTTAACTTTTGTCTTTGATCCCGATATCTTAACTTTTATCTTTGATCCCGATATTTTAACTGTTGTCTTTGATATCACAAAGTCAATGACTTTAGAAAAAAGTGAATATACTTAACACTGCCATAAAAAAGTCAGTGTTGAAATTAGAACAATTAACAACAAAGTCAATTATATAAATAAGATTCATGAACATTAATTCCACTATGAAAATTATTTACAAATGAACAATAACATCATACCATAATTCCATTTTGGAAATATTTAATAAATCCCTAATGAACTACGATACATCTTTCCTCCTTTTCTCCTTTTCCCTATATTCTTTCTTTCTTTATTTCTGCCCATCTTTCCTTCTTTCTTTGCCGGATATTAGTTCGATGGAAAAGGAAAGCATTTGTTTGTTTATCATGATTTTCCGACTAAACTGGCAATCCTCTGATCTTTCCTTTCAGAATGTTTTTGGGTGAGAAAATCAAATCCTAGACACAGTCACAAAAATTAACGTGTATTCGAAGTGGAAAAGACTCCGTCACGTAGGGGTTAACCGAAAGACACAAGTAGCTGGTAATCACGTGATAAAAATCTTTCAATGGCTTCGATATCGCCCGGAGTAAATGTTTTCGGGACCTGATTTCTTCCCAGAACCTGAACTAAGAAAGTCAAAATGTCCCTTCTGCAAAGTTCAGATTGTTTTACGAATTATCTAATTTTCTTATCATTTCTAATATTTTTTTTTAGGAATTCTCTAATCGTCTTGTCATTTCTAATAATTTAACTCTCAGACCACATAAAAACACCAAAGATATAAACATTTTTAGTTATCATTCATGACATCCGCCATGTTTTAATGAGGAATGACATGAAGTTTATTTTTTAGTGTTTACGGCAGTTTAAAATTAAGAACCTCAGCCACAGAACAAAACCAGATGACTGCAATATTTATTTTTAAAATTGGTTCACTAGTCATTTACACTTCCTGGGAAAATCAAAGACTTAACATGCGTTAGGTTGATTGGCTTTCTACATTTATTTCCGTGATTACCTTTGTATTTTCATACCTGTGTTGTAATGGCTTCCAGCCGACCCAACCGTAAAACAGAGCATTAGATACGCTATAGTTGTGGAAAACATCATATAAAAACTGAGAACATCTGCTTGCAGGGTGAGGCATACTGAATTGAGCTGGATACAAGGTCGACTGATAGTGAATGCAGAAAAACTGAGTTATTTGGCAAAGACCAGTCCCATAAATAAGTGATGTCTCCTGAAACTATTTTTTTTTCATATTTTTGCTTTCTTCAGCTCATTATCATTATCTCTCCTTGCCTAGTAGCGTAGGCCATAATGCTTCCCTAAAATGCGCAGCCCTTGGTGTTTCCAATCAGTTCAAATGCATCTTTTTGTCCTGTCATTTAGTTCGCCTGCTGACATATTTTTCTTTCTCTGTCTCTCTTTACTTCTGCTTCCCTTCAGTTTTCGAGTGACTACCAAGTTCTCTGACTTTTGTCTTTTCAAGGAATTTTGACTTAAAAAAAAGGTACCTACTTTTTGGTAGTTTTTGCAATGTAGCCAAGAAGAAACGTGTAGCCTCTTCATAGACGGAATAACGGATAATAAAAAAACTTTTCAGATCATCAGAGGAGTATCCCCTCCGACTCGTTCCAGAGTTAGGTTCATCAGACGGCGAAGTATTTTCTTATACTAAAGAACAAAATAAAACGCTGAAATTTACACTGAAACAAGGCGCTAAAGACACAAACAACAACAACAACAAAGACACAAATGGGCAGACATCATCGTGTGCCGTCTTCAGAACGGAGGTTTGTAGTAATGAATCTCCAGTTTTCTCGCTCCCTTGCCTTAATGGTGCACTTACCCAGGCTGCGCCCTGTTTATTCTCGCGTGTTGTCTTCCCATCTACATCTCTGTCAACCTCCTGTTCAGTTTCCTTCCACGTTTTCTTCTGGTGTGGTCTTCAGTTTATTATTATGTCTTTTGAGATGGCAAAAGTATTTTGTTTTCTCCGCCATCCTTGCTTCTTTGAGAAGTTCACATTGGATTTGAGTTGTTCTAAAACTTGTGCATTTGTTCTTTTCATTTTCCATGCCATTCATTCATTTTCATTCATTTGCATGTCCCCAACGGATCTTTGCCTCCCAAACAGCACTCATGTAGGCCTCTCGGTTGTGAGCAAGATGGCCTGCTGCTGATGCATCCATTTGCAGATCATCAACGATGTCTTGCAGCCATCTTCGCCTTGGTCTTCCTCTCTTTCTTTTTCCCATTATGTACCCTTCCAAGACGGTCTTCTCCAGATTATCATGACGTTTAATGTGTTCAAAATATTTAAGTTTTCTCTCTTTAATCCTCTTTACTAGCCAGCCTTCTTCACCATTAAGTTCTTGTAGTATAGATATATTTGTTCTTTTTTCCATGACATTTGACCTAATTTTCTGTACATCCACATTTCTGCTGCATTAATCCTTCTCTCCAACCTTTTGCTTAGAATCCAGGTTTCTGCTCCGTATAGTAGTACAGAATCATCATTAGCATCATCATCATCATAATAGATATAGCATTTTACAGATCTCATTTTTGTTTCTATGGGTAGATTCCTAGATAACATCGCCCAGAATGAATTTTTTTTTAAAAAGTGACCAGGTAAGCTGCATTGTCAAGTGAGAGACAGAACAAGCAGGCGTTCCAATATATTCAACTTTCTATGACATAACCTTAGCAGTGAAGTGCTTAGTGCAATTGCCTCTTATGGCAGGATCGTTGGTTTGAATCCAGCCGGAGGCAGCTCAGTCACCCAGCTCTAGGAATGGCTACTTTGCTCCTGGAGCTGAGGAAGTTAAGGCACCCAAACCAAGCGTGATACAACTGTAGTGTGACGAAGTCATGGGAATTATGGGCACTGGCATCATATTTCTAAGCTGCCTCTATGGGAAAATATCTCATGATGATGATGGTTAGCAAAATAACTTCGCAGCTGTTGACTTTGTACAAGGTTGCTGACTTCAAATTTCAAGACGACCTTTGCTGTGAAGCATTTGTTGAACCCCCTCAAAATAAATGAAGATTATTTGAACTCAGCATTATCATTACGGCCACTTCACGGGAAAAAAAAAAGAATGTCTGGAAATTCCCATGAAATAGGCCAGAAAATCTCATGGTAAAAATGAAGAGAGAGAGAGAGAGAGAGAGAGAGAGAGGGGGGGGGGTGCATTCAGCAGGGAGAATCCTCGTGATATATGAACCTTGTTTATGATGGTAGACTACAGTAATCTTTACCACTGCCCTGAAAATGTCCAAGGGACGGGTGAGTAATGGAGATCCTGGAGCGAGCAGACACGGATGCAGTGACGTGTTTTCCGAGTCTTTGGCGCGGGGTGTTACTCTCTGCCATATGTGACCATATAAATGTTTGACGCAATATATTCCGTATTCTTTCTGGTTTTTTTCTTCTTTTATATGGGTTAACTTTAGGGTAGCTTGATTTATTTGTTTGTGGAGATTTTTCTTGATAAGTTTCACAGACAGTGGATTTTAAAACTATCTGTACACGACACCCGTCCTGTCTGGCCATGTTTATAATAAAACTATGAATAGATGAGGTTATCGACTTTATATTTCTCATATCTCATATTCATTCCTTCTTATATCTTATTCTGGGGCAATCGAAGCCCAGCAGAGAATAAACATTATAGATTTATGTTTAGTGGACAAAGTTTAACTTGTTTTGGTACTGATTTAAAAAAAAAAATATTGGTCGACAGCGGTTCTGAAGTTCTTTCACATGTAGACCTCGGGATGCGCTGGTGTCGACTCGGCTTCTCGAACTGATGGTCGCGGATTTACTTCCCTTTGTATTCGCCGATTATACGTTAAACGTGATACTTTTTCCCATAGAGGCGGGTTAGGAACATAAATGTCAGTGCCCATGTCTCCCTTCACTTCGTTACGCTAGAGAGGTGTTATGATCCTTATCACGCTTGGCTGCCTTAATTTCCCCAGCTCTGGGAGCAAAGTAGCCATTTCTAGAGCTGGATGACTGGGCTGCCTGCGGCTAGATTCAAACCAACCATTCTTGCCATAAAGGCGAGTGCACTAACCACATGTATTCATCATTTTGCGTTGGAGTTTATGCAGAGTGCTAAGTTCTCTTTTCAATGAAGGAGATCGGTGCACAGTTGACTTTTAATGATGGTAGGGATTGTAACTCCTTAAAATTGTGTATTTTTAAATAATAATATATGATTTACTTCCGTTTGTCCGTTCCTCTACTTCTTACTTTGTTACTGCCCCTTTGTTCCCTTGCCTGTGGATAACTTCCGTTTTCCTTCTTTGTCCAGGTCAGCGTGGTTCTCGTCTCCTCTCAGCCCTGAGTCTAGGTTGTTCTCTCATCTGTGGATAACTTCCGTTTTCCTTCTTTGTCCAGGTCAGCGTGGTTCTCGTCTCCTCTCAGCCCCGAGTCTGCCTGTGGCAAAGTTCCCAGTCCTCTGAAGCTACTTAACTAAATCTTGGTTGTCACATGCTAAACAAGATTACAGAAATACAAACTGTCAACACCTGTAGTGTCACAGCAGTTTTAAAATTTAATAGCTCTCTCTGCCTGGAATGAATGTCAGCTAGTAATGTTGGTTACCTTAACCAAGTTGAAACGACCTAAGAGGGAAGGCAAATTTCTGTTTATTTTCAAAATAAGAGCTTTTAGAGCAGCGTTTGTCACTTTAATTCAACGTGACAACCCGACTGGGTCACAAGAGAGAACAAATTGTAAGACTGCACGTAGAGTGCAGTTTAATTAGTCCAGTGTGCGGTCGAAGCATGTTCGTGAACGGACGTTTATGATGATATTTGAGGCGTTTCTATTCTTGTTAAACTTTTTCATTTCTGAAGTCTGTTAGTCTCATTACCTGCTTAGTCGAAGTGTCTTTTTATGGCCTGTGTCCTCCTTTTTTATTTTCCGAGTTAGAGACGAAGAAGCTGTCCGACATGACAGTCTGTTGCCCGTGGATGATATACTAGCGTCGGGGGTTAGCGGACCATAGCTGACCAAGACCCTGTCCCACCTCTTCATTGGTATCTCTGGTAACAGGTCTAACGGTGGCTAACGAGACAGGGATCGCCATAGTCCCCATGGTGGTGGAGTCTGCTAAAGAAGTATAGAATATCCACTGCTTTCTACCTCCACTCAGGGAAAAGAAAAATAGTCGCCGTAATCCGCTCCCAGTCCGACACTATGATGTGCCTTAACACTTTCACTGCAAGGCACATAGTTCCAGGGAGATGGAAGAAGAAGAAGATGAAGAAGAAGAAGAAGAAGGAGAAGAAGCAACTTCAAATATTTATCCATTCATCTCGTGTTTATGTGCCTGTTTACGTATGTATATGTGTATAAGTATGTATGTGTATGTATTTAAAGATTACTATCCATTTGAAAATGTTCCTATCATAATTTTAAAAACTATCTATCTATCTATCTATCTATCTATCTATCTATCTATCTATCTATCTATCTATCCATCCATCCATCCATCCATCCATCCATCCATCCATCCATCCATCCATCCATCCATCTATCCATCTATCTATCTATCTATCTATCTATCTATCTATCTATCTATCTATCTATCTATCTATCTATCTATCTATCTATCTATCTATCTATCACATTCACATGCACACGTTTCTTGTTATGTCACTTTCATTCTTTCTTTTGATTTGAATATTTTAGTCGCCCTGTCTTGTTTTCTTACGGAACGTACATGAAATTGTTATAATTTCCTAAGTTCCTGGCTATGTCTTTTTTAATTTGCATAAAAATTATATTTTATTTCATTAATTTTCGCCTCCAGACGAATCAGCTTTTTTTATTATTCTCGGTAATTTTTCACGGAAAGTGTTCCATTATTCTTTACTAGGACATACTGGCCAATAGCCAAGAGACTGTTTTTGCTGCAAGAGGACGCTCATTATTATACGCTAAGACTGTCAATCATCATCTACACACAGCGTCTATATAAAGCTCTCGAGCGGGCAAGGAACTTATGGACAAGTTAGAAGGATCACGGCGCCCAGACAAAGATAATTAGTTATTTTTATGTTTAGTCTAGGCTACTTAAACATAGGTAAATTTGGGAGTTGCCTGACTCCGTATTCTATTTGTGGTGACAAACTGGAGTTGCTATATATCCGAAGAAAGTATTAAGGGTTTTCATCATCCGTAGAGGTGTAAATTACAGCTGAAACAATTTTTGTGAGCTAATCTAATAAGTAAAGGAGGAACTGTTTTTCATTTATCCTTGTTTCATAAGTTCTTCTCCGTTCTGCTCTCATTATTCCAGATTTTCAATAGTCTCTCTCTTACCGAGGATCAATTGATTTCAGCCCCCAATTTTTTTTTCTATAGCTTCTGCCTTTCATTTTGTTTAAAAGAGTTTCATCCTTTCTTTCATTTTGTTTAAAGTAGTTTCTTTTTTTCTTTCAATATATTTATAAGAATTCCTTTCTTTCATTCCGTTTTCTTCCATTTTGTTTAAAGTATTAATATTAATACTAATAAAATGGTGCTAATAGAATAGTAAACACGTATGTCTGGCAGATGATATCCGTTGTCTTTAGTGTTAACACTTTTGTGATCACTGCTGGAAAGTGTTTCTATTCGTGAACATTTTTTTTTTACTAAAGCAGTGGTTCCTATTTTTGGGCTGCCGCCATCTTGTCCACAAGTAACGACTCCAGTGCCCCCTATAATTTTTTTAAAATTAAATTTTTGTTTGCTCAGTTGGTTCTGATGTCCTCTGTCGTCCACTGTCACTCCATTGTTTCATTTCAGCTATGTCTCCATTCTCGAGAAAGATGGCCATAAAACAAAAGTAGCTGAGTTTTTAACCTAGCTTAGGGAGATTTCTGGTTAAAACTACGATGGGTGATTGATAAGTTCTTGACATAAGATACAAATACTTTAAATACACAGTTGATATAGCTGATATTTGATGCATGTGTAGATCAGGTTAATGTATGATTAAACACCAAGGTTCAAGAAATTAACTGCAACCAAATTTTTTTTACAGGCTACTGAAGTGGTAAGGGGTAGCAGAAATTGAGAAAATGAATAAAATTTCCCATCGAGCAGTCATTCGCTATCTCTGCATCAAGGGCTTATCATCGAAGGAAATCCATGAGGATATGGTAGAGACTCTAGGGGAGAGTGTCCCTTCTTACAGCACAGTGAAGAAATGGGCAGCTCAGTTCAAACATGGAAGGGAGAATCTGGAAGATGATCCCCGTCCAGGAAGACCAAGAACGATAACCACCGATGAAACCACCGGCAGAATCCATGACATGATAATGGAGGATCGACGATTAACTAGGCGGTACATTGTTACTGAGCTGGGCATCTCCCAGGAACGTGCTCATTCACAATGATCTTTAAATGACAAAGGTCTCTGCTCGATGGGTCCCGAAACTTCTTGGAGCTGATCACAAACGACAGTGTCTCAACATGTCAAGAAACAATCTTGGCCATTTTTCTGCAGATCCTGAAAAGTTTCTTCAGCAATTTGTGACTATGGATGAGACTTGGGTTCATCATTTTCAACCAGAAACCAAACAACAGTCAAAGCAGTGGAAAATTCATGGATTCCCACCTCCAAAGAAAGCAAGGATGGTTCTGTCTGCAGGCAAAGTGATGGCTTCTATCTTTTGGGATTCAGAATGTGTGCTGTTGGTAGACTATCTTCAAAAGGCCAGAACGGTCACCGGGGCCTATTAATCTTGTGAATCAACTGAGGGTCAGATTGAAAGAAAAGCGTCGAGGGAAATTGACGAAAGGAGTCATCTTTCAACAAGACAATGCTCCAGTTCACAAGTCGGCGGTGGCAATGGCTGCCATTCATGAATGCGGCTTCCAGCTTCTTGAACATCCTCCTTATTCCCCAGATTTGGCCTCTTTGGACTATTACCTGTTTACCAAACTCAAAAAGGAGCTCAGTGATCGAAAATTTGCTTCAGATGATGGCGTCATTCATGATGTAGACCACTTTCTACTGGCACAAGATGCTGACTTTTACAAAGAAGGGTTCCGTATGCTCCAGGATCACTGGACTAAGTGCATAAACGTGCAGGGGGGGACTATGCTGAGAAATAACCTCCAAAAGTTGTCTATAAATAATCCGTTGTACCTTGTGCCGAGAACTTATCAATCACCCCTCATATATTTAGCTGTTCCATAAAATTTCTTCGTGGGAAGAAAAATAGCAATTAGTAGAAGAAATATGTTGAATCTCCATTCTAGAATATCACGCCTTACAACTATATACAACTTGTTCATAACGACAAACTAAGGCAGACGTGTCGGTTACAAACATCTTTGCTCTCATGGAGTTTGTGGGTCAAATGTTAAGAAAATTCGAAATGAGGAGCTAAAGGAAAAGATTGTTTGTAGATCGTTTCTTTTCATCTCGAGAAGTAAAAATTATTTTCAAGTATTTTTCCGCAGCGCAATATTTCAGAACTTCAAACAGAAAATACATGAATGTGCTACGCCTAGGACAGCACACAGAAAAATAAAGGTTGCCAACTTCGAGAGGACATACTTATACGTTCAACGGTGGTAGATTTGTAATCAAAATCCCATACAAACTTCTTATTTTAAAGAAGTGAATTTTTCAACATTGTTTTATCTGGTCCTCCTTGACTGAGACATTTTAGAACGATATATTGATGCTTCGAGTGGACTTTCGGTTTTCTTTTTATTTGTTCTTTTTTTTTTTCATTTCTGTTTTCGGCCTTCAGATTGTTGGTTTTGTTTGTTCTGGTGCCCAGCTGTCTGAGTGAAACTTAAAGTTTTCTGTCCCCTCGCTGATATCCTCACAGTTTCTGCCTTGCGTTAAGTCCCTCCGTAAGACCTGGTGACGTCAGTTATCAGAGTACCCCAGTCCTAACATCTCGAAAGTACCCCAAATCTTAATTTTATGGGGGTTCTTTTTTCCAGTAGATGATGACGTAAATTATTGTATTTAAAACAAACAAACGCTGGGTGCGAAACGTTTGATTCTAACAACGGCGCATTTTCTGTCGCCAGCCAATCACAGCTTTACCCAGGAATATCAGTCTTCGTTTTCATTGCTCCTTTTTTCATATATATATATATTTATTTTTTTTTAATCTAGCCCCCATCGCAGGATGGGGTTCACGCGTTGAATGCGCGCAATTTCCCCAGACGCCGTCAGTGTTTGGGTTCCCCTTTGGACCAGACATAACCAGGCCTTTCATCCACCCGGTTATCTTAAAAGGAGAAGGTCTGGCCCGTGTGAAGCAGAACATTCACTGAAGTGAACTGAAGAAGTCACGGTGTGAATGTGAGCTTCTCCCGAACTGAAAGAGCCGGCAGGACGTTATTGAGATAAACCCCAGGTCGTCGGAGGCAGTTCAGAAGAGTAAAACACTCGTTGCGTGAGTATTTGAACGGTTTAGATAGAAACGTTAATGAAAGTTAAAGAAAAAGAACTATCGTCGACATATTTCATGAACTGAATTAAGAAAATAAACATTCGAAGCCACTAAAGCGATTGCGTTTTATTAAAAAAAAAGGTTGACAAAAAAGATTCATTGTCACATTTTTCAGACATTTTCATTTTTAAAATCCGTTGGAAACAACTGTAAGAACACGCTTATCATAGTCCTTGTGAGACAGGGAACATAGATCTGTTTGCTTAAAAACTCTGACCTACTTCTGTAGTCCAGAAACCTATAGCAATCAACACTAATTGTAACTGTTATTTTTGTAAAATGTAATGTCAAGTTGATGGACAGATGGGGACATGGAGATCGCCGGCAGGGATGAGGAAAATCTGGTGTGAAACCATTGAATTCAGGACGTGACAAGTTTATGTGTCTTTACAACAATGGCTGTCAGAATGATGTAAACAGAGCCAGCAGACCATACGTGGCCAGGAATGGATATTGTTGAGGCACTCATCGGATACCTCATCCCAAAGTCTCTCTGAAAATGTCTCAAAGCCGTCTGGCCAGCCAGCATTGCAAGCTGGATCTGACGTGGAGAAGCGGCTTAGTACAGCCACCAGAGGCTGGAAAACAAACTTTTGACCAGGCCAGCCTACACCACTGTCTTCGTGGCAGTCCGAGCAAAACCACAGTCTGCCCTAGCAAAGAAAGGTGGTGAAGTCGGAGTCACCCAGCTAAAAGGCGCGTTGCAAAAATCAGGGTACCACGCACTATCGCTAATGGAGTACGAAGAAGATTTTTTTTTTTTTAATTGGAAAGCGAACTGATAAAATTCTGCTTGGAAAAGAATTCTCCTTTTTTTTTTTTTACTCCATTTTTATAGAATTCAAGTCTGCAAAATTACATATAAGTACTCCGGAACCGACAAAAGCCAAAGTGCACAGTTCAGTCATCAGTTGAAATACTGAGCCTGACAATGGATTCAAGGATCAGTAAAGTTATGTCTTCGGCTGGATGGTGCGCCTTGTGCTGCAGTTTGTAATTATCTTTTTCCTGGTGGTGTCTCTTGTCTTGGGCGACACGAATATACAGGCTCAGGAAGATGAAGTCGTACCTGAAAGGAGAGACAGAAGAAGTACTAGGACGAACCAAGTAGGTTGTTTGTGTATCGTTACTGTGGGCTTTTGTCGTTCATTGTTATCATCTTGTGCCGTGTCGCCAGAGATGATTGCCAGGAATTTATCTTCATTTATGCTCCGTTTCTTCTTTAACGGTGCATCTGCCGTGGTATCTTTCCTTCCGTCTCCAGATGTGTCAGTCAGTCAGTACTTGTTACACAGTCTTAATTTAGATATGTCCATTAGTCGGTAAATTGTTATATGAATCTTATGTTAGATACGTCCATTAGCCGGTAGTTTCTTACACTGATCTTCTTTTACGCATCTCCATTAGTCGGTAGTTTGTTACATTTATCTTCCGATACACATCTTCATTAGTCGGTACTTTGTTGCATTAATCTTCTGTTACGTATGTCCATTAGTCTATAGTTTGTTACACTTATTTTATGTTCATTAGTGAATAGTTTGTTATACTATTCTTCTGTTACGTATGTTCATTAGTCTATAGTTTGTTACATTTATCTTATGTCCATTAATTAATAGTTTGTTACACTTATGTTATGTCCATTAGTTAATAGTTTTGTTATACTAATTTCCGTTACGTATGTTTATTAGTCTATAGTTTGTTACACTTATCTTATGTCCATTAGTTAATAGTTTGTTATACTATTCTTCTGCACTCTTACCCTTTCCTTTCTATATGGTTCTCATTATATTATCGCGCTTCTTAACTTATCCAAAATAATTCCTCTAATTTTTTTCTGATGCGTTCCATTCTCAACGTATTATAGTAAAGGAACACTCGAACAAATAACTCTGAAAAGATCAGAAATGAACAATACGGTAACCAAACAATATGATATTTCACCTATATCAATAGGCAGTATACAGTGTAGCCCTGACTTTCGTAGATCAGACGTGCGTAGGTCGGGACTTATGTTTAAAAAAAATTTCAACAAATGCACAAAAAAAAAAAAAAAAATTTCGAAATTTGATAGCAACAAAAAAAAAAAATCCCACAGATATTATACACTATTGATTTATAACAAAGCAGAACATTGCTCGGGGTTGTGTAAAAATCAATTTACGCATAAAGTTGCGGAAAGAACCATTTATACAAGTCGGGTACATTCTGTATTATACATAATTTAAAAAAAACACACTCATAGTGAAAAACAACAAAAAATCAGTACATATAACGATTAGGAGACAAAGTGAAGAGATGAACAGGAATAAGTTTGCTCGGGTGCACTATGGAAGCGAAAGATGAGTTTCTGTCGGAGATGTATTGCAGGGAAACTTCCTTATGGACACAGCTCATGATAATGTCCAGTTCTGTTTTTCTACTAATGAGAATTATTTTGCTGTTCCATAGTCTTCTTTTTCTATTATAATTAGCGAGAGAGAGAGAGAGAGACAAACAGAGAGAGTGAAAGAGAGAAGCAGACATAGAGAATGTGTGTGAGAGAGAGAAATAGAGAGAGAGAGAGAGAAAAACAGACAGAGAAAGAGAAACAGACACAGAGAGAGAGAGGGAGAGAGAGAGAGAGCTAGAGAAAGAAACAGAGAAAGAGCGAGAGAGAGAGAAACAGACAGAGAGAGAGAGAAAGTGTGTGTGTGAGAGAGAAACAGACAGATAGAGAGAGAGTGAGAGAGAGAGAGAAACAGACAGAAGAGAGAGAGAGAGAGAGAGAGAGTGGATCAAAAAGCGTGAATATTGACAGTCTTTTCAAAATTAAATTAAATTGTGATTTAAATGTCATAGAAACGACGTTTTTTTTTGTTCCTGTCATCTTTGATGATGATCTATCTTAGTTTCATGACTTTCCCGATGTACACAGGAAGAGAGGGCGATACTCTTACAACAAGCTGCAATGTCAAGCTTTTTTAGCAAGCTCCATCATGAAAATAAGATCACCTTTCCCAAGCTGAATTTTTATTAGCACCAGTGACACAATATTCGCTTTTGCTCCCCACAGAAATAGAGAGAGAAAGAGAGAGAGAGAGAGACAGAGACAGAGAAAGAGGATAGAGAGATAGAGAATGAATGAATGAATGAATGAATAATCTTTATTTTTCAAGGGTAAAGAATTGGGCACGCAGGCCCGTCTTACATTCTGCCCTTCATCACTCCATCTTTCATTCTTCCCACACACTTGACTTAATACAAATATACAAATTATATTAAGAAAAAAACATATCAAAAGAGTGTAAGATTTAACTACTACATTCAAGGTAAAAGAGAAGAAGTAATTAACTAATAAAATAGCACTCACGCACACATACACACGCATGTTTTTTTTAAACAGACATTAAAATAATTTCTAACAATGTCTAACAAGTTGCTTTTCTAACTATGTCATTTTAGTACTTGATGGGGGGAGGGGGGACAGAGAGATAGACAGAGACAGACAGAAAAAAAGACAGCGATAAACAGGGAGAGACAGAGAACAGAGAGAGAGAGTGAGAAATAGAGAGAGACAGAAAGAGAGACAGAGAGAGCTAGACAGGCAGAGAGGAAGCCAGAAAGAGATTGATTGATTGACTGATCTTTATTTCAAAAGGGTTAAGAATTGGGCACGCAGGCCCGTCTGACATTCTGCCCTTTATCATACATCTTTCACTCTATTCCAGACATTCTACAAATACGCTGTTCATGTAACAAACATAATTTACATTAAGCTGAGAGACATCAAATAAAATATAACATTTACCTTTCGCTCATAAACATTCACTCAGTACAGAAGTAACTACATACATTATAAATAACTATCTACTAAACAAAATTTTCGGGACTATTCAGAAAACAATTAATTGTATTCGGTGTCTGTAAAAGAGAGAGAGAGAGAGAGAGAGAGAGAGAGAGAGAGAGAGGGAGGGAGGGAGAGAGAGAGAGAGAGAACAAAAAAAAATCATTTTCGTAGATCGGGTGTTCGTAACCTTGGGACTGGATGTATATATTATGAGAGCAAAACGTGTTCAGTCAGCCAGTCAATCATTTGCATGCTCCTTGCAGAACTTTACCTCTCTAACACTTCCCTGTAGGCCTCTTTATTGTAAGCAAGATGCCCTGCTGCTGATGCACCCATTTGCAGATTATAAACGACGTCTTTGCACCCATCTTGGCCTTGGTCTTCCTCTCTTTCTTTTTCCTGGGTGGGAGTATTAAGTATTTAGAACGAATGGAATGCTAGTATATCTTTATGCGCGCCTGAATATTTCCCTTTAATGCACTGATATTCCTGCGTACTCTTCCACACCTCGCCCTATAATCCCGGTTTTCTGACAAATGTGTCAAGTATCAACTTGTCAATGAGCTGAACTTTGCCACGGCAAATCGTATTTAACCCATTTCCATCGATTTAGAAGGCATTACGCTATCACTTCTTCTCAGAATTTTAATACTTGTTATCCAGTTTCTACCCACACGCCACCCAAGCTTCTGGCTTGAAATCAAGGTCTTTTCCTGTAGATAACTTCTAATTTGCTACTTCCTGAGCAACTCACCGCCACCCTCACATTCTGTCTACCGTGTTTTAAAATATCCGTCTGGAAAAGGTAAGATAACGTGAATTGGAAAAGACTGATATCAGTTCAGTAATAGCAGACTCTGTGATGTAGAGAGCGACATAGCGGGAGATAATCCGATCATAAATGAAGATGGTTACAAGAGGTCGGGTCCTGAGTTCGTTGAAACTCTTGAGGTTTCCTTAACGTAGGGCGAGGTACCCCTTTTGTGACTCGTGAATACAAGAAGTGGTTGAAACAGACTGTCAGAGACAGCTTTATGTCAGCAACCTTTGTTTTAGCGCGACCCTAACCAGCAGTAGTTCGTGACCCACGACACTAAATCAGTAATACATTACCCGCGATCATAAACCAGCAATAGTGCGTGACCCACGACCATAAACCAGCAATAGTACGTGACCCCCAATCATAAATCGGTAATAGTGCATGACCCCCAATCATAAACCAACAATAGTGCGTGAGTCCCAATCATAAACCGGCAGTAGTGCGTGACCCTCAATCATAAGCCAACTATAGTGCCTGACCTCTAATCATAAACCGGCAATAGTGCGTGATCCACAAGCATAAACCAACAATAGTGCATGACCTCCAAACATAAACCAACAATAGTGCATGACCTCCAAACATAAACCAACAATAGTGCGTGACCCCCAATCATAAACCGACAATAGTGCGTGAGCAGCTATCCTAAATCAGCCTGTGTGACTATCTATCTATCTATCTATCTATCTATCTATCTATCTATCTATCTATCTATCTATCTATGCCGACAGTTGTTGGCGGTCACGATTGTCCACAATTCTCTTTTCCGAGTGTTAGTTATGAGCTGGGCTGGTGTGCTTTCTCCACGCCACTTCATCAGTCCATCTATTATCTTCTCTCTTTGTCTGCCTCGGTCTCTTTTGCCCTCTGTCATCTCTATTATCAAATATTCCAATCCACCTGCACTCATGAAGTCTCCTATGAATTTGGATTGTCTCTTTCTGAGTTTCGGTACTGTTTGCTTCTCTTCTTCTGCTTCTTTCAGGACTTCTTCGTTCGGTCTCTTCGCTATCCATGGTATCTTTAGAATTCTTCTAAGGAACCACATTTCCAGGCGGCGCTGTACATCCCTGGTGACTGTCCATGTTTCACTTCCATGAAACAGGATTGGTTCAACATAGCATCGGGCCGCTCTTTTCTTCACCTTCACTGTTAGTGATTGATTACATCAAAAATCTTTCACACCATGAAACATTATTTTAGCCTGTGTCTTCTGTTCTTTATCTCTGTTTCATATCTTCCGCCTGAAGTCATTAATGTTCCCAGGCATTTGAACTTTTCTACCTGCTTCAGTGTCGCCGCATTACATTTTCACTGTATAAAGAGAACATGTCTGGAGATAGCACGCTTCCTTGGCGGATTCCAAGAGATCCATCAGATCCATCAGAAAGAACAAAAATATTTAAATTCAATAAAAATAATATGTAGTATCTTCTCGCCACCCTACACAAGCCACCGCTACCCTAATTTAGATCGCGACCTCAGGCTGGGCACCACTGCCTCATATAGTAGACTTCCTGCCTGGTTTAGTGCCAAAAATATAAATAATCTACATTTTAAATACTGACTCATGTAGTGAGAAATGTCTTTTTATTCATTTATTTCAGAGGGGTTTTTTGTGTCGAATTAAATTGCTACTGTACTTTCCTTCTGGGACCGCCTAGCGTAATGGTTAGAGCACTCGTCTAGCAACCGAATGGTCGATGGTTTGAATCCCCAGCTGAGAGGGGGGATTTTTTTCCGACCAATACGGCCCCGAAGTAGACCTAGCCTCGTAAAATGGATTCCAGAGAAAATTTGAGAAGGAAAGGCAGCGAGGAAAGGAACTGGCCACCCTACCTCATACACTGATGGCCCAGCATAATGAGATCTCTAACGCTTCATCCCCTACGGCATTTGCTATGGGACTATCTTTACCTTTTACCTTTACTTTCCTTCTGACGAGCAAAGACATCGATGCACGAGATGAAGTGCACTTATATACCAGACCTTGCCAAGACCTTATCCGCTTCTTCTTGTGGCGTTTCTGGTAACAGGCTATTGACCATCTTCAGTCAGTTTTATATACGAGTATGTGTATCTATAAGAGTCAAGTCTACTAAAAAATGTACAACAGTTTCTAGGTTGTACTGTCTGTCTGCACGCTTTCTGTTTCTATTTATAGTCAAAGAGATATAGTCGTAAAATTACTGTAATCAATTTTTTTTTCCCGACCTTCATTGAGTGCTGTTTGTGGAATTATGTAGTGCACTTTCTATTTATAGATCTAAACATTCTTCTTCACTTCATGTTCTATAATTGACTCCATTGGTCTTCTTACACTTTTCCATCGACCTTCAGTTATGAACTAAGCCCGTGTGAAGCAATTAATCACCTGTAAACAAGAAAAATGGCTGCAAGTTAAAGTCTCAGAAAATGTATGAACATTTTTTTTACCTTGGTTAGATAACGTTTGTGTACAGCTTTATAGATGAGCTTTAAGTAAAAATCCACTTATTAAATTTCTACACTCGTCATTTTTTACTGGGGTTACATCTAGTTGGTATATGACTAAATACCATTACATTATCAGGTACAACATAGCAACGAGCAGCTGAGGACTATCATAGAGGACTACAACTCTGATAGTGTGGATGAGAGTCTTCTGAGGTACACCCCAACAACTCCCAGCCCAGAGCAAGTTAATTGTTTCGTCGAGGTTCCTGCGGTGAGGTTCCGCTTATTTTTTACTTTCATGCTTAGTTTGTCTTTAACGGTTCATCATAATCATCATCATCATCATCATCATCATCATCATCTCTCATTCACTCTGCTTCCTCTCTCTCTCTCTCCCTTTCTGTTTTTCTCCCTCTCTTCCCTGCTCTCTTCTTTTCCTCTTTCCCTTCATCTATTCTTCTCTGTCTTCATTTCTCTCTTTTCTTTTCTCTCTGTCTCTCTCTCCCTCCTCCTATCTCCCTCTCTCTTCTTTTCCTCTTTCCCTTCATCCATTCTTCTTTGTCTTCATCTCTCTCTTTTCTTTTCTCTCTGTCTCTCTCCCTCCTTCTCTCTCTCTCTCTCTCTCTGCTTGAATCATATCAGTCAAAACTCTAAAACAAGGGTTCTCACACTTGACGTATCGCTGCCACTTGGAGAGTACGAGAACCAAATGTACTGGGTACAGGACTTGCAGTTCTGATGTCTGAAAAAAAAAAGATGTTATTAGCTCAGCATTTTCTCCCAGTCACTGTCCATATAGAAAGTAAAGCCAGGCTGTTGACATCTTTTGAAGTTATACATATACCTAACAGGGCTGGTGGTGGTGGTGGTGGTGATGATGATGATTTCAACATTCGGGTAAATGGGATATGAGGACGTATATTGTTTGGAGGTTTGTTATAGTAAAAATGTTGAAAACCCCTGATCTAAAGTCTGCCTCATGGAAACCTAACAGACAAACTTAAGAGTAGAGATAGTCAGAGGCGTGTGGTACAGTTTTACAAAAGAGATGGAGGGAAGTAAAACTGAGAAAGAATGGAAAAAGAGGCAATGGGATGAGCACGTAGACATGTCAAACAAATAGTAACGTACCAATATTTCGACGATATGCCTTTATCAAGGACTACGAAAATAACGAAACAAACACACACACACACACGTATGCACAAATCCTCTTGGTTAGGTCGTCAAGCAAGTAATGCGGGTAGATAAGAAAGAGAAAAACAGAGAAAATGCTATTTGGCTGAAAAATGAGGGGACAAAGCTGGCGAACCAATAATATAATATCTCATTGTCCTTATGACACAGATACTGGCCAGAAAGATAGAAACTGAGAGAAGACAATATACAGGCGGATAAAGAAAAAAATGTTATCATGTGTAAAAGTGAAACTGACTAGGAAACTTCATAGAAATTTAGCATGAACTTGTGAAAATTCGTTCTTTATTTTCAATATTTTTTCATAAAAAAAAACTGAGTCCATGCGCAGCTTTCACGGCCTTATTTTTATTTGTATTAAAAAAATTGTCCTTTCTGTTGCCCCAGAAGAAAACATTGGCTGAAATATTGCTTGTGGTCGTTGCTTTCATATCCCTCTTCTCTCTCTCTCTCTCTCTCTCTGCTTACTTCTTACATTTTATAGCATTGTAGAACACACTTTCACCTGCGCTTCATTCTTATTACCAGTTCACTATAGTGCACTCAGAAATCCAGATTCAAAATTTGTAAAAGATAAATCTGATCTTTCCATAGACCAGACGCGTTGGTGGCCGATGTGTCATGCTGGGCAGTAGCACTTGGGGATGCCAGGCTGGCATATACCTGGCCTTCAGTTCTGAGTGCCAAAACGAGGCGACCACCCAACCTAGCACTCTCGCCCAAACCGGAAGTCTAGGACCTACTCCAGCGGCAGTGGCGGGAAACCAGATTCGCCCGCGAAACTCTTTTGGTCGCCGTCGAAGACCTAGCAGACGATAGGGCTCAAGCCTAACATGTCGATAAGTCGAAATCTTGAAACTTGACCAATTTGGACAAAGCAGAAATGATCTTCGAGGAATTAGCCACTATCTGTTCTTTGATTAAAACTAATGTTAACTTTAAAAAAAATAGAGCATAACAGTATTGCTACAAAATTTTGGTTTGCTGAAAAAAATTACATTGGTTTTTTTAAGTAAAACCTTGCATGACAAGTGAGCTATTCAGTGATGAATAAAATATAAAGAAATTTTTTGCGTGACACAGTGTGACAAAATGATATTTTTGTCGGTATATATGGTTTGCTTTATCTTAAAAGACACCCGAAGTAAGACCTTTTCAAAAACAAATATATTATAACAATTTGGAAGGCTAACTGCACTGCAGCCATTGTTGGCTATATAAAAATAGTGACTGGCGCATGTTACATTTGAAACTCAGCAACAGAAAATTTGTAAAATTAATTTAACAGGAAACTTAAGTTTCACAGCCCTGGAACTGAATGTTTTTCATCGAATTTTGCCTTTGAATACTGATTCCATTGAAATCACTTTTTTTCAAGACATAAGATACATTTAGAGGAAAAAAAACTCTGTATGTAGTAATGTATGTTTTCTCTTGCCATCTCTCATCCTAAAGTCCCGTAGCATTTGCATGCCGTAAGGGTGTTAAGTGTTAGTGCTTTCACATTTCTAGGCCACTACAGCATCTGAGGTAGGGATGCCAGCACCTGGCCTCGCTGACTTTGTTTTTCTAGGGAAACCCCAGGTGCCCATTTTTTATAGGCTGGATTGACCCCGATACGGCCAGTCTGGAAAAATTCCGCCCGAGTGCGAAATCGAACCAGAAATCTGATCGGCAGGCGAGTGAACTAACCACTATACCACCACGGCACCGTAAGATCTTTTATTGCTTTGTATATTCTCTATTTTCGTGCCAATTTTCAAAATGTGCATCATCTAATCTTCCCCATCCCCTCTAAAAAACACAGTCTAAAAATCGCTCTGCACTTTCATTAAGTCAGAAAAGCGAACATTTTGATCATATGAAATGCTGATATGTATATATATTTTGTGAAATAAATTCAGCAGAAAAAAGGTCACTAAAAGCTGAACATTGTATGCATTATTTTAATATGTCAGTTTTATTTCATAGATTGTCTTTTAGGAAAATATATATCAGCCATAGGAAATTATCCTCCTCGAGGATAAACAAATGATTGGTTAATCTAGAGTGCCGCTTTAGAATTGCCAGATTGTCCAAGATAATTCTTTTTTTATAGAACATCACTACCATATACCTCATCGCAAATAGTTATTTTCTATCAAATTGTAAATATAATTGTCACTTACATACCTCCATTGTTATATTTATAATGATTACCTCAAAGCAGATTGAAACTAATAATGCACGTACATATATATTTGCTTACCAGAATCTGTTTTGGGTTTTTTTGTACGTGTGCAATTCAGTACGTTTCTATGTAAATCTCTTACTTTAAAACTTTCATTATTATTTTTAAAATTTCTTTTTTTTTAAAATCTCGTTCAATCATGTGTGTGAACTCTAACGCAGTATTATAACTATGGTCCTTCTTCATTATTATCTTCTTCTTCCTCTTCTTCTTCCATTCTCAGACTTCAACTTAGATATCCCTTAAGAAAATAACATCTCGCCACAGCTCATCACGCAGCTTAGTCTTGCGTAGTAATGATGATGGTCACGAGTCTCTTCTTCGACCTTTGTATGGAGGCCAGCTCTGTAGCATGTCCTGGGTTGTTATGTATTTCAGTGCCACAGGCTGTAGCTGTTTCCACAGGCCTGATTTTCATATAACTGTACGAATATATTACTTTTGCCCCTTTCAAAGTTTCCAGTCTTACAGTATACTCCAACAAGCCTCGCTTTGCAGGCAGACCTTCTTTACGGACATGCAGTTTCCTCAAAACTCTATAACCTTCACAAACTCTAAATTCTCCATAACCTCTACTGTCTCCACAAACTCTGCAAGCTCTACAATCTCCATAAACTCTACAAACTTGCTATTACAACTGAAACAACTAGATGGCACCATTAAGGGAGTCATTGGAAAATACAGCTCTCTATCGACTGTTCTACTATTAGGCCATCTAGGTAGTAACTGAGGCGCATATCTCAGAATTGCGTAGCATTGATCCTCTAGGGACATAGTTTCGGGCAGATTAGTTATTCTTGTCCTGGGCGCAAAATAACCTAGTACTAACCCTGACTGTACTACTTTCCTTCCTTTTCAAATATAGGGGGAAAAAAGAGTGCATTGCTATACCACATTATCTTTCACTTCTGATGAACATCATCATCATCATCGTTTTTCATTCCTTTGAGAGCTTAGGCCACGGATAAAGGCTCCCCGGTCATCCCTGCTCTTGAAATTATTCTCTGCTTCTTTCCATGTGTATCCCTTGTCTCTGAGCAAGATGGTGTGTACATAGCACAATAATCGAAGCTGAGAGTCGCTAGATGGCGTGTACATAGCACAATAATCGAAGCTGAGAGTCGCTAGATGGCGTGTACATAGCACAATAATCGAAGCTGAGAGTCGCTAGATGGTGTGTACATAGCACAATAATCGAAGCTGAGAGTCGCTAGATGGCGTGTACATAGCACACTCCTTTATGGCGCAGGAGCACGGATAGTAAACTAATTAGAAAAGAAAACTGAGACCCTGTCAAGTTGGAAAGTCATTCATGTCAACCTTCTCTTAGGACACGGCACAGGATGATAGTGATGACACCTTATTTCCTCATTCTGCGAGGGGTTAAAAGCCTCGTCCATATTTTATTGTTGTTACTGTTATTAATGTTGTTATTGTTATTATTGCTGTTACTGCTGTTACTGTTACCATTGTTGCTATTATTGTCATCGTTCTTTTATTGTTAATATTGCTGTTATTGTTATTTCATTTTTAGTAGAGTTATTGTTCTTATTGTTATTTTATTGTTGTTAATATTGCTGTTGTTATTTTATTGCTGTTAGTGTTGTTGTTGTTGTTGTTGTTATTGTTATTTTATTCCTGGTATTGTTGCTACTGTTATTTTACTATTGTTAGATTAGATTTTGTTGCTACTGATATTTTATTGTTGCTGTTATTGCCATTTTATTGTTGTTTTGTTGTTATTGTTATTTTATTGTTGTTATTATTGTAAGGGTACATTCTAATTATGTCATGGAAGACCGTGGCCTCTGGGAAAAAAAAGGAACAAGATAAAACTGAAATAAACGCCCTGGAATCCCTTACTGTCATCCTGACCTTCATGGAACTGTGAACTGCTGCAGGCGACGCCCTGGTGATGTTTATGTTTAGGTATCTTGTCTGACGGGGAGCGGATTACAGTGGTTCGCTCGAGGGCCCGCAGTGGAACAGAGGAACGAGTCATTCAGTAGATTCCACAACTACCTCCTGGACCAAAGCCTTTCTTAGCCTGACAGCCATGAAGAAGACGCTCGGCAGCCTGTTGCTGGGAGCATCATGAAGAGGTTGGATAGGGTTTTGGCCAGCTCTTAATTGTCGCCCCCTCCCCCCCCCCCCCCGACAACTAAACCAGTCACTCTAGCACATATTTCTCTCCACCCAAGCTCAGGATAAAGAAGAGTACAGTTGTGGTTTTTCTTCATTCTGAAGTTTTCTTCATTCTCAACTTTTTGTTGCCTATGGGACCCCTCCCTCTCCCCCGACCCCCTTCCTGGCCTGACAACAGTCTTGTACCAAAGGAAACCCAGATGACGCTAAAAATGTGTTTACTCAAGTCAGTCCATTTGCTTGTTCAGGGGCTCCCTAAAATCTTTCCATGGACCCCCTAGGGGCCCACAGACCCCAGTTTAAGAACCACTTTTCTAGGAGGTATTACACAAGGACTGTGGTGAACACATTCTGTTAGTGAGACTGTTTCAGCAAAGTAGCGTTCTATCATGTTTCAGCAAAGTAGCCTTCTGTCATGTTTCAGCAAAGTAGCCTTCTGTCATGTTTCAGCAAAGTAGCCTTCTGTCATGTTTCAGCAAAGTAGCCCTTTATCATGTTTCAGCAAAGTAGCCTGCTATCATGTTTCAGCAAAGTAGCCTTCTATCATGTTTCAGCAAAGTAGCCTTCTATCATGTTTCAGCAAAGTAGCCTTCTGTCATGTTTCAGCAAAGTAGCCTGCTATCATGTTTCATCAAAGTAGCCCTTTATCATGTTTCAGCAAAGTAGTCTTCCATCATGTTTCAGCAAAGTAGCCTTCTATCATGTTTCAGCAAAGTAGCCTTCTATCGTGAGAATTTCTTTGTGGCTGAACGTATTCTTGATCAGTTTTGATTCATAAGCTCTAGTGACAAATATCGTTTCCCCTTCCGCCAGATGACATTTTCATCGGAGCCACCAAACCAGTACTAGACAAAGAATCTTATAATAATTCAATATGCATGCAAATACAGCATAACATAACATAAAAGGTAAAAAAGGTAAAAGTAATCCTGTCATGCCTTAGAGGCACATAGTGCCCATATTTTCCAGTATGTTACTTAATAAAATAAATGGTTTTGTTAACAGGTGTTGAAAAACAATACGCTGTTCACAGAACTAACAATACGCTGTTCACAGAACTAACAATACGCTGTTCACAGAACTAACAATACGCTGTTCACAGAACTAACAATTCGCTGTTCACAGAACTAACTCTCAGCAGAATGATCCTCGGTAAAACCCACAGCTAACGTCTGCCTACTGCTAAACGGTCTCAATCACGGTATCTTTGAGGTCAATCCGGGCTCGTTCGTATACCGAATTTCAATTTGCACGATCCACCCGTAAAACGGGGTTCCACTATATAATGTATAGTTCCAACGTTCTATACCAGACTTGCCATGTATCTATGACAGTGACTCTGATAATAAATGACAGGATAGGCAGTTTGCAGAGTAGTTCCAATGAAAGGAATGGGAAAAAAAGGCAACAGGTATAGTTATCGTGCCATAGAAAAATCTAAAGGACATGGTGTTAGTGTTTAGTAATAGGTAAGCTGTTTTCCTTGACCTGTTGGCACGCTAAAAGAGGATTATGGTCACCACTGTTTATCATACTTCCTCATTTATATGGATATGTCCTCATTTTGGTGGTAAAAATCACTATATATATTATTCTGAATTCCCTGATTTGTCCGCATTTCCAGTGATCGTACATTACTTCTTCACTCTGACCACACCCCCATGTAAAGATGAAGTATTTTCTCTATTGGTAACAGGGTAGCCTTTTTAATTTGTGATTCAGAAGTTGACTAACCGACCAGTTTTACATCCTTTACGCTTCTGATATTACATTTTTAGCATCGCTTTGCGTTCCGCATTTCTAGTTTAGACCTTCATTAGCAGCCAGCTTAGCTTTTCAGTCATATGTGGGTAGTGTTAGTTTTTGTCATGTGTTTACTATTTACGATGATCTACAGTTTATACGTACAGATTGATGGTAGCAATTCTCTCTCTCTCTCTCTCTCTCTGAACCTTAAGTGCCCAGGGCACATGGGGCTTCCGCAAGGGTTTTCCACAAATGCCTGTCCTTCGCCTTTTTTTCTGCTCTTGCCCAGGTGAGCCCTCTATTGCTCAACATCCTTTCTGTTGTTCTTCTCCATGTCTCTTTTGGTCTACCCTTACTTCTGTTCCCCTGTGGTGTCCATCTTAGTGCTATTTTTGGTAGTGAGTTGTCAGCCATTCGGAGCACATGTCCCAACCATCGTCAGCGTCTTTCCTCAATAATTGTTGTCAGTGGCTTCATCTG
The DNA here is from genome assembly GCA_009760885.1 of Achatina immaculata. Taxonomy (NCBI): domain Eukaryota; kingdom Metazoa; phylum Mollusca; class Gastropoda; order Stylommatophora; family Achatinidae; genus Lissachatina; species Lissachatina immaculata. Next base: position 19,966,367 of record CM019697.1, on the reverse strand, counting down.
CATTTCTGCCAATAAGATGTTATTTCTTATGGTGTTTGGCCAAAATATTTTTCTAATTCTTCATAAACATTTAGTCTGGAAAGAATTCAACTTGTTTTCTATGGTTTTAGTGATTTTCCAGCATTCACTTCCATAGAGTAGTACACTTAGAACATTACTCTTAAATATCCTGATTTTCATATTTATGCTTAGTTTTTTTTTATTTCCATATAGTCTGCAGCACTGCAAAAGCCTGGTTTGCTCTAGTAAGTCTGCTGTTGATGTCCTCTGTGCTATCTCCATTTTCTACTACTCTACTGCCAAGATATACAAATTCGTTGACTTCCTCCACTAACTTGCTATCTACTCTGAGTACATTTCTGTTGTTCACATTTTGCTTCATTAACTTTGTCTTTCCTACGTTGATCTTTAGTCCTATGTTGTTTGCATTCTGAGTTAGCTTGTTTATTTTATCTTGCATATCTTTGTGACTGCTTGATAATAGACAAATGTCGTCCGCAAAGTCAAGGTCCTCCAGCACTGTGTTAAGGGTCCATTGTAATCCTCTGCGTTTGTCTGATGTTGCCTCCTTCATTAACCAGTCTACTGCCAAGATAAATAATGTTGGTGATAGTACACATCCCTGTTTCACTCCTGTTTGTACCCTAAAGCTGCTGGAGGTATGTTCTCCACAGATCACTTTGCACTGAAAACCCTCATATAGGGCTTTGATTACATTTACTATCTTATAGGGGAGGCCATGCCATCTTAGGATTTTCCACAGTGCATCTCTGTTGACACTGTCAAAGGCTTTCTCAAAATCTATGAACAATGCATATGTTGTGCTATGCCACTCATTTGCCTGTTCTAATATTTGTCTAAGTACAAATATGTGGTCTATGCATGATCTTCCTTTCCTAAATCCTGCCTGCTCTTTCCGAAGTTTTTCCTCAAGTGTTGGTACAATTCTGTTGATGATTATTCTGCAAAATACTTTACTAGTGAGTGGCAGTAGGGTAATGCCTCTCCAGTTCCTGCAATCTCTGAGGTCACCCTTCTTTGGTAGTTTTACTATAAGCCCAGTTTTCCACTCCTCTGGGGCTTTTTCTAGATCCCAAATTTGTTGTAATATCCGGCAAAGTTGTTTTGGTGTTTCTGTTTCTTCTGCTTTCAACATCTCAGCAGTCACTTCATCTTCACCTGGTGCCCTGTCTGATTTTAGCTTCTTTATCGCCTCCATTACTTCACTTATTGTTATTGGTCCTGTATTGATGTTTAGTTCCGTTTTTGCTTCAGGTATGTCTATTGTTTGTGCTGCTTGTGTTCTGTTTAGTAGGGTGTTAAAGTGTTCCCTCCATCTTTCAATTTTTTCTCTTTCTCCACTGACCAGTTGTCCATTTTGTGTCCTTACTGCACTTTCACATCTTGTGTTGAAGTTACCTGTCATCTGCTTTGTGATTTTATATATGGTTTTCATATCATTTGTATATGCTGCTTTCTCTGCTGCTTCTGCTAAGTTGTCATAGTATTGACGTTTATCTTGACGGCATGATTCCTTCACTTCTTTGTCTTTTTGTGCATAATTACTTAAAACTTGTTCTTTAAGCCGTTGTGATTTGGTGTTCAGTAATTTTTCTTGATTTCTTTTCTTTGCTCTATCTTTTCCCATGTGGTCTTGCTTATCCATTCCTATTTTCTCCGTTTCCGATATCCCAGCACCTCTTTTGCTGTTTCCTGTAGTGTTTTATACTGAACTCTAGTATGGACATTTCTGCTTCGTCTTGTAGGGCACTGAAGCGGCTCTTAAGTACTATTGAGAATTCATTTCTTGTTTGCTGGTCTTTCAGTTTTCTTGTATCAAAACGTATCTTTCTGTGTTCTCCGATTTTGGCTTTCCTTAATTTTAGTTTTATTTTTGCTACCAGAAGGTTGTGATCACTTCCTACATCTGCTCCTATCCTTGCTCGCACATCTTGTAGTGACCGTTTCCACTTGTTGTTTATTAGTACGTGATCGATTTGGTTTTCTGTGGTTTTATCTGGTGACCTCCAAGTCACCTTATGGATGTTTTTATATTGGAAAATTGTCCCTCCGATGGTCATCATGTTTTCTTCACAGAAACTGCACAGTCTTTCTCCATTTTTATTTATTTCTCAGATTCCTTCTCTTCCCATGATTCTTCTTCTATCTTCATTTCCTTCACCTACTTTTGCATTAAGTCGCCCAAGATGAGTAGCATATCATGCTTGGGTATTGTTTCTACTGTGGCTTGGAGGCTGTTGTAAAAAATCTTCTTTTGATTCCTCTTCAGCTGCTTCTGTTGGTGCATAACAAACTATAATAGACAGCTTCGTGAATCTTGAGTTGAACCGTGCATATAATAATCTCTCATTTATTGGGGTCCATTTCAGCAATGCTCTTGATGCTTCTTTTGTTATAATCAATGCTACTCCTCCTTCATGAAGATCTTCTTTACCTAACCATATTATTGTATCTTCTGTGTGCTGTGTTGTTAATTTCCTTCCGCCTTGTCCTGTCCATCTTGCTTCTTGTATTCCTAGTATGTCTAGTTTGTATCTGTGCATTTCCTTGATGGTTTGTGCTAGTTTTCCAGTCTGGTTAAGTGTTCTTACATTCCAGCTGCCTATTTGCATCTTGTGTTTAGGTTCCAGGAGGTCTGCAGTCGGGCTGGGGACTTCCAGTGGCTGGCTTTCATCCACAACCTTCATGGGCTCAGTTTCCTGATAAGCATTTCTCCTTCAACCTGCATTTGTTTTTTCCCTTGCTTCCGTTTCTGTAGCAGTCTGATAGTTTTTTTTTACCAAATAGGGTTGCTGGCCCTATGCTGAACCCTCCTTAGTCGCCTTTTACGATCATGCGTGGTAGGGTACAGTGGTCCTATTCTTTGCAGATCCAGGGTACCACACGGGGGGATAGTAGCAATTACTTGCATAGAAATAAAATTACAATATATTTTTAAAATATGAATTAATTATTTATTAATTTTAAAAGAAAAATCATCAAACAAAGTTATAAGAAGAGGCATCAGGCCGGGGGAGGGGGGATTTTATTTATTAAGTCACAAGTAATTCGGGTGTATAGGTCAACGACGGTGTGTTAGTGTAAGTCCTGCTGTTAGATTTGTTTTCTTCAGGTCTTCATGTGGAAGTGACTTTGTATGCATGTGTGTGTGTGTGTATGCACGCGCGCTCAGGAAGAGGGAATAGTCCTAGTTTTAAGGCTTCAAAATATAATGGTGTCCTCATATTGAGGTTTCACAATATAGACGTTATAGGGCTGTTCTCATTTTGGTGTTTCACAATATAGGCACTATAGGGCTGTCCTCATTTTGAAGTTTCACAATATAGGCACTATAGGGCTGTCCTCATTTTGGTGTTTCACAATATAGGCACTATAGGGCTGTCCTCATTCTGGTGTTTCACAATATAGGCGTTATAGGGCTGTCCTCATTTTGGTGTTTCACAATATAGGCGTTATAGGGTTGTTCTCATTTTGGTGTTTCAAAATATAGGAGTTATAGGGATGTCCTCGTTTTGGTGTTTCACAATATAGGCGTTATAGGGTTGTTCTCATTTTGGTGTTTCAAAATATAGGAGTTATAGGGATGTCCTCGTTTTGGTGTTTCACAATATAGGCACTATAAGGCTGTCCTCATTTTGGTGTTTCACAATATAGGCGTTATAGGGCTGTCCTCATTTTGGAGTTTCACAATATAGGCACTATAGGGCTGTTCTCATTTTGGTGTTTCACAATATAGGCACTATAGGGCTGTCCTCATTTTGGAGTTTCACAATATAGGCACTATAGGGCTGTTCTCATTTTGGTGTTTCACAATATAGGCACTATAGGGCTGTCCTCATTTTGGTGTTTCACAATATAGGCGTTAAAGGGCTGTTTTCATTTTGGTGCTTCACAATATAGGCACTATAGGGCTGTCCTCATTTTGGTGTTTCACAATATAGGCACTATAGGGCTGTCCTCATTTTGGTGTTTCACAATATAGGCGTTATAGGGCTGTTCTCATTTTGGAGTTTCACAATATAGGCACTATAGGGCTGTCCTCATTTTGGTGTTTCACAATATAGGCGTTATAGGGCTGTCCTCATTTTGGTGTTTCACAATATAGGCGTTATAGGGCTGTTCTCATTTTGGAGTTTCACAATATAGGCACTATAGGGCTGTCCTCATTTTGGTGTTTCACAATATAGACGTTATTTCCTGAGGGAAATTAAAAGGAGGACATCTATTGCTCTTCAGAAAGTAAAACAAATAAAGAATCTGTGGAGAGGAGCAGACAGAACTACAAAAATAAGATTTTTAATGTCATGCATCTTTCCCATCGCAACATATGCCTGTGAGACGTGGACACTTAACAAAATAGCTGAGAAACACATAAATGCCTTTAAATGTAAATGCTACAATAGAGTTCTCCAAATATCGTGGACACAAAAAAGAACAAATATATCTATACTACAAGAGCTTAATATTGAAGAAGGCTGGCTAGTAAAGAGGATTAAAGAGAGAAAACTTAAATATTTTGGACACATTAAACGTCATGATAATTTAGAGAAGACCATATTGGAAGGATACATAATGGGAAAAAGAAAAAGAGGAAGACCAAAACGAAGATGGCTGCAAGAAATCGTTGATGATCTGCAAATGGACGCAGCAGCAGCAGGCCATCTTGCTCACAACCGAGAGGCCTACAGGAGTGCTGTTTGGTAGGCAAAGTTCCGCAAGGGACATGCAAATGAATGAATGAGGGCTGTTCTCATTTTGGTGCTTCACAATATAGACGTTATAGGGCTGTTCTCATTTTGGTGCTTCACAATATAGACGTTATAGGGCTGTTCTCATTTTGGTGTTTCACAATATAGACGTTATAGGACTGTTCTCATTTTGGTGTTTCACAATATAGACGTTATAGGGCTGTTCTCATTTTGGTGCTTCACAATATAGACGTTATAGGGCTGTTCTCATTTTGGTGCTTCACAATATAGACGTTATAGGGCTGTTCTCATTTTGGAGTTTCACAATATAGACGTTATAGGGCTGTTCTCATTTTGGTGCTTCACAATATAGACGTTATAGGGCTGTCCTCATTTTGGTTCTTCACAATATAGACGTTATAGGGCTGTTCTCATTTTGGTGTTTCACAATATAGACGTTATAGGGCTGTTCTCATTTTGGTGCTTCACAATATAGACGTTATAGGGCTGTTCTCATTTTGGAGTTTCACAATATAGGCGTTATAGGGGTATTCTAATTTTAGTGTTTCACAATATAGGCATTATAGGGCTGTCCTTATTTTGAGGTTTCACAATATAGGCAATAGAGGGCTGTCCTTATTTTGGAGTTTCACAATATAGGCAATATAGGGCTGTCCTTATTTTGGTGTTTCACAGTGTTGTCATTCCAGATCAGCATCATGTCTGGTCATCCCTCGTTCCTCTGTTCCAGGAGTCCAGGTACAGCTGGTGTGACCTTGGTGTGTGCAGAAAGCTTAGGTGACCATGTCAAGTACAGGACGCAGTCATTGTCGCCAGAGAATACAGCTGACTAATCACATCACCAGATACATGCAGTAACATCTGGTCGGCCTCTTCGACCTGGCTAACAGCATAACTGCGGTTTCCATAGTGACGGAACAACCAGATTGTAGGGTTACTGCTAGGTCACTGCACTCTGCGACCAATACGATGCTATGACTTCTACATCACTGCAGCAGCTATACGGATGATAATACATACATACATACATACATACATACATACATACATACATACATACATACATACATAAAATATGGTAATTTGCGAATAACTTTTTCAACGACTATCAAAGGTTGTGTACTTTGACCTTTGATCCGTTCAGTCCTGTTGTGTTTAATTCTGTGGCAGAGGTAAGAGTGTTCTCTTTCAGCGTATAGGGACACATTCATCAGCCATTCTTTAACTGTGATTTTCAATCTAGTGTCATATGTGCAAGAGTGCATATGTTGGGAAAGTTTATCAAACAACGAAAAGAGCAAAACTTCAGTCACTTTGTATTACACGGCACAAGGAAATCACAGACGAAACCTCAAGTAGAAGTCTTAGCCACTATCTACACCCGCTTCCTTTCCCCGGCCTCAAGCAACGAGCAGAAAAGCTCTTGATGCCTTTTTGTTTCAGAAGTTTTAAGTCGTAGCTTTTTACATAGCGCAAGTTTTTTTAATACACACACACGTACATGCAGAAGATTGTATTAGGTTACGGTACTGACAACAGCAAACAGCCTGTTATGAGTTGGTACTGGTGAAGGCCATATGTGCTTTCCTCAGCCTTTGTATTGCAGCATCTTCTTCTTCTTCGATCATTCTCAGACATTGACTTATATAAAATAATCAGTGATCAGCTGAAGTTGGTGTACATACCCATATAGCTTCTCTTGATCTGATGTAAATGTTGGGCACATCTGTTTTCTCTACACCTCATATGTTAGGCACATCTGTTTTCTCTACACCTCATATGTTGGCCATATCTGTTTTCTCTATGCCTCATATGTTGGCCACATCTGTTTTCTCTATGCCTCATATGTTGGGCACATCTGTTTTCTCTACACCTCATATGTTGGGCACATCTGTTTTCTCTACACCTCATATGTTGGCCACATCTGTTTTCTCTACACCTCATATGTTGAGCACATCTGCTTTCTCTACACCTCTTATGTTGGGCACATCTGTTTTCTCTGCACCTCTTATGTTGGGCACATCTGTTTTCTCTACACTTCATATGTTGGGCACATCTGTTTTCTCTATGTTGGGCACTCCAGAAGAGTATGCTCTCCTTTTATTGCAACAGAGCAGCAGAATCTTGCAACAGATACTGGACTGTCATTTTTCCTGGGGCATCAGTTATTGTGCAACATTTTGATGTGGTAACTCAGGTCTCTTGTGGCCTGTATGGAGCCTGAAGATCTTGATCTCTTCCTCTCTGCCAAGCTGGTGATAAACATCATTCCTATGTTAGAATTTTAAACTGGGCTTTGACCAGTGTGTTGGCTTCATTGTGTGATATATTTTTTATTTATCTACAGATACAGTAGTTCAAAGAAAAAGAGAGTAGTTTATAGATAACAGTCAAAACTCTCGTAATGTTCAACATATATATATATTCTGCGAACAAACCAACCCACCTTCAATACAGAATTAACAACACCAAACATAATCCAGATGATGGCTTCTGCAATAACAAAGAAGAAACTGTTGAACATTTTCGAACACATTTTCAAAGTCAATTGAACTGTTAAAAAAAAAACCTACTTTTAAATATCCCACAATTCAAAACCTTAACCGATTACACTTGTGCACACATAGCACATATACACACACAGGAGAAGAATAACTGCTAGTTCTTCATTTGGACATCATCTGCCTAGACACAGCTAGTTAAAATAATATTTCAGAGTTTAGTTATACTTTCTATCATATTCTACTCCAAAATAAATTTTATGCATACAATTCTGCCATGAACATAGTGTCAGATTCAGCGGAGAGAAAGTCATAATGTAATTTTCACATACAAGTATTATATTATGGGTTTTTGAGCAGAACGTCCTAGACAGATTTGTTTGAACACTCCAAGATATAAGTTTATCCAGCAACTTCCTAGAGAAATTTGCTTAACCACTCCAAGATATTACTTTATCCAGCAACATCTTCATTTTACATTTTACATCCTTCCCATGCTGTTAAACATCACGTAGGGCCCGCATGATAGTTTGCCAAAATTTCCTGTTTTTGGCAGCTTTTCAACCTCATCAAGGGATGTTACTCAGCAACATCGATAGAGGCAAAAGTTGTTATATGTGGAACGTGTTCCATTTCCAACAGCTACATCTACTAGAACCGAGGAGAAACAGTGACAGTTCATAAACCTGGAGGATGAGTCATGTATTAATCATACAGACTATGGTACCTGGAGGATGAGTCATGTATTAATCATACAGACTATGGTACCTGGAGGATGAGTCATGTATTAATCATACAGACTATGGTACCTGGAGGATGAGTCATGTATAATCATACAGACTATGGTACCTGGAGGATGAGTCATGTATTAATCATACAGACTATGGTACCTGGAGGATGAGTCATGTATTAATCATACAGACTATGGTACCTGGAGGATGAGTCATGTATTAATCATACAGACTATGGTACCTGGAGGATGAGTCATGTATTAACCATACAGACTATGGTATCTCCCACTAGGTAAAGAGCTTGAAGACCTGGGTAGCATGGACAACTGACATGAGGACTTTTTTTTTATTACAGACCAACTGCTTCCTTAATCAAATAAATCTTCAATGACAACACATACTTGGAACACCAGGAAACATGAACTGAAAGAGCAGATCATTTGGCAGTTATGAATACATCTGTGGTGCCAGATGGATGGATACTTGATCAGGCAAACATCATGTACATCTCAGTGTAGACAAGTAGGACATGAAAGAACTTGGAGGTGGATGATTCAGTTTTACAAAAAGAAAAGGACAGAAAGAGTGAGGAAAGTGGGCATAAACAAGAATGGTAGAAAGCAAGATGAGCACATACAGATGAAGAATATACAACAATCCAATATTTCAGCAAAAGCCTTTTTCAAAGATCACATACGAAAACAACACAACAGAAAAAATATGAATAATAGATGAAAAATGTAGACTTAACGTTTTTTTGGTATGAAATGATAGGACTTGTAAGACAGAAGATTTTGACGCACACTGTGACAGAGCATCTCTGTTTGGGATGAAAGAACTGAAAGTGAAAAATGATGATTCTAACTGTTTATCCACTTCAAATTTGGTTCCACATATCAGTGGTTCTTCACCTTTCTTTGACCAAGGACTCCTCCCTTTCTGAGCTGTAAACAGCTGTGGACTCTTCATTAGAAGTAAAGTAGGTAGAACACTTGTGAAGATAAGATTGTTTTTTTTTTTGAGTCTTGTTTGCTTGTCTGTGAACCCCCAAAATTCCTCCATGTTAAGAACCACTGCTTAGATCACTCTGAGCCTCAAGGCCAAAGCAGATGATCACTAACAATAATTTCAGTGACCTGGTGTGTTTCTGCCTAATATCTCTGTTCAGAATGTGTAGTTTCTTATCAGTCTACAGATAAGCAATACATTGGCCTATTAGTGAACACAATTTAAGAACTGTATGAAAATGAAATGCTGGCATTTTATAAGATCATCTAAAGATACACAAAGTTTTTTTTTACTTTAAGAAGGTTAAAAATCTTTTAACTTGAACATGTTCACATCCTTCAAAATAATAAATCAGATGAATAATTTCCATAATAATTTCCAAGTTTTATTTTTTACATTCTTGTATAATTTTTGCTATATTTAATGTATGTCATGGTCTCTGCTCATCTAGGTTGGCACACTTTGATCCTTGAAAAATTTGGAAATGGAAATCAGGTTTGATGGGAAGAGAGCACTTGTCACTGGTGCAGGAAAAGGTGAGTTATCTGTTGGTGGTTTGGTGCTACTTGTCAATGGTGCAGGAAAAGGTGAGTTATCTGTCAGTGGTTTGGTGCTACTTGTCACTGGAGATTCTTTTTCTATTTCTAGACAAGAATTCTTGTTTTTCTTCATAAAATGTTAAAATCCTCTAAGATTGTAAGTTCTAACAAAATGTAATAGATTTTAACAACTTAGTCTAAGTAATAATAACACAGATTTTAACAACTTAGTCTAAGCAATAATAGCACAGATTTAAATAACTTAGTCTAAGTAATAATATCACAGATTTTAACAACTTAGTCTAAGCAATAATAGCACAGATTTAAATAACTTAGTCTAAGTAATAATAGCACAGATTTTAACAACTTAGTCTAAGCAATAATAGCACAGATTTAAATAACTTAGTCTAAGTAATAATAGCACAGATTTTAACAACTTAGTCTAAGCAGTAATAGCACAGATTTAAACAACTTAGTCTAAGTAATAATATCACAGATTTTAACAACTTTAAGTAAAAATATCACAGATTTTAACAGCTTAGTCTGAGTAATAATAGCACAGATTTAATGGAATTTAAATCAACCTCTTGATATACTGAAAAAAAAAGGCATTTGATATATTCATGGCAGACGCTGTTGGCGAGATCTTCAGCTGCCGTGCGTGGAGCGGTGCTCTTCCCGGCCAATGAAGAAATTTGCAAATGAGGTTGCCGCGCAGCATCACTGCGGAAAAGGTGGTTGAAAGAATAAAGCGAAGCAAACAGTCAAATCATGGCACCTCTGGTCTGGAGGTCGGCCACGTCCTGAGTGCAGTCATATCGGGTGAAATGCATGAACCGGCTTGTCCCAGAGGTTAAGTCACTGCTGGCTTGACTCTTCAAATGCCGCGCATGGAGTGAAGCTCCTCCCGGTTAAGGAAGTAAATGCGGAAATAAAGGTTGCTGTGCGGCGCCGATGGGAAAAGGTGGTGGAAAGTTAAGTTTAACCTGGTATGTCCAGTAGTATCGCTACGAGAGCTATACCACGGCACCTCTGCTCTAGAGGCCACCTACGTCCGAAATACACCTACACTGGTGAAATATGCCTAAACCGGCACACACCAGGGGTGGAACTCGATGGCTAGACATGTCATGCCACCTCCGCTCTAGAGGTCGGTAATGCCTGATAAACACCCATACTGGTGAATTTTGCCTAAACCGGCTCATACCAGGGGTGAATCTTGAAGGCTATGAATGTCACAGTACCTCTGCCGTAGAGGTCGGTCCCGTCCCAAACACGCCCATACTGGGAAATGCCTAAACCGGCTCAACCCAGGGGTAGAAGTCACTAGTGGCGAGGATTCGTCCTCCTGGACAAAAGCTCCATCCTGGTCACAACTAGGAAGGGTAGCGGCCACGACCGCAAAATGCTGAAGTCGGAGACACTGGACCAGTGCAGTCTAGATAGGCAACCACCTCTCACCCGGCGGGGATGTCTGCGTATCCTAATCACGCGGAGGTTTTCCGGTGAGAAAGTCCAACCCTGGACTGGATGGGCAACCACCTCTCACCCGGCGGTGATACACGGGTATCTCAAAACACGTCAAGGTTTTCCGGTGAGAAAGTCCAACTCTGGCCTGGGTGGGCTAATGCCTCTCACCCAGCGGGGATGCACTGATATTCCAAACACGTCGAGGTCTTCCGGTGAGAAAGTCCAACCCTAGACCAAACTGGTGCAATGAAAACCACGGTGTCACGCAATCCCGCTTCCGAGACCCACCAAGAATACAGGCTAAAGCACTGTGATACTCTGAACCCCTTGTGGTCCTTTCGTGGAACTCGTGTGGTCTATTTTGGACCACACAGGGGACCACGGGACCTAACGAGGACCACATGCGTGAATTCAGTAGGTTCACAGTGCGGTTTTTGGTGGTAGAAGTGAACGAAGAAGAAGAAGAAGATTCATGGCAGAAAGAAGCAGCATGGAAGAGAACTAAAATTACACTTCAAGAAAACTGAGCCTAAATTTTTTATCTCTTTTGCCATCTTATCATGGGTGCCTGTGATGAAATGGTTAGTGCATTAGTCTCTCAAGAAAAGGTCGGTGGTTCAAATCTGGCCAGCTGTACCCCAGTCACTCAAAGGCAGAAATTGGTACCTGGCTTCTTCTGGGACTGGGGAAGGAAAGGCTTCCAGGGATGGTGCTGACAACATCACCTTCTGATGTGTTGACAGATCAAGGAAAATATGGACACTAAACACCATGTCCTCTAATTATCTCCATAGCATAACAGGGCTGTCTTTACCTGTCTTACTGTGGGACTGTTTTCTCGTGTCAGCAAATCCCAGCTGTTTGTAACGAGAAAGCCTGACAGTGAAGATCGAGTTAGAACTCCCAGTAAGCTGGCAGTTACTTTATTTTTGTGCATCTTGGCCTTGTTTTTAAGGTGACATTTCTATTTTTGTCCTCTATCTTGCGCTGCAGGTATAGGACGTGACATAGCACTGAAGCTGGCAGAATGTGGAGCTAGAACTGTGGCATTGAGCAGAACAAAGGCTGATCTAGACAGCCTCAAGGAGGAGGTGAGTCAGTTACATTTAACTGGTTTAGTGGGTGGTGCAAGACTTGGTACACTGTCCTTTCTCTGTTTTTTTGCTATCCATCATTATCATGTTGTTTCTCTTCATGTTGTCCATCATTGTTATTTGTTTCTCTAAAAGGTATCAAACATTGTTATGTTGTTTCTCTTTGTTATCCATAATTGTCATGTTGTTTCTTTTTATGTTATCCAACATTATCATGTTGTTGCTCTTTATGCATCCACATTTGTCATGCTGTTTCTGTTTAACACATGCCTGAGCCTGTGATTGATTAGGCTAACATGCCTGAACCTCTGGTTGAGTGGGCTAACATGCATTAATCTGTGGTTGACTGGCCTAACATTCCTGAACTTCTGACCGATTGGGCTACCTTGCCTGAACCTCTGGCTGATTGGGCTACTTTTCCTGAACCTCTGGCTGATTGGGCTGCTTTGTCTGAACCTATAGCTGATAGGACTACTTTGCCTGAACCTCTGGCTAATTGGGCTACTTTGCCTGAACCTCTGTCTGATTGGGCTACCTTGTCTGAACCTCTGGCTAATTGGGCTACCTTGCCTGAACCTCTGTCTGTTTGGGCTACTTTGCCTGAACCTCTGGCTGATTGGGCTACTTTGTCTGAACCTCTGGCTAATTGGCCTACTTTGCCTGAACCTCTGGCTGATTGGGCTACTTTGCTTGAGCCTCTGGCTAACTGGGCTACCTTACTTGAACCTCTGGCTGATCAGGTTACCTTGCCTGAACCTCTTGCTGATTGGGCTACTTTGCCTGAACTTCTGGTTGATCAGGCTACCTTGCCTGAACCTCTGGCTGATAGGTCTACTTTTCCTGAACCTCTGGCTGATAGGGCTACTTTTCCTGAACCTCTGGCTGATAGGGTTACTTTTCCTGAACCTCTGGCTGATTGGGCTACTTTGTCTGAACCTCTGGCTGATAGGGCTACTTTTCCTGAACCTCTGGCTGATAGGGCTACTTTTCCTGAACCTTTGGCTGATTGGGCTACTTTGTCTGAACCTCTGGCTGATAGGACTACTTTTCCTGAATCTCTTGCTGATTGGGCTATGCGTAATGTTCCTGAGAAAAAAATAATGTAGCTTTGACTTGTTAGGCTTACTATTTTTGTACTATATGTGAGCACTTTGACAATCTAGTGTTTCATACTTGATGAGGTCAAACTGAAAAAAAAAGATAAAAATATAAATCATCACAAATGTGTGTTGACAATCAGTGACAAATTCATAATGACAATTTGTGACAAATATGTAAAGGCAGTGACAAAAAAATATGATGTTCTGTTTACATCATAGTGCCCTTCAATTGAAACATGTTTGATTGACATCAGCAACTGGTCTGCTGCCAGGCAAGCCATTGAAGCCCTTGGTCACTTTGACCTGTTAGTTAACAGTGCAGGTGTCTCCAGAGTTGGACCTTTTCTTGATGTTAAGGAAGAGGATTTTGATTAGTAAGTTTATTAATCTTACCATGTGATACTTCAGTGTCATGTCCTGGGATTATTACTATAGTTTAGTATCAAAATACCACTGCATCATAGCAAAGAACTTACTCTTTAGTGTAGTGATTAGCTACACAATACTTTAGTGTTAGATCCAGGGTTTAACTCTTAACTGGTTATTAGTTACATGAAAAAAAAAATCAATGCTCTGGACATAGTGAAAAAATTGAAGAATATATTTAGTAGAGCATAGTATTAGCCAACATCTGTAATTTACATACAGTGTACTTTCCAGAGATTTGCTTCGTATATAAGAGAGAATAAAAAAGTAAAGGCAATTTGAAAAGGCAGTTTGAAAGCACAAAAAGTAAGTTAAGATTATTCAATTCAAATGTGATATCTACCCTCATTTATACATGCGAAAGCTGGATATCAACTGAAGAAATAGACAAGAAATTAGACTCTTTTGAAAACAAGTGCCTCAGGAAAATACTTAGTATAAAGTAGAATGAATTTAAGAACAACAGAGATAAAACAGATGAGCAAACAACAACCTGTCTCATGGATGATCAGAAAAAGGAGATGGACATATGTAGGTCATGTGATGAGAAGAAACAATCAGAGAATACCAAAACAAGCTATCAAGTGGAGCACAACAGGCTGAAGAAAAAGAGGTCGACCACATGAAACTCTAAAGAGGACATTGTTAGGAGAAGCCAGTTTAGTGGGCATAACATCCCTTGATGAAGTTGAAAAAACTCGCCAAAAACAGGAAAACTTGGCAGACAGCTATGCGAGCCCTATGTGACGTTTAACAGCACCAGAAAGATGCAAGAAGAATTTGAAAATTATGCAGCAACTACAATGGTTAGAAGCTGATGTAGTACAGTGTGTTCAAAATGGCTGATGGGAGTTTGAACATGCACAGTGCAGTGCTCCGGCTCTACTCTGCTTGAAATCAAGGAAGAAGCTAGTAGAATAATACAAAGAGTGCATCGACCTGCAGGGGAACTATGTGAAGAAGTGATATAACTGTTATGTTCTTTTGCTCACAGTTACCAGTATTAAAGTGTATGTTGCCTTTACTTTTTGATTCTCCCTCATATTATTCACATTGCTTTTACTGGAATGTTTCTTAAATGCTGGTATAAAATGTGTATTTTAAGATATAATGGACTTGTTTTGAGAGTTTGATATTTACTTCAGAAAGATCTTTTCTACAGCATTCATTGTTTCATTCGAGCTTTTGCTTTGTTGTGGAAGGCCCAATCTGCCATATTGTCCTGGCTGAGTACTGTTAAGAGATTATATATATAATACATCTTTGCTACGGAGGGGGTCAACCAAAGACAGCCTATCAAGGAAATGTAAAATATGATGTTCTGTTTACATCATAGTGCCCTTCAATTGAAACATGTTTGATTGACATCAGCAACTGGTCTGCTGCCAGGCAAGCCATTGAAGCCCTTGGTCACTTTGACCTGTTAGTTAACAGTGCAGGTGTCTCCAGAGTTGGACCTTTTCTTGATGTTAAGGAAGAGGATTTTGATTAGTAAGTTTATTAATCTTACCATGTGATACTTCAGTGTCATGTCCTGGGATTATTACTATAGTTTAGTATCAAAATACCACTGCATCATAGCAAAGAACTTACTCTTTAGTGTAGTGATTAGCTACACAATACTTTAGTGTTAGATCCAGGGTTTAACTCTTAACTGGTTATTAGTTACATGAAAAAAAAAATCAATGCTCTGGACATAGTGAAAAAATTGAAGAATATATTTAGTAGAGCATAGTATTAGCCAACATCTGTAATTTACATACAGTGTACTTTCCAGAGATTTGCTTCGTATATAAGAGAGAATAAAAAAGTAAAGGCAATTTGAAAAGGCAGTTTGAAAGCACAAAAAGTAAGTTAAGATTATTCAATTCAAATGTGATATCTACCCTCATTTATACATGCGAAAGCTGGATATCAACTGAAGAAATAGACAAGAAATTAGACTCTTTTGAAAACAAGTGCCTCAGGAAAATACTTAGTATAAAGTAGAATGAATTTAAGAACAACACAGAGATAAAACAGATGAGCAAACAACAACCTGTCTCATGGATGATCAGAAAAAGGAGATGGACATATGTAGGTCATGTGATGAGAAGAAACAATCAGAGAATACCAAAACAAGCTATCAAGTGGAGCACAACAGGCTGAAGAAAAAGAGGTCGACCACATGAAACTCTAAAGAGGACATTGTTAGGAGAAGCCAGTTTAGTGGGCATAACATCCCTTGATGAAGTTGAAAAAACTCGCCAAAAACAGGAAAACTTGGCAGACAACTATGCGAGCCCTATGTGACGTTTAACAGCACCAGAAAGATGCAAGAAGAATTTGAAAATTATGCAGCAACTACAATGGTTAGAAGCTGATGTAGTACAGTGTGTTCAAAATGGCTGATGGGAGTTTGAACATGCACAGTGCAGTGCTCCGGCTCTACTCTGCTTGAAATCAAGGAAGAAGCTAGTAGAATAATACAAAGAGTGCATCGACCTGCAGGGGAACTATGTGAAGAAGTGATATAACTGTTATGTTCTTTTGCTCACAGTTACCAGTATTAAAGTGTATGTTGCCTTTACTTTTTGATTCTCCCTCGTATTATTCACATTGCTTTTACTGGAATGTTTCTTAAATGCTGGTATAAAATGTGTATTTTAAGATATAATGGACTTGTTTTGAGAGTTTGAAATTTACTTCAGAAAGATCTTTTCTACAGCATTCATTGTTTCATTTGAGCTTTTGCTTTGTTGTGGAAGGCCCAATCTGCCATATTGTCCTGGCTGAGTACTGTTAAGAGATTATATATATAATACATCTTTGCTACGGAGGGGGTCAACCAAAGACAGCCTATCAAGGAAATGTAAAATCTGAGATGGACATCATGTAAAGGCTAACTGCAGAATGTGAGAAGTGGAGAGAATTTGTTGTTTTGATTGCTTAGTTGATCACTATCCAAGGACATGTCAAAGCATTCTGTCTGTTGTCCATCTTTGGATGCACTCACATGCTTTGGATTTCATTTTCTTTGTCCATTTTGGTAATCAGTATTTTTGTTATGTATCTTTGTATGTTTGAAGTTCTTTTTTCTGTTCGGTTCTGTTTTTTTTTATCCTTTTCCTTCCCAGTTTCAGATACTCCAATACTTTTTTGTTATGTTTTATGTTCATAAGTATTCATTATGTACGTCCATCTTTCTAGAATATTTTTTATTTTTATTTTCTTGGTTAGTGCCCTTGTTTATGTGTCGCAGAATGAACTTGATGGGAAACCAAATATTTGAAGTAAAGGATTTTAAAAATCCTTATCCTATAATTTGTAGTTCATGTAAGAAAGCAGTCCACTTATAGGGGGGTTTTTTTTTGTAGTTCATTCTTTATTACTTTTTTTTCTCCAGTGTTTACAACACCAACATCAAAGCACTGTTCAATGTATCCCAGGTACCGATTGCATTTATAATGTTCTTTTATCAAGCTAAAGATTTTAACTACATATTATTTCCAAGATATAGAGCTATTATATATAATTATTAATATTAATAATATTATATTATATGCTATTATAAGTGATATGAATGTCTAAAGAATCTGAATTATCTTTTTTTTTCTGAATAGTTTTTCATTTTTCTGGTTTAAGATAAAACTTGTTTGTTTTTTTCTTTTTTTGAAAAGCACTGTTAGATTTAAAAGTAATAAGGTAAAGATAGCTCTGTTATGCCATGGAGACATCTAAAGGATACAGTGTTAGTGTCAGTATTTTCCTTCGCTTGTCAACATGCTAGAGGGTAATGTGGTCAACATGATGCCTGGTTGCCTTTACTTCCTAAGCTTCAGAAGGTCCAGGTGCCATTTCTACATCTGGGTGACTAGGGATCTGAACCACTGGCCTTTGCCATGAGAGACTATTTCACTAACCACTTCACCACTCAGGTGCTCACTGTTACATTAACATTTTTTTTATGTTACTGTAAACATGTGTTGTTTGAAGGGGTAGATTTTAGCTGCTTGCTGGACTTTAGTATTCCTATCAGCTTCTCTCATGATCCATTTTTATCATCTGCTAGCTGAAGAAAAAAGAGGTTGACCACGAAAGGAATGTGCAACAATCTATCATGCACTATGTAAAAAGATATGGCATTCAGGCATTTGGCCAAAAGAGTGGAAAAGAACTGTATTCATACCACTGCCAAAAAAGGGTAACCTGAAATTATGCACAAACTACAGAACTGTTGCCCTGATTAGTCATGCCAGTAAAATTCTGTTTAAAATCATAATGGCTAGACTTTGTAAGAAAATAGAAGAAGTCAGTATGGTCCAAGCTGGTTTCAGGCAAGGAAGAGGATCAAGAGATCATATATTCAATGTAAGATTAATAAGAGAGAAATGCAGAGAGTTTAATGTGAATCTATATTTAGCCTTTATAGACTACTCAAAGGCATTTGATTGTGTACAACACCAGAAACTTTGGGAAATAATGGAAAAAATGGGATTTCCAACACATCTGATACAATTAACATCACTGCTGTATCTAGACCAACAAGCAGCAGTAAGAATAAATGGAGAAACAACAACTTGGTTTGACATAAAACAAGGAGTCTGTCAGGGGTGCATATTGTCGCCTTACTTATTTAACTTGTATACTGAAAATATAATGAGGAATGTTATAGAAGATGTAGACAAAGAATATTACGATGCCATAACAATTGGAGGTTATGAAATACCAGAGATTAGATATGCTGATGACACAGTATTACTGTCCTCAACACAAATTATGTCAGTCTGTAAGAACAGCGAAGAGCAAAACCTCTATCTTAATGCGAAGAAAACTAAACTGATGACAACTGACAAAACAAACAAGGCAACTGATATATGTATCAATGAGGAAAACTGGAAGAAGTGGAGATTTTTGAATATCTTGGATCACTACCAACTAATAATGGAGATACAATGAGGGAAATTAAAAGGAGGACATCTGTCGCTCTTCAGAAAGTAAAGCAACTAAAGAATCTGTGGAGAGGAACAAACAGAACTACAAAAATAAGATTTTTAAGGGCATGCATCTTTCCCATCGCAACATATGCCTGTGAGACCTGGACACTTAACAAAACAGCTGAGAAACACATAAATGCATTTGAATGTAAATGCTACAGAAGAGATCTTCAAATATCATGGACACAAAAAAGAACAAATATATCCATACTTTAAGAACTTAATATTGAAGAAGGCTGGCTAGTAAAGAGGATTAAAGGAGAAAACTTAAATATTTTGGACACATTAAACGTCATGATAATCTAGAGAAGACCATCTTGGAAGGGTACATACTGGGAAAAAGAAAAAGAGGAAGATCAAGGCGAAGGTGGCTTCAAGACATCATTGATGATCTGCAAATAGATGCATCAGTGGCAGGCCATCTTGCTCACAACCGAGAGGCCTACAGGAGTGCTGTTAGGGAGGCAAAGTTCCGCAAGGGACATGCATATGAATGAATGAATGACTAGCTGATTACCCAGCGTTGTCCGGGTATTTATATATCCCAGTCAACAAAGTTCTATTCCTTCTAGACAGTTCTCCAGAGGTCTATTCAGTTCCACAATCATCTAGAAGGTTCTACAAAGTTCTTTTCATTTCCACAACATTCTAGAAGGTTCTACAAAGCTCTGTTCATTTCCACAACCTCCTAGAAGGTTCTACAGAGTCTAGATGGTTCTACAGATTTCTATTCTTTCTATTCGATTAAACGTGGGTTTAATTGTCATCAGGACTGTCATCACTCAGCTTAGCGACCCTGAACACTATGGATTCGACACTAATCTTGGTCAATTTGGACATTTTATTTTTCATCAATTCTTACCTCCCTCCTCTCCCCCCCTCCCCCTCATGCCGATGAAGGCTGAACTTGCGAGTGCCACTGTTCATCTCAGAAACCCCAAAAACTATGGATTCGATACTAATATCAGTCGTTTTTTATTTTTTGTACATGTCACCACATCCCACCCCCACCCCTAGGACCCTGTGCTGAGCTTGGACTTAAACAGCATTGGGTGTGTCACTATTCATCTCAGCGACACCGACAACTATGGATTCAACACTAATATCGGTCATTTTCAATAATTTTTACATGTGACCCTCATTTCACCCCCACCCCTAAGCTCCTCATGCCGATAGCGGCTGACCTTGGACTTAAACGGCATCGGGAATGTCTCTGTTCATCTCAGGGACCCCAAAAACTATGGATTTGACACTAATTTGGTCATTTTCGATGCTTGATACATGTCACCCCCTTCCTACCCCCAGCCCAAGGGCCCCTCCCAAGCCAGTGGGTGCTGAGCGTGGACAAACAGCATCGGGAAAGTCACTATTCATCTCAGGGACCCCAAAAACCGTGGATTTGATGCTAATATCTGTCAGTTTCGATGCTTGGTACATGCCACCCCTTTTCCACCCCTAGCCCAAGGGACCCACCCCCTCCAAGCTGATGGGGGCTGAGCTTGTACTTAAACGGCATTGGGCGTGTCACTATTCATTTCAGTGACCCAGAAACTATGGATTCAATACAAATATCGGTCATTTTCGATAATTTGTAAACATTACCCCCATCCCACCCCCACTGCTAGCCCCCCCCCCCAATGTGGTTGGTGGCTGATCAACCACTGTATGGGCGCTCTCTGTTATGAAATAAACACTTCGACCATTTTCTAAATGGACGCTGAGGTGAACAACAGTAGGATGTCTTTCGTGAATCAGAAATCTACTCCGTGTATCATGTTTCTTGTTATCAGTTCCAAAGGTTTGGCACCTCAGCAGATGTAACATCATTGATTTGTGTGGGCTGACCTTTGTCCATTACGGATGACAATCCAAAGCAGGCATAAACATCACAGGAGTTACTTCCCATCATTCAGTGGTGTATTGTTTGCATCGGTCAGTTTTGATCCCTCCCCCACCACCCAAGCTCTCCTAGGGGTCCTAGGGATGATCTAACCCTCCACGGTCCATTGTCCAGATTGTAAGTCATATGTGTGCCAAGTCTGGTTGAAATTGCTCTGGACATTCCAGTGTGATGCTCGAACATACATATATACACACACATATATGCGTTCATTTATATATATATATATTGCTTAAATGTGCCTCAGTAACCACAGACCGTCTTTGTTTTACTCATTCTCTGATAATCCACCTACACCAGTAGCATTCCTTTCCATGACTGCATATTTTTGGTCCTCCCATTCTCCTTTCATTTTATTAATTTCCTTCCATTATAAAGATAACTTTTGCAATTATATTATGTTTGTTTGCTTACCTCACAGGTGGTGGCAAAGTCAATGGTTGAAAGGAAGAGCGGTGGAGCAATTGTTAATTTGTCCAGTGCAGCATCCACGCAGTCTCTCAAAGATCATGCTGTGTACTGCTCCACAAAGGGGGCAGTAGACTCTCTGACAACAGTTATGGCCCTTGAGCTTGGCCCTCATAAGGTGAGACTTCAGAACAGGTTTGGTGTAGTGCAGTAGTTCTCAACCCCTTTTCACGTTAGAGGTCACTGAAGCCAATGATAAATCAGTGATGCTATTCAAAATGACCCTGGCATAGCCAGCCCCAAGCCTGAATGAGAACAGAGGTGGATTGGACTTAGCGCCATTTACCCAATTCTGTAAAAATACCTCAGCTACAAAAACATCAACAAGAGCTCAGCAAGAGGGAAAACTAACACCAGGAGAGGAAGGAAGTTCACGAAGACCTATGATGCCTTGTGGTAAAAGCCAGAAATGCCAGGAAACCAAACAGCTGACTCACCTTATTTCGACCAGGACACCTGGAGACAGATAGAAGAAACAGCACAGGATAGGAGTAAATGGAGAGCCATTGTTGATGGCCTGTGCCCCGGATAGGAGTAAAGAGGGTTGATTGATTGATTGATTGATTGATCTTTATTTCAAAATGGTTAAGAATTGGGCATGCAGGCGCTTCTGACATTCTACCTTTTATCAGACAACTTTCATTCTGCTCCAGACATTCTACAAATATGCTGCTCATATAACAAACATAATTAACAATAAAGTAAACTACATACACATAAAAATGACTGACTACATACACATATAAATGACTGACTACATACACATATAAATGAAGAAGGGCGAAGAAGGGAGCTCTTCAAAATGCCAGTGTAGACATTAACTGCCCTCACCACTTGGTTTTAAATTAAATACATTCTCAAACCTTATTAGTTTGAGTGAGCTCCTTATATGTACAAAAGTAAAAATAATTTTAAAATTTAGACTTGCTGCACGGATCCCAGAAGACTGGTCACCAATTACTCATGTTGCAGAATGGTGAGAAAGGCTTAGAGAATTTCATAATTGTGCTGAAGCATAAATGCCCATGTCATTCTGCGTTGGAAGCATGTATCTCTGTAGATGTTGGTTTTTAATACATTCCAACAACACTATCAGTGACATTTGGTCCTGCTATTGTAGATGTTAGTGACATTTGGCCCTGCTGCCATTGTAGATGTTAGTGACATTTGGCCCTGCTGCCATTGTAGATGTTAGTGACATTTGGTCTTGCTATCATTGCAGATGTTAGTGACATTTGGTCTTGCTATTATTGTAGACTGTCTGTTTTAAAGAGTGTAAACATTAAGAAAAAAACCAAATTATGAAATGATGATGACAGTTTGCAACCATAGAATCTTATCTTATATCTTATATCCTTCCCGTGCCGTTAGACGTCACATAGGGCTCGCAAAGTAGTTCGCCAATTTTTCCTGTCTTCGGCGAGTCTTTCAACCTCATCAAAGGATTTTATGCCTGTTAACTTGGCCTCTCTTAATAATGTCCTCTTCAGGGTTTCACGCGGTCTGCCCCTTTTTCTTCGGCCTGTTGTGTTCCACTTGATAGCTTGTTTTGGGATTCTCTGATCATTTCTTCTCATCAAGTGACCAACATATGTCCATCTCCTTTTCCTGATCACCCGTGAGACTGGTTGTTGTTCAGTCATCTGTCTTATCTCTGCATTGTTCTTGAATTCATTCCACTTGATGCCGAGTATTTTCCTTAGGCATTTGTTTTCAAAAGAGTCTAATTTCTTTTCTATTTCTTAGTTGTTTTCCAGCTTTCGCATGCATAAATGAGGGTGGATATTACATTGAATTGAATAGTCTTAACTTGGTTTTTGTGCTTATAACTTTTGAATTCCATATGTTCTCAAGATTCTTGAAGATTGATGCTGCTTTTGCAATTCTGATCCTAACTTCCTTTCTAGTGTCACCATCCTGGTCTATGTAGCTGCCAAGGTATACAAATTGATTGACTTCTTCAATATCTGTCTCTTCTATGTGTATTTTTCCATTTTGATTGATGGGAATTTTCATTATTTTTGTTTTGTCCTTGTTAATTTCAAGTCCTATTTTGCTAGCCAGTGAAGATAGGCTATCTGTTTTTTCTTGCATGGAATTCACATTATTACTGATAAGAGTTATGTCATCAGCAAAATCAAGATCTTCTAGTTGGGTCCCATGTACCCAGTCAATACCTGTGTTACCTGTGCAGCATTTTGTCATTATGAAGTCTATTGTAATCCCAGAAAGTAAAGGAGACAGTATACATCCTTGTTTCACGCCTGTTTCAATCTGGAACCATTCACTCATCCCTTCTTCTGTCTTGACTGCACAACCATATCCATTGTATAAGTCCTTAATGATGTTGACAATTTTAGATGGTATTCCATATAGACATAAAATTCTCCATAATGAATCTCTGTGTATGCTATCAAATGCCTTCTTAAAATCTATGAAATTCAGTATTAATGGTTTCTGCTTTTCAATATGTTCTTCAAGTATTATTCTGAGAGTAAAGATCTGGTCGAGACAGCTTCTCCCTTTTCGAAATCCTGCTTGTTCTTCTCTCATTGCAGTATCCACTATATCTTTGAGTCTATTCAAAATGACCTTGCAAAATACTTTTGACACAACTGATATTAAGGTTACTCCTCTCCAGTTGTTGCAGTCACTAAGGTTGCCTTTTTTTGGTATTTTAACAATGATTCCCTTCTTCCAATTAGAAGGGACCTTTTCTTCTTTCCAAATCTTGTTAAACATTCTCTGTAGTTGTCTCATGTTGTCACTATTGATAGCTTTTAGCATCTCGGCTGTTATTTCATCTTCACCTGCAGCTTTGTTGTTAGCCATTAAATTCACTGCTGTTTCAATTTCATGCAATTTAATTTCATCTAGATTGACATTTAGTTGTGGGGCTGGTAAGTCAGTTTCAAGGTTTAACAATTCTTTTGGGTGTGGTCGATTGAGTATTTCTTGGAAGTGTTCAGCCCATCTTTGCTTTTGGTCTTTATTTGATGTTAATAGTGTTCCAGTTTTGCTAAGGATTGGTCTTTCTTTAGATGTAATAGTACCTGTTAGCCTCTTTTGTATGTTATATAAAGTTTTGCTGTCTCCTGTTTTTGCTGCTTTTTCTGCCTCTTTCGCCATATTGTCTATGTATTCTCTTTTATCCCTTCTAGCTGAACTTTTTACTTTCTTGTCTATGTCTTTGTATTTTGCTTTTGCCGAATCTCTTTCATGATCTGCTTTTGCATTCAACATGTTTAATTTGACTGCTCGTCTTTCATTGTATATACTTCCATGTTTTATCTGATATCCATGCTTTCCTATTTGGTTTTTCCAATCCAGTGCTTACTTTTGCTGCTGTGATTATGGCTGTGCTGTAAGAATTCCATAACTCATCTATACCTATCTCCTCAACTTCACTGGGTGTTTTGGAATGATTGGCAAGTTCCTGATTGAAATTAGTGTTAGTATTTTCTTCTTGTAGGCTGTGGATGTTTATCTTTCTGTGTACTGATTTCTTGTGTTGACTTTTCAATTTTAGTTTTATTTTTCCTATGCACAGGTTGTGATCACTGTTGACATCTGCACCCCTATAAGCCCTTACATCCATGAGAGATGTTCTGTATTGCTTTCTAATACAAAAATGGTCTATCTGGTTTCTAGTTCTATCATCTGGAGATATCCACGTTGTTTTATGTATCTCTTTGTGTGGGAATATTGTGCCTCCAATGACCATGCCCTCTGTTAGACATATTTCAATTAATCTTTCTCCATTCTGATTAACCATGTCAATTCCTTCTTTCCCCATCACTTTTTCAACGTCGGTATTATCCTTCCCTACCTTAGCATTGAAGTCCCCCATAGCAATTAGGATGTCGTGTTTAGGGACTTTGTTGATGATTTGTTGTAGTTGGTGATAGAAGTCGTCTTTCACATCATCATCTGCATCATTCGTGGGTGCATAACACTGTATTATTGTCATTCTTCCGTGTCGTAGGTTGTATCGTGCTCTTATTATACGACTGTTCACTGGTTCCCATTCTACAAGGCTCTTTGCAGCTACATTTGACATAATAATGCCCACTCCGTCTTGGAATTTATTGTCATTTCTGCCTGAATGTATAATTAACTTACCGTTTTCCGCCGATCTTTTACCTGCTTCTGGCCATCGCATTTCGCTGATGCCCAGTATGTCTAGATGGTATCTCTCCATTTCTTTGATGACCTGTGTAGTTTTTGTTGGTGCTGCCATCGTTCTCATATTCCAGAATCCGATCTTTGTCACATGTTTGGGGCCGACGAATGAGCTCTTCGGAGTTGGCATCCCTGATGCTCGGTTGGTTTCTCTGCGAGTTTCCATAACGATATCTTTTTTTCCCATCTGGAGTTGCCTCTAGATAGGTCTCAGGATAATAGAATAGTTGGTTTTTTTTCAAGAGGATGACTTGAAAGAAATAAAACTTGAAATAGGGAGTGGCTTTTTTTCCAGTACTTGAAATCCAGTTAAGTGTGGTCGAAATTAGTGAGGGGGAAAAAGTTGGTTTTTATCTCAGTGTTTTTTTCTATTTGCAAGAAATCATGTATCAGACAGCATTGGTGAGATCTCAGCATTTAATGATAAGGACAAAATATTATTTCTTTCTCATTTTTTTTTTCAACATCCAAGTTTTTCTTTTACAGAAAACTGACATTTTGTTTTCCTCTCAAGGGCAGTTCTTTTGAGAGAAATGTCATCCCATTTTTCAGTCATTAGTTTTCAACATTTATTATTTACTATTCTTACTACATTTTTTTCGAAGATTCGAACCAACAGTGTGAATCCTACAGTCACAATGACAACTATGGGTGTGTATGCATGGAGTGACCCAGCCAAATCTAAGCCAGTGCTGGATAGAATTCCTCTAGGCAGATTTGCAGGTGATTTATTTAGGATAGTTTAACTCTTCCCGTGCCACAGGAAGAAACGCAGACGTTCAGTTGGATGCCAAAATAAAACCGCAGGTCTTGATATGTTTAGGGGGTATAGTTGTAAAATGGAATGGAAAACAGTATTTCCATGTACTTCCGTGTACTTATTATGTTTCAAAGTATAGCTAAATGTATGAAAATTTCATAAATGCAGAGTTGTTTAGGAAAAAAGAAGTAATGTGATGTTTTTAGACAATGATTGTGCCCAGCTCACCATCGGCTAGGTATGCACTACTTACCATCTGAGATGTCTAGATCTACTTGTCAATCTCGTATTGTGATTCTATGTTGCATTCTCACTAAATTAATGTCTGAAATAATCTTCTAACTACTTCTAACGTTGTCTAATATGTCTAGATCTACTTGGGATACATTTAAGAGCAGTGGGGTGGTCACAGGTCATGTCCATACCCGTATCTACATCATCAAAAATTGAAATTTTTCTATGTTTCTCTTCCTTTTTCTTGCTCGGCATCACTTGTAACTAAGCACTCTTTCACCATTTTGAAAAGTGTCACCAGAAACGCAAACGAAATATGTACAGTCTGTTTTATTGAAACAAACCAAGAGTTGCTATATCGACCCTACGTACAAATCGGGAATCTGGAAGGGTCGATAAAGTGACCCAAGGCACGGGAAGAGTTAACTCATACTTCACATTATGTTACTTATTTAAGATATTGAATTTTCACAATTGTTTGTCAGTATGTAAGTTAGCATTTACAGTTAGTGGAAGCAGAAATTGGCCGAATAAATATCGGCTAGTCCTGACGGCCTGGTTAGGTGCTTGGTTTACTATGCTGGTGGTACCAGGTTCAAATCCCAGAAATGGGATTTGTTCTGGTACATACCAAAAAGGCACCAGGGTTCACCCATACTCTAAAAATGGGTACCAGAGAAATCTGGGAAAGGTAAAGCAGCCAGGCGTGATACTGACCACATCATACTTTCATGTGCTGAATGTCATAGAAAATATGGACCTAACACAGTATCCTCAATATGCCTTAGTGGCGTGGAAATGGGAATTTTACCTGACCTTACTTGTTGGATGAAAAGCAAGGCCTCCTAGAGAAATTTTGTGAGCTGCTGTAAACCCTACCTGCTTCTTTTATTTTCACCTACTATGGCCCGGCACCCCTAGTCTTCCAGGCCCATCCTTAAAACAGGTAAAACTCTCTGAGCCCCAGGGCACTGGTTGGACCTACCCCCTCAAAGGGCCTGATGAGCAAGTAGTGAGTTGTGGCCCCACCAGTGTTGCTGCTTCCATTAGACAGAGTTACCTGTGCCATGGAGTTTGTGCACCTGTACTGAGGTCTTCCATCAGATGGAGGGGATGGGAGCACCCATGTACTTGTCCAGAGGGATAGCAGTGATGACACTTTAACTCTTTCATGCCTGAATTGTTTTCTACCCTGTGCCAGAGTAAATGTTCAGGATCTGTCAAACAGGATGTGAGTTACATGTACAATTGTTTGTACATACATTATTAATGAAATATAAATGTATTCTGTATCTGATGGAAGATAATTGAAAAGACAATAAAGATTATTTTCTGCTTGATAAAAGCCACGTAAAAGATATTATACATTAAAAAATATAAAAACTCCAAGAATGAAAGGAAAATTGTCTAACTACCTTGATTAGATGAAAATCTGTTGCTTGATCTGTACCATATCAACCTTGGAAGTTCTTTGTGATCCATTATAAAGAAAATAAAAACAGAATTTCAGCAAGATTTTGTAAATATATGATCTTTGTATAACTTTTACTAGATGACTGTACCCTAACACAAAACTGTTAAAAACAAATATTTGCTATATGTTTGACTCCAGACGATCGCTGCCTTTTTCTTTACAAGAGAAATCTGGCGGGTTGAAGTAATAATATAAAAAGTTGGACTGGATTACAAATGTAAATTCATTAATTTCATATAGACAGTGAAGCACTGCTGTGAGTGTTGTTTCATGCCTGTGTTATGCCAGAAATTGGCCACTGTTGTCTCACATTAAATGGATATTTGAATTTATAAATAGCAAAGAAATTGTTTACTTTTAAATCAAGCTTATTTTGAAAATTATTCACATGAGTTTTGTGAACTTTATATTTGCATACAGCTGAATTATAACAACATGTGTAGGGTTACAGACACTGAGTGATATGAGCTGCAAACATTTACAAACAAACAAACAAAAAATCATTCCTTAATTTTGACTTTTATCTTGTTTTCAGAAATTGAAGATGTGGTGAATGCAGTACTGTTTTTGCTGAGTGACAAAGCCAGCTACATAAACGGTGTAACCTTGCCCATTGAAGGTGGCTTACTGATAGCATAGTTCATCAGTCACTAGACAGTACTGACAGATGCAATTACTAGTGCTGATCACTGCCTTACACTGTCACTTTCATTAATTAAACAAATAAATTTGACATGAAGTTATATTGTTACAGTTGCCATCACAAAAATGCCATCTGTGCCACACAAGTCCTCAGGAGCAACATAATGTGTAGACTTTGAATCGTAGAATGTTGCTCTCTTAACAGTCAGTCTGAAAATATCTTATCTGTCCAGGATAACTGCTTCAGTGAGTGTGGTATTTATTGCCTTGGTGATAACCTTGGACGTTCATCTGCTTGACTGTCATTTCCTGGTTTCCCAGCAACCATTCCCATCATTATTTTCTCTTTAAGCCACCAAGTCATTTAATGACTGTTTTTTTTATATGTTGAGGCATTGACTGACAGTTTAATTTACATGGCTGGTGATTTTTTTTTCTTCATTAGGGTATTGATTATGTTCAGAAATTTTTTTTATAAATTTGGCAAGAAAAATATGCAGACCAACAAAGAACTAAAATGACCTGAGATTTTGTATGGGTTTTTTAACGAAATATTACAAGTTGTATAGAGGTATTTCGTTTTTTGCAAGATTATTACTCATGAAGATTATGTGTCAGGTTCTTCATGGATTTTTACATGCTTCTACTCTTCCAGCCATTTTCAGCGGCATGCTATATTTGACTAATCTGTTTGCTGTATTTTGTCTTCATATCTACCATCACCATTTACTCACTATTTAACCAATTTATCATCTTAGTGCAGTTCAGTTCGAAGTGTGAGGAACCCTCTAATCAGTCAGGTTTTTTTCCTTATCTCAGTCAGTGTCCTGATTTCCAGTTTGAATGAGGCATCTTACTTTTGAGAATCTCTACAATGTGTCCAAAGTCTGAACAAAATTCTTTTGAGAAAGATCAGGGTCACCACAAGGCAGCATCGTAAGAGTTTATTAAGGAAGGTTTTTCTCCAATTTTTTTGTGGAAGGTACTGAAAAATCAGCAAGTTTCCTGAGCAACAAAAAATTTCAAACCTGAATGTGACTTAAGTTCACAGTCACAGCTTCTTCTTCTTCTTCTTCCTCCTTCTTCTTCTTCTTCTTCTTCTGCTTCTCCTTCTGCTTCTCCTTCTCCTCCTCCTCCTCCTTCTTCTTTGTCATTCACCATCAAAAGGCTGTTGATTGTGCTGTGTCACAGTTATACATCCTTTGGCTGAAGACATCCAACCTCAGCTCAGTACATTTTTCGGATCGAGTTTGTCTTCCCACTGTGATCCCTACTCACTAAGCTTCCTTCTGTGATCCCTACTCACTAAGCTTCCCACTGTGATCCTTATTCACCAAGCTTCCTTCTGTGATCCCTACTCACTAAGCTTCCCACTGTGATCCTTATTCACTAAGCTTACTTCTGTGATCCCTACTCACTAAGCTTCCCACTGTGATCGTTATTCATTAAGCTTCCCACTGTGATCCTTATTCATTAAGCTTCCCACTGTGATCCCTATTCACTAAGCTTCCCACTGTGATCCTTATTCACTAAGCTTCCCACTGTGATCCTTATTCACTAAGCTTCCCACTGTGATCCTTATTCACTAAGCTTCCTTCTGTGATCCCTACTCACTAAGCTTCCCACAGTGATCCCTACTCACTAAGCTTCCCACTGTGATCCTTATTCACTAAGCTTACTTCTGTGATCCCTACTCACTAAGCTTCCTTCTGTGATCCTTATTCATTAAGCTTCCCACTGTGATCCCTATTCACTAAGCTTCCCACTATGATCCCTAATCACTAAGCTTCCCACTGTGATCCTTACTCACTAAGCTTCCTTCTGTGATCCCTACTCACTAAGCTTCCTTCTGTGATCCTTATTCATTAAGCTTCCCACTGTGATCCCTATTCACTAAGCTTCCCACTGTGATCCCTATTCACTAAGCTTCCCACTGTGATCCCTATTCACTAAGCTTCCCATTGTGATCCCTATTCACTAAGCTTCCCAGTGTGATCCCTATTCACTAAGCTTCCCACTATGATCCCTATTCACTAAGCTTCCCACTGTGATCCCTATTCACTAAGCTTCCCACTGTGATCCCTATTCACTAAGCTTCCCACTGTGATCCCTATTCACTAAGCTTCCCAGTGTGATCCCTATTCACTAAGCTTCCCAGTGTGATCCCTATTCTCTAAGCTTCCCACTGTGATCCCTATTCACTAAGCTTCCCACTGTGATCCCTATTCACTGAACCTGACTATTGTCTGTTTTCAAGGGCACCACTGGGACCTCAGGATGGCTATAGTTGGTGACCCTGACACAGGGAGTCAGCTATGAGTCACTAACCCTGACACAGGGAGTCAGCTATGAGTCACTAACCCTGACACAGGGAGTCAGCTATGAGTCACTAACCCTGACACAGGGAGTCAGGTATGGGTCACCAACCCTGACACAGGGAGTCAGGTATGGGTCACCAACCCTGACACAGGGAGTCAGGTATGGGTCACCAACCCTGACACAGGGAGTCAGCTATGGGTCACCAACCCTGACACAGGGAGTCATCTATGGGTCACCAACCCTGACACAGGGAGTCATCTATGGGTCCCAACCCTGACACAAGGAGTCAGCTATGGTTCACCAACCCTGACATAAGGAGTCAGCTATGGGTCAGTGACTGCTGTCTCATTCAGCTTGAGTATTGAGAACAGAAAACTGGTCTTGATAACTGCTTAATAAAATAATGGTTGCAAGAGAGTGAAGTAAAGACCAATAAAATAGAAAATGAAGGAATGTTTTGTGTGCATAAAAAACTTAGTGGACCCCCCCCCCCCCCAACTGAGAGGGAAAATGATGTCTGTTTTGTGGGAAATTTAACTGAAATAGACATTTTAAAAAATATTTTTGCTGTAGGGAAGCATTTAACTCTTTCACTACAGAATTAACTTCTTTCCTCTGCAGGAATAAATTTTGATGAGAAATGTTGGTTAAAAAAACTACAAGTAGAAGGAAGTTACTCTACAATTTAAAAATATGGGCTGTGTTAAAAATGTGCTACTTTTCCTTCAACTTAGACTTTGTCTAAATATCACAGTGAGCATTGATTCACATAGGCATGTCAGTATGTGAGGTCTACCATTCCTGCCAGTGTTGTTTTGGAATGAAATAGTTAAAATGCGGAATTACCAACATTTTTACTTCATCTGAGTATTTTTATTTTTATTTCTTAAGGGAACTGTGCAGCTTATTTTAACTGTGCAACTGCTTTGTTTTGTTTTTTTTTTATGTATATAAAACCTGGTTGCATTTTGTTTTCCAGTGGAAAAGCACAGAGAGAGATGGGCAACTTTTCTTTCTGTGCAAGCTTGGGTAACTGAAATAGTTTAAATTTCAAACTAGTTTATTGTTATTTTTTAGTTTAAATTTCAAACTAGTTTATTGTTGTTTTAGTTTAAATTTCAGACTAATTTTTTTTTATTTTTGCATTTTCTGTGCTGCATGATGGGAGTTGTGTTTTTTTTTTTTTTTGCATGTAAATCATTCTCATGTCTTTCTAAAATGATTAGTACAAGCACAAAACTACCCAAAAAAAATACTGTCACATTAGAATCAGCACAAATATATTGTCACATTAGAATCAGCACAAATGTATTCATATAAAAGTTTTTTTCTTGTGAAATCTTGTTTTATCTGTTGTTTTGTATATTTTTTAATTTATAATCAAATATAAATACAATTATTACAAATATATGCTTTGCTTCTTTGAGTATGCAAATGAAAAGAGTTTTCTTAAATGTTTATTTTCCTAAATTACAGGGCGGAACTTACTGTCTTTCATTAAGCAGATATAAATGGGGGTCAGCATATGTAAGCTCTCTTTCTATAAACATGTGTTATGTATGTGCTGGTATTAAATAATACATTGCATGTTTCATGTATCTTGAGTTCACATTTCTTGTATGTGTACTTGATGTATCATGGAAAAACCGGTGAGCAGAGGTCAGATGTTGTATGTGAAAATATTTATGAGCGCAGCAAATAGAAAAATACCAGGATTTAAGGATATATCTTCAGTTCATTTTAAAATATTTTAATGTGTTGCTAGTTTGTCAGAAAGAAAAAAAAAGTTATTATATCAAAGGAAACAAAAGATCTTTGTTTTCAAAAGGTTAAGATCTGAACATACAGGTCTGTCTGACATTTTGCCCTTTATCACTCATCTTTCATTCTTATCATGCATTTGATTTAGTATGAGTATTAAAATTACATAAAGAACATATCTATGAATGTAAAATGAGAAAAGTATTAAAATTACATAAAGAAAATATCTATGAATGTAAAATGAGAAAAGTATTAAAATTACATAAAGAACATATCTATGAATGTAAAATGAGACTATTTCATTCACAAATATAAGATAATGAACTACATAGAAGGTAACTAATATTACAAGATAACACACACACACAAATACATTTACAAAGAAGTTCTTGTCACATCACATTCTTTCACATTCATAATTTCTAAACAAGCTGTGTATTGAACCATACAATCTTCTTTTTTTTTCCTTTAGTTCTTTCATGGCAAACCATGATAGCCGGTGAGTCAGTAGTATCAGAGGCGAGCAGATATTTTAATAAGACATGTAACTGCAAGCAAGTGAAAAATAAGCATAAATTATGATTGTGGCTGAGAACCAGTACTTGTCCTATCTTGAAGCAGCCTCTTGGTAAATAGACTGCAGCATTGTCAACTTGCCCAGTAAAGAAGTAGGAGTCAACTTCACGTGGCTGATTAAAAAAAACCCTGCTACTTAATTAATTAAAAGCAACTCTAGTCTCTCCCCATCCAGTAGCTCATTTTTGGTTTTGGAGCAAGTAGGTGTTGGCTGTTTGTGAAAGTTGCAGAGATGCTTTTGTCATAGCTGCTTTCTTCGTTATTTGGGTCCATAGTACCACAAGTTACTGGGATGGCAATTTTACAGTATCTTCATCACATCTTTGCCTGTCAGGAAATTTGAGTTCCCATTTATAAGAAGATCTGGTTCTAAGGACTGTTATAGCCGGAGGTGGGGTGGGGGATACACTCTCCACTCCAATTAAATGTCTCCAAGGCGTGCGTCTCAAATAGCCTCTGACAGTCCACTTCCTGCTCCTGGCCTTCTCGTGGTGGAACTGTTCAAACTGACAGGAGAAGGGGCGAAGGTGAATATCTGGCGCCTGAAAACCAGACGCTTCGAGTAGATGAGAGTCTTGTTTGATAGCTCATCTAGAACCCGCTGCTGGCAAGATTCTTCAGCTGCCGTGCGTGGGGTGAAACTCCTCCCAGCCAATGAAGAAAAATGCGATTAGGGTTGCCGCACAGCGCCGTCATGGAAAAGATGAAGGAAAGGATTAAGTGAAGTAACCAGTAGTCTCGAGGTCAGGACTACTCAAATCACGGCATCTCTGCTCTAGAGGCCGGCCACTTCCTATATACACCCATACTGGGACAGATTGCCTAAAATGGCTTAACCCAGGGGTTAAACTAAGACGCTGCTGGCGAGATTCTTCGGCTGCCTCCCGGCCAATGAAGAAAATGCGATTAAGGTTTCGGGCGGCGCCGCTGTGAAAAGGTGATGAAAAGGATAAAGTGAAGTTTAATCGGTATGTCCAGTAGTCTCGCGGCGAGAGCTATTCATATCACAGCACCATTGCTTTAGAGGCCGGCCACATCCGATATACACCCATACTGGTGAAATATGCCTAAACTGGCTTAACCCAGGGGTAAAACTTGGGTGAAACTACTCATGTCACGGTACCTCCGCTTTAGAGGTCGGGCATGTCTCAACACGCCCATACTGGGATAATATGCCTAAACCGACTTAACCCAGGGGTGAAACTTACTAGTGGCGAAGATTCGTCCTCCTGGACAAAAGTTCCGTCCTGGTCACAACTAGGAAGGGTAGCGGCCACGACCACAAAATGCTGAAGTCGGGGACACTGGACCATTTCAAGTCTAGATAGGCAACCACCTCTCACCCGACGGGAATGTATGCGTATCCTAATCACGCTGAGGTTTTCCGGTGAGAAAGTCCAACGCTGGACTGGATGGGCAACCACCTCTCACCTGGCGTTGATACACGTATATCCCAACACACGTCAAGGTTTTCCAGTGAGAAAGTCCAACTCTAGGCTAGATGGGCAACCACCTCTCACCCGGCGGCGATATACTGATATCCAAAATACGTCGAGGTTTTCCGGTGAGAAAGTCCAACTCTATATTAAACTGATGCAACGAAAACCACGGTGTCACGCACTCCCGCTTCTGCAACCCACCGAGAATATAGACCCAAGCCCCGCGATACTCTGAACCTCTTGTGGTCCTCTCGGGGATCTTTTGTGGTCCTCTCGGACCGCGGGACCTATCGAGGACCACAGGAGTAAATTCATTAGGATCACGGGGCGGTCTTGGTGGTAGAAGCGAACGAAGAAGAAGAAGAAGATAAGAAGATATAGAACATCACAAGATGATAGTTTGAACGCTATAGTTTATTTGTTGACACTATTTGGCACGTTCATTTTATGAGATTACAGACTCTTTCAACAGTTCTTTGCCTGGGGTTAAACTCATTGTCTTAACAAAGACAAATCTTGGCAGTTTTGTGTAGGTCGTCACATGACGAGCATATCAGAGGGTTTGCCTCTGCATCTTAGGATCTCACAAGGTCTAAATCCTGCACTGGCTGTAGATTTTGCATAATCTAAAACTTGCCAAAGATGTAAGGTAAAACAATCGCCATATTCTGTGCTTTCCATGTAGTATTGTTAACCCATTTAGACCGCCTTTTAGTTGGCTACCAGAGCTTCTGGGAGAGACAAGAGGTATTACTTGTCAGAGGCGTACCCTGGGCATTTTGATCACGCACGACTAGTTATTGCCTATAAGCGTATACAAATAAGTATATCAATACACATAACATCACTAAAGTCAGTGTCGCAAAAGCCCCTCTCCGGGTCACTAGCTAAACTCAGGCCGAATGAGAAGAGTCCATCGAGAGCATCCCTCCGTAGCCCAGGTCTTCTGTTTTGGAGGTGGAGGGTGGGGGTGGAAGGGGTGTAAATGAAAACAGAATGGCCAGTCAATAAGATACGCTTGGGGAGGGGAGGGGGAGATAGTTTTTGCACCGCCTTACAAAATTGTTTTCTAAGCTCCATGTTAACTTCAGTAGTGACATATCTCCTGATACCTGGCCTGACCCCTCCGTATTGCAGTAACACCTGGGTAATAATAATTATACCTTTTTTAAAATTTTTTAACAAGTAGGGACAAGTTTATTAATGACGTACAATCCTGTATGTTTTTTAGGTTGGCTTTATTCATTCAGATGAAAAAAGAGGAAAGTATGAAAAATTATAGATTTATATGTCTGACAAAAAAAGATTGGAGAGGGAAAAAAAATTAATTATCTTGTGATGAAAAACACATGTCGCGGTATTTGTAAGATAAAATACATGTTCATTTAGAGGAAAATCAAAATGAACACTTCAAAACAGCATCTGGATCTGTTTAGAATGATGCTAATAATACCAACATTCAGGTGCGATGCTTTTAATTATGAAATGTGGAAATTATATATGCACTCACACGCATGCACACACACACACACATGCAGACAATGACATGCAGACAATGACATGCAGTGCACTTAGCAACAACTGGAGATGTAACGGGTAGAGCAGATGGGCCACCAGGCTTGAGCCGCAGGGGCGGGGGGAATAGAAGTGCAAACATTCTGTATTTCCTTTATATAAAACAAGATATATTTGGGCCTGATCAATTTTTAACTGATGCAATTTTTTTTTTCGTTTGCACTCTAACGCTGTCACGACAGGTTCATCATCATCAGGTGCCGTGCCGACTGGCGTTGGCTATTATGCTTCTCCAGAGTACCCGATCCTTCATGCAGGCCATCAGTTCAGTTAGTGATCTCCTCTCACACCATCCCGTCAGACTATCCAGTATCATTTCTCTTGGTCTTCCTCTTGATCTTCTTCCTTCTATTTTTCCTGTTGTTATAATATTTTCAATGCCCCCTCTTCTCATTGCATATCCCATGACAAGGTTTTTTGTCTCTCCAGCTCTTCTCATACATTCTTCATTAGTTATTTTTGCTGTCCAGGGGATTCGCAACATTCTTCTAATAAACCACATTTCTGCTGCTTCCAATGATTTTTGTGCAGATTTGCCTATTGTCCATGATTCACTTCCATATAACAAGATAGGTTCAATATAGCATTTTAGGACTTGTTTTCTAACATTCATTGATAAAGATGTGTTAGCTAATATGTTTCTCATTCTATGAAATGCAGTCTTTGCTTGGCCTATTCTGTTCCTAATTTCTGTTCTGCATTTCCCAATCTGAACGTATTACTGCTCCAATGTATTTGAATTTCTGCACCTGCTTTAGAATAGTTCCGTTTAATTTTATACTGCATGCTGGTAGATTCTGTTTCTTAGATATAAACACAGTCTCTGTCTTTTTGATGTTCAAAGTAAGGCCTTTCTGTTCACTTTCTTTGGCGACTTTATCCAAGAGATTTTCAGGTCTTGTTGGTTCTCAGCTATCAGTACTGTGTCGTCAGCATACAGAAGGTTGTTAATATTGTATCCTCCAATTTTTATACCTGGTTCTGTGATGGTTGTTCTTAGAATATTCTCGCTGTACAGAGAAAAAAGGTCTGGAGACAGGTTACGACACGACAGGTTACTGAAGTGAAAATCATCAGCAACAGTGTTTGTTGTCAAAAAGAAATTTCGGAATATATAACACTAGGTTTCAGAGTCCCTTTAATAAGACGTCTAAGAGGAACCCACCCCTTGCCCTTTCTCTCTATACGCCACTGCCGCCTACTAAGATATAACTCTACAATGCAAACATTCCAGTTCTTCCATGACGCAATTATTGACCAAAAATATCGATTGCACTTTTCGGTTCTGTCGGTGGAATAATTTGGAGGTCGTGTTGCAGAATTGCAGCAGAAACAGAAAAATAAGGTTGGAAGGAATAGTTCTTATGTCTTCTTAATGTGATGAGAAGAAACGGTAAGGGCGGAATGACTTATTTTCTACTTTATTTTTTCTATACTGTATTTATAAACCTAAACAGTCGAGGAGCCATTCCATGGCTGGCTAGATCGTCTTCTAACTTAATTCATTGTCGTTGCGAGACTTGTGCGTGGCCAGTGAAGTGAAGGTCGACGTTTTCGCTATGAGTGTGGAGTTTCGTCAGAATATCAGACGATTTATATAGTTCCACTGTGGGAAGTCAGGAAAACCACAGTGGCTTACAGCTGTCCGACTACACGCACTTTTTCTAACCACAGTGAGTTACGGATGTCCGACTACACGCACTTGTTCTAACCACAGTGAGTTACGGATGTCCGACTACACGCACTTTTTCTAACCACAGTGAGTTACGGATGTCCGACTACACGCACTTTTTCTAACCACAGTGAGTTACGGATGTCCGACTACACGCACTTGTTCTAACCACAGTGAGTTACGGATGTCCGACTACACACACTTTTTCTAACCACAGTGAGTTACGGATGTCCGACTACACGCACTTTTTCTAACCACAGTGAGTTACGGCTGTCCGACTACACGCACTTGTTCTAACCACAGTGAGTTACGGATGTCCGACTACACACACTTTTTCTAACCACAGTGAGTTACGGATGTCCGACTACACGCACTTTTTCTAACCACAGTGAGTTACGGCTGTCCGACTACACGCACTTTTTCTAACCACAGTGGCTTACGGCTGTCCGACTACACACACTTTTTCTAATTGGCGATTGTTCTTCATCAATTTGGCCTTGCGGCCCCCCCCCCCCCATTTTTCCGACCTGAGGGCAGCAGTGAGCCCCTTTTAAAAATAAAACAATAGAACTCAGACGATGCGAAGAGTTTTTTTTTTTAATCGAGTCAGTCGATTTATTGGACTGTCGACCCCCAAAAAATCCTTCCACGGACTCCTTGGGGATCTATGGATCCCAGGCTTTTTGTGCTTCATCTGGCAAGATGATAGTTACAAGGAGACTAGCCGGACCAACCTTTATGCGCCAAGAGAACCCTCAAGGAAACCCCTTTATATGGCAGAAATAGGAGAGGACTCTTGTCAGCTGCTCCACAAATATGGCTACATACAATTCTGAGGTTGACAGTAACCTCCCCTGTGTCACAAAAAAAAACGTGAGAATTGTTGGAAGGCTTTTTTGTGTGTGCGTGGGTTGTTTTGCTTGTTTGCGCAGGCAGAAAACTGTAGAGAGGTGTTTATTATAGTGAGCACAAGTCAGAAATATGTCACAGGAATTTCAGTGACATTAGCCATTCCAAAGTACCTCCCAGATCAGCTTCTTGCAAGTCACAGTTAAATGCTCCTTTTTTTTTTTTTTTGGTTTTATCCACTCTTTATTTTTTCTATATCATTGATGTGAATCTATATTTTCTTTTCCTTTATCATTTATGTTTTTGTATGATTAAGATGTAAACCAAAACGTTACAACTATGTGTTCATTTATAAAGTGGTTCCTATTTTTGCCTAAAATAGTCTTACAAAAAATTTTTGATACAGGGTTAGTTTGCTAAAATATGCAGGTTTAATGCTGTGTATGTTTTGACTTTATTCTTCTCAGTAATTAAAGCAATGAAGAATTTATATGCTTAGATTTTAAAATAAGACTTGTGGATTAATCTTGCAATGGAATCATCATCTTAATTTTTTTTAAATTTTACCAAATGATTTTTTTTCATGACTTTTGCATGTATATATTCTCTAAACTTTGTTAATATTTAAAAGTTTGCTTTGATCTGATGCAGCTAATCTGGCACCATGTCCATTAAATGTATGAGAAGGACAAGTAAATTTCTCTTCAGATTGGGTCAGATTTTGCTGACATGGGGGATAATTTGCTTTTCTGTGGCCATTGGGACATCTTTTTGGGTGGTGAGACCAGCTGTTGACTATCAGAAGCAGAACATAAACCCAAATAAGGTTAGCAGTAATTTGTGTTTCTGCCATATTTCTTAATGACAAGTCAAATTTAGATATATTGTACTTAGTTAGTAATAAAAATGCAATACATTTCTTTTTCACAAAATTCAGATAGGAGGTTTTTGTGCAAAGCTGACAAAGATACAAGTCAACATTCAGTGAAATAAAAACATTAAGATATAAAATGTTAAAAATAAAAACATTATGCAATACTCTATGAAGTAGCTGTTTCTTTCATTAAAAAAAAAATAACATGGCTCACTTGTTAATATCTCCTATGAATGAGAATTTACTTGAAAAGTAGCAATGAAATCTTACATTCTAGAATGTGTTAAATGTGGGGACACACTTTCATGCTTACAAGTTGAAACCCTGAAACCAGTCATTTGTACGGTTAAACATTCATTCATTCATTTGCATGTCCCTTGCATAACTTTGCCTCCGTAACAGTACTCCTGTAGGCCTCTCAGTTGTAAGCAAGATGTCCTGCTGCTGATGCATCCATTTGCAGATCATCAACGATGTCTTGCAGCCATCTTCGCCTTGATCTTCCTCTCTTTCTTTTTCCCATTATGTACTCTTCCAAGATGGTCTTCTTTAGATTATCGTGACGTTTAATGTGTCCAAAATATTTAAGTTTTCTTTGTTCAATCCTCTTTACTAGCCAGCCTTCTTCAATATTAAGTTCTTGTAGTATGGATATATTTGTTCTTTTTTGTGTCCATGATAATTTGAAGAACTCTTCTGTAGCATTTATATTCAAAAGTATTTATGTGTTTCTCAGCTGTTTTGGTTAAACATAGGATTAAATAATCATCATGATTATTACACAATAATAAAACAGACTTAACTATGAACATTGGTGAAACACATAAGACAAAGAAAGAGCTGTAGACATGGTGATTATTTAACTCTATGTTTAACCATACAAATGACTGTAAAATTCAGGGTTTCAACTTGTAAGCATGAAAGTAATGTCCCTACATTGAACATATTCTACAATGTAAGATTTCTTTGCTACTTTTCAAGTAAATTCTCACTCATAGAAGATGTTAACAACTGAGCCATGTTAATTTTTTTTTAATGAAAGAAACAGCTACTTCATAGAATATTGCATAATGTTTTTATTTTTAATGTTTTATATCTTGACGTTTTTATTTCACTGAATGTTGACTGAGAAAATGCTGCCTTGTCTTCACGTGAATGCCACAGGACATGATGAAAATCACAGCGGTCTATTGTCCTCTCACTTGTCATCAAGAACATTGCTGGTATCAGCAGTTACCTATTACAAAAGAACATCAGCACCATTCACATCACCTATTACCACCAAGAACATGACCACTGTCATCATCACCACATGTCACCAAGAATATCTCTGCCACTAACTATAACCTAGAATATTATTATTATTAGTGCCAGCAGCACTGACTGTATTTTCACTGATTAGAAAAGCAAGATGGTTGATCCTGTAGTGTCTTGAGGAAGGAGAAAATGTGCAATATATTATTTATATCAGCGTTTCCCAAACATTTATGAAGGGTGCAAGGTAGTCAAGTTGATTGTGTGTTGCCCTCTCTTGCTTAGGTGATTGCTGTTTTTACTAAAGTCCATGATTCTCTAATGACCATATTCTTACTATTTTTCATTCTTTCATTTCTGAGGTGCTTTGTATACTATTTTTTCAAGGCTTATCAAACCTCCGAAGCTTAAGACTTTTGTGAGGTACCAGTCACTTGATCTTTTCCTGAGTGCATGCCAGAGCTTGTTTTTAAAATTTTTCTTTATCAGAATGTGTTTTCTTAACGAAGCTTTGTGAATCTGGAAGGCTTCATTGCTAGACTTAAAGAGACTGCCTAAAAAACAGAAAAGGATTGTTATTGGTTCCTAAGTGTTGATATCTCAGTGCACCTAAGTGTTGATATCTCAGTGCACCTAAGTGTTGACATCTCAGTGCACCTAAGTGTTGGTATCTCAGTGCACCTAA
The DNA here is from genome assembly GCA_009760885.1 of Achatina immaculata. Lineage (NCBI taxonomy): Eukaryota > Metazoa > Mollusca > Gastropoda > Stylommatophora > Achatinidae > Lissachatina > Lissachatina immaculata. The sequence goes on along the minus strand of CM019697.1, from coordinate 19,925,128 downwards.
GTGTTGATATCTCAGTGCACCTAAGTGTTGATATCTCAGTGCACCTGAGTGTTGATATCTCAGTGCACCTGAGTGTTGATATCTCAGTGCACAATATCAGCATCACATACCAAAACAGAGAGCAATTCACAGTTACTCAAGAACTTATGCATTAATTATATGATTTAGTTGTCCAATAGAACATTTTATTAGCATCAACATTTGTGATGCTTTCAGTAAACACTTAAGCAGAAAGAGTTTATGTGCAATTTGTAATTCTTCATCTTTACCAGACAGTGGTGACCAACTATGGTATTTTTATGGCATGCAGGCAGAATGATTACTACCAGACCAGCTCCAAGAACATTGATAAATGTGGTCAACTTTGGGACTATCTTACATTCATCAGTGAGTAGTGGATATCTGAACCTTTTGTTACATTTGCTGTATGTCCCTGAGTCATTGCCTCCTGTTCCCTTGGACATTCTTTCATTGCTCAGTTCACATTATGAACAAAAGACTCATGATATAACAACTGTGACAGATAAAAGGGATGGCGACTGCAGTAAAACTGGTCTAAATAATAAAGGTAGATAGAGGTGTATGGTGTCGTTTTACAAAGTGAGGGAGGGAGTGAGTCTATTTGTTTTTTTCTCACTTTACTCACTCTCTCTCTCTCACTTTGTAAAACTACACCATACACCATTATCTACCTTTGATATAACAACTGAACTAACTTTTATTAGCATCATCTGAGGTTGATCATATAAGTTGCACTTACTTGCTGTTTTCTGAGATGGTCAGTTGAAATTTCCCCTCAAGTTCTTCCAGTTGGCCACTCCTCTGAAAGGCTAGAACTATTTATCTACCCAGAACTGAAGCTGCCTGAGCATAATTGACCTCAACATGACTAAAAGAATCCAGTAACTTTTGTAGTTCTATACATCTTTCTGTGATGATCTTCAACTGTTCTGTGCTGTGTCCTCCTAGAGCTGCCATGATGCCTCAGATGTTCTCAGTTGCTTTCTTGTCTCAGAGTTCTCTAGAACCATCATGATCATCTTTTAGATCTGTTGTGATTGTCTCGGCTCAGAGCCACTGTGATTGTATTGCTCTCTTTTTTGGAAGACTTTTAAAGTGGCTGTGATGTCTCCTTCTGGAAGATGCTCACTTTAGCAAATTCCAATCTTTTTATATCATTCCAGTTGCTATCTTCTAGCATCCACCTTTCCATAGAAACCTCCTCCCCCGCCCTAAACCAAAAATTTCCTGTGACCACTTTCCGTTCCAAATTTTTAGCTATTTTATTTTGAGATTTCTGTGATTCCGAATTTCCTTTTTTTTTAGACTACCATAATTGTTTGACATTGTACACTAGGTCATTAGAGATGATTGCTTTGGCAATCATGTCTAAACTGACTACTCATTGACCTAGTCTTGGGCTTGTAGATCTAGTGTAATCTACATAATCTTCATCATCTCCTTCTTTCTTTTTTTTATTTTTCACCGAGCAAACTTACTTCAGCCTGGAAAAAATGGATAATGATGAGATTATAAAAAGTGAATTGTCAGTAGTTCATTTATATATATATATACATATATAAACTAAAAGTATGATATTAAAAAAGACAATTGCTAAAGTATAAAAGTAAAGAAACAATCAATGTTTAACTGGGTATGGGCTGAGCATGGTACAGCGTGACATCTCTAATGATATCAGGGTAAAAAAAAAAAAAAAAGATGCCCTAGTCGCAGGCAGGAAAAACTAAGAGACACTGAACAGACTAGAAATGCCACAGCAGGTGAGCTAGCAATATAGAACAGCAGGAACTGGAAGCAGTAGAGGAAAATGATGAGGCTCTTTTGCCAGTCCATCATTTAAAGAAATGAGCATGCTGATATTGCAGACATTAGAGCATTGACTTAACTGGGCAAAAGGATAGAGTTCTAGTCACTTTGATGCAACCCAGTCTACACTCAGAAATCAGGTATTTGACACTTGTTTTAGGATGTAAAGGCAGAGAAGAGAGGGAACTTCATCTCAAGAAGATGAGTCTTGAAAGTTAAATGTTCCTTCAATTTTCTATGTTTGATGATTTTAAACCAGAGCCAGATGAAAGTGTATGATACAGATTTACACAAAAATCAGAAGTGAAAGGAAGAGGAAATGACAGTAAAGGATAGTGAAAAGACCTCAGATTAATGAAAAAAGTAAAAGTAAAGATAGTCCCATAGCATTTCAAATGCCGTAGGGGGTGAAGCGTTAGAGACCTCATTATGCTGGGTCATCAGCGTATGAGGTAGGGTGACCAGTTCCTTTCCTCGCTGCCTTTACTTCCCAGATTTTCTCTGGTACCCATTTTACGAGGCTGGGTCGACCTCAGGGCCGTATTGGTCGGAAAAAAAATCCCGCTCAGCTGGGGATTCGAACCCTCGACCATTTGGTTGCTAGACGAGTGCTAGATTAATGAAGCATAACAGAAACAAATCAATATTTCACCAGAATACATTTATCAAGCAAAACAAAGCAGTGGATAAACATACATACAAAAGAAAGCACTTACTTTTGGAATTAAAATCCAGGCAACTGAATATTAATAACTGTTTATAATTTTTTTAAAATTGCTTTCTCAGATGCTGACACTGCAAAATACATTCAGTTCGTGATGTATTTGGCAGTCATATTTTATGCAGCAGGAATTATCTTGGAGTTTCTACAGTGTTTGCCTACTGAAAATTTCAGGAATTTCATTGCAAAGAACAGAATGGTTGAAGCATTCATTGGAATTGCCAGTAAGTACAAAAATAACATTCAGACCAAGATTATAATATTTCTGAAGATGACAAGAGATAATGAAAGTCTTGGTAAAAATTCTTTATTTCTTCATATTACACCCTTTTTCCAGTTGTATGTCTTACTTTCATGGACAGCACAGGCCATGCTGATATGAGAAATAGGGAATGGATCAGTTCAGTGATTTGGCTGTTGTGGAGAAGGGGCAGGAACTGAAATGAGTTAATATCATGTAAGAGGTGCTGGTCAAACAAAACATTTCACTGACAGCTGTGAATCAACATCATTGTCAATAATGAAGAAGCTGGGGGTGAGATATCACGGACACAAAAGAAGAATTTATATATATATATATATTACAAGAATTTAGTATTGAAGAAGGTTGGTTAGTAGAGATGGTTAGAGTGAGAAAACTTACATGTTTTGGACATATTAAATATCATGAGAATCTAGAGAAGACAGTCATGGAAGGGTACATAATGAGAAAAAGAAAGAGAGGAAGACCAAAGCAAAGATGGCATTGTTGATGAATTACAAATGGATGCATAGCAGGAGGGCATCTTGCTTACAATTGAGAGGCCTTCAAGAGAGCTGCTAGGGAGGCAAAAGGGACATTCTGTTGAATGAATGAATGAATCGAGGTGAAACTTGTTGTAGCAAAACACACGTGACTAATAAAAAAACTCCAGAAAAATGGGGATGCAAACATAGGATGGGTGAAATCAGTTATTTCATATCGAAGAAGATATAGAAAAGTAGGTCAGATCACCTATGGATGTGTACAGAGTGCATAGATGATGGTCCTAACTAATTAATGGCTGAACAAAAAATAAATGCACCCTTAATGATATTCTTTAATAATACCCATAAGTAGGACATGATGAAATAAAAACAGGACACCAATAACTGGTTCAAAGAGGTGTGAACAATAAACCCAGCATATTTGGTATACCACTTTTGTTTCTTTCCACCCACTATAGACTTGAAGAAAATCATGGTTACTCTGTGATTGCTAACATAACCAAACAACTAGTGCAACTGCTGATCACATTTCTTGCTATTCTTCATGTGCAGAATACTCCATATGAGTCTCACAGGTGATCAGAAAAAGGAGATGGACATATGTCGATCATGTAATGAGAAGAAACGATCAGAGAATCCCAAAGCAAGCTTTCAAGTGGAACACAACAGGCCGAAGAAAAAGGGGTCGACCATGTGAAAACTCTAAAGAGGACATTATTAAGAGAGGCCAATATAGTAGGCATAAAATCTCTTGATGAGGTTGAAAAGCTCGCCAAAAACATGCAAGCCCTATGTGACGTTCAATGGCACGGGAAAGATGTAAGTTGTAAGTTGTTGAGCAGTGACATACATTAAATAAAAATATGTAGACATTTTTGTGACCTGTACAAAGGACTAAAGAATGGCACATGTCAATAAATTGCTGCATGTTTTATCTTTTATCATCATCATCATCATCGTCATCGACGTCATCGGTATCATCATCATCATCATATACTGTACAACTCATTCTAGAATAACAGCCTTCTAGTGCTGTTCTGTATTTGAGCTTTTACAAATTTTTTCAACCTATTTTTAGTTCTGTTCCATTCTTTTGTAAATGCCATGAACAAAAATGGAACAAATTTTTGACTGTTGAATTCCCACCATTTGTTTTAGAACTTTGACTCCAGAATTGATACTATTTGTTTTACAGTTTTTACTGCTGAATTCACACTATGTGTTTTTTTTTTAACTCCTGAATGACAGCGTTTGTTTTAGAATTTTGATTGTTGAATCCTTACCATATGTTTTAGAATTTTTACTGTTAAATTCCTCTCAATTTGTTTTATCATGATCTTAGCTGTGCTAGTACTGAAAGGCATGGTCATATTTGCTGGAGAGATTAAAAACAAAGCAGAGAAACTCACAGGTCAAGGTGAGGACGAGCCTGGGTGGTCATTTCTTGTGGCTGTCATTGGTCTTCTGCAGTGTGTCACAGGTTTGGTGCTTGCTGTCATGTTCAGAGAACTGCCTACTTCTGAACCGGGGAGAAAAGGCGGTTCATGGTTACGTCCAGTATCCTGCAATGCTTCATGACAGTCTTGGAACTAGAGATGTAGTGAATATTTGATTAAGTTCCAGTCAAATTATTTCAGAGCTTGGATATTCACACACAGAACAGATATCTGAATAGTAAAAATTTAAGTACTTAAAACTGAAATTTTTTTTAAAAATATCACAAATTTTTTAACACTTTGAACTTTTGAAGCTAAAATGTTATCTTACAGTTAGCTGTCAGTGTTATCTCAGAAAATGTTTATAGCAGGGCAAGACCATTTAGGAAGTAAATATTTAAAGATTTACTGAAGTATTTTTTAATAGTCATGGCAACAATTTCCTGAACAAAATATCAGAATGTATTTTTTTTTATTGCAACTTTTGCTGTTTGTATCTGAATTTAGCCAAGAAAATAAAACTCAGTTTTCATATTCAGCTGAATGTTTTACCTCCTTCACTCCTCAGTTAATTTCCATGCTCTGACAGAATGAATTTTGATGAGAAATATTGGTAAAAATAAACTGGAAAAGTTATTCTCTAAATTAAAAATAACGATTGTGTTAGAAATATGCTACTTTTCATTTTATGTAGACTTTGCCTAAATATTGCTCTGAGCATTGATTTGTAATCAGTGTTAAGAGAGCCAGTTTAGTGGGCATAACATCCCTTGATGAAGTTGAAAAACTTGCCGAAAACAGGAAACCTTGGCAAACAATTATGTGACGTTTAACAGCACGGGAAGGATGTAAGATTGATTTGTAAAGGCATGGAAGATCTGCTAACACTGCCAATGTTGTTTTGGAGTGAGAGTTAAATCAAGTATTCAGTACGTCTCTACTTATGGCACTTGTTGAAAACACAGCCAAGTCCAGCTTTTAATAGTCATTTTACACTTAATATCTGTGATAAGATGAATACCTTTCATTTTTTATTTTTTGTGGGGTTTTTTCCCCAGCTACTTGAACAATGTGTCATAAATTATTTGTTGCCAGGTACGGTATCCATTGTCATCTTCAAATATTGTGCTTAGTCTTAACATCTAAAATTGTGGTTCTTAATATGTTTTTTCTTTGGCCACGGACTTCCATTCTGGCATGACAACAGCTGTGGATTCCTTCTTCTTCTTCTTTCTTCTTCAGCTTTCTGAGCCATTACGGCTCATTTCTGCAGATAAAGTTTGCCTCCATTCCTCATCTTCTCACTCCAGTTGGTCACACCAATTTATTTTATATCCTCTTCTGTGTTGTCTTTCCATCTCTGTCTTGGTCTAACCCTTGGTCATATTTCCCTCATCTCTTGTGCATATGTCATTTTCATTTGTCTGTTCTCTTCCATTCTTTCTACATGCCCTAGCCAGCGTAGTCTGTTCAGTTTCAAGACATTTATAATTTGTTGGGATTTAAATAAGCTGCTCAGTTCACCGTTCTATGAGTGATTCCTTATCAAAAATAAAATAGAACCCAGATGATGCTATTTTTTATAAACTGATTCAATCAATTTGCTGGTCTGTGGATCCTCAAAAATGTTTTCATGGATTCACTGGTATTCCATACTAGGAGGATGCCACAAAGCTATGTTTTTCATTTTTCTTCTTTTTGTTTATGTGTTGTGTTGTTCTTGTATGTAATTCTTGAAAAAAAAAAGCTGATGCTGGAATATTGTATGTTTTTCATTTATACATTCTTATCTTACTTTCATACTTTCTGCCATTTGTGTTTTTTCTCACTTTCCTCATTCCCTCTGTCGTTTTGTAAAACTGTACCATACACCTCTATCTACCTTCATTAAGAACCATTAATAAAAGCTGATGATATTCCATTTGCTGTGGTTTGTGAATTCAAAGTAGAGGAAGTTGGAGTCACTTTTTTTGGGTAAAGTTGGTTGAAATGTACTAGTTAAGCAGTACAAAAATAGAGGATGCAGTATTGGTTGAAATGTTAGGTAGAGTTGGTAGAAATAGACCGACGTCAGACAGCAGAAAAATAGAGGATGTGGTATCCATTGAAATGCTTGTTAGGCAGAGTTGGTAGAAAAAGAACAGAACAATAGAGGATACAGAGTCTAGAAATTTGGAGTCAATCAGTCATTTGCATGTCCCTTGTGAAACTTTGCCTCCCTAACAGCTCTCCTGTAGGCCTCTCAGTTGTAAGCAAGATGCCCTGATGCTGATGCATCCATTAGCAGATCATCGACGACGTCTTGAAGCCATCGTTGTCTTACTCTTTCTTTCTTTCTTTTTCCATTATGTACCCTTTCAAGAATGTCTTCTCTAAATTACTGTAATGTTAAATATGTCCAAAATATTTAAGTTTTCTCTGTTTAATCTTTCTTACTAGCCAATCTTATTCAATATTAAGTTCTTGTAGTATGGATATATTTGTTCTTCTGTGTGTCCATATTTGAAGGGCTCTTCTGTAGCATTTACACTCAAAGGCATTTATGTGTTTCTCAGCTGTTAAGTGTCCAGATCTCACAGGCATATGTTGTTATGGGAAAGATGCATGCCCTTAAAAATCTTATTTTTGTAGTTCTGTCTGTTCCTCTCCACAGCTTTTTTAGTAATTTTATTTTTTGAAGAAGGATAAATGTCCTCCTTTTAATCTCCCTCATTGTATCTCCATTATTAGTTAGTAGTGATCCAAGATATTCAAAACTCTCTACTTCTTTCAATTTTTCCTCACTGATATATATTTCAGCTGCCTTGTTTGTTTTGTCAGTTGTCATCAATTTAGTTTTCTTCGCATTAGATAGAGGTTTTGCTCTTCGCAGTTCTTATGGACTGACATAATTAGTTTTTGTATTCCTTTTTGTGTTGTGGACAGTAATACTGTGTCATCAGCATATCTAATCTCTGGTGTTTCGTAACCTCCAATTGTTATGGTATCGTAATATTCTTTGTCTACATCTTCTCTAACATTCCTCATTATATTTTCAGTATACAAGTTAAATAAGTAAGGCGACAATATGCACCCTTGATGGACCCCTTATTTTATGTCAAACCTAGTTGTTGTTTCACCATTTATTCTTATTGCTACCTGTTGGCCTAGATGCTGCAGTGATATTAATTGTGTCACATGTGTTGGAAATCAAATCCTATTTTGTTCACTATTTCCCAAAGTTTCTGGCGTTGTACACAATCAAATGACTTTGAATAGTCTATAAAGTCCAAAATACTAAGATAAGCTAACTCTGTGAATGTTTAGAACAAGAGGTTCTTATCCTCCTTACATTTACAGACCCTCAGTGGTTTGCCTCATGTCCCCATACCTCTTCTGCCAGACTCTTGAAAAATCACATAGCATCAATACTGGTTATATTAGCTACCAGTGAGATTTCAGAAGATGCCAGTAGCTTGGTGTTACTTTGCTTGTCGTTAGCTACAAACAAAAATGGCAGGAAAAAAATTCTAATCTACCAGCTTTTGTTTTCATTTCTTCAAAAACCGAGCCCCATAGTCCCATCATTTGGTTCCCACACCTCTAGGAGGTAAGGATGTCCCCACTCAAAGACCCCCCGATTTAAAACAAAACATATTTTTGTAATGTAACACAACTGAACTAGAACAAACTGTTAATGCTGTCTGCAGATAGTTTTATTGTATTAATATCAAAGATAGCAAAATGATGGCTCAAGATGGCATGCTTCATTATTTCATGATGTGCTAACAATGTTTTGATGTACATGACTGCAATGTTATTACTGATTAATTTGTTTATATGACATTTCTGACATCTATTTTTTATGAGCAACATCATTACACTGGATTAGCCAAGTAAGTGAGGAAATATAAGGCTGAATTCTGGCTTACATTCACATTAGGGTAGATGTTCATTGGTTATCAAATGGAAAACATTCATATGTAAGATGGATTTGATGCAGAGGCTGTTACCAGAAAGCTTGATTACCTTCACATATACTGGTAACTGGAATATGGCATGAGAAAGGTTTGTAATGTGAAAAAAAAACACTACAGCATTCACAGAGACAATTATCTCTTACATATTTCTTATGTTCATGAATTGTGACTGATATTTTGTTAAAATATCACTGCTACCTATGGAAGAAACAGTACAACATAATCTAAGCACTGGAATCAATACTGAAAACTACTTATTTCATATAAATAACATATCAGTTATATTTTCTCACTGCATATCATGACTAGTTTTTTTTAAAAAACCAGATTGTACATATTTTTAAACAGTTTATACATTCCAGAAATTGCACCATGAATCTCACTTAATTTGATTCCGTTGTTTAATGTGCTTTTGCTGAATACACTAATTTATTCTTTTAGTGGTTTATTTCCAAAGTCTAATAATTTTCAAATGTTTGTTTCCTTTGTTTTTTTTTTATTTGCTATTCAATTTTGATTCAAATTTTGACTAACTTCTCAGCCACTACCATACATGAGCGCCATAGAAAATGCACAATCTATACCACATTTGTCTGTAATGTAACATGCAGCCCTAAGAACAATATGCTCAGACATACCCTATAAGTAACACTGCTTTCACAACTGTTTAAAGTTGGACTGTTGAAACAATAAGCAAAATGGAAAAAAAAAAAATAGAAAGACAGCATTTTATCAGCAAAAAAAAAAAAAAAAAAAGTTCACTGAACACAGACAACTTCTGCCATCATATGTAGACATTCCTTAGTGTCCAACTTAAGTTTATTATGTGTTGTTATTTATGCAATATCCTAAAACAAATGCAGCAAACTGGGCCCATAATGGCACAGTATAAACAGACTTCTCTATGACCGCTGGGGTACCACAGTCATTCCTGGCAGAAGATTTCCTCCTCCGGATCCAGATACTGCAGCATTTGGTCCCAGCAAGATCTGAAAAAAGAAAATGATATATATGCAACACACAAGTAATAAAATAATAAGAACAGGCTTCCACACAAAATCAATAAATAGACAGCCAAAATGAGAGAAGTATGGACAGAAAGCATACAGTCACCTACTTGCCATCTCCAGTCACCTCAGCATGCTATATTGAGGAAAATATCTGGCTCCAAACAGTGAGAGCATCTGTCTGCACAGTGAGACTCTCTGGATTACACTCCTTACAAATGACCAAAGGATAAAACAGAAAATCACACTTAACTAAGTCACATCTTCTTCTTCTTCCTCGTTTGAGGTAGTTGGTCACTGGTTACGGATTATGGTTTTCACCTCTTGGTAGTTTAACCAAGTCACATAACATTTCAGACTTTGCCCAAGCCACAGCAACTAAGAAAAAAACAATATGGCCAAGTACTGAAATCATAAAATAATTATAATATATCATGTACATAAAAGAACCAAGACAAAAGTCTGCAAAGGTCTGGTGCCAGTGTCCCTTGTTTGATCATCTCCCTGAATAACAAAAATGGTTTTTTGAAAAGAAAATCATGATTACCCACCTGTCTTTGCTGCTGAAGCTGCTCCTCATGTTGGTGAGCCCGCTCTGATTCAAATATGACAGGCAAAACCAGGATAACCGCTGATGAGCATATAATCCAAAGCACATTCCTCACAACCCAGAAGCCAGACTTGGTTACACAACCAAACATGCTGCCAGCGCTTGAACATGCTCTGACCATTCCTTCAGGAAGCATTTCTGTGAGGCCAACCAGGCGCTCGGAAATGCTTTCATCCTAAAATAAAAAAAAAAGTTCCTTGGCTTTATAAAAGTTTTAAAAAGTGCTATAGTAGCCATGTTTCACATCAAAGAGGGTTGAAGGAATTATAGTGGTACTGCCCATATTCTCCATCAGATATTGTGCAAAATAATGATGTTGAGCTTATAAAGAGCATTTCAAATAAAATTTTAAAATTTTCTGCAGGTGCACGCTTCAGTGGGTGTTGGAATGGGCAGCACGTATGGGAATGCCCGGAGTGCGGGGATGCCAGTCTCTGATTACAGTTACAGTTTTGTAGCAAGGCGGCAAAAAGTTTTATTGCGACCTCTGACCTCAAACAAAATTTTGCTTACTAATCTGGTCCGGAGCAAAATCTGCAATCTAACTTTCCTTATCTGTAGCCAAATCATTCTTCTCAGTGATATTAATCTTCAAAACTTTCATTATCTGTAGCCTAATCATTCTCCTCAGTGATATTAATCTTCAAAACTTTCCTTATCTGTAGCCTAATCATTCTTCTCAGTGATATTAATCTTCAAAACTTTCCTTATCTGTAGCCTAATCATTCTTCTCAGTGATATTAATCTTCACAACTTTCCTTATCCGTAGCCTAATCATTCTTCTCAGTGATATTAATCTTCAAAACTTTCCTTATCTGTAGCCAAGTCATACTTCTTCATTATGTTAATCTTCAAAACCTTCGAAGATGCCTGAAGATTGCTGTCTGTATCACACTGAATGCTTGAAAGTTGAATGAAAGTTGTATGATGAAGGGCTTGCGTGCTCAATTCTTTACCTTTTGAAAATAAAATTTGTTCGTTTCTTTCGTCTTCATATAAGACGCTTCTCCTATTATGTAACCCTGCCAGCTTATCACAGCTCACCCAGATGATCCTGCAATACATTTGTAAATGACCACCCCTTCATTCCCTGACTCAACCTGGCTGCCTATCTTAGAGACTTTTTTTATGACAATACTGTCCACTGTATGAAACAATCGTTTTGATAATGTCAGATATCTTATGACAGCAGACAAAACTTCATATGCTGTAAAATCTTCAGTGTGCTCTATGGCAGCGGTTCTCATGGCCCATATTTGAAAGTCAAATGTTTGTGGCCCACTAATAAAATGCTTTATATTTTCAAGGTATAAATCTAATGTTATAAAGTATTATGTAATAGTTTCTCTACATGTTTAACAGCATATTTACTGCTACACAGACGTTTTTGTCATTTACTTTAAAGATGGCACTGCTTCTGGTTGGATAGCATGTCTATTCTGGCTGGAATTTGTGACAAATGAACTCGAAGATCATTCTCCACGTTCAATCTTGAACGATATTTTGTTTTCATGGCAGTCAATGCATAAAATGAAACTTCGCATAAATAAGTTGTTGAAAAAGATAGAAGAACTTTCATCACCATGGCTGACAAAAACGGATATTCCAGGAAAACAGTGCACCAAAAGGAAGAAATATCCATAGTGGGGCTGTTAAATTTGATTTGTAATGTGCGATCGCTAGACAGTTCCGCTAATTCTTCCTGTGCACAACCGGTTAATTCAGAGAATGCACAGTGAAAAGGATTACGAATCCAATCGTATGCTGTAATGTCTTCGGGTGTGAAGTATTTGTCAAAATATTCAGCAAGAGCTTTTATTACACCAGTGACCCCTTCAAGAATCTCGCCATTAACTTCACTGCTCTCTATAAATTCACAAAACAAGTGAAACATGTCTTGTGATTTGTTCTCAAGTTGCGTGTACCAAAGTCGTAGTTTTTTCTAAAAGGCTGCATCTTTGTCGTATGTCTTGAGTATACTGGTTTCTTTACCCTGCAGTGATATGCTGAAAAGGCTAAAAATGTCAGCAAGGTATGCCAGCATGGCAAGCGACTCAATATCAGCGACCTTACTTGCCAGGTCGAGATTGTGTTCTGTCAAAAACTGCAACAATTCTAAACAAAGCTCAAACACCTTTGCAAGAACTTTTCCTCTGAACGGCCAACGCACAGCCAAGTGCAATAGGAGATGCTTGTGTTCTTCATCTGATTCAATACAAAGTTCAGCAAATAATCGACTGTTCACTGTTCTAGTTTTTATGAAGTTTACAATCCGAACACGGTCCTCGAGTACAGATCCCAGAGTTTCATTCAACTTCTTTGAAGCGAGTACCACACGTGGATCATGCAATGGGTGCCTACAATCTCGGGTGACACTTGCTTTATGCGAGCTACTGTAGCGGCCAGTCATTGTGGCAGCACCGTCGGTGCAAACATCGACACAATTCGTCCACTGCAGTCCAAAAGTTGTGAAAAAATCGTGTAAAACACGAAATATTTCATCGGCCGTCGTTCTCGCTAACAGTGACTTGCAAAAAAAAAAAATTCCTCTTGCATACTATTTTGCCAACAATAGCGAACATAAGCAGCTGTGATTCGCCAGCGATGTCAGTTGACTCATCTAACTGAACAGCAAACTTAGTAGATTGTAATCGTTCAGTTACCTGTGCGACAACGTCCTCGGACATTTCAGATATTCTTCTGCGGACAGTATCGTTCGAGATGTGAATGCTTTTCAGTTTTGTAGCGTATTCTGAGCCAAACAATATTTCACAAATCTCAACAGCGGCTGGCATGATAAATATTCTCCAATCGCGTGCGGTTTCTTTGATTTTGCGATTCTCTGGGCAATCAGGTACCACGCTTTAAGAGCTTTTTCGTTTAGAGTGGCCCTTATTTTTAACACTGTCTTCTGTTTACTATATTCCTCGGCTTTACGTTCGACAAATTATCTGGTTCTATTCTGTAGGTCTGGATGTCTTGTAGTTAGATGACGACGTATTTTCGTCGGCTTTACTGCCTCATTAGAGAGGATTTGCAAACAAATATCACACTGTGGCAGATTTTGGTCATTTGTTGATGGAACGAAACCGTACTTAATATACTCCATATCATATTTTCGAGCGTATTTAGTTTTCTTATAAGTATCAACGTTAACGTCGTATCGATCACAGTGACTTTCGCTGCCACTACTATCAATTTGTTTGCGCGAAGTAGAAGGCTTACGTTTAACAAATCGATCCATTTTAGCGCCTAAAGTTTTAAAGTTTAAACAATAAAAAAAGCTATCTGAAAAGTCTCCATGATCATTACGTGGGTAACTGGAATCCATTGATTAATCCAATACAAATTACACGCAGCACCAAGACCGAATAGCGGCTTTCAAGCCAACGAAATATGATTTAAAACTAAAACACATTTGCTGAGAATTATATTTCACTTCTGCTCTCTCGCAGAATCTACGCCGACTGTTCTCTAAAATTACACTGTAAAACTGCACGTTTCAGCAACACGGTCAGAAAGACGCCGGCGTCGCATTTCAAAGGCGATGCCGTCTTTTTATGTACGTCACATTTCTGTTTGATGCTGGAAGAAACGCTGTCTGGACCATCCTTTCTCCAACAGCCGCACTGCGGACATACTAATAAAGCGACCTACAATTCTACGGCTTGCATCCATGCAGTCTGCCCCTATCACTGCGTGAAAAATGCGGAAGAAGTTTTTACTGTATCTATTTTTTTTCTTTGCTTTAAGACTTCAGCGCGGCCCACAATACTCCTTGTCACGGCCCAGCTTTGGGCCGCGGCCCATGGGTTGAGAGCCACTGCGCTAGGGAGGGCGGAGCTTAATCCATGACACAAAAAAGCTAACAACAAAGGCAGCAGGTGACGACTGTCTTCACACCCATCTTCTGATGTACCTAGATGCTCTGTTGTGTTCTTCTCAAATCTCACTTGAACTGAGGCACTGGTGTTTTTTTTTTTTTTGCAGCTGATGCGATGAAGGTATTGAGACACTGCATCGTGTCGGACTGGAAGTAAGTTATAGTAGCTATTTTTTTTCGGTTTTTTCAGTCCCTGAATGGAGCTGAACAGCAGGGGATGTGCAATGCTTCTTTAGCAGACTCCACCACCCATGAGGTCTAAAGGCGATCCCTGTCTCCTTAGCCAGGCTAGGCCTGTTACTGGGGTAGCAACGGAGAGGTCAACTATGGTTCGCTAACTGTGATGTCAGCTACAGATCGCTGACCATCACATCGGGCAGCGTTTTCAACACTCTTCCTCTCTCTATCTCTCTCCCCTCTCCCTTGTGATTTCAGCTTTTAGACGGCTGCTCGTCCTACCGGAGTCCGTGTTAGAATCCCAGGTAATTCTCTTGTGATTTTTCTTTCTCTCACGTCTCACTAAAGTGCTCTGCCTACGATTTTCTTGAGGTTTAATCCTACAATATTTGTTCTCTTACTTTACCGTACCAAAACCTCGTAGTTTCCTATTTATAAAAAAATTGTTCCTTATGTACATCATCATTCTTTTATGACAGCAGGCAAGTACACAGAGGGTGCTTTGCTCCGTTGTCACTTTCTCATGCAAAAAAACAAAACAAAAAAAACGCTTTAACATGTCGCCGTTCTGTTTTAATATTGTCTATGAACTATAAAGATCACATATTCGTAAACATACAAAAGCATTATCAATGTGAAGCAATAAGCACATTTATGATCTGATAGTGTCACAGTAGAAAAGTAAGACAAAGGTGATTCGGTCATCTCCATCTGAGTGGGTACTGCTCCTGACCTATATACTTAAAAAATATATATTGATTCATTCATTCATTTGCATGTCCCTTGCGGAACTCTGCCTCCCTAACAGCTCTCCTGTAGGCCTCTCGGCTGTGAGCAATATGGCCTGCTGCTGATGCATCCATTTGCAAATCATCTACAATGTCTTGCAGCCATCTTCGCCTTGGTCTTCCTCTCTTTCTTTTTCCCCATTATGTACCCTTCCAAGACTGTTCTCTAGATTATCATGAATGTGTCCAAAATATTTAAGTTTTCTCTCTTTAATACTCTTTACTAGCCAGCCTTCTCCAATATTAAGTTCTTGTAATATGGATATATTTGTTCTTTTTTTTGTGTCCATATTTGAAGAACTCTTCTGTAGCATTTACATTCAAATGCATTTATGTGTTTCTCAGCTGTTTTGTTAAGTGTCCATGTCTCACAGGCATATGTTGCGATGGGAAAGATGCATGCCCTTAAAAATCTTATTTTTGTAGTTCTGTCTGTTCCTCTCCACAGATTCTTCATTTGTTTTACTTTCTGACGAGCGGCAGATGCCCTCCTTTTAATTTCCTTCATTGTATCTCCATTATTAGTTTAGTAGTGATCCAAGATATTCAAAACTCTCCACTTCTTCCAGTTTTTCCTCAGTGATACCTATTTCAGTTGCTTTGTTTGTTTTGTCAGTTGTCATCAATTTAGTTTTCATAGCATAGAGGTTTTGCTCTTCACTATTCTTACGGACTGACATAATTAAGTTTTTCTTTCTGTGTTGTGGACAGTAATACTGTGTCACCAGCATATCCAACCTCTGGTATTTCATAACATCCAATTGTTATGATATCGTAATATTCTTTGTCTACATCTTCTCTAACATTCTTCATTATATTTTCAGTATACAAATTAAATAAGTAAGGCGACAATATGCACTCCTGACAGACCCCTTGTTTTATGTCAAACCAAGTTGTTGTTACACCATTTATTCTAGCTGCTGCTTGTTGGTCTAGATACAGCAGTGATATTAATTGTATCAGATGTGTTGGAAATCCCATTTTTTCCATTATTTCCCAAAGTTTCTGGTGTTGTACACAATCAAATGCCTTTAAGTAGTCTATAAAGGCTAAATATAGATTCATATTAAACTCTCTGCATTTCTCTATTATTAATCTTATATTGAATATATGATCTCTTGATCCTCTTCTTTGCCTGAAACCAGCTTGAACCATATTGAATTCTTCTATTTTCTTACGATGTCTAGCCATTATCATTTTTAACAGAATTTTACTGGCATGACTAATCAGGGCAACAGTTCTGTAGTTAAATATATACGCAACGCCTAGTAAAAAAAGATGCGTGAGCGATGATCAAATGTTAATTGAAGTATCGAATTTTTACCCAGTATTATTCGCCTGTGTGGAAATCTTCTTCGTCAATCTCACTGAAACCACGAGCCGATGCTGTGGAGATGTTGAGGCACAGCATCGTGTCGGATTGGGAGCGGGTCACAGCAGCTATTTTCTTTTTCAATCTCTGAGTACAGCTAACAAGCAGAGGATATGCAATACTTCTTTAGCGGACTCCACCACCACGGCAACTATGGGGATCTCTGCCCCGTTATCCAGGCCAGTCCTGTTACTGAAAGTACCAGCGGAGAGATGGGACAGGGTCTTGCTCAACTATGATTCGCCAATCCAGAAGCTTTGTCGCTGACTACCAAAGTTAGCTATGGGTTGCTGACTACCAAATCAGACAGCGTCTTTACCCCTATACGGATGTCATAATCATCAAGCAAGAGCAAACATTAAAGGCTGATAACTGCTGAGTCGTATCAAGACGGCGGTTCCTGTGAAAATATTAATGCCGCTGCTGAATCATCATCATCAGATGCCGTGCCGAATGGCGTTGGCTATTATGTTTCTCCAGAGCTTCGCTGCTGAATGCACTGACCAAAAACGTGTGGGTATAAGGCTGAGATCGACGCCAGAGTGAACTAGTTTCCGAACGCGCTAACAAGCTATCAAATATTGTGCTCTCTGCAATTATCGGTTTCACGCAAACTGGATTTTGACTTTTAAATGCCATTTTTTAAAAAAGTAAAAGTTCACTCTGTAAGAAAATCCTAGTTTAATATTCAGAATAATATTCAAGAAGATCAAAATTACCTCATTAAGAGCTTCATCTTCTTCCTCCAAGCCCTTCTTAGATTCGTTGAAGTCTGCCATTTTGCTACCAGTAATGGGTAAAGGTCATTTCCTTTGGGAGACGACCTTGAGGATCGCGCAAGGAGAGTTCTGTCTCAACATTTGCTTCAGGCTAGTATTTTACTACAGGAAACATTTCTTCTGAACGTGGCACTGCCTTTATAGTATTGGAATAAAGACGCGGCCATTGTGTATGCTTAGTAGTTGTCACGCTAACGTTAGAAAGTACAGTATATAATATCATGGCTGTGAACTCTCGATACCACGGCGGTCCATTTGTAATATAAAAACGTGATATCATGGCTGATAAGATGACTGTGCCGTTGAAGTATGAGGGTGATAATATGGCTGTGGCGTTGAAGTATAAGAGATAACATGGCTGTGCCATTGCAATATGAGACTGATAACATGGCTGTGCCGTTGCAGTATGAGAGTGATAACTTGACTGTGCCGTTGCAGTATGAGTGACAACATGGCTGTACCGTTGCAGTATGAGAGTGATAACATGGGTGTACCTTTGTAGAATAAAAGAGCGGAATCATGACAGCGTAGGTTTTCTCTGTTGTACTTTATCGTGCTAGGTCAAGCTAAATATGGTGGCATCTAGTTTTATACAGGCCGTTCAAACAGCAGACCTTTACTCCAGTTGTGGCAACACGACTCAGTAATTTGAGCCATCATGTGATATATGTATGTTCTACAGATTACTAAGGGTCAGAGCTTCCCAGACAAATTTTCCAAGTCCACATATCTCACCCTATCCTCAGCTTAATAAAAAAAAACCCCGCCCCATTCTCCCCAAGATTTCTGGGCCCACTATTAAAACAGGGAAACGCTACGGGTCCCGGAGCAATGCACCCCCCCCCTCCCCCCATAATATGGCCTGGCTGGGGCATTCGATTGTCTTGAAGAGATGTCTTCAGTTGGTATAAGCTGCTTCAAAAGAAAGTCAAAGCTGAGCTTATTAACTTTTTTTTAAAACACCGACAGGGTCTCTCTGAGGAATTTTGTTAGCTGGTGTATGACTTTTCATCCCACATTTTGCTTCTGGAGTTATCTAGGATCAGGAAAACATAATGCATTTTTAGCCACATCAAGACAATAATAAAGTGAAGAGTGGAAGGAAAACGAGAAGATAATATGCCAGATTGGACAGGATACAGCTTGGCGGAGGAGAGCTGGGAGGAAATGGCCCAGAGTGATGGCGAATGTCGGGAGTATCGATTCCGCCCTATGATGACGATGTAACAATTTCTATGTCACCGCGAACAGAAGTTCATTTTATGGCGGAAACTGACGATACCTAAATGTTATCGAATCGGACATATGATTCTTACATCCTTCCAGTGCCGTTAACCGTCACATATGGCTCGCGGAGTTGTTTGCCAAGTTTTTCCCATTTTCGGCGAGTTTTTCAACTTCATCAAGGGATGCCCAATATACTGGCCTCTCTTAACAATGGACATAGGATACGGTGCCTTTAATTCCCCAACGAAAGCACGAGAAATATTATTCTTTATTGGTTCCACCACCATATCAACACCTTTATTCTTCAAAGTCTTGTTTTCAGTCTTGATGTAATTATTTGGCGGATCCTTTGTGACTCAGTATCAAATGTTAGTATGAATAATTTCAATTTTTTTCCCCTATGGAATCTTTGGATCTTACTGGAATCATGAGAGTACATACTGTGCGAACAAAGAGCACTAGGAAAGCAAGAAACAGCATTAGAAGAAGAAAAAAACACTATAGAAAAATATGACAGAAAAAAATATGCAGAAAAGAATTTTGCTATCTTTTGGTTGAGTTTTTGTTTACAAATGTCTTCAAAACTGTTTCATTACTTCTGACTTGTTTGAGCCATCTTTAAACCTATCATACAGCGTTTTTAAGTTATCCTCAGCAGAAGTCCATTTATAGATTTTTGTGCACTGTTAAAAAAAACAACAACAAAAACTTCAGCTTATGCCCATAAATTCTAAAACCTGAGTAGTTCTGGCTTGAACTCTTGTCCTGGTCTTTTGTTACTAGTTATAAGTCACTCCATAAACTCTAAAACTTGAGTAGTTCTGGCTTGAACTCTTGTCCTGGTCTTCTGTTACTAGTTATAAGTCACTCCATAAACTCTAAAACTTGAGTAGTTCTGGCTGAACTCTTGTCTGGTCTTCCCCATAAACCATATGCTAACATATAATATGCTAACAAGTCTTTCATTTTCTCTGTGACCTAGAGAAACTGCTTAAAAGGCTTTAAGAACTTTTTCTTTTATCATCATCATCATCATGAGATAAATGTTTAGATCATACCTTTATAACACAAAAAGAAGCTGGTAAGATGTGTATGCTAGACACAGTTTAGTTGTAAACACAATCTGAATTCTGATTTCTACTACATGTCTACATGTAAAAAAAAAACCATTATGCAATGATTGCATAGATACTGTTGCAGATTATTACTGTTTGTTTATTGCTTTCGACTCCAATGGTTTAACATACTTTATACAAAGGTTATAAAAATAGAGCATATAAAAAGTTAAAACCTTGGTTAAATATGTTTTTATTGTTATACTGTAAGATATTTTTAAGTTATAACAACATTAATTAATATTTTTAGTCATAACTGTCATATTTAATGTTCAAAACAAATTCTCTTATTAAAAGCACTCAATGCTCATATAAACTAACTGGGATTACAGGTAAAAAGACATTGTCAGTGTAATGGTTTACAAACAAACTATGGGTGCCCAGTTTGCTGTTCTTGTGACAGCCTGCTACAGACTCAAAGTCTCTTATTTGCTGGACTGAGCTTTGCATAAAATCTTGTTTCCCTGTATCTCCACCACCAGCTGACAGCCATATATGTTCTGTGTAGTGTGATGTGTTCTACCCTGCAGGCAGATACTTAGCAGCTGGTTTCTTCAACACTGTGTGCCAGGAACCCATTTCTACAGCTTTGTCAAGTGGACTGGTACCAGCTGTAGCAGTCTCAAACCCACAGCCTTCTGTGTGAGAAGACAGCACTACCAACCTAGATTACCTGTGACCCCTAAAATAATAACTGTGCTTAACACAAGAAAGGTACAAACTTTGTAAATTTATGAACACCAATTAAAGTGCTGGTGATAAACAATCCCACAAGTAAAACACTTGTATATGTGTTATGGTATAATAGAAAATATTTCTCTGTTATATTATTTTACCACTAAGTGTAACCCATACAAAAATTAAAGGAGACAAATTCTGAAAATAATTTACTTAAAAGCTGTGTACCTTCTCAAATTTTTCATGCAGAAACAATTGAAATAAAACTACTTTCTAAAGACAACCAAAAAAAAAAAAGTATCCTTCAATCATTAAAAGCTGAGGAATGTCATTTTGATTGGCTCTATTTTAGTGACATTTTACCCTTAGCAGAGTCTGCAAATATTTTCTCAGGGTACTGTGAATGCTTGCTACTACATCTTATGCTGATCCTGTACTCTGGCTTTTTTAAAATGCTGTATATAACTCCAATTTTTAAATAAAAATCCAGGCTGGTCTGGAAAATGGTAAACATTTAATGCCAGTTTTAAAACTGCAAGTTCAAATTGGCTTATAATTTGCAAACACATGTTGGAGTTTATATTACTGTGCAGTTTATTTCTGAATAAGCACAGACAAAAAGGTTGATAAAATTATGACAACAGGCCCCATCTTATAAAATACTGCTATCATTTCTCCTACATAAAGCTTCCACAGCATCATAAACTGAAAGACTGGAAATGTCTTTGTTTTATTTTGGTATATTATGTTTATAAACAGCCAGCAAGATGGTAAAGGACCAACAAAAGTTGAAATATTTTGCCATCTGTGGCACAGAAAGGTTTGAAGAGAGGGTGGGGGATATTCTTGTTCACACTGTGGAGTCTTTTGTTATTTTTATTCATCTGAAAGAGCAACTTAATGAAGTGAATACCATGAAAAATATATAAGATGCTGCAGCTGTTTGAGGATCTTCAGGTAACTATGATTACAAAAATCTCCATTAACTAAAACTATGGTACAAAAACTGTGTAATAAAGTAGTGATATTAGGTAAGACTTCATATCCTGAAGTGAATCTAAGAACTGGGCTCCATCATTTCAGTCCATCCCTGCCCTTATTATTATCTTGCTATTTTTGTAATGCTTACTCATCATGGTTTTTTTTTCTTGTCAATTATCATCACTACCCAGTTTGCCAGGTGCACAGGACCGTGATGGATGAAGAAGATCTTAACCAGTTTTTGGCTATCATGACATGTCAACAATCAACCACTCTAGTGATATGACACACACTACATACAGCACTAAACAATGACAAACTATTCTTTATAACAGACAAAATAAAAGGCAGGACAAAGCTAAAGCATAAGCTTCTAAGACACTTCTTATCAATTACCATCACATAATAAACAAGCTGATAAACTCTTGCAGCAAACATGTTCCATATAAAACAGCTGAAGAAAAACGTACATATCTAGTAGGTTTTGTCGCCACAGTGATCCACCCACTCTAAGGTGAATTGCTGCAGTGACCTATTCTCTCTAAGGTTAACTGGTGCTAATCTAATAATAATAAATTTATTTTTCTTGTCTAAGTTGAAAATAAAGTGAACATAAGTAATTTACACCAAAGAAGTATAATGAACAAAGGCAATTAAATCAAAGAAATATTTTTTAAAAGTTAGAAAAGACAAAAACAAAAAGGAGAAGGATGATAACTCACAATGAGTCAACAAAATAAACGAATGCACAAAGCCATATTAAACCCAAATGAATGACTGAAACCTTTCTACAACCTGAAATGCAAAATAGTTAAAACTGGCAGAAAATTTACGGCCAAAATTCTTTTATTTGAGATTTATTATGGGCCTCATTAAAACAAAACGTATCCCTTTGTTTTTAATTACTACTGTCACATACTCTCTGATATCAATTAACAATGACACTTAATGCTACTGGAAAAAAAATCATTTAAAATAACAAAATTGATGTAACAGCACTTAAAATTCATCAAAATGATTAAAATACTATTCTGGCTTGTTTCTCCTAGTAATTTCTGTACTGTTTCTCATACCTTAAAATGTATGAGGTTCTAATGGGAAAAAAAAAAATTTGGCTCTTTCTCTACATATACTTTTCACCACCCGTATTATTTCTCCAAAATTAAACTATAGCTTTGCTGAATATATATCTTGCAAAAATTTTCACTTTACTTCTACAAGCCTAAAGATCATCCTTAAAACTCCAGATATACAATTACTACTGAGATATACAGAAATAAACATTTCAAAATACACAACTAAGAGTTGCATCTAATTACATTCCACTTCATTTCAGTAAAAACACACGCACACAAAAAAGAATTGAAATTAACTGGAGAAAAAAAAGCCTTTATGATGGTGGAGCCTATTAAAAAGTCTCGATTCTGTGGACTGGGGGAAGGAATTACCTCATCTTCCTGTGCTCTGCTTGGAAAATGAAGAGAGTCACTGCCTGATATGGTTATCTTGAGTAACTGTCAAAATAATCATTGTTACTTATCAGAACAACAAAGTTCTTAGTCTATCGTACATAAGACCAGGAGAGAAATCAACTGTCCAGATCATATACAAAATTTATAGTATGTATGTAATACTGATCATAAACAAAAAATTCACATCTCATACTTTATTTTGGTGTTGTACTGTAACTCATCACCACTACCACCACCATCATTGTCATCATCATCATGTACTGTGACTAAGAGGAACTGGCAATAATGCTTGTCCATTCTGTGTAGTCGCTGGCATTTCTAATCTGTTACTTGTCTTGTACTCTACCACCAGGAAAGCCCGATCACATGTTTTCTTCTGTCCTCCAATCTTTTGTTTCCTCTTTGGTTTTCCATTCTTTTTCTAAGTTCAAGCAGTAAACTATGCAAAATCTGGACCCCAGTCACCAATATGACCTCCATAGATTTCTTTATATTTTCATTGCAGGCTCATAACTTCTGTCTCAGATCCAAATCCCCTGGCCAAGTCTAGTGCCAATCTGTAATTGCTGAGGGACTCTGGTTAATGTCAGGTTCTCTAACATCTGTCTTCTCATGATATATCCTAAGAATTTCCTTATGCTTTCTACTATTTTCCACTGTACTGCAACTTCCCTGAGATCACTCATTATTCTGGCTGTCCAGGGTGTGTTACAGCTTTCTCCAAAACCCGTTTCTCCATTGCTTCTTGCTTCATTTCTCAAGAACAGATTACGGCCGTCTCTCTATAGCACATTAATAATCTAAATAAAACTGTAATATTTTTTTTTTTTCCTCAGAATGTTCCCTTATTTGTTAGTGTGTTCTTTACGTCATAAAAAGTTGTCTGGGACCTCTCCTATTCTCAATTTGAGAATAACACTCTCAGTATAACAATAACAGTCTGCATAATTGTTACCAATAATGTGCATTAACATTATTAACATACTTAATGAATGAATGAATTATTCTAGGACTTCAGTCCATTTTCTAGCCCTGCATACATATTGGCGATATCCGTGGCAAAAAATGTTCCCAGCTCATGTCGTTTTGTCTTAAAAGTTGGAGTCAAAAGACCATTCTCCACAGAAAATAACTCTGGAAATAATTTAATATCTTTCACCTGTAGGGAGAAAAACAATTAAAAACAAAATTAACAAAGAAGTGAAACAAGAAAAGGTACTGAAAGGATACAGGAAACTTCACATTAAAAAAAAGCCCACTGTTCTAGTTATGTTTTATTTTATTTTAATTATGATTAAAAAAAATCCATCTTTCTCAATATAAAAACACAACTAGAAATTACAAAAAGTTTAGCTTTCCATTTGGAAGAAATGGACAACAATTTCAAAGAAATAAAAAATAAAGAGAGAAAAAAAAAGGCAAATACTTTCAATAGCAGACACAAAAATGTTATAAGTAGAGATAGAGTGGCAAATATTTCTAGTAGCAGAGGCAAATACTTCTAGGAGTACAGACATACTTTTTCTCTCTCACTCACTCACTTACTCACCCACACACAAACACACACACTGTTAACATTTATACACAAGATTTATCTACACCACTTTTCTCATTTCATTTCACCAGTCTTGGCATTCTACCAATAACCCTTCAGTAATCTTGACACTGAACTGAACATTACAGAATTTAAAGAAGACAAAAGAAGGAACAGAAAGAAAATAACATCAGGAAAGAGATGTACATGAATTAACCATACCACAATAAAAAAAGCTGGTTTAACTTCAGCCCAAAGCATTCTGACCGCATATCTAATGCATGGACACAACAGGAAAAAATATGGAAACTATCAATATACCCTACATGCCATTATGATATGGAGCACACCAAAAGGAAAACACGGACACTTTCATTATATCCTCTGTGTGCATTAATGGTACATCCTTTTGGACAAAGTGTGAAAATGGTTGCATCACAGACATGGCAGTTTTCAGGGCCTGACAAACCACGGTCAAGTTCTCACTACACAGCCTGGCCCACACAGACAGAATGCTGTCCACTGTGTTAAATGTACAAGGATCTGACTTGTATAAATCTGTAAAATAAAATGTTAAAAAAACCCCCACTAATTAAGCCTTACTTGTTCAAGGGAAGACAACCCATTTCTCTGGCCTACATCATGTAAATCTTTAAGAATGTTCTTTTTCACTTCCTGAAAGCAAATAAAAAAAAAAAAATTAATTAATATTAAGAATGTACCAAACACTTGATTCACATCTGTACATGGCCAAACATAAAAACTACAAAACTCAGTCTTCCTGGGACAGTTTCCTAACTGTTACATGACCATTTCTACAGCTAAATTAATCATAGTTAATCATAGATGCTAGAGGAGAAAGCAGTTCACCATCTGCTTAATTAGCCTCCTCTTCTCCCAAAATATTTAGTTCTGCTTCTTGACTGCAAGTTTTAACTGACTTGCAATAAAGGTAATTATTCTGATCTGTTATATTAAATTATCTGATCTACCAGAGCATTAACTATTCTACCATACAGTTAATTTAATTAACAAGTGTTATCTGATCTACTGTTTTGTTAATTTATATGATTTACTGTAGTATTAATTTGTCTGACAGCCATGTTAATTTATCTGACTACCATTCATTCATTTGCATGTCCCTGCGGAACTCTGCCTTCCTAACAGCACTCCTGTAGGCCTCTCGGTTGTGAGCAAGATGGCCTGCTGCTGATGCATCCATTTGTAGATCATCAACAATGTCTTGTAGCCATCTTCACCTTGGTTTTCCTCTGTTTCTTTTCCCATTATGTACCCTTCCAAGACCGTCTTCTCTAGATTATCATGACGTTTAATGTGTCCAAAATATTTAAGTTTTCTTTCTTTAATCCTCTTTACTAGCCAGCCTTCTTCAATATTAAGTTCTTGTAATATGGATATATTTGTTCTTTTTTGTGTCCATGATATTTGAAGAACTCTTCTGTAGCAAAGGTATTTATGTGTTTCTCAGATGTTTTGTTAAGTGTCCAGGTCTCACAGACTTATGTTGCAATGGGAAAGATGCATACCCTTAAAAATTTTATTTCTGTAGTTCTGTTGTTCCTCTCCACAGATTCTTTATTTGTTTTACTTTCTGAAGAGCGACAGATGTCCTCCTTTTAATTTCCCTCATTGTATCTCCATTTTAGTTAGTAGTGGTCCAAGATATTCGAAGCTTTCCACTTCTTCCAGTTTTTCCTCACTGATACATATTTCAGCTGCTTTGTTTGTTTTGTTAGTTGTCATCAATTTAGTTTTCTTTGCATTAAGACAGAGGTTTTGTCCTTCGCTTTTCTTACAGACTGACATAATTAGTTTTTCCATTCCTTTTTGTGTTGTGGACAGTAATACTGTGTCATCAGCATATCTAATCTCTGGTATTTCACAACCTCCAAATGTTATGGCATCGTAATATTCTTTGTCTACTTCTTCTCTAACATCCTTCATTATATTTTCAGTATACAAGTTAAATAAGTATGGTGACAATATTCACCCCCTGACGGACCCCTTGTTTTATGTCAAACCAAGTTGTTGTTTTGTCATTTATTCTTACTGCTGTTTATTGGTCTAGATACAGGAATAATGTTAATTGTGTCAAATGTGTTGGAAATCCCATTTTTTCCATTATTTCCTAAAGTTTCTAGTGTTGTACACAATCAAATGCCTTTGAGTAGTCTATAAAGGCTAAATATAGATTCACATTAAACTCTCTGCATTTCTCTATTATTAAGCTTATACTGAGTATATGATCTCATGATCCTCTTACTTGCCTGAAAACAGCTTGGACCATACTGACTTCTTCTTCTATTTTGTTAAGAAGTCTAGCCATTATGATTTTTAACAGAATTTTACTGGCATGACTAATCAGGGCAACAGTTCTGTAGTTTGTGCATAATTTCAGGTTACCCTTTTTTGGCAGTGGTATGAATACAGTTCTTTTCCATTCTTTTGGCCAAATACCTGAATGCCATATCTTTTTACATGGTGCATGATGGATTGTTGCACACTCCTTTCCTCCTGCTTTAATAAATTCAGCCGTTATCTCATCGCATCCTGGTGATTTACCATTTTTCAGAATCTTTTGCCCATAAAACTTCTTCTATTGTCGGTTCGGGTTCTTTCTCCTCCAATAATAATTCACACTGTTGATTTCTGCTTTCACAGGTCTGTATTTCTGATAGAACAGAAAACTAATACAATGGACACTACCCAACTCTGTTCTACTCATTCTCTTCAACCGTCTCCTCTTTTATTGACCTCCACAATGTCTGATCCAATGATTTCACTCTTCCTTGTTCCTGTGCTTCTCTCTTTAGAGTTTTGCTGGTCTCTGGTAAGCATGGCCTATCAGGTGTCATATGTCTGCCTCTGAGTGAGTTGTTTGAGTCTCAACAAAATAATGATTATATTTAAAATGCTGTACCCACGTATGTGTTACGTTAGTTTGGTTGAAATCAACATAAATTGTGCTGTCTGTGCATTCTCAAATTGAAATGAGATTTTGTGTGTGTGTGCATGAAATATAACTTGGAATGGTGCTATACAAATGCATGAAGGTATACTCTATGTGCCATGTGCTATATCTGTATACAAAATGATACTTGTGTCTGCCTCATGTTAGTATTTCAATGCAAATAAGCAAGACAAACGAACAACTTACTGGGTTTTCTACCAACTGTGCTAGTGAACCTGAGACACCAAGTTTGCTAGTAAGAGCTGGAAGTGTCTCAGCATCAGGTACCACTATGGCAACAAGACAAGACTGTGGAAGCAGGGCAGTACATCAGTGGTGCTCTCTTTATATAAGCGAGAATTACATAAATGCAATTTACAAAATGAGGCAGATATCAAATTTTGCTGGCTTTTTTCACTCTCAGAAGGTTCTGTACAAGTAGGATATTATCTGTTTGTGGAAGTTGCCAAGCATAACTGTTCTCTCATGGCTGATTTTAGTAAACATTTGATTGGCACAATTGTTCCTATACATGTTTATTCTGCACAAAGTCCAATCTCTTTACACTGGCATCTTCTGTCTTCCACTCTATCAAAAGTGAGTGTTCACTATTTTGCCTGGACAAGATGGAAGGAAAAAGTGCCTTGCTCATGTAACACAAAGTCACCCTCGACACTGCTTAAATACTGAAGGAAGGATGAGGTTATTCTAATGAACTGCAGGTAATGCCAGAAGATAGATAGGGAAGAACTTTACCATCAAAAGCTGTAAGATATCTATAGATGCTTCTCTACAAATGCCAAATTAGGCATGTTTATCTGAAAAAAAAAAAGCACAAATAATTTTTGACCAAAAAAATTGTTAATGGCCTTAGAATTCCTTTGGGAAAAGCTTCATAACTATACTGAGAATAACAAACCAGAATAAAGAGTTGAAGCAGGTGACATCATTCATGTTGGGAAATGATGCATGTTTAAAAGGCAGTGAATGCAGGCAGAAAGCAGGTACAACATATGTCAGGTCACATGGGCATATGGAAGTGAGTTTTTCAGATATATCTGCAGAAAGAAAAAAAAATTAGATGTAGTTCACAGGCTTGTTTAAGACCAGTTCAGAGAGAGAGAGTTTCTGTCTCTGCCAAGGAGCACTGACTGCACACTTTACAAAGCTGGAGAACAAACAGTAACAGGAATCACTCAGAATTCTCTGTAACTGATTGTCCACTAACTAAATCAGTGAACAAGACTAACAAGATTCACACCAAATTCTCTACAGCTGAATTATATACTTTACAAAAATGGAAAACAAAAAAGTAACAGAGCCAATGAGAATTCTCTATAACTAATTATGTACGCTGACTAAATCTATATATCAATATGAAAGATTAGCTCACCTGTAAGCTATCACCATGAACATAAATCTGAGCCACCCAGGGAGACTGAATTAGGACATTCTCTATCTTCTCTGGAGCTATGTACTCTCCCTGTAATAAGATAATGCAAAAGCTCACCTGCTAACAGAGAGGGGCTGCAGCTACATAGATAAGTTTTCACAAGTAAATATGGCAGGTATGCATTATCACAGTAACATGGCAAAGTGACATCTGAACTCTATTTCAAACAAAGACAGTCAAAGTAATAAGAAGAGAGAACAGATGATATAAGTAAGAAAATGTACTAGATTAATAAACAATAGCTGTGGATAGTGCAACAAAAACTTGACTTCTATACAGAAATCTACTCAGAAGACTAATAATTATGAATACATTTGTATGCGTACATAGATAATACAGTATGTGTAAAATGAAGTTATGATTTTTGCAACAGACTGAAAAAAAAAACCTACGCACTGTTTTAGATCTCCAAACATTAGCTGTGAAGACCATGGACACGTAACAGTGCAATCTACATGTAGTATAACAATATAAGTGTAACTTCGAGTAAATAAAAATGTCCTATGGACTTGTACAGTAACACGAGTACTTTTACAGTCATAGTATATCAGGTGGGTATACAAGATGTAGTCAAATCAAAATTTGTGGAAAATATGAACAAGTATGAATAAAACCACCAACATTTACTCACCTGAGATAGTTTAAAAATGTGTTTCTTTCTGTCAATGATTTTCAGTGTTCCATTCTGTTTCAAATTAAAAACAAAAAAAATCACTGATTAATATTCACATTTCCAGAAGAATTAGAGACTATCAATAAAGGTAATATTTACTAAATATTACAGTACTGTGTTTTGTTGATTTGAAAACTGAAACCAAGAAAGCCCTAGCCATGATGAAGGTAACGGCTGTGGCAGACTGTGAGCAACGTCATCTCATTCTGTTATACCAGGGACTTGTCCTTGCTGCTGCTGTCAAATATGCCCTAGTAATCCTTACCCTCAGTAAAGCCCAGGTGGAGAGACTTGAAAGGATACAGAATGAAGCAATGAAAATCATACGTAGGTGCATAAAAGACACATAGTGCAGGGCTATGAGGTATCTTCTTGATTTTCCAATCACAACACAGAGCAAGAATTTTCCGGGCACGTGCATACCTCTGAGTTAGTGCAGACACACACCGCCCACTGCACATTGAAGTTATGAGCAAAAAGAAAAAGGCACCAGATTAAAAAGAGGAAAATCCTGGATGGGGGCAAGCAGAGGACATTGTTCAACAGGTCTGTCCACTTGAAGACATAGAACCTGGTGAAGAATGGGTTTTGATGCCAGCGGACTGCTGTACTTCCTTCTCAGCATGTATCACACTGGATAGGGAATGCAGGCAGCAAAACTCATTGGCTGTGGAGGCACAGGTTCAGGCCTTCGTTGCAGAGAACTCTTCTTACTTGATGTCGTCATCTACACAAAGGGTCTGTTGTTAGACACAGGCAAAGCACTTGGGGTTTTACAGCGCAGGTCGGAGGGAGAAAGATGATGGAAGAAAGTGTTGCATTTGCTTTGACCACAGTAGCCTGATTATGGAGATCATGGCAGCAACCAAGACACGGGCCTTCAACCAGGCATGTATTCTCAGAAACTCAATGAATAGGATTTGGAAGATTGAGTCGGGTTGAGTGTGGCAGCACTGATTAGAGTCACTGAGAAGATCACGGCTGACAAAAATCTGTTTCATTGTTGTGTCAGGTCATGAGCGGGTGAGAGATAACGAACAAGTGGACAGACTAGCTGGATGGCTACAGTGGAGGGTGGACAGCCAATGGACCTGGCTGATATCCTGAATGCACTCAGAGAAGCTAATCAAACTGCTGATTCAAGCAACAGTTCTGAATCTGAAACAATGAACAGACTGCTGGAACATAACGTCAAGCGCGGAGTGGCCAGACAAGAGTACTACAGCGGGAAGCAAATAAGACTGGATAATCAACACGGCATCGTCAGACGTCAAAAACTGGCGGAAATATTGAAGATGGGATCGGAGTGCTTATGGACTAATCATCTGATGTGCAAAGAGGATGATCCAATGACTAAACTAACTGGCTGACCGATCTGAAAATATATCAGCTCTTACTCTGCCATGAACTGTTTAAACTTTTCAAAAATTTTAAATAAAACAACTACACTCATATATGGTTTTTCTCCGTTACTGGGAATTTTAAACTGCTGAAACTTTAAAAACTAGACAGTGTCATTTGCTAGGACAACACAGAGAGAGCAATTTTTTTTATTACAAGAAATGTTCACACATCATGGATTTTTTTGGTTGGTTAAATCTCTGCTGCACTATACAGAATTGTATAGTATTGTATTTAAGTTATATTACGTAGAATCATACGTAAGTATGACATCCGAACTACATTCACTGTTCTCTCTAAGGTATTGCAGTTCATGTGAAAAATTTGCAACTTGTGTGCAAATATGTTGTCAAGAAACATTTTGTGTGCAAATGTGCGCCATAATGTCAAAGTACAATTTAAAGTTCTTATAGAAAAAAACCCCAGCAAAACAAATCATGTAACTGCATCATATTTTTCTTCTTGCTATTACAACACAAAATAACATAGACAATATTAAAAATAAAAGTCGCAGTCATTTTTCTTTGCTTAGCACGTACACTTTTGTGCACTGTATTTTTTCCTGTAACAGAGAAGCTTAATGTGAATCTATATTTATCCTTAATGTGAATCTATATTTAGCCTTTATAGACTACTCAAAGGCATTTGGTTGTGTACAACACCAGAAACTTTAGGAAATAATGGAAAAAATGGGATTTCCAACACATTTGATACAATTAACATCACTGCTGTATCTAGACCAACAAGCAGCAGTAACAATAAATGGTGAAACAACAACTTGGTTTGACATAAAACAAGGGGTCTGTCAGGAGTGTATATTGTCGCCGTACTTATTTAACTTGTATACTGAAAATATAATGAGGAATGTTGGAGAAGATGTAGACAAAGAATATTATGATGCCATAACAATTGGAAGTTATGAAATACCAGAGATTAGATATGCTAATGACACAGTATTACTGTCCAAAACACAAAAAGAAATGGAAAAACTAATTATCTCAGTTCGTAAGAACAGCGAAGAGCAAAACCTCTATCTTAATGCAAAGAAAACTAAATTGATGACAACTGACAAAACAAATAAGGCAGGTGAAACGTATCAATGAGGAAAAACTGGAAGAAGTGGAGAGTTTTGAATATCTTGGATCACTACTAGCTAATGATGAAAATACAATGAGGGAAATTAAAAGGAGGACATGTATCGCTCTTCAGAAAGTAAAACAACTAAAGAATCTGTGGAAAGGAACAGACAGAACTACAAAAATAAGATTTTTAAGGGCATGCATCTTTCCCATCACAACATATGCCTATGAGACCTGGACACTTAACAAAACAGCTGAGAAACACATAAATGCCTTTGAATATAAATGCTACAGAAGAGTTCTTCAAATATCATGGACACAAAAAAGAACAAATATATCCATATTACAAGAACTTAATATAGAAGAAGGCTGGCTAGTAAAGAGGATTAAACAAAGAAAGCTCAAATATTTTGGACACATTAAATGTCATGATAATCTAGAGGTCTTGAAAGGCTACATAATGGGAAAAAGAAAGAGAGGAAGACCAAGGCAAAGATGGCTGCAAGTCATCACTGATGATCCGCAAATGGATGCATCAGCAGTAGGTCACCTCGCTCACAACCGAGAGGCATACAGGAGTGCTGTTAGGGAGGCAAAGTTCCGCAAGGGACATGCAAATGAATGAATGAATTAATGAACAGAGAAGTGAATTGTCTAAATGTGTGTTATATGTATATATGTGCATTATATGCATGAAAATATAATAACATATACAGCATTTTATGTAAGTATTAAATATAAGTTATTATACTCAGAATCATATATAACTCTTATGACTGAGCTATATTACATGAACAACAACTGCTGGTATTCAACCTATAGCTTTCAATAAACAGAACTCTCCATAGTAATGTTACAGTTATAAGTAAATGGTCAATATTTACAATCATTTTACATTAGAATTTCCTATTTTCAAACACAGACTTAACTCAGCTTCACGGAAGAAGGGCAGGCAATGAACTGACTCGACATCATCAATGCTAGTTGGACATAAGACTTCACTGACAAAATGTGAACGTGCTGTTATCAAGAATGAAGGATCTTTTTCTCTCTCTCTCACGTGTGCGTGTGTGTGTGTATGTGTGTAAGAGAGAGGAGAGAGAGAGAGAAATCTGTTGTAGCAAAAAAAAAAAAAAAAACACAACTAATCAAAAGCTCCAGAAATATGGTTGACAGGAAAGATGGTGTAATCAATTAGTGAATGCCAAAGGCAATACTGAAGAGGAGACTGGAACACCCATGAATGTGTCCAAAGTTCAAAGATATTGTTCCTTCCTAACTAACCAACCTAGATATTCTCAGCACAAACAACAAGTTCAGAATATGACTTACAGGCAACCATTCACCAATGTCACCAGTGTGAAGCCAACCATCAGAATCCAAGGCTTCTTTTGTCTTTGCTTCATCATTTAGGTAGCCCACAAAAATGTTAGGCCCTTTCAAACACACCTACAAGAAGATAATTCTATATTCAAACATACATATAACAAGATATCAGTATACTACTTTCAAAGATGTACATACAATGAGTGTGTGTGTGTGTGTGTATATATATAATATATATATGTGTGTGTATATATATATATATATATATATATGTGCTGGTACGACATCAAATATTGAAATCAGGGATATTCCCTTACCTTAATGCTAGATGGTACAAATGACTGGGAAGTGATAGCGGACCTTCCGGAAAGAAGAGAATACCCGACTGCCATCAAGAACACAGGAATGCGACCGGACATTGTAGTGTACTCCACAGAAAAACAGGAATTAATAATGATCAAGCTTACGGTCCCATACGAAACCAGAATAGAGGAACAGCATTTATTCAAATTGGAGAAGTACAATGATCTGGTCAAGCAACTGAGGCAGGGGGCAGGAATCAGGGCAAAAGTGATAGCTGTAGAAGTGGGAGCAACAGGATTTGTAGCAACATCAGCATATGACCTACGTAAGCAACTGGGCATAAAGGGACAAGCAAGAGCAAGGGCATTGAGAACCCTTTCAGAAACAGCAGAAAAGGCCTCATGCTGGCTGTGGAGTATGCGAAACAAGTATTGGGAACATAAGTAATTTCATTTGCCGCAACCAATACCAGTCCTCCGTAGCTAAATTGCTAAAGACGCACTTCAAAAAGGGTGCATGCGTGTGTGTGTGTATATATATATATCTATAAGTACACCAACAGGAAGAAAACATTACTTTCAAATATATATACAAATAGAAGAAAAATTTTTTAAATCACTTTCAAACATATCCTGCAGCAGAAAATATTACTTCTAAAAACACAGCAACAAGAACAAAATATTACATTCAAACACAGCACAACAAGGTACCACTTTCAAATACAAGAATAAAACACTACTTCCACAGACATCTATAGGAAGAAACCATTACTTTCTATATTCTCGACGTCTTGACAGCAGGTAATAGATCAAAGAAAACATGGACACTAACAATATAACCCCTAAATGCTCCAGTGACTTTTAACAAGGCTTCTCTTGCAAAGCTGCATTATATATAACAGTGTTATCTGAAAATTTATCCACTCTTACTCTGCTGAAGGTTGCGTATGTGATCCTTCCCATATATAGCGGCGAGTCGGAAAAGCGACACATGCTTCATTTCATAAAAAACCAGTGTAAATTTTGATTGTAAACCTTTATTTGTGCATGTCAGTGACCATTTTTCGCCTCCCTGAAGGGTTCATAGTAACCATTGTGACCTTCAACGTTTCAATTAAGAATTTTCAATTTTTGTGACTTAAGTAGGCAAACGAACAGGCCATATGACCAGACAACTGTTCTTGAATGTAGCCCAAGTAGATCTTGACCTGTTAGATGGGCTGGGGAAAAAGCTAGAAAGTTATTTCAGACATAATTTTTGTAAGCATGCCACATATCATCACAAGATGAGATCATATAGATATACAAGTAGATCTAGACATCGCCGATGGTAAGTAGGATACAATCATCATTTTTTTTGTTGTTGTTGGTACTAAAAATGTTCTATTTTCACACCACTTCTTTTTTCATAAAAAAACCCCAAAAAACTGCATTTATGGAATCTTCATACATTTACAGTTATTAAGATGCATAAGTATATTTTTAACAAGGAAATACTTTGTTACATTCACTTTTTCAACTACACCCCCTATACATATAGAGACCTGCGTTTTTACTCCTGCAGATGAGGAATGTCCGTATTTTTGCCTCCAGCAGAGAATGAGTTAAACTTTCCTAAAAATCAAAAATAAAATAAGTGACACAGTTGCCACCTACCTCTCCTTTGTTGTTATTTGAATAGTAACCCATCTCTGGGACATCCACCAGCTTGATCATATTACAAGGCAATGGAGGACCAACATGGCCTGAAAGTATCAACATTTATATTCTGTTAGAAGACTTACTAGACCATGCTATAAACAGGTTAGAAAGCATTGAGAAAACAACTGTTTTTGTTGGAAACATTTCATGATTATAAACTTTTGACTGGAATAAGAAATGTTTGAATTTTGTAAAATTCTGACAATGAACCATTAAACACGTATTGGTGCTGGTTATCCACTTTTTAATATTGGGGTAGGTAGAATTAGTTATACACTATTCTACTCTGTTCTGCTTATTATGCTTGCTTATTTCATATGTCTTCTCAGCCCTATACTTCACTAGTACTATGCCTTAGTGACTCTGAGATTAAACCTCCACTGTAATTTGACTCCACAGTATTAACCAGCGTATCAATGACAGACATCTCTCTTTCAAACATCTGAGGTCCATCTTTTTCGTCGCTTCCTTGTCGGCTTTAGTGCCTGCTTGGGGTCTGGTGGGCGTCTATTAGTGTCTGCTTACTGTACGCTTACAGACCAACTCTCCTAGGTACGGCAAGCAATCAGTGGCAACACAAATAGCAGCTGTGTAGATTATGATGACTTTATTTGGTGCAAGTGCTGACATAATGGTGATGACAATGAGTGGAAAACAGTGGCAGTGACAAGTATAACTCTGACTTCTCCAATCCCCGGGTTTATGAGTTTTCACCCTTTTTCCCTTGTGCCAGATAATGAAACGTACAGGTCCTCTTCAGCTGTTCTACATCTCCATACAGAATGTCGGTGATTGAGGAGCTTGGTGGTATCAGGTTCTTCCGAAGGTCCTTCAATGCACTGCAGTCCATCAGATGGTGTTTAACAGTTTCTTCTTCTTGTCTGTTGCAGTGCATGCAGTATGGTGTGTGGTCAGCAGTCACTCATGTAAGTGCTTACTGAGGGTAGTGTGTCCTGTTCTCAACCTGAAAATTGTGCATTGGTCTCTATGACATAAGCTGTTGATGTGGCCTCCAGGGTTAGGTTTTGGCAGGTGTGTATAAAGGGATCTTCCAGTTGGATTACTGATCTAACTGTCCATCCACTGCTGCTTGCAGTTGTTGTGTATAACGTGTTTAGCTGTTCTCATGTTGGTGGAGATGTGGGGCTGTGACATGGTGGCTCCACTCTTTGTCAGCACGTTCAATTCCTCTCTGTGCCCAGTATCCACTGTAGGGTGGTTTTGATGTCATAGGAGACGAGTTGGTTTATTGCACTGAGTATGTCAGTTGTAATGTAATCAGCTGATGGTATCCAGTTTTCAAGGGCCTGGAGAGCAGACTGGGAGTGTGAGAAAATAACAAGGTTTTTTGGATGAGAGGCACTGTTTTTGTATTTGTTGGTGGTGGCTGTCAGGGCTGCTAATATTGCCTGCATCTCTGCATCATAATTGAAGCAGCAAGATCCACAAGGAGCAGACATGTGGATTGTTGTCTTGTCTGGAAACATGAGTACCCCATATCCTGCACTGTCTGTTTCCTTGAATGCTGACCCATCAGTGTATGCATGGATCTAGTCATTGGGATAGGATTTTATGGTCTCCTGTGCACACGGCTTTAGGGTGTTGAGATCTGATGATTTGTTCACTAATTTGTTCTTGAGTCTGGTATTAGTTTGAGGAAGTGTGTAGTTTGTTTGGTGGGATGTCTGGTACTTTTTTAACTCTTTCCGTGCTATTGGTCGATATAGTGACGCTTCCGGTATCCCGAAGCTACAGTATGGTCACTATAATGATCATTGTTTGTTTCATTAAAACAAGCGGTGTAACATTTAGATTGTACATATTTCGTCCGCGATTCCAGTGACACTTTTCAAAATGGCGAAAGAGTGCCTAGTTACGAGCGATGCCAAGCGAGAAAAAGGATGAGAAGCATGGAAATTTTTCAATTTTTGACGATGTAGATAGGGGTATGGACATAGCCTATGGCCACCCCGCTGCTCTTGAATGTTTTCTAAGTAGATTTAGACATATTTAGACGACTGGAGAAGTAGTTAGGAGTAGTTAGGAGGTTAGTTCAGACATTCATTCAGCGAGAATGCAACACAGAATCACAACACGAGATCGACAAGTAGATCTACACATTTCAGGTGGTAAGTAGTGCAGATCTAGACCTAGCCGATGGTGAGCTGGCCACAATCAGTGTCTAAAAACATCACATTACTTCTTTTTTCCTAAAAAACTCATCATTTATGAAATCTGCATTCATTTAGCTATACTTTGAAACATATTAAGTATACGGAAGTACATGGAAACACTGTTTTCCATTCCATTTTACAACTAGACCCACTTACAGACCAAGACCCGCGTTTTTAGTCCCGTTCGTACCCAAACATCCACTTTTCGTCCAACGCACGGGAAGAGTTAAGTTCTTCTCTGTCTTGAGAAGTATAAATAACACGACATGATGTTACTCCAGCAGACAACATATACAATTCTAGGCATCTACAAATGTCATGAAGACTTCGATGGCAACAGAATCCTAACATATACTAGTTTCACTATTCTATGCTACAAGAAGCACTTCCGACAACTAAAACTCAGACTAAGTTCCTACACTACAAACTACGTCCTACTCTAACAAAACTAAGACTCCGACTACTCCTAATGAACGCAAAACTAAGACTGACTCTCAAAGCCTAACTTTCCTCTCTTGATCGATCAGCTGATCAGTTTCTACTTCCTCGAGCTCCACGGCCAAGTCTGTGATATGCAAACACAAGGTTAAAAGGGACTGAACAAATCTGTGGGACCTAACCTTGTTTATACCCAACTTTTTGATTCCAAAGTGACTTATCTAACTTTCTACATTAAAAAATCCCAAATACTATTATAGAATTAAAGGAAGTTCAGTGTTCACTAAACTGTCCATCCACTGCTGCTTGCAGTTGTTGTGTATAACGTGTTTAGCTGTTCTCATGTTGGTGGAGATGTGGGGCTGTGACATGGTGGCTCCACTCTTTGTCAGCACGTTCAATTCCTCTCTGTGCCCAGTATCCACTGTAGGGTGGTTTTGATGTCATAGGAGACGAGTTGGTTTATTGCACTGAGTATGTCAGTTGTAATGTAATCAGCTGATGGTATCCAGTTTTCAAGGGCCTGGAGAGCAGACTGGGAGTGTGAGAAAATAACAAGGTTTTTTGGATGAGAGGCACTGTTTTTGTATTTGTTGGTGGTGGCTGTCAGGGCTGCTAATATTGCCTGCATCTCTGCATCATAATTGAAGCAGCAAGATCCACAAGGAGCAGACATGTGGATTGTTGTCTTGTCTGGAAACATGAGTACCCCATATCCTGCACTGTCTGTTTCCTTGAATGCTGACCCATCAGTGTATGCATGGATCTAGTCATTGGGATAGGATTTTATGGTCTCCTGTGCACACGGCTTTAGGGTGTTGAGATCTGATGATTTGTTCACTAATTTGTTCTTGAGTCTGGTATTAGTTTGAGGAAGTGTGTAGTTTGTTTGGTGGGATGTCTGGTACTTTTTTAACTCTTTCCGTGCTATTGGTCGATATAGTGACGCTTCCGGTATCCCGAAGCTACAGTATGGTCACTATAATGATCATTGTTTGTTTCATTAAAACAAGCGGTGTAACATTTAGATTGTACATATTTCGTCCGCGATTCCAGTGACACTTTTCAAAATGGCGAAAGAGTGCCTAGTTACGAGCGATGCCAAGCGAGAAAAAGGATGAGAAGCATGGAAATTTTTCAATTTTTGACGATGTAGATAGGGGTATGGACATAGCCTATGGCCACCCCGCTGCTCTTGAATGTTTTCTAAGTAGATTTAGACATATTTAGACGACTGGAGAAGTAGTTAGGAGTAGTTAGGAGGTTAGTTCAGACATTCATTCAGCGAGAATGCAACACAGAATCACAACACGAGATCGACAAGTAGATCTACACATTTCAGGTGGTAAGTAGTGCAGATCTAGACCTAGCCGATGGTGAGCTGGCCACAATCAGTGTCTAAAAACATCACATTACTTCTTTTTTCCTAAAAAACTCATCATTTATGAAATCTGCATTCATTTAGCTATACTTTGAAACATATTAAGTATACGGAAGTACATGGAAACACTGTTTTCCATTCCATTTTACAACTAGACCCACTTACAGACCAAGACCCGCGTTTTTAGTCCCGTTCGTACCCAAACATCCACTTTTCGTCCAACGCACGGGAAGAGTTAAGTTCATTGTCTTGAGAAGTATAAATAACACGACATGATGTTACTCCAGCAGACAACATATACAATTCTAGGCATCTACAAATGTCATGAAGACTTCGATGGCAACAGAATCCTAACATATACTAGTTTCACTATTCTATGCTACAAGAAGCACTTCCGACAACTAAAACACAGACTAAGTTCCTACACTACAAACTACGTCCTACTCTAACAAAACTAAGACTCCGACTACTCCTAATGAACGCAAAACTAAGACTGACTCTCAAAGCCTAACTTTCCTCTCTTGATCGATCAGCTGATCAGTTTCTACTTCCTCGAGCTCCACGGCCAAGTCTGTGATATGCAAACACAAGGTTAAAAGGGATTGAACAAATCTGTGGGACCTAACCTTGTTTATACCCAACTTTTTGATTCCAAAGTGACTTATCTAACTTTCTACATTAAAAAATCCCAAATACTATTATAGAATTAAAGGAAGTTCAGTGTTCACTAAACAGTCCTTCCTCTTATCCTACCTGGTGATTGCTTTTCATGTTTCAGTGTGCAACTTGTTTGCTTATAAACTGCTGTATCCCACTTCATTCTGTTCCCAGGTAGATTTTCTTTGTTGACTAAACAGTGCAAAGAATATAAAACTGTGGCTAAAATAAGATTCAACAACAACAAAGAAAAATAATAATCCCAAAAGTCTCTTACCTGCATCTGAGTCTCCTGGCAAAGTAAGTGTACAGACAGCTGAATTTTCTGTCTGTCCATAGCCTTCTACAATCTGAATGAGAGAGGTAGATTGATTTATTACAGGAGTCTCAAATCTATCAGCACGTAAGTAGCAAAGGTGATTACAGTGTACTTGCTTCACATATCAGTGGAACCTCTAGTCAATCCTGCCATAAAAAATGAGTATCTTAGTTCTATTTGAAACTGAGGAATGAAAAATAGCCAGATGTGATACTGACCACAACACCCACTCTTCAGTGTGTTAACAGGTGAAAGAAAATGTGGATACTAACATCCATAAACCTGAAAGAGATTGAACAGCTCAAGAAAGAAAATGTGGATACTAACATCCATAAACCTTAAAGACACTGAACAGCTCAAGAAAGAAAATATGGATACTAACATCCATAAACCTGAAAGAGATTGAACAACTTAAGGAAGAAAATGTGGATACTAACATCCATAAACCTTAAAGAGACTGAACAGCTCAAGGAAGAAAATGTGGATACTAACATCTGAAAACCTGAAAGACATTGAACAGCTCAAGAAAGAAAATATGGATACTAACATCCATAAACCTGAAAGAGATTGAACAACTTAAGGAAGAAAATGTGGATACTAACATCCATAAACCTTAAAGAGATTGAACAGCTCAAGGAAGAAAATGTGGATACTAACATCTGTAAACCTGAAAGACATTAGCAACTCAAGGAAAATATGGGCACCGACATCTATAATATATATAAATAACACGAACAGGTCAAGGAAAATATAAACACCATCACTTATAGAGACTCAGTGGCATATTATAGTATCTATTTTTGCAGTGATTTAGTGGTTTTTCTAATCACTGAAAAATACTATTTAAAAATGTTATAAAATATGACACGAAATATCTGTTTTGGGAAATTTGGATATTTTTGACATTTTATATCAGAGATCTTTAATTCTGTTTATGAAGCTTATGTGACAGCATCAAAGAATTTACCGGGCAGCCCACAATGCATCTAAGAAAGCTAAGAACAGGTGCAGCAATTGGTGCAGAACCAGTCGTGATCAGCCGCACACGACCCCCAAGTGCTGCCTGAACTGTACGGAATACAACTTTGTCCCATAAGGTGTTGTTACTAATCACACCACTGAAATGAACAACAAAATGCACTAATGAAAATCACAAATTATTTATAGCAAAATCAGTCATGGAAGATTACATCTATATGAATATGAAGATAAGTAACAGAAAAGTTCAGATCAGTTTTGTTTGATGCATCTTATGACAATGCACATCCATGCTTACAAACCTTTATACTACGGCTGGCTATAGGAAAGGCTTTTTAAAAAGTCAAAAATAAAATAAATGCAGTTAGTTTTGGAGTTTTGTTTCACAGATGAGAGTTCACAATTTTAAACAGCCATTAAGTGCTCAAAACAGTGTCACTTCCTGGGAAAACACTGAAATTGTGTTTGAAAAAATGTTCCATCTGTCCTGGGTGTGATTCAGTGGGATCTGAGTCAAACTTGCTGCTTTTATATTTCTTGTCTTCTTTCATCTCTTCCCTGAGAGACAAAAAGCCCAGAGCATGGCATACAACTAATAACACAGAGCACCAGGATGACAGAAATGTTGTCAGAATATTTAATCCAATATTTGGGTAAACTGAAAACTAAAAGAACTGTACTACATACTCAAACTGGTGTCACCAACTGGGGAGAGAAGATTAGGTAAAGAAAGGAATGGAGGCAAACTTTATCTGCATCAATATGCCTTAACTCTTTCCCTGCCGTCGTCGATATCGCAATAACTTCCTGTTAGTCTGGTGACTGCTGTGTTCGCTATAGTGATTTTGTTTTGTTGCAATGTAAAACTACCGTAAAACTTTTTACTGTACACGATTTATCTGCGCATGTCTGGTGACCTTTCATAGTTCAATCAAAAGCGTGGCTAACAACCGAGCGAAATAGTTGTTTTACCGGAGAAATTTCAGTATTTATTGTGCTTTTGGGGGCATAAGGACATGTCCTATGACCCAACCACTCTTCCTGAATGTACCCCAAGTACATCTAGACCTATTAAATGGACTGGAGTAAGTAGTTAAATGGTTATTTCAGACATTATTTTAGTGAGAATGCCACCACACGATGATATCGGATGAACATTTAAGTAGATCTGGAAATCGCTGATGGTAAACACTGTACATCTAGGCATCACCGATGTTAACTCTTTCCGTGCCGGAGGAAGAAACACGGACGTGTCGTGGCGTGTGGGAGTAAAACGCGGGTCTTGTCTGTAAGGGGGTCTAGTTATAAAATGGGATGGAAAACAGTATTTCCATTTACTTCCGTATATGTAATATGTGTCAAAGTGTAGCTAAATGAATGAAAATTTCAGAAATGCAGAGTTTTTTAGGAAAAAAGAAGTAATGTGATGTTTTTAGACACTGATTGTGGCCAGCTTACCATCGGCTAGGTCTAGATTCGCGCTTCTTACCCTTATTTACCATCTAAGATGTGTAGATCTACTTATCGATCTCGTATTGTGACTCCGTATGGCATTTTCGCTTACTGAATGTCTGAAATAACCTCCTAACTACTTCTCCAGTCGTCTAAATATGTCTAGATCTACTTAGAAAACATTCAAGAGCAGCGGGGTGGCCATAGGCTATGTCCATACCCCTATCTACATCGTCAAAAATTGAAAAATTTCCATGCTTCGCGTCCTTGTTCTCGCTCGGCATCGCTCGTAACTAGGCACGCATTCTCCATTTTGACAGTGTCACCGGAATCGCGGACGAAATCCGTACAATATAAATGTTACACCGCTTGTTTTAATGGAACAATGACTGTTGAATTTTCGACCATACGGTAGCTTGGGACCACTGGAAGTGTCGAAAATTCGACCATACGCACGGAAAGAGTTAAGCACTACACAATTATCAGCTAAAATCATCACACTATTTCTTTTTTCCTAAAAAACTCTTCATTTATGAAATCTTCTTACATTTACAACTATTTTCATGCATAATATGTATACTTTTAAAGTGGAAATACTTTGTACATTCACTTTTACAACTATACCCCCTATACATATCAAGAGCCGCGCTTTTTGTGTGGCATGGGAAGAGTTAATGGCTTGGAAAGTTGAAGAAGAAGAAAAAGTACTACATATTCATCATTTATGCTGAAAATGTTTACACTTAAAAACTTTTATAGCATGCAACTTCAGCCTCCTCCTATTCTATTATGAAATCTTTAATCTTCATTTATAAACTTGATACTGATGAATATAACATGGTGTATGTGAACACAAATATACTTAGCCACTGATGTACTGCTGATATAACAATAATACAGCTCTAAGGGGGGTGGGCCCCTTTGGGTCATGACTCCTGGAGGTCTGCGAGTTGTTGGTTATAACTGCTTCAAGAGGCTGAAGATGCTGTTTGAATTTTCACGTCTGTAATGTGTCAACATTCCTAGCTGTTTGTTTGGTGGATTTTGATAAGCTGTTTTCTGAGACCAAGTCCTTGACAGCGCTTCGCATTGTCGCCCCTGGTTGTCCAGTGTGTCATGCTTGACTATTTGTAAGACAGCCGGAGGGAAGCGGAAAATTTAAGGCATTCTTGCCGCCCACTGCGACGGTAGAAGATGTTATCTTCCACTGTCTTGATCATTGTTACTGTGTTGTATAGGATCATTCAAATGTTCTTCACTCATCCTCCAATATTTATTTTCTACAACAAACTATCTTAGTTGTCATAAAAGTACTCTTTCTGTGAAACAAACTACCTAAATACAGAAGTAACATACAAAAATATGCTTGAACAAACCGTTTCAATTCCTTTGATTTACTATTCAGAGCCATGCTGAAGAGAAGTTTTTTAATTTTGCTTGAATTAACGCCAGTTGTAACCTGAAATATTAAAAAAACAAAACATGAAAAGCAAACAGAAACTCAGTGGGTACCAAATTATGACAGTATTAAGAGTAAATATGTTCATTATAAAGTAAAACCAAAGAAATGTATGCAAGTCATCTATGCATCTGTGAACTAAAAGCCCATAGCAGCCAAAATCACAGTGAAGAACCTGACAGAGGTTTACAACCAGTTTTATGATATCAGGGAACATGTTAAGCCTTATCTTGTTGACGCAAATGTAGAAAAACAGCATGCTGCTACCAGCAGCACTTAGAGGAGGCATGACAGTCTTTGGTTCACTGATCCTGATTAAATGTGTCATCTTTAACA
Organism: Achatina immaculata; assembly: GCA_009760885.1. NCBI lineage: Eukaryota > Metazoa > Mollusca > Gastropoda > Stylommatophora > Achatinidae > Lissachatina > Lissachatina immaculata. Next base: position 19,880,715 of record CM019697.1, on the reverse strand, counting down.
TTAGTCAGTTTTACCTCATCACAAACAAGTATAACATGGTCTAGCTCCTGATATACAAGTATAACATGGTCTAGCTCCTGATATACAAGTATAACATGATCGTTTTTAACTTCTGAAAAATATAACCTATCCATTTAGCTTCTGACATACAATTATGACATTGTTACTTTAACTCCTGACAAAAATATGACATGGCATTTTAGCTCTTGACAGACAAATATAACAGTCAGTTGAGCTCCTGACAAACAAATCTTCTTCTTCAGTCTCGCTGCAACTGCAAGTTGCTTCTCTGTGCAGTCAATGCGATAGAGATATTGTGGCACAGCACTGTGCCAACTTGGGAACTGGTCATGGCAGCTATTTTATCAGTCCTTTAGTGCAGCTAAAAAGCTGGGGGGTGTGCAATACTTCTTTAGCAGACTCCACTACCGTGGGAGAACTATGGTCATCCCTATCCCATTCTAGGCCTGTTACTGGGGGCACCAATGGAGAGGTGGGACAGGATCTTCATCAGCTATGGTTCACCAACCCTGATGCCACATCAGACAGCACACATGCAATAAGGTCATTTTAACTCCTGACAAGTATAACACAGCCATCTTAGTTCCTGACATACAAATAAAATGAGGTCATTTTAGCTCTTGACAGATAAGTACCACATGGATATTCTAATCTGTGACAAATATAACATGGTCATTTAAACTCCTGACAAGTGTAATATGTCATTCTAATTCCTGAAAAGTATAACACGGTTATTTTAATTCCTGACAAACAAGTATGGTGTAGTCATTTTAGTTCCTTAACAAATAAGTATAACATGGTCATTCCAGTCATTTCTACAGTATACCTTATATGATATAGTGTAAGAAATATTAGAAAATGCAAAGACTAAACAAATTAATATTATTATAACTATTTGCTCTGTACTAAACTTATAATTAAAACATATTCAGTTTTAACCTCAAAGAAAATATATCCAGTATTAACAATACCATAATGGATATTCAACTCATAAAATCAGCTGAAAGTTAACTTTTTATCATAAAATCAGCTTAACTTTAGCTCTACATAAAATCAGCTCAAAATTAACTCTATCATAAAATCAGCTGAAAATAGATGTTATCACAAAATTTTCTCAACATAAAAAAAAAATAAAAATTCAGCTCTAAATTAACCCTATCATAAAATCAGCTGAAAATTAACCTTATTACAAAATCAGTTGATAACTCTTATCACAAAACCTGAAAATTAATTTTTATCATAAAATTAGCTGAATATTCATTCTATTATAAATTCATTTCATTCATTCATTCATTGCATGTCCCTTGCGGAATTTTGCCTCCCAAACAACACTCAGTTGGGAGCAAGATGGCCTGTGCTCATGCATCCATTTGCAGATCATCAACGATGTCTTGCAGCCATCTTTGCTTTGGTCTTCCTCTCTTTCTTTTTCCCATTATGACCCTTTCAAGACGGTCTTCTCTAGATTATCATGACGTTTAGTGTGTCCAAAATATTTAAGTTTTCTCTGCTTAATCCTCTTTACTAACCAGCCTTCTTCAATATTAAGTTCTTGTAGTATAGATACATTTGTTCTTTTTTGTGTCCATGATATTTGAAGAACTATTCTGTAGCATTTATATTCAAAGGCATTTATGCGTTTCTCAGCTGTTTTGTTAAGTGTCCAGGTCTCACAGGCATATGTTGCGATGGGAAAGATGCATGCCCTTAAAAATCTTATTTTTGTGGTTCTGTTTGTTCCTCTCCACAGATTCTTTAGTTGTTTTGCTTTCTGAAGAGCGACAGATGTCCTCCTTTTAATTTCTCTCATTGTATCTCCATTATTAGTTAGTAGTGATCCAAGATATTTGAAACTCTTCACTTCTTCCAGTTTTTCCTCATTGATACATATTTCAGCTGCCTTGTTTGTTTTGTCAGTTGTCATCAATTTAGTTTTCTTTGCATTAAGATAGAGGTTTTGTCCTTCGCTGTTCTTACAGACTGACATAATTAGCTTTTCCATTCCTTTTTGTTTAACTGTCATAAAATCAGTTAATAACTCTTTATCATAAAATTGGTTGAAAATCAACATTATCACAAAATCACCACAACATTAACTCTTATCATAACTTCAAATCAGACATTAACCTTATCATAAAATCTGTTCAGTAATCTAGGCACAGAAGGAAACAGTGTCGGCCGAAGTTCTTTGATATCATCCATCAGCTTTTTGATATCGCCCTGGAAAAATCCTATACGGGCCCCTACCATCATCACCACAGCCTAAAACAAAAAACAAAAAATCATAAATAAGCAGCATACTATACATGGCTATACTGTTTTTTTTTTTCGTTTTCTTCAGATCATTCAAGCATCAAATGTTAGAAATCAGTAACAAATTATATGGCTACAGTAATCTAATGGACTGAATAAACAAATTTTTTCTCCATCATCTTCAGCCTCAAGGAATGTCTTATCTCATCTATGTGCCAGTAAACACTATAGCTTCAAATTTGTGGAATAATATGAAATATGTATTATAAAAATATTATATATATTATATAACGGGTATAAAAATACTCTTACTTCAATGACCCTCTCATAGGAATGTGCAAGTGGCAGATATGATATGAGGACATCATCCGCATTTAAAGCAATTCCACAAACATTCTGAAATTAGAAAACTAAACTCTAAAGGACAAATCAGAAAACACAGCTGTAAACAGAGTTTTAACAAAATATGATCAAATGAATCATTATCATCAGGTGCCATGCCGACTGGCGTTGGCTATTACGCTTCTCCAGAGTACACGATCCTTCATGCAGGCCAATTAGCTCAGTTGGTGATCTCCTCTCATACCATCTCATCAGAATGTCCAGTATCATTGCTCTTGGTCTTGCCCCGACTCTTCTTCCCTCTAGTTTTCCTGTTATATTTTCAATGCCCCCTCTTCTCATTGCATGTCCTATGAAAGTACATTGTCTCTCTTTTTTTTTACAAGAGTTTTTTGAATCTCCAGCTCTTCTCAGATATTCTCCATTAGTTACTTTTGCTGTACATAAAGCACATTTCTGATGCTTCCAATGATTTTTGTGCAGACCTGCCTATTGTCTATGATTTACTTCCATATAATAAAATAGGTTAAAAATAGCATTTTGGGACTTGTTTTAACACTCATTGATAAGGATGTGTTGCATAATATGTTTCTCATTCTCTGAAATGCAGTCTTTGCTTGGCCTATTCTGTTCTTACTTTCTGTTCTGCATTTCTCATCTGAAGTTATTACTGCTCCAAGGCATTCGAATTTCTGCACCTGCTTTTAGAATAGTTTCATTTAATTTTATGCTGCAGTATAAAAAGTAAAAAAATTTAAGTATAAAAAGTTAAATAAGGCGACAGTATGCACCCCTGACGGATTTTGGTGGATTCTGTTTCTTTTTTGATGTTCAAAGTAAGGTCTTTCTGTTCACTTTCTTTGGTGACTTTATCCAAGAGATTTTGCAGGTCTTGTTGATTCCCAGTTTTATTTTCAACTTGAATCGCTGCTCCCTGCTGCCAGCATAGATGTTTTACAATCCTCAGGTTCAATCAAATGAATGCTGAACTGTATATTATTTTGATACTACAAAGTTTACACAGTGTAGCCAAGTTTTCTTTCTACAATTTGGTATCAAAAGGAGTGATTAATGATCATTAGTCTTGCATTGTACAAGGGGCGTTCAGAAAGTAATGCACCACTTCGTTTTTCTCAGGAGCTTTTTATTCAAAAAGCATGACATTTATACACAATATACATGGATATGTCATGTAAACATCGGTATTATTTAACATAATCCCAATCAACTTGTACAGGTTTATGCTAGCATGAAAAAAGTGCATGTATTCTTAGCCCGTACCAGATTTTCTCTTGATTACGTAGCCATTTCTTCGCTGCATGAATCACTCCTTCGTCATCTTCAAATTTTATCCCTCAGAGTGCATCTTTAAGTGGACCAAGCAGATGGAAATCAGAGGGTGCCAAATCAGGACTATAGGGTGGATGGGGTAGTACAGTCCAAGCCAATTTGGTGATTGTTTCCCGTGTTGCCAGACTTGTGTGAGGGCATGCATTATCATGAAGGAGAAGCAGGTCTGCTGGATTCTTGTGCAGCCGAACTCTGTGAAAACACTGAGTTTTTTTCAATGTTTTAATGTAAGCTTGCGAATTGATTGTCTCTCCTCTTGGCATAACATCCAAAAGAATCACACTTTCAATGTCTCAAAAGACAATGATCATGACCTTTGAAGCTGAAGGAGTTGTCTTGAATTTCTTTCTTCGTGGTGACTGTGGATGATGACACTCCACTGACTGTCTTTTTGTCTCAGGTTCAAAATGATGTGCCCAGGTTTCGTCACCTGTTACAATCTTAGCCAAAAAGTTCTCTCCCTCAGACTGAAATGCTCTAACAATTCAGAAGAAACTGCTTTCCTTTGCAATCGATGGTCATTTGTGAAACTTTGAGGAACCCATCTTGACAAACCTTAGAAAATCCGAGAGCTTTTATAACTGCATTTGCACTACCATTGCTGACTGACAGCTTTAAGGCCAAGTGTTGAGTAGTGATGCTCCCATCAGTAAGAATAATGCCCTCAGTGCATTTCAACATTTCTGCCTTGGTGGCTGTGGCAGGACGTCCACAGTGCGGCTGATTATGCAATTCCTTATTTCCACTTATTGATTCTTTGATTCTCTGAACCCAGCGACTGACTGTACTCCTACTGACTGCAAATCTTCCATACACATCACACAGATGCTTGTGAATGTTCACAACCATTTCCTTCTCTGCAACGAGAAATTCTATCACAATTTGCTGCTTATACCGCAAGTTGTAACACGATCCACTTCAACAGATATGGGCAGCCATATTCTTTGGCCGGTTGTGATGCAATATGGTTCACACAATCAGTACATGCCATATTTAAAGTGTGCAAAATTTCATGCTTCTAACTGGTTTTAAAACATAAATTTCCCATTTTTTTTGTAAGGCCACTGAACAAAGTCTAGATATTTTAATGTAACAATGGCAAATTATCTTCAGATTTCCAAAATATATTTAACATTTGCAGGATATTTTCATTCTATCACTACAGAATTACCCTTGGAAAGATATTTTCACCATATATTTAAAAATGGCAAGACATTTTCACAACATATTTAATCTGCATCCTTTTCTTCACTTTTCAACATAATCTCCATTTCTCTGTACACATTTTTCCCATTGCTCTGCAAGTTTGAAAATACCCTCCTGGTAGAATTTCGTTCCAGCTGACTGATGGCACAGACGCGCTGCTTTCTGGACGTTCTCTCCTGTGGGACCTAGCTAACACAAACTTTTCTATAGCCTAGGGTTTCAATCATTTCCTGTACTGCATTGTGTCCTATTCCAAGATTTACAGTGATTTCAGAAACTGTGACATGTCTGTTTTCTTTAATGATGTCATCAACCATTTCCACATTGCATTCAGTGGAGGCAGTTTGAGGATGACTACTGCGAGGCATATCTTGGATGCTCGTGTTTCCATCTTTGAAATGTTTCACCCACCTCCTAACACTGCTAGCACCCATACACACATCTCCATAAGCAAGTTGAAGTCTCTGGTGAATTTCAGCAGCAGGAATTTCCTCTTTAACAAGGAATTCAATAACAGCTCACTGACAAAATGAGACTTCAGTACCCGCCATTTTGTTTATGCTCCACATGGTCACATGACACATGATGGTGACATCATGTGACCTCCACATGAAGTGCAAAGGATACAGATTAAGATGATACAGTTATATTTTCTCTATCTATAAATTCTGACTTTCAAGAAATTTTTGATCACAACTGTATGACCCTCATACTTATATACTTCCAAGATCTTATATAAAGCACTAATGCCCTCTCTTAAATAAGAAGAAAATGATACAGTCAGTCATGATAACCGGGGCCATCACCTATTTTCAAGAAAAAGTCACTATGTGAAATATGTATAGAAGAACGTCATTATTATTTTTTTTTTCAGGCATTGATTCTGGGCTCAGATATTGATTCTGCTGTGCTTTCTTGAGATGTCTTCAAAAAACTTGTTTCTTTTGCTAGAATTGCTATGGGTCACAGGAGTATCCTCAATTCTTCTTATAGGGTATGTCGCACCGTCATTTCTGACTTGATGCAGGAGCAGGTTGGACAGTTTTCTATTTTTAATTAATTTTAACACAGATGACTTTTCACATTTTTCTCTGTTCTTAGTCTAAAAGTGGCCCTATCATTCCAAGGACACCTAGAGGATACAGTGATAGTGCCTGTATTTTCCTTGACTTGTTAGTGCATTAGAGCGCATTACCCTGGCAGTCTTTCCCACAAGGGGCTAAATACTCATATCTAGAGCAGGGTAACTATGGTGCCTCTGGCCAGAATCGAACTACTGACCTTCATCATGACAGACAAATGTGCTAACCAGTATACCACCTGGGTGCCCAGTCCTACATGCCCTCATGATTCACAAAATTTACATGCTATTTTAGACTTTTATTGCAGGCAGTGAAAGTAAATGATGTTACACTAAACAGTAGGTTTTTTTTTTGTTTTTTTTTTTCTGAATAGTACTGAACAGTAGTTTAGTAGATATTCATTAGTGTGAGACTGGGAGAATAACTTTTTTACATTTTTGTAGTCACTTTCTGTACTGAATGTGTAGATAAGAATGAAACACAAATGTTTTATTTTTTTTTCAGTTTTGTTATTTTAGTTTTAACTATGTTATATGTATAAATATTAGTACTAACTGATGCAGAATGTCAGGAACAGAGTGAAATTTGTGTGACAAAGGGTAGAATGTTAGATGGGCCTGTGTGCCTAATTCTCTATTCTTTGAAATTGAAGTTCCTTCATCTAAATAGGATTATTTGCTCTTTTTTCTATATAGATGTTGCTATTTGCCATTCTGTATGTAGTTATGGTCCTCTATTCATTTCTCTCTTTATTTTTTTCTTTAGCACTGCCCAAACCATAATATACTGTTCAAAAAAAGAAATGCAACAAATATGACGTTGCGATTTAAACTTTGCTGATCAGACAATGGCAAACTGCCTGAAACGTTCACTTGGACATCAACTTCATATGCTGACCTGAATTGTAATCAGCAGATGATTCACAAGCACAGAAAAGTGACATTAGTAAAAACAGCATTTTTGACAATAACTCATGACAGTTTCACAACAATCCCGTGAAACTTACTGAACACAGAATTCACTGACCTTGTTATTGAATGCCTATAAAAGACTGATACTCCTCAAATCAACTCATTTGAAAATTCAATGCGCAAGTATGGCTCATCTCACTACAGAACAACGACTCATCATCATTGGATGTTTACAAACTGGACAGTCACAAAGTGTAGTGGCCAAATGTGGTTAGAAGCACCATTAGTCGCCTTTGGAGACGATTTCAATAAAATGGCTCAGTTGCAGACCAGCCGCGCAGTGAAAGACCCATAGTCACAACTCCTGCCGAAGACCACTTCATACGGCAGTGTCACCTCAGGAATCAATTTGCATATGTGTCTTCGACAGTTCAGTCAATGACAGCAGCTCGTTAAATTTCAGATAAAACGGTCAGGAACTGGCTGCACAACGCTGGTCTTTGGGCCAGAAGACCCTACAGAGGTGCTGTTCTTACGGACCAGCACCGCCAGAACCGACTGCAGTGAGCAAACCAGCATTGTCAATGATTGGAGAAGGGTTTGGTTTAGTGATGAATCATTCTTTCTGGTCCAGCACCATGACAGACGGAGAAGAGTTTACCGCCGAGTCCATAAGCGCTATGACTAGAACTGAGTGGATAAGGCTCCTTCATGTGGTGGAGTTGTACTGGTCTGGGGGACAATCATCTTCATGGGAAGAAGTGACCTAGTGCAAATTGACGGATGCCTGAATGCCCAATGATACGTCACTGAAATTCTTTGTCCTCATGTCCTTCCACTTCTGGCTGCACCAGAGTCGATTTTTCAGCAGGATAACGCTCGACTTCATGTGGCACAATCCACCACCCAGTTCCTCACTGACAATAGTGTCCAGACCATTCCTTGGTCATCCATGTCATCAGACATGAACCCAAAAGAACACCTATGGGATGAACTCAACAGACAAGTCCACCAGTGAGAAGTGGCACCAAGCAATCTCTGACAGTTATCTCTTGCACTGTGAGAAGAGTTGGCAGCCATCCCACAACAACAGATCAAACAGCTAATCAGATCCCATGTCAAGGAGATGGTGTTCTCTGATATAGGACAGAGCAGACAATACACCTTACTGAAACAGAGGCCTCAGTCGCAAAGAATAAAAGTCCAAACCAAATTTAATGAACATCATTGCATTGTTAATGTCTTAAAGTTTCTTCATGCCAAGATTGAAACATTAACACTTTGTTGACCACATACGGGAAAATCCGTATTTCTGGTTTCCGTGCGTTGTTGACCGAAAGGCGGATTTGCCGTATTCGATGGTCGTCTTATTTAAACTGTTTCTAGCGTGTTATTTAAAGTAATTTTTGGTTGTTTGTATTTTTACTGCAAAGTTAATATAATAAAATATTGTTTTTAATCTTCGTAACTTAGAAATCTCGCGGGTTTAGCTGTCGGAAACACGTGTTTACGAGATCTCGCCAAGTCGACATTTTGTGCAAATGGTGGAGCACGTTACGCTCGATGTTACTGTGACAGTACAATGAATTATGCCCAGAATCTTTTGTCAGACTACCCTAGTAATGAATAAAAATCACTGTTTAATGATTCTAGTAATGAAATTGATGTGTTTCAAAGTGATTTCTGTGATGGCGATTGGATTAAAAATACGATAACTAGGCACAGTGTTGCTGTGTCAGAAGTGAAAATTCAAGAGACAGTGTGATTGTGAATCGAAGTCAGGATACAATTCTTCAACAGTAAGTATTTCACATTTTTTATGTGATATAGTTAGCAGTGATATAGGTGTGTGGAGTAACATTGATTCTACACCAGTTCTTGAAAAATTTCTAGGAAATTCTGGTGTTTCAGTGAATGTAAACAAACAAGACAGCATGGAGGAAATTTTCAGTACAGTGTTTGGCAATGATTTTTTAAAAACTGTTACCTCATCATGAAAATTTATACTGTGCACAGACACAACATATGAACAAACTACTGCCTTTTTGTCTGAAAATATAACACATTCAGACATTAACAAATTCTTTGGATTGATCATTTTGATGGGCCAGACTAGGAAGCCACACTGAACAACAGACCCTCTTCTGGAAACACCAATATTTTCAAAAACAATGAGCAGAGCTAAATTTGAGCATCTTCTGACACTTCTGCATTTCTCTGACAACTCTCAAACATTTCCAGAAACAAGTAGAATTAGCAAAATAAAACCTCTGCTGAATTATTTTTTGCCTAAATTTCAAGAGTTGTATAAACCGAAGCAGCAGCTTTCGACTGATGAAGGAAAGACGAAAAGACTTGTTCGCATGATATCAACAATGCACAACAGTGATTGTCTGGAATAGTAAATAATCATGTTCTGGTGAATCCTGAGGATGAAGGCACTAAAAAAGCATCATCTAGGAAGTGCAGAGTGTGCTTGGTCAATGAGAAAAAGAGTGAAACAAAATTTTTTTTGTCAAAGTTGTCAAGTTCCACTGCATTCAGATAGTTGTTTCACAAGATATCACACCCTCAAGAGGTACTAGAGGGTCTTGGGAGTCTGTCTACCAAGTTGGATTACATTCCCTAAAGGGTGAGTAGAGATATGCATGTTTTTCTAAGTTCACTCAAAAAAGTTCATTTTTCAGAAAAATGGCTGGGAACTGGGGGTTTTTCAGGGTAAATAACTGTGGTCAACAAAGTGTTAATTTCGTAAAATAAAATTTTGATACAAGTTTGAAATTTGGTGCCCATTACGACTACAGTAGTGTTGCGTTTCTTTTTTTGAACAGTTTTTTTTAACTTACTCTAGAAAACTCATTCTCTACTTCCAGCAGGTCAGGCCACAAGCCACCCCCGTTTTTCAGGGCTTTTGCCAGCACTGGACCACGTGCACTTTGCCAAAGTCCTCTTTCACAAGGGAGACAGAAGCACTTATGGACTTGCCTGACATGCAGTGATGATTATCATTTATGTAAACCCTAGGTTTTATGCATGGCTGACAGGGTGTTTTGTCCCGAGTCCCGAAACGGTATACTTTCACGATTTTGTAGAAGATTGTGCACAGCATGTCTTTCATCCATTATCAAATGTGCCCGTCATTTACCAGAGCATGACTTCCACACTTCTGTCAAGTTCTGTCCTTTTAAATTTATAACTCTACTTCTTTAAGTTACAGTGCTTCTTTCTGGTTTTTTTTTATCAGCATTCCTCTAATGAATAGCTTTACTGCTTCAAAGGAAATGTGTTACAAACAGAAAGCTTCCAATAACGAGAATGAAGACCCACAGCTGCACTACATACCCGTGGTTCCACTCGTGTAACAGACCATGCACAAATCTTCAGGTCTTGGGGGCTACGAAGACAAAACAATACATAAAACTAATAATATTTTGTTAAGAAGACAAAACAGTACATAAAACTAATAATATTTTATCAAATTTTCATTAATATTTTTTTAATCACCAGCAGTATTTTAATACTTCTATTTCTCTTTGTTCACCCACTATGATTCAGAATAAGTCTCATACTAATGGAACTGAGATGCACATATTTTATTTTCTCTTCATCTACTGGCAGGCATGCATGCAATGTAATCCAGTGTGCCTCACTGTGATGGCAGATATCTGTCTTCAGAGGCAATTTTCCTTAACACAGAGTGCTGAGATCCATTTTGAAACCTGGGAGGAAGAGTGATGATAGTGGAAATGGTCAACACTCTCTTCAATCCAAGATAAGTGTTGATGTTGATTTGACCACTTTCGCACTCACTTCTAATACTGACATGCCAAGATATATGACATTTTATGCTGTGCAATGCAGCTTGATGTGATCTTTTTTTCTTTTTTCAACTGTATGCAGTATATAAATTTTCATTTCATGTATGCTTTAAGTGCTTGTGCGGCACTGTAAATTCACAACAGACTATGCATTAAAAGTGGGTGGATTCTAGATAATGTACCCAGTCAATCCATCTGAAAAAAGTGTACCTGATCCTTCTGTCAGGAACTGTAAAGCAAGTTTAAGAGTGGACGCACCTCATCTCCTGAATCTGAGCCTTTGTAAAGTAAGAGATCCAACAATTCACAAATGTCTGGCATTAAATATGCTTCAGGGCTAATTTTCTGAATGCAACGTTTTAAATTCTACCCCGCTCACATCCCATCGACACTAATTTTTTTCCTTGCATACACTGATGTATGATTCATATGCCTATTTCTAACACAAGTAACTGTTTACCAACACTGTAGTTATTTACAGATAAGTGTGATGTAAAAAAAACACTAGCGGTCATGCCTCTCTACTGTTGTCCATGAACAAGACTCTCAAACATGCTCACCTAACTTTGTAGAAAATTATCAATAAACTTACATGTGCATCCACTGGTTTCTCTCGACCAAGTTTCTGATAGGGAAATTTAAAAAATAAAATAACTGTTTTACCCGTGCAGTTTCATATATTTTTTCTATGTTCTTTGGTATGATAGAAAAAAAAATATCTGCTAATGTTATAATGCTGATAGTACTTTCCTTAATCATGAATGCTATATGTTCATACCTATCGTATGACTGGTAATTTAATTTATGCTAAAACATAACTTTGCTGAAAATCTGATAGCAACCACCTGTGTCCTTTAATTACCTGGTTAGAACATGCTTAAATAAGCATTTTTTTGAAGACAGAAAGAGACCAGAAGACAGAGAAATCTGTTAACAAACTAAGAGATATGGGGGCAAATAAAAAGAAACTGAAAAGTTCCAAAGACCACGTACAACGGAAAGATAAAATAAATTAAGACAGGCCACATGACATATAACGAATAAACGAACTAAGCGCACGATTTCCCGATATCCTACAATTAAAATTACCACAAAAGTGGGATTTAAAAAAATACCATAAAAATGTAATGAACAAAATTACCATGAAAGTGGGATGAAAAGTTCATCTTATTTCCTGAAAACAATTGCAGCATCCTCTGATCTACGTGATCCAACCTAGATTTTACACTGCACTTGTTCAGAAGAAAACACAGGGATAAGAAGTCACAGGGTTGTTTTTTGATGGTCTCAGAAACTTGATGTAACCACCTCCATCCATCTCAAGGATTTGAAATCAGAATTTCTGAGTTCAGGTTATATAGGTGTCATGTACTCACAAGGTACTAAAGTAACCAATCAGAAATTGGACAGTGGCTCATACAAAGAAGTTAGATTACCAAGAACATTCAAACTTGGATTATGTGAATTAGAAAAAACAGTTTCATCATTTGAAGAATCAATTAAAAAAAAAAATCATTGCTGAGCCTAACAGCTTCTCAAGAACTAAACCTGCACTACTGCAATGCCTGCCCTCAGACTGCTGGAGAATAAGAAAATGAAAAATCTAATGCCCTTTCTAAATGAAAAATCTAATGCCCTTTCTAAACTAACAATCAATTTTATACAGAAACTACTGATAAAACAAAACAAACAAAAAACTCCATGACCAGTACTGAATGCTTTAGAAGAAATGTGTTAGCATAATTAAAGGAACCTGATCCAATCTATTAACTACAAAAATACAGACATGTTATGGCATTTCATCCAAGGAATCACCATTAATGACAGCTGAGTCATTGATATTTGCCCAAAAGGACTTTCACTAATGAATGTCCCAATTCAAAAATACACTGTAAAAAGAGTACCTGGTGCCTACAGATGCATATATCACATTTAGATGCAGGGATTGTTTTGAAGGGGAATATGGTGGGGGGGTAATGTCACAAAAAAAACTTGACAAAATCATGGACTTCCCTAGAAAGTGATCCAAAGTTATGATAACTAAAACTGAAACACTGATGTTGAATTAAATTTTAAAAAGTCAGCAGGAAACTATTACAGCAAGCAGAACAAGAACCCTCAACATACCACAGAGTCTTGTCTCTTCAAGTGTTTCTGCCTGTTAACATTCTGACACTTTAGGAAGATGGCACTGAGGGGTGTACGAGTTTTAAAATGTTATTTTCTGATATTTTTTTCTTCTTCTTCCCAGAGTTCACCTGCAACATGATATTAAATCTTGCAACAATAAGATTCTACCACAGAAGGCTGCGGTTAGTTGCAATGACTTATTTTTAAATCTCAGGATTTCTGAATAACAACTATTTAAAAAGAAAAACACAACTAAAAATGACTGAATACATCAATCTGTCAGTTAAAAGAAAAAAAAAAAACATGAACATTACAGATCCAATTCACCTCTACTTCATCCACATGAAGTAACCTCACTTCCAACTGTGCTGCCAATGACTTGTTTTCTTCACTCACTGGCTCGAACAAAATTAATATTTTTAAGAGGGGGAGATTGTTCAGTCGATTCAGCAGAATTTTAACCTTGGCATTGCTGTCACAGATTACTGTCGATAAACAGGCTGAAAATGTATAAGAAATTTTTTTGTATGAACTATAAATGACTGGAAAGTAATAAGAGTAAAACAGTATCTTAGATAATGAAAAGTACCCCACAGCAGACAGAGAAATGTTTTGCTTCTTTTTAACCTACTGCAAAAACACATGAGAATAATTATTGCAGGAAACTGCTGAAATTCTCTGTTATGCGCTCTAAAAAGACATCAACATTACTGCTACGAGTAATGGACGTCTGAAGGAAAAATTAAAAGAGGCTAACCAACAACACGCTGGTGAAGAATGTTAAGATGGAAAGCAATGCAGCATGAAACACAGCTGGGGCACTAAATAAAGACTGGCTGCAGATGACGCAAAGTGGAGAGAATTTGTCGCTGTCCTGTGAAATGCCACAAGGTGTTTATGATGCCAACTGTTTTGTCAACCACTTTCCAATGATTAGTATAGATGGTGATTGTATTAGCCGTTAGAAACTGCGACTGTTCTCCTATTTAACAGGACAATAAGATCAACTTTAAACTAATACTTGTGTTATTTTTGGTCACTCAACTACATAAAGAAACACCAAATTTATTATTTGGAGGGAAAAAAAAAACTTTCAGAGCTTAAAAAACTCATTCTACTTTACCTCGGTCAAAATATAACACATTAAACTCGATTCTTTACCAATTACTATATGGTAACCATAAAGACAAATGCCTTCTCAACAATGACATAGTGGGAAAAAACTGCATATCTTTCAGAAGTCCATGTCGTTCATTCATTTGCATGTCCCTTGCAGAACTTTGCCTCCCTAACAGCACTCCTGTAGGTCTCTCGGTAGTGAGCAAGATGGCCTGCTGCTGATGCATCCATTTGCAGATCACCAATGATGTCTTGCAGCCATCTTTGCCTTGGTCTTCCTCTCTTTCTTTTTCCCATTATGTACTCTTCCAAGACGGTCTTCTCTAGATTATCATGACATTTAATGTGTCCAAAATATTTCAGTCTTCTCTCTTTAATCCTCTTTACTAGCCAGCCTTCTTCAATATTAAGTTCTTGTAGTATGGATATATTTGTTCTTTTTTTGTGTCCATGATATTTGAATAACTCTTCTGTAGCATTTATATTCAAAGGCATTTATGTGTTTCTCAACTGTTTTGTTAAGTGTCCAAGTCTCACAGGCATATGTTGCGATGGGAAAGATGCATGCCTTTTAAAATCTTATTTTTGTGGTTCTGTCTGTTCCTCTCCACAGATTCTTTAGTTGTTTTACTTTCTGAAGAGCGATACATGTCCTTCTTTTAGTTTCCCTCATTGTATCTCCATTATTAGTTAGTAGTGATCCAAGATATTCAAAGCTCTCCACTTCTTCCAGTTTTTCCTCATTGATACATATTTCAGCTGCTTTGTTTGTTTTGTCAGTTGTCATCAATTTAGTTTTCTTTGCATTAAGATAGAGGTTTTGCCTTTGCTGTTCTTACGGACTGATATAATTAGTTTTTCCATTCTTTTGTGTTGTGGACAGTAATACCGTGTCATCAGCATATATAATCTCTGGTATTTCATAACCTCCAACTGTTACGGTATCATATTATTCTTTGTCTACATCTTCTCTAACATTCCTCATTATATTTTCAGCATATGAGTTAAATAATTAGGCGACAATATTCACCCTTGACGGACCCCTTGTTTTATGTCAAACCAAGTATAATTAAAGCGACAATATTCAACCCTGACGGACCCCTTGTTATGTCAAACCAAGTTGTTGTTTCACCATTTATTCTTACTGCTGCTCGTTGGTCTAGACACAGCAGTGATGTAATTATTTTTTTAATTGTATCAGATGTGTGGAAATCCCATTTTTTCCCATTATTTCCCAAAGTTTCTGGTGTTGTACACAATCAAATGCCTTCAAATAGTCCATGTGCTAACACTGAATAATAAAACAGGAAAAAAGGTTAGGCTAGTAAAGACAGAAGAATAGAAAGAGTGTGTGAAAGAACTCACTTACTCATTTCTTTAGACTCCATATTAACAAACAATTAAAAACCATTAGATATATAGCTTCTTATGAAAATAATGCTACAGCCTCCCTGATCATACCTTGGTTAATGATAAAATTGCATGCCTCCTCTCCCAATGTGTCATACAGAGGAACACCAGTAAAGGAGTTGCGGTAAAATGCTTGGTCAGCAATTACATACTGTGGAGGTTAATGCATCATTATCTTTAACTGTGTAAAGAGATTAACATTATCTTAACCCTTATGCAGAGATTCTCAAATCATTATCTATAACCGTGTTCAGAGGTTAATATACAATCCTTAAATGTATGTAGGCATAATTACTATTACCTTTAACTGCATTACAGGATTAATTCATCATTATGAAGTAAACTTATTAAAATCTTTCAATGTTAAGTCAAAGTTAAGTCTTAAAGTTACAATTTAAGTCATATATATTTTACTACAGAATGCAAATGCTGCCCAGAAAATCTTTACAAAATACTAAACTTAAGGAAACCATGTGCATTTCCAAGTTACATGGTGTTCCAAAAAATAATTTCTGTGTATAAAATCCTGAATTTCTGCTGTAATACTTCTCTAACATTTATGTTGTAATACTTCTCAACATTTAAACACATAACCTTGCTAAGAGTACTAAAGAGATGCTTCAGTTGTCAAGTTTTAATTAAAACAGAAATCAAACGGTAGCAGCAACCACTGAATAATGAAATATTTGAAGAAAAAAAGTGTACCATTCATTTATTGTATAACGTTAGATACAGCTCTCTACTGGTACTCAAGGAAACAAGTGCAGCCTTTCTAATGGAGCAGGGATGGCTACAGCTCTAAAGAAACACTGCGCGCCCTGTGCTTTAAAAAGAGACTTAAAAGAAAAAAAAAACAAAACCAGCCACCATAATCTACTCCCGATTCGATGTGATCTTGTACTTTACACTTTACCGCATTGCCTGCAAAGAATTCTGCTCGCAGTTCCAGCTGAGTCAGGACAACGACAGCAACAACAAGCAGTTACAATGCAATAAAGTGGTCACAAACATAGACGGCCACCATCAAGTATATCTGTCACGATCCCACTGACCTCTGGTCTATTCTGTGAATATATGCCCACTCTAGTGTCATTCTTCTGCGGCAAGCCCAGGCTGACAAGACCTGCACCAAAATCTGTTGCTCTCACATTAACCTGCAAGAAAAATTCTCATCTGTCTCAGACAAAATATCAATTTGAATAGTCTATGGATATAAAACTTTGGAATATCACAGTGGATATAAACTAATTTGGACAGATATTTAGATTATGAACATTCATCTTCTCATTACCTTCAAAATTCTCTCTGATAACAGTCATTCTCTGTGAGAACTAAGGCTCCCAGATAATACATATAAAATGAGTAAGAAAACTGTTCATTAGAAAGAAAAAAAGGACATAAAATCCTGATGATGACTCCAGTTTTCACGTCTTGAAATACAGTGATTTTACATTTGTTCATACATTCAATAACTGTTACTATCGTTGTGCTTCAGACAAGTCAATACCCCAATTTCTTCAGCAAAGCAGCATCTCAGAACAACGCACATACTCCATAGCCCCCACTGTTAACCTTGATGAATTAAAGCAGTGTTGGACTGGAGCAGACTCTAAGACATACAGTACAAGGAGCTGCACTGATACTGATTTGGCCATCACAGAATTTTCATCCAGTCTGTTCTTGTATAAGGACAGAATGGGATGTTGGGGTAGATTCATTCATTTGCATGTCCCTTGCGGAACTTTGCCTCCCTAACAGCACTACTGTAGGCCTCTCAGTTGTGAGCAAGATGGCCTGCTGCTGATGCACCCATTTGCAATCACACATCTTCAACTGGTCTTCCTCTCTTTCTTTTTCCCATTATGTACCCATCCAAGATGGTCTTCTCTAGATTATCATGACATTTAATGTGTCCAAAATATTTAAGTTTTCTCTCTTTAAATCCTCTTTACTAGCCAGCCTTCTTCAATATTAAGTTCTTGTAGTATGGATATATTTATTCTTTTTTGTGTCCATGATATTTGAAGAACTCTCTGTAGCATTTACATTCAAAGGCATTTATGTGTTTCTCAGCTGTTTTGTTAAGTGTCCAGATCTCACAGGCATATGTTGCAATGGGAAAAATGCATCCCCTTAAAAATCTTATTTTTGTAGTTTTGTCTGTTCCTCTCCACAGATTCTTTAGTTGTTTTACTTTCTGAAGAGTGATACATGTTCTCCTTTTAATTTCCATCACTGTATCTCATTATTAATTAGTAGTAATCCAAGACATTCAAAACTCTCCACTTCTTCAAATTTTTCCTCACCGATACATATTTCAGTTGCCTTGCTTGTTCTGTCAATTGTTATCAATTTAGTTTTATTAGCATTAAGATAGAGGTTTTGCTCTTTGCTGTTCTTACGGACTGACATAATTAGTTTTCCCATTCCTTTCTGTGTTGTGGGCAGTAATACTGTGTCATCAGAGATGGACATTATTTCTTATCTCTACAACACTGGACACTGCTAAATGAAAAAAAAAAAAAAACTAGCTCAGTGCTTCTAACAACAGACAATAATGATAATAGCAGATGATGATAGCTGAATATCATGACTTTAGAAGACAGCATTGTACCCTCCCAGCAAAGCTGTAACGATATGTTTCTCATGAAGCTCAACTACAATGGGAACCCTGCCATATTGGTCAGGCTATTCTGGTAAGCACTGTTGCTAGGTAGCTCTGCAAGGAAGACAGGCAAGGTCTTGGCTGGTTATGAGTCACCTGGTTGCTTCTGCTCCCCCAGTGATCATTACTAATAGGATTGTATTCAACTTCATAATTCCCCAACATTCTAAAAACAGAACTTTACCTCATTCTTTCTGAAAAAAAAACTGTTTTACCCTCAGGTTTAAAAAAAAAATCATTTGTCATGTATTTCTCAGACAAATTTTAACATTTGGACACTCTAAGCCCATCCCTGAAGTTGCTCAGAATGCATTTCATCTCAACATACTTTATTATTAATTATATACATGAAAAAAAAATCATTTTGATTAGCTCATAAATTATAATAATTTCCAACATTTTAAAAAATAAATTTCTCATAAAAATCTGAAAACAAGAAAGGAAAAAAAAATGTCTAAAGAAAACAAATTATGGAAAAATGAAGAAGCAAATAAAGTGTATTATTCAGTAGCTCTTCACTTTCTCAAACTAGTTATAAAAGGGGTGAATGACTATTTTTGACTAAAGCTATACAATTTTTAAAACTGGTTATGAAAGGGTTAAAAAATGTTATTTTTTTAAACTACCTCTTTGTATGTCATCCACTGATATGGTTTGTCTGGTGAGGGTTTCCATCCAAGGCAAGGTTTGTCACCTTGTGAGAAAAAAAAAAGAGAGAAATCATGACTATTAATACAGGTTACAAAAGATGAAATCTGAATATCTTATTCAAACAAAGCTGTATCATGTACAAAAGTTTCCAAATACTGCCACAGAGAGCAGAAACAATGATAAGATCTCAACATTAATTAAATGCGCAAAAGATAGGAACAGAGAAAAAAAACCTCTTGACAGTGAAGTCCAGCTTCTGGCCATATTATGATGGAACTGTTTAAAAACAGAATGATATAACTACATTATCTCAGGAATATTAAACAGAATGATGTAAATACACTATCTCTGGAATATTAAACTATAACTGTTTGATGAATAGTACGATGCCATAACAACTGGAGGTTATGAAATACCAGAGATTAGATATGCTGATGACACAGTGTTACTGTCCACAACACAAAAAAGGAATGGAAAAACTAATTACGTCAGTCCGTAAGAACAGCGAAGAGCAGAACCTCTATCTTAATGCAAAGAAAACTAAATTGATGACAACTGACAAAACAAACAAGGCAGCTGAAATATATATAAATGAGGAAAAATTGGATGAAGTGGAGAGTTTTGAATATCTTGGATCACTACTAACTAATAATGGAGATACAACGAGGGAAATTAAAAGGAGAACATCTATCACTCTTCAGAAAGTAAAACAACTAAAGAATCTGTGGAGAGGAGCAGACGGAACTACAAAAATAAGATTTTTAAGGGCATGCATCTTTCCATCGCAACATATGCCTGTGAGACCTGGACACTTAACAAAACAGCTGAGAAACACATAAATGCCTTTGAATGTAAATGCTACAGAAGAGTTCTTCAAATATCATGGACACAAAAAAAGAACAAATATATCCATACTACAAGAACTTAATATTGAAGAAGGCTGGCTAGTAAAGAGGATTAAAGAGAGAAAACTTAAATATTTTGGACACATTAAACGTCATGATAATCTAGAGAAGACCGTACTGGAAG
The DNA here is from genome assembly GCA_009760885.1 of Achatina immaculata. Classification (NCBI taxonomy): domain Eukaryota; kingdom Metazoa; phylum Mollusca; class Gastropoda; order Stylommatophora; family Achatinidae; genus Lissachatina; species Lissachatina immaculata. The sequence goes on along the minus strand of CM019697.1, from coordinate 19,860,728 downwards.
GATACATAATGGGAAAAAGAAAAAAAAGGAAGACCAAAATGAAGATGGCTGCAAGACATCGTTGACGATCTGCAAATGGATGCAGCAGCAGCAGGCCATCTTCCTCACAACCGAGAGGCCTACAGGAGTGCTGTTTGGGAGGCAAAATTCCGCAGGGGACATGCAAATGAATGAATGAACTGTTGGATGGACAAATCTTGTCAGTCTTTTACAAATGTTTTATCTAAGACAGAAGATTGCTCGGTATATCCTTCATATGCAAAACTACAGAAATGTCTCCAGAAACAAGTACAGAGAAAGCTTGAAAATGAAAATCATAAAAAGGTGCTTGTAAAAAACTGTATTAATTTAGTTTTGCACTTTTTAGCTCGCTGAAAATGGAAATGATGGAGGCTAATGTACAGATAATAGTGGATCCTCAGAAAAATATGCCCTAAAAAGTATATATTTTTATTAATACTACTAATAACAGAATATTAAATATAATCTAATATTATATTACACTGAAATACTAATAATAAAGATTTTTTAGACAACAAAGCAAGAACAACTTTATTCATTAAAGAGCACACAGTTTTAACATTCTGGTTTATGTCTTGATCATACAGAAAGACACAGGACATAGGAAAAGAAAAGAGAAAATCTAAATTAACATGTATATATGACATATAACAAATAAGAAAGACAAGGGAGCACCTATCTGTGACTTATATTAAGCTATCCGTGACAGTCCAATATTTTGTTATCACAGCTTCACCGTAGTGGCTTTACATACATTTATATATTCAGTTTTATATACTATACCCAAACAAATCATTCGTATGTTACTAATAGGCACTTGTCCATCATTCATTATGAATCTACTGTTACATGATCTCCCTGAAATATGGATACAGTTTCAGATCTCTGCTTCAGAGTGTAATTCTTGTGCTACAAATTCATAGCAAAATATTGTCCAGGTGAGAGTCAGTGTACTGGAACTTCCTCTCAAAACATTACACTCACACACATGCAAGAAATGAAACATTTGATCTATGTATCATATCATTAAAATTGACACAAATGAATAAAACAAAAAGGCAAAAAAACTTTTACTTATAAAGTTACAATTTTTTTTCAAAACAGTCTCCTGTACCTAACATATTTCTGTCAATATATATGTCAGTCTGAAGAATCCAACATTGGAGAGGAAAAAAGAAACAAACTAAAAAAGCAAAACAAACCAGGATGTTTTGAGACCATTAACACAATGATGAAATCTCCACACTCTGTTATCTGTAACTTCATTACCAAAGCTGAAGAGGACCTGTATGAAGTTTCAGATACCATTTGTATGAAACAATGCATGACAATCTTATGAATTACTTAAATCTTTAAACAATGTCAGTGGAAGCAACTCTTTCAGCAGTGAGAAAATAGTATTACACTGTTCCAACAGGATACAGCTTTAACTAAAACTGAGTAGAAGCTAAAAGAGTTTCAGAATAATGGACCTATGCAACAGTCCAGAAGTGGTTCTATAATTACTGCATGTATCCACTCTTACAAAATATTCAAGAAGAAGCAAAGCTTTAGCTGTGCTTGCGTATGTGGACATCTTACCTGAAATGCTGAGCCCTCTCTGGAAACTGTCATAAATAGTTCTGACTTCATCAAAATAAGTATAAACTAGCTTCTGGTCCTCACACATACATGATATTCGTGCACCCTCTGGGCCCTGCAATGAAATTATATCATGATGATTTCTTTTAACTTTTGCATTCTGAAAGTACTGCATTCATATGAGGGGGGAAAACTGTATTCATTGGTATACTGGATTGTGAGTGTGAAGTGAATGTTGACTGATCCACTGCATGTTATCACAGCCAACTGTTAAACAAATATCTTGATATATAATTACCTTAGGACAAGACAGGACTCAGCTGCATTAATATAAGAATGAATATCAAATTCACTGAACAAACAGCAAGGAACATTTTTTTAAGTGACAGACTTGAACAACTGAATAGTTATCTTCAGCCTTGTGAAGAGGTTATAAACCAACAACTCACAGACCTCAGGGAGTCATGACCCATCCCCTTAGAGCATCAGAAATTTAAAGGGCTGAAAGGCGTAGATAGGAGGGAGTGGGGTGTGTGTGTGTGTTTGTGTATACTTCTCTATGATATGAAGAGTTATGTTGTTTTGCTCTCTACAACAGTGTTTCCTGCCTGAGTCAAACACAAATACAGCTGCTTTTTTTTTTTTAAAATCATTTAGCAGGGTGTCTGAGTGGCACTGGTCTCTCATGGTGAAGGTCGAGGATTCAAATCTGCCCAGACACGCCCCAGTCACCCAGCTGTAGAAATGAGTACCTGACTTCTTCTGGAATTAGGGAAGAAAAGGCGGCCACATGTGACGTTGACCGCATCATCCTCTAGTGTGCTGACAGGTCAGGGAAAGTATGGGCACTAACACCATATCCCTATGTGGCTTTAAGGCATGACAGGGTTACCGTTACCTTTTTTACCTTTACCTTAGCTGATGTAGGAGGGTGGCTCTGGCAAGTATGGCCACCTTCACACAGAACATGACAATCTCTACCTTGTCTACCATACAAAGGCAGAACAATACTTTTGTTTCTAGGAGTACAGTGAAGAAGAGACTTGAAAGTGTAAGTTATATGTCAAGCATAATATATTAATACATTGCCAAATTAAATCGGTCTTGAATTTAAAAAGATCTTGATTTTGCTGATGACATAACTCTTATCAGTAATAATGAGAATTCCATGCAAGAAAAAACAGATAGCCTGTCTTCAATGGCTAGCAAAATATGACTTGAAATTAACAAGGACAAAACAAAAATAATGAAAATTCCCATTAATCAAAATGGAAAAATACACATAGAAGGGACAGATATTGAAGAAGTCAATCAATTTGCATACCTTGGCAGTTACATAGACCAGGATGGTGTCACTAGAAAGGAAGTTAGGATCAGAATTGCAAAAGCAGCATCAATCTTCAAGAATCTTGAGAACATATGGAATTCAAAAGTTATAAGCACAAAAACCAAGTTAAGACTATTCAATTCAAACGTAATATCCACCCTCATTTATGCATGTGAAAGCTAGAAAACAACTAAAGAAATAGAAAAGAAATTAGACTCTTTTGAAAACAAATGCCTAAGGAAAATACTCTGCATCAAGTGGAACGAATTCAAGAACAATGCAGAGATAAGACAGATGACTGAACAACAACCAGTCTCATGGGTGATCAGGAAAAGGAGATGGACATATGTTGGTCACTTGATGAGAAGAAATGATCAGAGAATCCCAAAACAAGCTATCAAGTGGAACATAACAGGCCGAAAAAAAAGGGGCAGACCGCGTGAAACTCTGAAGAGGACATTGTTAAGAGAGGACAAATTAACAGGCATAAAATCCCTTGATGAGGTTGAAAGACTCGTCAAAGACAGGAAAAATTGGCGAACTACTTTGCGAGCCCTATGTGACGTTTAACTCCACGGGAAGGATATAAGATATATAAGATAAGAAATGAAATAACATTCTAAATTCAGGCCTAAAATACCCATTAAAGCAAGCAATAACGAGCAAAAATTCCATGTCACTCACTACCATATTCACTCATTCTCACGTTTATTTACTACAACATTCACTGACACTGACACTCTCACTTTCTATTCTCCTTATCTTTCTCCTCTCTTTCTCTCTGAGGGAGAGGAAAAGAGAGAGAGAGAGAGAGATAGAGTGAGTGAATACGTGTAGGAGGGATTCCTGGCAGGATTTCAACCAGAGGTCTTGGACTGACAGAAAAGTTGTAAACTTTCCAGCGACTCAGCTCTTCCTTGCCTGTAATTTTGCAATTGCTTATACAGCACTTATAAACATTAAATAATCCTCGATGTTGGGAAACCGCAGGTAAATGTAAAACACATTTAATGTATGACAGAAATCGGCATTTGTCACTATATATCATGAGGTTAGTCACTGCATATGAAATGTAACACTGTCTATTCTAAGCACCATACACAAAAACTAAAGTTTAAAAAAAAAATGTAGAATTTCATTTAAAAACATGAACAATTCATCAAAGTGTCAGATAGATGGGTAGCTGTCAAAGATCTGTATGCTGAAGGAGATACTGTAAGGAGCTAGATTCATTCCCTTCCTCCCACTCACCCATCCACCCAAAACACCTACCTATTTACCTACCTACATATCTCCCTATCTAACTCAAATTTTAAACAATAAAGCACGTAAGGCTATAGAAATAAGCCGAAACTATGAAATATTTATATCTGTGTACTGACATTTCGTTAATCATGTACTCTGAAAACATTAATGACTAACTGCCATGTGCCAGACAATGAAGAAAAGACCACGATGAGGAGGTGAAAAACTGATGAAACTAGGACTGACAGCATAAAGTAAGCTAGTGGTATCATGCAGATACTGACTGTCGACTGCGAGAAGAAGAAAGAATTTTCTGCTGTCCCACAAGAAACCCACAAGACACAGTGGCTGGTAACAGTTTCGTCGATAGCCCTCCAAGGGCATGGATAGATACTTATTTCAGATACTGTATTTTTTAACGAAAGCAAATGAAGGCCATACAGTAACCCCCTTTTATGTTAAAAGACAAACTTGCTAATTTTCATGTCTGCAAACAGTGGCGGATGATCCACAAGACTGAACAAGTGTAAGGGACCCGAAGTCAATTTAAAAAAACAGAAAGGAAAAAAAAAAGGTCTGCAAACACAGATTATTGTTTTAAGTGAGAGTCACATAGTATAACTGTTATTGCTTGTCTAAATGTATAAACTAGGAAAAAAGTAGGAGCAGCTTTATTACTTAACAAATACAAAGTTGTGACGTTTCGGCGTGAGCCTTTATTATACAAAAACATATAGGACAAAAAATAGAGAGAAGAGATAAAATATAGATTCACATGAGCGCTATATAAAAAAAAAAATTAATAATGAATAGAGCACTCAGCTGTAACTGTAAGATGTGGCTTGTCCCACACTGTGTCAGAAATGGGCATGGTAGCCCAGAGAGACTGCTTAAATGGAGACCTGTGATGTGTGGTCGGTGGGTCGTAACTGGGGAAACCGTGGAGGGGAGAGAGTGGTACAATGTTAACCTAGCCAGTGGAAGGTGAAATAGACAATTATGGTTAGGGTAATGGGGTTGTAATGTGATGCTGTGAGGAGGTTCTGAACTATGTGTAACAAGTGAGAAGGGAGTGGAGCTTAGGGTAGAGAGATTATAATTGTTGAAGAGGAGAATGTTAGGTGTAGCTGAACCCGTGTGGTTCCAGTGTCCCATAATTCTGAATGTAGTGGTTCTCAAGCGCTAGGCAGCTTGTGTCATCTGCGTGACAATGTTTAATGGCTGTTACCAGAAAATCAGATTTGCCTGTGGCTGGGGCCATTGAAATGATCTGGGGCTTGTTTTGAAACATGCTGGGTGATATCTTACAGATATTTCTGCATGTGGTCCCCTAATCTGAGGCCAGTCTCACCAGCGTACATTATCCTGCATCTTTTGCATAAGATGACATATATCACATTACAGGACTCGCATGTGAATCCCTCATGAACAGTGAGGATAATTTTGGGAAAGGTGAACGTTTTCATTTCCCAGACTACAGGGCAGGTAATGCAGCAACATTTTCTCTGATCCACCCCTTTTGGACATCCTCGTCTACAGCCACGTGAAGCGGGGCCTTACATATGTTGGTACCAGAAAATATAATCGCCCCAGCTGTGTTACCTGCCCTGTAGTCTGTACTATGCCCATTTCTGACCCACATTGTCGGACAAGCCACATCTTACAGTTACAGCTAAGTGCTCTATTCATTATTATAATTTTTTTTTAAATATAGCATTCATGTGAATCTATACTTTATCTCCTCTCTCTATTTCTTCGTCCTGTATGTTTTTGTATGATTAAGGCTCACGCCGAAATGTCACAACTTTGTAACTGTTAAGTAATAAAGCTGCTCCTACTTGTTTTCCTAGTTTATACATTTTGATATCACAGCTTTACTGCAGTGCTTCGTGTATAATTGTATACTTATACACTAATTATTACTGCTTGCCTAGTACGTTAAGTTATCCAATGACATATCAGATGTGTTTGGTCTGTGTAATATAAAGTCATAAACTAATGGAGAGATCACAGTTAGTGAGGAATCAGGCCATATTTGATGAGATTGGCGGTATATAGGCTGGGGGGGGGGGTGTACAGGGTGGCGTGAGATGAAGGCTCCTTACTACGTCTAGCCTAAGACCCCGAGTGGTGGTTAATTCTCTACTGTCTGCTAACAGAAGTCTCGCTGAAAATCATCCTTCGTCCCTAAGTCTAGATCTAACCGGCTGCTCCTTGATACTTATGAACATATTTTCGACATACTGGTATTTGGTAACTTTGGCAGGTGAATTCTGTAAAAACTGGAAGATTTTTATTTTCAACACACGGGACTGCCCGAAGCATCTCTGCCACAGGTTTATTTACAACCGTCATTGACAGAAATAAACCGATCTTTGCTTCTGACCTCTCACACAGAAAGAAAACAACAACATGGCGGCTACTGAAAACTGTACCAAATGTCGCAATTTGATTCACATCGTCGCCCGTCTAGTGAGGAAAACATCAAGTCACTTAAGTACATCATTCTACTTCCTCAGTATCACTGGTAATCTACAGGCATTTTGTTCCCTGTTATCGATTGCTTGTCATCCATAAAAAAGATATTTTATATTTTGTTTTACCTACACAAACATCTGTTCTTACTTTTTTTTAAATGAAAATTCTTCACAACACCCCCCCCCCCAACTGTTTAGCAAGTTTTTTTCGTTAGGTTCTTACTTATATATAGAATATTACGATGCCATAACAACTGGAGTTTATGAAATACCAGAGATTAAAAACTAATTATGTCAGTCAGTAAGAACAGTGAAGAGCAAACCTCTATCTTAGTGCGAAGAAAACTAAATTGATGACAACTGGCAAAACAAACAAGGCAGCTGAAATATATATCAATGAGGAAAAATTCGAAGAAGTGGAGTTTTGAATATATTGGATCACTACTAACTAATAACTGAGATACAATGAGGGAAATTAAAAGAAGGACATGTATCGCTCTTCAGAAAGTAAAACAACTAAAGAATCTGTGGAGAGGAACAGGCAGAACTACAAAAATAAGATTTTTAAAGGCATGCATCTTTCCCATCGCAACATATACCTGAGAGACCTGGACACTTAACAAAACAGCTGAGAAACACATACGTCGTAAATACCTTTGAATGTAAATGCTACAGAAGAGTTCTTTAAATATCATGGACACAAAAAAAAAGAAAAAATATATCCATACTACATGAACGTAATATTGAAGAAGGCTGGCTAGTAAAGAGGATTAAACTAAGAAAACTGAAATATTTCGCACATAATAAAAATGTCATGATAAACTAGAGAAGACCGTCTTAGAAGGATAAATAATGGGAAAAAGAAAGAGAGGAAGACCAAGGTGAATATGGTCGCAAGACATCGTTGATGATCTGCAAATGGATGCATCAGTAGCAGGGCATCTTGCTCACAACCGAGAGGCCTACAGGAGAGCTGTTAAGGAGGCAAAGTTCCGCAAGGGACATGCAAATGATCGACTGATATATTCATAAATGTTTGTCCTTTCTCAGACATCTTACGATAACTTTCTCTTCTACCCTGTGCGTGGTTATATCTGCAGCCCTGCCTCTTGACACTAAACTTTGTAGTTTCTGTATAGAACCGTAGAGCCTGGTTTCTTGTCTCGCTTCAATGAAGCAGTAAGTGCGGCTCGGTATTTCGTAGATGGTTCAGTCTCCCCCCCCCCCCCCCCACCTAATCCCGGGAACTCCGGCTCATATAAATGAGATATATTTATTAGTAATTCCGATATATACTTTTATTTTATTTAAGTGTACTATGTTCTGTATTTCTATGCATTTTCCACGTTAATACTCCAATAAATGTATATATTTGCAATGTTAACATTTGTGTATGTATATGCAATGTTAACACTTGTGTATGTATTTGCAATGTTAATGTTTGTGTATGTATTTGCAATGTTAACACTTCTTTACGCATGTTCGATGTCTATTTATTTGCGTCACTAAGTTTCTTCGACTCACTGGACGAGAGTGGATTTTCCATAATAGACTGTACGTGCCACGAGTTTTTAATTTTTCACGTAGTACAGTAGTTTCTGGTGTTAAGAGTTTTCAATGTCACGAGTGACGCAGGTGAACGAAATAAGCTTGCCAGTCAGCCAGACAAACATACAGATTCTTTTTTTTTTCCCCATTACCGGTCCACTGAAATTGTAAGACTTCTTACTGTAAATTCACAAATATTTTTTTAAAGAGCATTCTGTACTTATTAATGTAAGACTACTTATTTTAAAGAACGTGTACAAATTACAAAGCCACTTTTGCTTATTTCTATGCTTTTAAAAATACTTGATTACTGACTGTAAAGTATTGTATACTCACCCTTGTGAAATTCTCTTATGTCCATTTCAATTTCCGATATGGCTGTTGCTACGGAATTCAGTTGGAAAGCGATGACTATAAATGCGCGCACGTGTGTGTGTGTATGTATATGTGTGTGTATGTATTTGTGGCACATTTCCAAAACACAGAACAAGACAAACAAAGAATTTCAGGAACAAGAGACACTGACGATTAGAAAACAAAATGAAGATCATCAAAAACGACAACTAAAGTGACCCGGGTATCTTAGCTGTTTCTGCTCAATGAACAGACAGCATTTCTAAACGATCACCGCCGTGCACAGACCTCCACTCGTGCCGTACGCCAGTGCTTCCCATCCTTTTTACACACAAAGGACCATTCTTCCAACCACACATAGTAGCAGACGAAATATTGTAATGACTTAACTTTATGGCACTTAAGAACAAGTCAATAACGTAGGCACTGTTCGAAGTGGGAGGAAAACAGAAGGTCTAGAGTCAATAAGTCGATAGAAAATGAGCATCTATGAATGATTTTGAACTGGATAGCAGAAACGTGTCAGTCGGCGTCGAAAACTTGGCGTCCGGATTCCATAGCCATTTTCATTGCCATGTCAGCAAATACCTGAAGATAGTGTCACCAGGGCTTCCCTTTACTCTTTCTTTACCCAACTCATACTGTAAGTTTCTTGCTACACATTTACTTCATGTTTCTTGCTACACATTTACTTCATGTTTCTTGCTACACATTTACTTTATGTTTCTTGCTACACATTTACTGTATGTTTCTTGCTACACATTTACTTCATATTTCTTGCTACACATTTACTTTATGTTTCTTGCTACACATTTACTTCATATTTCTTGCTACACATTTACTTTATGTTTCTTGCTACACATTTACTTCATATTTCTTGCTACACATTTACTTCATATTTCTTGCTACACATTTACTTTTTGTTTCTTGCTACACATTTACTTTATGTTTCTTGCTACACATTTACTTTATGTTTCTTGCTACACATTTACTTCATATTTCTTGCTACACATTTACTTTTTGTTTCTTGCTACACATTTAAGAAAGTTCTGCATATTACACGTGTGCTAAAAACCTTCCTTGACATGAAATATCGACTTGTGGTCTTACTGACATTCACGAAAAATAACAAATCAATAACCTATTATTTACAACGTACCTTTACGTTTATTACGTAAAACGTAATAATAGCTCAAATCTCCCTCTAGCCGAAGACGAACACGGTATCGATCCCATGCTCCAAGAAGCAACACGATTTCCCTATAATGTAAGATGCCTGTTGTGGCTATTATTATAAGTGTCACTGGAGGCAATAATTTCCAAAAGCCAGCGCGTCAAAAGTGCCGGATCGTGAGATTTCTCTAACTACACAGGATGCTTCTGAATAAGGCTTCGCCAAATTAGAAAGATGTTAATACTATATAAAATATAGAAATATAATACTATATAATACAATCTAAAACAGCTCGCAAGCAGGTGTAGGGCAGGTTTCAAAAGCTAACAGAAAAACCATAAACAAATAAACAAACACAGACACAAACAGACAGAGGACTACTGTCATAACTTCCAACGGTCATAAACAAACCAACAGAATGACTACTGTGATAACTTCCAACAACAATCATGCAAATGTACTGAAATCGTATCACTAAATGAACAGTTTCGGCCTACACATTTCCTAACATACTCCGGCAAAAGAAACATATTTTAACATGCATCATGAAGTGTAAGAACATTTTATAAGCCCGATAGTCTGGATGAGATGGACAAGTGCAGACAAATTAGTCAACTTAGGGCAACATACTGTAACATTCTGACGAGGAGATAAAAGCACGAAAGAATGATTTTGGAATATATCAGATCAAGTAAAGCTTAAGTGAACACTAGCTCCAACAGAAGTCCTATCGTGACTAGGCAGTTTTTCAACTTCCTGAAGTTGGTGGTCCGCAATGAACAATTGTTAACAGCAAAACTGGACAGTCTACTCCAAAACTCAGGGTTAGCAAAGAGACACTACCGATCGCGTGTGTACAATTCGCTCTAATGCGATAGATAGGGTAGGAACAGATAGAAACGGGGAGAAAATTCTCCCTATAAACTCGTCTTGCACACATCATTATCTCCCTTAATTTACTGCCCTGCCGAAGCTGACCAAGACCCTGTCGCACCTCTCTGTGGTACCCCCAGTAACAGGCCCAGTCTGGCTAACGGGGCAGGGATTGCCATAGCACACATGGTGGTGGAGTCTGCTAAAGAAGCATTGCACATCCCCTGCTTTTTAGCTGTACTCCGGAACTGAAAAAATAGCTGCCATAACTCGGTCCCACGCCGATACGATGCTTGCTTCAACACCTTGCTTCAACCAACTCATCGGCTGCAAAGAACAACATCCCGCAGTTACAGATATATATATATATATATGACTGTTAGAGAATAGTATCTATAGAGAATATGTTAGCAGTTGATGAGTGATTCCAAAACTTTTTACAATGTCGTACAGTGGACCCACTGAAGCCAATGATTAACTCCTCTCTCTCTCTCTCTCTCTCTCTTTCTTCCTCTCTCCACACACATAACCCACTTTACTACTTAGTATTAAGCAAACATTCTGAGACGTCTAGTATTTTACGTAATGTAGACTAGCTTCGCGGGCCCCCCATAAGTTCGCAGCCCAGTTTGGTAACCGCTGAAGTAGATAAATGAAAGACAAAGGAAGTAATGGATCGACCCTCATTTTATATCGAACTTAAAACTGAAAAACCCTCATTGCTGTCTTATAAAGCAGGACTTTTGAACGCGGATTCCGTATCCGATCAGCAGAGATCGTGACTGAAAATTTTACCCGAAACCTTAGGGCTTAGATACATGCTTTTATTTTTGTCAAAGAAAGTAGGTCGATTTTTTTTTTTGGGGGGGGGGGGCGGCCTTACTCTTGCACATGTAAGATACTGCAAGCCATACCCGATTAAGATTTTGTATGTGATACATTTTTTTATTCTTTTCGGCGGTGTCAGGGGTGTCCTGGATAAACAGGAAAAAAATGTTCCTGCACACGCTGGAGACTTTAGTGTCACTATTTGTATTTATATCTGGCTTCTGATCATTGAAACGGTCACATAAGAATGGGTTCCAAAAATATTGAGAAAGGCTGCTTTGAAGTGATTCTGATATAAGGAGCAGAGAAGCAGAAAATAATATATAAACATATGGACTCCCATAGAAAGTAATGTTCAGAAAGTCCACACACTTTCCCATTCGCGTTTTTTTTCCTTTATTTCACAGACCGGTTTTGGGTTTGGGCTGTCTGCAGCAAAAGCAGGCTGTTTCCTGGAGACCATTCTGGCATGTATAGAGCTGAGTTCTGGCAGTGTTCAGTTTATATGTGATTAGTCTTCAGTTTGTTTGCAATGATTAGAGTTATAAAGAAAAAACACTTGTGTGGGCATGTCATGAAAGGATATATAATACAGTAACAGAAACCAGCATAACGTTAAAAAACATATTGAAGCAGGTTGGGGGGGGGGGAGAATTAGTATATGATTAGGCCGGCCATAAAGCATGATAAAAAAAAAACACTAACAAAGGCACTGATTAGTTTTACAAACAGAAAAGGCTCAATTGCCTACGTATTGTTGGTACGTTGCCATACAACAATGCTTATGTGACCGTTTCAGTGATCAGAAGCTAAATATCTAACCACAAAAAATATAAATAGTGACACATGCGCTCTGTAGAATACATGTCACAAGTGTCTGTGCCGAGCTGTACAACAGCGGTGCAATAACGAAGAAACGTGGCTGAAAATATAGTCCACGATTACAAACAGCCACAACAGTGCGCATATATACATAAGAATATTTTATCAGCTTTACCCGTGACTGAGAATATAATCTCCTGTAGGGGCGAATATCGTAGCTGGCGTGGGAAGATTCCACACATCCCATGGGAAAACTTGACACAACAAACCAGAACGTGTCACATGAACATGCGCAATATTCTTCCTTGCTCGTTCAATATGGCTGAAATAACAAATCTGCAGCTTCGATCTGTTAACAATTTTGTTTGTCCTATGTTGTTTCATATATTGTAACGATTTCTGGCGACAGTTTACCAATACAAGTTATATGGAAGCAAGATGCGGCCGACGCCCACAAAATAAGCATTTTATTGTTATATGGAGAAAAGAATGAGTTGAAATAAATTGCCTCTGCAGTTATAAGTAACATATAATTAGTGGCCAACAAAGAGCGGGACAACAAGTGTAGCATGCGCAGACAAGAGGTGGAAGCGGGCGCTGACCGCCTGCCAGTCGGCGGCACTGGCCAACACAATTTCGTTGCAGGAAAAGGTGGCGTCGTGTCACTGTCACGCCACACGCCCAAACAAAGGTTCCAAAACTATAAGCCAGCCCTACACATGACATTCACCTGAAGGAACTGATAAAGCAAATATACAATAAAAACCGTAAGAATATAAGACAATATAGTCATGAACCAATCAATGCTGTACCGAAACACTCGTGCAACGCGTCACTATCCGATTACTGAGTTGCGTGCCATAGTCGTTATAGTGACAATTCATTTGTTTCAATAAAACCAGCGGGTTTTCAATTAGATTGTACATATATCGCTCGCGTTTCCGGTGACACTTTTCAAAATGGTGGAAGAGTCCTTAGTTACAAGCGATGCCGAGCGAGAAAAAGGAAGAGAAACATCGAAATTTTTCAATTTTTGACGATGTAGATAGAGGTATGGACATGGCCTGTGACCACCCCACTGCTCTTGAATGTATCCTAAGTAGATTTAGACATATTAGATGACTGGAGAAATAGTAGGTTATTTCAGACATTAATTTAGCGAGAATGCAACACAGAATCACAATACGAGATCGACAAGTAGATCTAGACATCTCAGATGGTAAGTAGTGCATACCTAGCCGATGGTGAGCTGTGCACAATCATTGTCTAAAAACACTACATTACTTAATTTTTCCTAAAAAAACTCTGTATTTATGAAATTTTCATACATTTAGTTACTTTGAAACATAATAAGTACATGGAAGTACATGTAAATACTGTTTTCCATTCCATTTTATAACTATGCCCTATATCCAGATCAGGATCCGCGCTTTTTTGCGTGGCACGAACGGGAACGTCCGCGTTTTTTTTTCTTGGGCACGGTAAGAGTTAACTTCCTTTAAAAAAAAATGTGTTGACAGATTCTAACAGGCTGGGAATCTCCACAGCCCCAGCCAAACACAATAATCCGGATCTATTGATAACGACAAAATCAGACCTAGCCCTAGATTTAAATTCAACTCCAAAATTACGCAGGACGAAAGTAAATACGTTGTTGTTGCCTGACTATGTTCTTCGTAGTCAATGCCACTATGATATTGATGCAATGGCAGAGTGTCGATCTGGGAAGTGGGTTCAGAGCAATTTGTGCCACGTTACAGCCCCTAACCTTGGGGGCACAAGTCCGGATCCGCACAAGCTTATTTCTGGCCACAGTTCCAAGACGAGCAAGTAATAAAGGTAAATAACTGCGACATTCCCCCAGCATGCATCTCTTCTGCTACATTTACAATCTCTGTATATTTATGCTTCTCATTACGGAAGTTTAAAAGAAACTGATCTGCCATAGCAAGCCATTCATGGTCATTTTTTAAAAAAAGTCTCATCTCAAATACAAATCCTGGACCGAAACTCTCAAAATATCATCATCATTATATCATCATCATCATCGCCTTTCACTCCCTTGTGAGCATAGGCCACGGATAAAGACTCTCCTGTCATCCCTGTTCTTGGAATTATTCTCTGCTTCCTCCCATGTGCATACTTTGTCTCTGAGCACTGTCAGAATGTCTTTTTAAAATGGCTTTTATTATTTCTGTTAGCTGCTTTTACGTCTTATCACACCTTGGGGTCCACAAACTACTTCTGATGAGCATTATGAATTCCACTGGTTGTTATAAAATCTAATATGTACATCAATACTTAGGATAATGTTAACAAGATAATCCATATTTAAGAGAATGTTAACAAGAATATCTATACTCAGGATGTGTTTAACAAGAATATCAATAATCAGGATAATGCTAATAAAACTGGCATAAAAACCAGTCTACATTTCAGATCTAAAAATGAAAGAAAAATTAAATATACATGTAACTAAAAAAAAACGATACATTTAGCACTCACATACTCTGGCATCATAGTAATCCACTCCTTTTAGACATCACATTTTGTCAGGTTTTTTTAAAAAACTGTCTTTTCTGTAGGGGTGGGGCGCTAACGTTGTGTACTTTTCCCAAGTCACAGTCAACATAAGGAACAAAGAGGACTATGTAGGTGCGATCACTAATCACCGGAGCCGGGGGTTGGTCAAGACCCCCACCACATCTAAACATAAACGTTTTATGCACAGAGAAACATAAGAAATATGCCCATAATTCTGCAGCTTCATATCCATCTTTACACGTGACGCACCAGCCTCTACCGTTACTTTGTCTTGTTAGCCTCAACTTTTCCTACAAAGATTGCTCATTTCAGTAGTTTATTATCCCTTTCAATATCTTCAAAACATCTTTGTCGTTTCTATTTTAACCCCCTCCCCAACCCCTCCCCTACCCAAAAAATATTCCCTGTGTCATTTGTTCAAGCACTTTCCTTAGATAAACAAAAAATTAATTTAATCTTAAAAATGGACTGTACTTGGCGCCAAAACGCCGCGTGTCGCAGCTATTTAGGTTATTCATCCTACTTATTTCTGCTTCTTCAAGTGCTGGTGCACTGGGGTCATGTGAACCCAAGCTCAGGAGATCTCACGCTGATCTTTTTTCATAAGGATTAAAGGCGCGAAATCAGTTCATACACGACTGCGCTCCTGGAATAAGCAAGTGATATGTTTTAAAAAATTATAATATCAGTTACTAGGCCTGAAACATTCTCTTCTTCCTGTTCTTCTTCTTTCTGTTCATCTTATTGTTTCTGTGTTCTTCTTATTCTTTCTGCTCTTCTTCTTATTCTTTCTGCTCTTCTTCTTATTCTTTCTGCTCTTCTTCTTTTTCTTTCTGTTCTTCTTCTTTTTCTTTCTGTTCTTCTTCTTTCTGTTTTTCTTCTTCCTATTCTTTCTGTTCTTCTTCCTATTCTTTCTGTTCTTCTTCTTCTTGTCCTCCTCCTTCTTTCTGCCCTTCTTCTTCTTCGCAAATGAGTGAAATACTGTGCAGCAGTATCCGTTTAATATCTCATCAGGTGCTCGAAGCACAGATAGATTGTTATTAATGAAAGAAACCTCCATTTGAAGGATCAAATTCAAACTGTGGTGACCGAACGTCAAACAAATGTCAGTGTGAACAGATTTCAGGACTGAATTTATCAGCAATGGAAATACTGAACCAAGCGTAACAGCAGAAAAAGGGTGAATTCCTACAATATAATAATGAATTTCTACAATATAATAATGCATTTCTACAATATCTTTTTTACTGACAAGCAGCAGGAAAAACAATCATTTCAATCTTGACTGCCTTCTGTGGAAATGTCTCACCAGATGTGCTTTTAAGCTTCTGGCGACGCTAAAAAGCGCCACTTAAAACCCAAAGTGTCTTCCCGTGCAAAACTTAAGGACCATTTAGAAACGTGTTAACTAAAAAAAAAAAAAGCCCCTAGTTGTATCTTGCGCTCATCTCACCCTGGGGAAGCCAATCACTTATAATCAGAAGAAAAGCATGATAAAAACCTACAGGAAGCCACAAACAACACCACATGATGACTATCACATGCTAAACAGAAAGGAACAAGTCACCATCTTCCGTCTCCGAACAGGACACAGCCGACTCCGAAGTCATATGTATACAAAGTTTAAGGTTGGTACTACTAATCTGTGTACATGTGCCCAGGTGCCACAAACTGTGGAACATATCCTCCAGAACTGCATCAACTACGAGTCACTGAGAAATAATTACTGGCCCAGTGAAACCACTAAAGAAGATAAGCTCTATGGTTCCATACATGAATTACAAAAAACAGTGAAATTTATCCAAGAGACAGGACTGCAGATATAGACAGACAGTGCGAACGAAGAAGAAGAAGACTTAAAAATAATAAACTAGTGGAACAACATGGCTCTATGGCTGAGGGCGGATTATGTTAATGAGAAACGTCAAATGATAACTTTTCTCAGGAGACTCCAATATTTTCAAGTAATTTATACTTTGTAAATTATTCGAAACATGTACAATCATATGTGTATATAACGTGAATAACTGCTTTACTGCACGTGGGAAAACGCCCACGTCTAACTACTATGTGGGATAAGATGCTGTGACATCAAAAAAGAAAACAAAAACAAATAACCTTTCAATTGTTGGTAAGGGACATTATAACTCAGGCATTGTGTCCCTTCAGTTACTTACATATGTAAGTTCTTTACATTATGCTTACATATGCACAGTCATCACTATGAAGTTAATCATAATCTCGAGGACAAAATGACTCACATTCTAGCCCCCTTCAGCATATCACAAACAGCAGCAGCAACTCGTTCACACGAATACAGCTCTATTCTTTTCTATATATATGAGCCAAACGTCCCCGAGTGCTACGTGCCCTGTATATCTCCCTCTATCTCTGAAACTTAAGTGCCCAGGACACATGGGGCTTTCGCAAGGGTTTTCCACAAACGCCTGTCTTTTGCCTTTTTTCCGCTCTTGCCCAGGTGAGCCCTCTATTGCTCAACATCCTATCTGTTGTTCTCCATGCCTTCTTTGGTCTACCCTTACTTCTGTTCCCGTGTGATGTCCATCTATTTTTGGTAGTGAGTTGTCAGTCATTCAGAGCACATGTCCCAACCATCGCCAGCGTCTATCCTCAATAATTTCCCTGCATACCTGGCAATAATAGCTCTTTGTGTCTCATAAGACGGCTTTGAAACAGGTAGATGCCGGCTGCTTGTGGAACTTGCTGTGCATCATCTCTCGTGGTCGATTCTACGTACATTTCATGGGCATAATCCATCAAAATAAGTAAAAACCATTGTGTTGTAAAGTGAAAATCAACATTACGATCATGATGGATAACACTGTATAGAAATGTGTCACAGCGACTTTCTCAGCATGCCAGCTGTGGAATCTCTGCTGGCCTCCATCACTACAAAGAATACACCCAATGGGCAGGCTGCCGTAACACAACATCCTAGCAACTCTTAACAAGGATGAGAGACATTTTCTTCACCAGCTCGAATTCACTGGCCCTGATATATAAGATAATATTACTCTTCAAGATTAGAGGCATCATAGTCTGGGGACAAGGCTATAAAATCATCATCTGCATTAAATACATTATGCATATAACATGACTTCTGCATGTCTTCATTTTTAAAGTATTGAGAGACCCGGAACACACCTCGATCTCTCTCTCTCTGAACCTAAGTGCCCAGGGCACATGGGGCTTCCGCAACGGTTTTCCACAAATGCCTGTCCTTCGCCTTTTTTTCTGCTCTTGCCCAGGTGAGCCCTCTATTGCTCAACATCCTTTCTGTTGTTCTTCTCCATGTCTCTTTTGGTCTGCCCTTACTTCTGTTCCCCTGTGGAGTCCATCTTAGTGCTATCTGGTAGTGAGTTGTCAGTCATTCGGAGCACATGTCCCAACCATCGCCAGCGTCTTTCCTCAATAATTGTTGTCAGTGGCTTCATCTGCATTTCTGGAACATACCTCGATATTTGACATAAATCTATTTGTGAGAGGTGGGGAGGGGGGAGAGAAAAGGAAAGAAAGCCCATATGTAATACTTAGAATGAATAAGATAATAGTCGGCTATCCAGAGTTGACTGCTTGTGCCAGAGCTGTTGAGATATAGCTGATCAAGACCCCTATTCTACCTCACAAGGTTGTCCCTGTAAACAAGCAGTCGTTTCGCCAAGTGAATAAGGATCGAGTTGGGAAGGCGAAAGCCGAGCAGAAGTCAGATGTGTCGGGCCCCAAGGCGCATGTTGTGACACAACGTAAACAGCGCCCTTTTGGCGGCGAACGCTGAGAAAAAGAAGACAACCTAAATGCATCTAGGAAATAAGCAGTGGTTATGCTTTAGATATATCTTACAAAATGATCGCCTTCAATCCTCGCAACGAGCCACGGCACAAGAAAAGCAATTCATCCTAGCCAGTTATAAGCATTTATCTTTGACACAAATCACTGAAGAGAAGCTCATTTCGTCTAGGACTATTTGAGGAATACAGAAACTAAATATCTTAACGTCTTCGTGAACAGAATGCAAGTGTTATCCTAGAGAATACGTCACTGCGGATGAGTTGAATTACACTTTCAGACCGCAACAAATTACCCATGCCCGGCGTCTCTTCTAAAGATTACTGTGTGTCTATATAGACTCAACAAACACGTAAGTGAATACCCTTGCGGCGGTGAAGAACACAGTAAAGAGGAAGGAGCTAAAATGTTTGCTAACGTGCGAAGACTTTCGCGCTTCTTACCTGACATCTGGAAAATGGCACCCTTGAGGCTCAGCTTCATCATCAGAGCTATTTATGACCTTGTGCCTACAGGCTCCAACCTATACAAATGGGGTGTATCAGAAGATACAAAGTGCCCTCTCTGCACCGAAAGGCAAACATTGGAACATGTGCTGTCAGCATATAGAGTGTCTTTAGGGCAAGGACGGTACACCTGGCGGCACAACAGTGTTGCAGGAACTAGTAGCCATCGTAGACAGGGCAAAAGATAAAGCAAATAACAGCAAAAGAGTTGAGGTCTCACCTAAATACTTCATAGGTGCTGGTACAACATCAAATACTGAAATCAGGGACATTCCCTTACCATCACTGCTAGATGGTACAAATGACTGGGATGTGATAGCGGACCTTCCAGGAAGAAGAGAATACCCGACTGCCATCAAGAACACAGGAATGCGACCGGACATTGTAGTGTACTCCACAGAAAAACAGGAATTAATAATGATCGAGCTTACGGTCCCATACGAAACTAGAATAGAGGAACAGCATTTATTCAAATTGGAGAAGTACAATGATCTGGTCAAGCAACTGAGGCAGGGGGCAGGAATCGGGGCAGGAATCGGGGCAGGAATCAGGGCAAAAGTGATAGCTGTAGAAGTAGGAGCAAGAGGATTCGTAGCAACATCAGCATATGACCTATGTAAGCAACTGGGCATAAAGGGACAAGCAAGAACAAGGGCATTGAGAAGCCTTTCAGAAACAGCAGAAAAGGCCTCATGCTGGCTGTGGAGTATGCGAAACAAGCATTGGGAACATAAGTAATTTCATTTGCCACAACCAATACCAGTCCTCCGTAGCTAAATCGCTAAAGACGCGCTTCAAAAAGTGCAGTGGCAACTGGAAGATCATGGGTTCAATTCCGGGACCGAAAAAAAAGCAACAACTCACAAGACCTCTGGGAGTCATGACCCAGAGGGGCCCACCCCCCTTAGAGTGTCAGGAGTTTAAAGGGCCGAAACACTTGTCTGAGGGGGGTACTTCCTCTGATGATCTGAAGGAGTTGTGTTATTGTTCCGCTTTCTACGGTAGAGTTTCCTGCATATACCTGACAGATGAGAGTTTGAGCTAAGTCATGGGAATTACCAGGACTCTGAGAAAAGGAATCTACTTACTAAGATCCAGTTATTTGCGATACATGTCTTAGGATAATACAATATTGCGCCGACCATCATCATCATCATGTGCCGTGCCGACTGGCGTTGGCTATTATGCTTCTCCAGACGAAACGCATAAATCAAACATGTATTCTGGAAGCACTTCTAAAAGACTGGACACTTATTTTGTGCCCAATGCTTCTGAACAGGCAGAAGAAATCAGTACAAGCTACGGAACTGACAAATTAAACATCATATGTAGTTCGTTTCAATGGATTGCATTACCAAGTTAAACATTAAAACTGTTAATAGTTTCAAAATATATTTAAAAAACGTGGCGCTGGGGAGAACTAAAGCAACAGCAATAGTAAATCCCGTTTTAGCTCCTGATACTGCCAAGCAATTATGTGATTACTATTTTTCCACTGACAACAATTATTGAGGAAAGACGTTGGCGATGGTTGGGACATGTGCTCCGAATAACTGACAACTCACTACCAAAAATAGCACTAAGATGGACACCACAGGGGAGCAGAAGTAAGGGTAGACCAAAAGTGACATGGAGAAGAACAACAGAAAGGATGTTGAGCAATAGAGGGCTCACCTGGGCAAGAGCGAAAAAAAAGGCGAAGGACAGGCATTTGTGGAAAACCCTCGCGGAAGCCCCATGTGTCCTGGGCACTTAAGGTTCAGAGAGAGAGAGAGAGAGAGAGAGAGAGAGAGAGAGAGAGAGAGAGAGATTTTGGTACTGCGGGCGACGCTAGTAACCATGATGCCGAGAAAATGTTCTCTTTAATTGTACAGTAATTAGTTTTTTAAAAAATGGTATGACTATAAAAGAGCTTACACTAGGTTCCTTAAAAAGTGAAACTGTTTCTGAAATAAGCAAGTACTGTGTTAAATGCATCAGAAGAAAACAATACTGATAAAACGTAAATGCATTGTGTTCTGTGGCAGCAATGCAAATAGGACTTTTGGTGGAGTATGACTATCTAGTACGAACAAATGTGTTCACATAACTGAAGAATGAACTAAACGAAAAGCTCGGTGCTGGATGCCCTGCGCATATACTTCATAACCCATAAAGACAGCAGCTGGTATTCTAACTTTAGACGTGGAAACTATACTAATTAAACTGTTCAATTATTTCCCAATATACACCGTAGGCAAGGAGCGCAGAAAGAATTTTGCTAATGTGTGGATGTAGAATATCGCAAACTGCTGTGACATACAGTGGTTATCCCTGTTTCCTGCAGTGGAAAGAGCATTACACCCTTATGAAGCACTAACATGGTTTCTCGGAAGAAAAAAAGCACCAAAAGCCTTGATTACCCTTTTCAAAAATCCCCTCCGCGAACCTTATCTTTGGTTTGTCCAAAGCCAGATGAGCTATTTAATAGATAAGTACTTAAACTGGAGAAGGCAGACAGCAGCGTCTTAGAAGTATGTGTAATTTTAGGGGAAACTCTTACATTGATAAATCAGCAGAAAAAGGAAGATTTGTATTTCTGAAAGTGAAAATTATTATGAAACAAGCAGAAGATGAAGCATGCCTATCAGCTGTAGATATAAATAAATTTATGTTGAGGTAGAAGAGTTTTATGAAACATGTCATGCTTATGTACAGAGGTGAGATGGATGACACCACTGAATGAGTTTTCCATCTTTATGTCGATGCTCTTAGCCTCCGTACCAGCATGGTTTGAAATGGAAGAGACTGTAAAATATCTGCGAGACAACGGACAGCTGTTTGATCTATTCACATATCTGAAGTACTGTATTGAAGCAGTGTTCACAAAGGAGAAGGGCAACTGGGACAGCAAATCCAGCCAGGAGAACTGGACATATTTCTCTGGACAGTCTGAAAGTTTGGAGAAGTAAAAATTTACTAAAATTGCGTGAATTTATCTTTAGTGTTCCGGACTGTCCACAACACAAAAATGAATGGAAAAACTAATTATGTCTGTTCAGAAGAATAGTCAAGAGCAAAACCTCTATCTTAATGCGAAGATAACTAAACTGATGACAACTGACAAAACAAACATGGCAGCTGAAATATGTATCAATGAGGAAAAACTGGAAGAGGTAGAGAGTTTTGAATATCTTGGATCATTACTAACTAATAATGGAGATACAATGAGGGACATTAAAAAGAGGACAATAATCGCTCTTCAGAAAGTAAAACAACTAAAGAATCTGTGGAGAGGAACAGGCAGAACTACAAAAATAAGATTTTTAAGGGCATGCATTTTCCCATCGCAACATATGCCTGTGAGACCTGGACACTTAACAAAACAGATGAGAAACGCATAAATGCTTTTGAATGTAAATGCTACAGAAGAGTTCTTCAAATATCATGGACACAAAAAAGGAACAAATATATCCATACTACAAGAACTTAATACTGAAGAAGACTGGCTAGTAAAGAGGATTAAACAGACAAAACTTTAATATTTTGGACACATTAAACGTCATGATAATTTAGAGAAGACGGTCTTGGAAGGGTACATAATGGGAAAAGAAAGAGAGGATGACCAAGGCGAAGATGGCTGCAAGACATTGTTGATAATCTGGCAAGTGCATGCATCAGCATCAGGGCATCTTGCTTACAACCGAGAGGACTACAGGAGAGCTGTTAGGGAGGCAAAGTTCCGCAAGAGGCATGCAACTGACTGACTGACTATTCCGGGACATGATGCAAAAATGGAAAGGGTATTTCCTCTAATGAATGTGCAATGGACAGAAGATTGAAATCGCCTTCACGTCTCAACAGTTGAAGAAATAATTAAATATTTTAATTTAAATATACTGTTAATTATCGAATGAGCTGCTCAGATTTCTATGACTATGTCAATCAGCGCCAATATCTACTTTCCTGAGGGTTGAAGTCGATGATGGAGGAACTTGAAGATAAATATCCGACAGTAAAACACATTCGTAATGAGATAAAGAATTTTCTGCATCTCATGAATTAATTTTGAGCTATTACAATTTCAATAAAAACATTAAACATAGGTATTAGATACATGAAATATTAATAGTTTCCACTCTTCCGAGCTGAACGATAACATTAGTATGACGTATCTTATTCTCTTTCCTTGGATAAACTATTTGAAAACAGAAGTCTTAGATCTTAGGGCATGTCTGCTCTTGTTCATCAGTAATTAATGACGATGAATAGCTTTTTTTTTCAGTCCGAGAAAAATGTCCCCGGTTTTTCCTTTACGGAACCTGGCAACCGAACTATACGCTTTACATCTAAATTAACTAGGACTTTAAGCTTTATAACTAAAGGCTTTGTATGTCTAAATTAACTAGTTAAAACGGATCTTACAACAATATCTTCTACATTAATGAAAGTAGATGAGTACCACAAATGAAGAACATACAATAATCCAATATTTCGGGAAAAGCCTTTTTCAAGGATTACATATAAAACAACATAGATAAAAACACGCAAATAGATGAAAAATGTGGACACAACTTTTTTTTTGTCTGCTCCTGGTAAGAAAGTTCTTACTCTATTTTTCGTGTTTTTATCTACTGTATTGTTTTGTTTGAGATCCTTGGAAAAAAAGCTATTGCCGAAAAATTGAATTGTTGTATGTTCTTCATTTGTATATACTCACTCATCTTACTTTCTACCGTTCTTGTTTCTGCCCACTTTCCTCATTCTTTCTATCTTTCTGTAAAACTGAACCATATACTTCAATCTACTTTCATTACTAGAACCAGTTTTACCGCAGTCGCCTTATCTATTATCTACATTAATGGCGCAGTTATGCCAGCCAGATACTGGTAGAAACATCATTAAGTGAAGCTCCTAAAAACAAATCCTGCTCGCTAATCTCTACAAACGGCTTACACATACCCCACGTCTTTCAAGACGAACAGAATCGTTCAACCATACACATGTAATCTACCTGAGTTTGTGCTGACTGCTTGTGTAGGTCCAAAATGGATGACAACATAACAACTGGAGCGGAGTTAAAGCTCTGTGAATTGTTTCTACCCTCGGTCTTGATGCTGGAATTCATGGCGAATAATAATCCCGACAACAGATATTAGAATTTAATCACAAAGTGACTTTCAACACAGCCCACAGGTTGCTCGGGCGATTTGAAAAAAAAAACCCCTTCAAGACACCACGCCACGCGTGATCTGACAACCTACACACAGTTGACAGAAACACATTCAGAGATCCTGGACTGTGCATATCATTATTTTTGTTCTTTAAATAAGACACGTTACGTAATTGTCACTCAATCTTAATCTGCAAGTCACCATAATTTATACGTTATCTGTCGTAGTTTTTAACTCATTAAATTCAGCAGGTGTGTGAGCCAGGTAAACAATTCAGCGTCGACACACTTGGACTAAAAGTGATGAGAAGCTCGCGTTAACTGTTTAATAATTTCAGAGCCACTGTTAATTTGGCAAAATTCACCTCTACTTCATCATAGTGATAGGTCATCGTGTAAACAATCATAGACCACAGACTGATATTTTGACTGCGTCACCTTGGCAGTCAGTCAGAGGGGAAAACACAATTTTCGTTCTTGTAGGTCTGAAATGTGACGCCCAAGTACAACAAGTCTAGTAACTTTCTTGGAGCAGGCTTAGGTTAAAATTTCTCAACTTAACTTTTTTTGTTGTTTTACTTCCTCGTTAACAACTCATTAACTATATAGCAATGACGGCCTGACCAGGAAGTATATTCACAAAAGAAACCGACAAAAACAAACAATAGAACTGTATTAACTAACAAACACACAAACAGGACCTTATTGAATCAGAGATGATAAATACTTGCTTCGGCCCGCTACTCATCAGTACATTAATCTCACCTCTAAAAGATGCGCCTAACAACAGGATTCTGTGCCACCAATGACTGGCCAGCTGGAGCAGAGATCTCCGTGACACTTCTAAGGCCAGATCCATGAAGTTAGTAAATCCGCAGGACGGCCTGCATTTAGATCTGTATATTTATACGCAGGACAGACAGCATTTAGATCTGTATATTTATACGCAGGACAGACAGCATTTAGATCTGTATATTTATACACACAAACTTTGTGGTTATGTCGGCTCGGTCCTGTTGACTTCCGGCCAGTCTTATTTCGAACGGGAAAAACCGGTGGCGCTGGTCAGGGTATAACACAGAACATTCATTCATTCATTTGCATGTCCCTTGTGGAACTTTGCCTCACTAACAGCTCTCCTGTAGGCCTCTCGGTTGTGAGCAAGATGCCCTGCTGCTGATGCATCCATTTGCAGATCGTCAACGATGTCTTGCAGCCATCTTCGCCTTGGTCTTCCTCTCTTTTTCCCATTATGCACCCTTCCAAGACAGTTTTCTCTAGATTATCATGACGTTTAATGTGTCCAAAATATTTAAGTTTTCTCTCTTTAATCCTCTTTACTAGCCAGCCTTCTTCAATGTTAAGTTCTTGTAGTAGAACATAGGAGCTTAAAATTAGCCCTAACTCTTGCATTAAACCATAGGGAGAAAATCGAGGTGCAGAAAAGATAGAAAAGTACTGCTTTGTCTATAAGGTTGTCACTATGCGCCCTCGTGTCTATTTTCTTCTCCCCCTCCCCCTCTACAGCCCCTCTTTTTTCTTCTTCTTCTTCTGCCAGGATTCAGTCCACACCATACCTTGGCTGGGTAACACTTAACCTCCAACTGTGACTGTGTATTTAAAAGTATTACATTTGTAAATTGTGTAGTTTCTGTACACAAATCCTTCCGCTTTCAATAGAAACATACACATTGAACACGCCTGTGTCGCCACACAGACCATGTTATTACTCACACCTTACAAACTGTATAAAGAAATTAAAACATCCGGATTCTCAAAACGGAAGGAAAAACTCTACAAGAATAAATGCTTTCTCTTCACCCTCTCCTCCCCAACGTGAAGAATTTTTTAGATAAACTTCTGGGTCTCAGTGAGACTTTGTGTGCGACCAGTAGGTTGTGAGTGCTATCATTCAATGATTGTCAGTGCTCTTCTGAGTCTAAAAGAAAAACCCCCGATATTTTCCATGTCAATCTGTTTTTTTTTTTAAAAGGATGTTTATTTTATGCACTTTAATCATGATATTTTACGAAACCCTTGGTAATTTTCAGTAAATTCCTAAAGTTAGGAAGAGATCAAATTGAGAAACCCTGTACTTAACTTTTTATAGTTTCATAATCTTCACAGCATTTAGCGTCTCGTTATAGTGGTTTGTCACACAAGCGTGCGTTACAAGAATGTGTCACATAAGCGTGCGCGTTACAAGAATGTGTCACATAAGCGTGCGTTACAAGAATGTGTCACATAACCGTGCGCGTTACAAGGGTGTATCACATAAGCGTGCGTTACAAGAATGTGTCACATAAGCGTGCGCGTTACAAGGGTGTATCACATAAGCGTGGATAACAAAGTACAGACTGATGTTTTATCCAGCGTGGTGGAGTTTACCGAGAAGTTTGGCACCAATGCTGGTCAAGGTTTGCAACTTGCGTACGCCACGGAGCATGAGGAAAAAGTCATGACTAACAGACATCAGCATCACCGTAAGCAGTTCTCACGCGTGACAGAGCCTGCGGAAAGACTTGGCTCCTGCAGTCATGCCAAGCTGGCGCCAGTCTCATAATTTCCAACAAGCCCCAAGTCTTTAAAAAAAAACTGTCAACATCCCATGCTCTTTGTGCGCTCTAATCTACTGGTTTTCGGGCATTATGGACTTCCTCACGGCTGGGCAGAAGAGCTAACTGATCGGTGCATGATGCCGAACCAAAAGTAAGCCAAAATCATCACAGACATAACAGCAAACCGCTCAATTCCTTCGCATTGTAAATAAAGCAATGACCCATTAATAACTTGTATTTACAACATTTTACAAGATTAAAATAAAAACATCCAGTCTCTGTCATAGTAGAAGGTGAAAGTGGCCAAATGGATAGTTACGCCCTTCTAACAGTTTATACCCCAACTCACTGCCGTCATCCCCTCGCAGATGCTATGAAGTACGCGCATTCTGACTTAAATCCTCCTTACAAGAAGGAGACGGAAAACCTTTGGATTTTTTAATGGCCTTGGCTGACTGAGTAGTTAGGTATTCGGTCTACTAATCCGGTAGTACCTGGTTCAAGTCCCAGCAGGGGAGATTTTTTTTGTTCTGGTACACCCACATCAAGCGTGATACTGATCACCTCATACTTTCATGTGCCGAAAGTCTTAGAACTACAGGCCTAACACCCTATCTCCAACAATCCTTAATTTTACCGTACCTTTTTTATGGATCTTAAAAATATAAAACTTTACCGACCCTGTCACAATTCTGTGCCTTTAAGAAACATACAACAGTAAAACCAGAACAGTGTTATCCGATACACGTATCTAGAAATAGCAAATGGCGTGACAATGTTTGTTCAGCATGTTATCTGTCACAGTAAGGTATCATGTCTTCAGGTATTTTCATACTTTTGTGGGTGATCAAGAAAAGCACATGGACATATGTTGGTCACGCACGCACACACACATACACACATTCCAGCGGTTTCAATGTTCTTTTCCGTTTTATTCTTTCAAGTTCATGATAAAACATCATAAAGGAGAGTAAAGTATACAGAACTTTCAACACCTCTCAGTTTCAATTGCCCCGCTATATATTTTAAAGTAAGATCCTTTTTTTCACTCTACTGAAAGCGTGTCTGTCAAATTATATCCTTGTATTCATTTGCATTTCACGTTTCCCATAATTTGTTACCATGTATCTTAGATATAAGAAACTTGTTTCTTGCTCTAGACGGCGAAGACACAAGCTAAATGAGATAGCGGTAAACAACCCAAAGCCGGCCAAGTCCCCATTCTACCTCTCAGTGGTCCTCCTGGAGATAGTGAGCTGGCCAAGTGAGTAGGGATCGCAATGGGAAGACGAAGCCGGTCCTAAAAATGCGCCAAGCCGAAGTCGGATGTGTTGGACTGGAAGGCGCATAACTGCGACACAACGCAACCAATGCCCTTCTGAGGGCGAACGTCGACGAGACAACGAAGACATTTCCTGTTCTAGCGTTTCTCCATTCATATTTGTTTTACGTATGATATAGCTTTTCTTTTCCGCTGATTGCTTATTTCTCTAATACTCATCATCGTCATCAGGTGCCGTCCCGACTGGCGTTGGCTATTATGCTTCTCCAGAGTACACGATCCTTCATACAGGCCATTAGCTCAGCTAGTGATCTCCTCTCACGCCATCTAGTTAGACTGTGTATGAGGGCAGGCACTGTCATGGTGCATCAGGTCGAACCTTGTCGGTTACATACGTCTGACGTCAGACTAACACTACGATATTTTAAAACAAAGAGTCTGAACAGAATTCAGACCTGCCTACACCGAGGACACTCTGTGGAGTTTGTTTGATCTAAAAAATCGCACTATAGCATGGCATCGGTGTATTTATTTCCAGTGAATATAATTAGCTTTAACTAATATCCATCATCATCATCATGTGTCGTGCCGACTGGCGTTGGCTATTATGCTTCTCCAGAGTATCCGATCCTTCATGCAGGCCATCAGTTCAGTTGGTGATCTCCTCTCACACCATCCCGTCAGACTGTCCAGTATCATTTCTCTTGGTCTTCCTCTTGATCTTCTTCCTTCTATTTTTCCTGTTGTTATAATATTTTCAATGCCCCCGCTTCTCATTACATGTCCTATGAAAGTACATTGTCTCTCTCTCTTATCTTTTTGACAAGGTTTTTTGTCTCTCCAGCTCTTCTCATACATTCTTCATTAGTTATTTTTGCTGTCCAGGGGATTCGCAACATTCTTCTAATAAACTACATTTCTGCTGCTTCCAATGATTTTTGTGCAGACTTGCCTATTGTCCATGATTCACTTCCATATAACAAGATAGGTTCAATACAGCATTTTAGGACTCGTTTTCTAATATTCATTGATAAAGATGTGTTAGCTAATATGTTTCTTATTCTCTGAAATGCAGTCTTTGCTTGGCCTATTCTGTTCCTAATTTCTGTTCTGCATTTCCCATCTGAAGTTATTACTGCTCCAAGGTATTTGAATTTCTGCACCTGCTTTAGAATAGTTCCGTTTAATTTAATACTGCATGTTGGTGGATTCTGTTTCTTAGATATAACCATAGTCTCTGTCTTTCTAATATCCGTGTCACACAATTCTATACATCTTCTGGATTTTCAGTATTGTGTCATTTGATATCTATTATTATGCATAACGATTTTCATTATGTAACTCAAACCACGCAGTTACCAAGAACACGGAATACTGAAAAGAACATTCACTTTTAAACGAGATGTGTTGCTCGCTTAGTATTACATAAATGAAATAAAAAACAGTTCATGGACTGTAGGTATTTATTCACTTTTAACAATTTCTTTCTAACATTATAACTCACAACCTGCATCTCGTTTGTTTGCTTAGCACAGCGAATCGGGTTTGAAAATTGGTTCAAGAGCTTTGTACTGTGCTTACTTTCTGTGTAAACATTTATTTGTATTACTACAGTGTGTAATTTATGCTTTTGGCGCTTCTGCAAACAGATTTTAAAACGAGGCAGATGACAGAGATCCAGTGATCACTACTGCCGTACGCAGAAATCCAACCCCCCCCCTCCCCAATCCAGAATATGTTTTCTACTTTCTGTACATGACATGAATCTCTTGCTTTCGCTCTCAGTTTCTGTTGAAACTTGCTTCCGTCGCGTGATATATATGCCGTGATTCTATTGGCTGCTACATATATGACTAATGGGATTTCCGAAAATGCAAGAACGACTGTTGAAAATGATTGACAGTTTCGCCCGGTCCTTCGCCAATGACCTTGATTACAAATAACTGACCATTTCCCTCAAACTCCTGTTGAAGTGATACTTTCTTCATTGAAAAAAAAAAAATAGAGGATGTGTTTATTGTAACTTTTCTTGTGCAGCCTTGGTGTGTTTGGTGGTGAAAGAGTAAAATACCGAGTTGTCCTTTCCTGATTAAAAAAAAACAAACTTATCAGATGTGTTTATTGTAAATTTTCTGTGTGGCCTTGACATTTTTGTTTGATAGAGTAAAAAATGCGGGGTCTGAAGGAGTTAAAGGTGAAAAAAAAAACCAATATCTTGATAAACCATCCAACAAATGATTTGGAAAACACTAACACAACTGCACTAATCAGACACCCATGGCTAGAGTGCGTAAATATGTATCAGGATAGCAAGTGTTTGTTAGGTTATGCTCAAACAAACATTTCATTACCGGATCAAACATCATAAACATCTGTATCACAATAGCTGATTTCAAGTGAGTTATTATCTATAATTTCTCTTAAGTGGACCAGATATTCTCTCTCTCTCTCTCTGAACCTTAAGTGCCCAGAGCACATGGGGCTTCCGCAAGGGTTTTCCACAAATGCCTGTCCTTCGCCTTTTTTTCTGCTCTTGCCCAGATATTAGTTCTGTAAAAATGATGCAGGACGTGTTAGACTGATATGTGTGACAGCTTGTGCTTCCTCGAATGCAAACAAGAAAATATACGATATCTTACCATGTTAGTCCGATATTTGTGATAACTTGTCCCTATCTGAAGCTAGAAAACACATGTATACCTTGCAATACTGCAATTTCTGGTCATGGTCACTGATGCCCAAACCTGGTAGTTTACTCGTGTCATAGCGGATAAGGAAAGAGCTACAGGGATTTTTTTCCCAGGGTGAACTAAGATGCAGGCTTCTTTATAAGCTCCGGCACGGGGATGGGGGAGAAGAAGAAGGAGAAGAAAGGGGATGTTTCGACCCCTACCTGGCTTGATCAAAATGTTGTATACCACCAAAACAGTGAGAACAGTTCACAAAAGCAGGACAAGATCTGGACAAGCAGCGGGTCGCTTGCATCACATCTTCCTCTCTATAACATTCGATGTTGCATTATTTGATTACTGAGCCGATAGTATGTTATCCTCCCGTGGCCAGGCGGTTGC
This sequence comes from Achatina immaculata, assembly GCA_009760885.1. Classification (NCBI taxonomy): domain Eukaryota; kingdom Metazoa; phylum Mollusca; class Gastropoda; order Stylommatophora; family Achatinidae; genus Lissachatina; species Lissachatina immaculata. Next base: position 19,829,558 of record CM019697.1, on the reverse strand, counting down.
TCGTCCTAATGGAGTCCAGGGTTCAAGTCACTGTCATAGTGGTCGTCATTGCAAACTGAATTGTACAGCGCGCATTACCCGCAGCCAGTAAGCAACTGGCTCCATCAGCGAGCGTAGCCTTCATCAGATGTGGGAATAGAAGGCGGAGCACGAGTGCGGGGATGCCAGTCATGATTAAGATTTAGAAGACTCTTACTATTTTTTTGTTTGTTTTCCTCTAATTGAGGGGGGGCGCAAGATGTAGATGTGATGGTACATTTGAGGAGAAAATGAGAGCCGAAACTGAAGACAGAAGACACATGAACAAAAAGTCTGGACATTGCTCCAGAAACAAAACTTGGTATTACTGTTGCCGATCAAATACTGACAGAATCAGCCATGACAGAAGCTGATCAACAACTTGCACAAACAGCTAACGTCTGTCTACCTGCTTCAAAAGTCGCCTTCTAACACGATAAGAGCTATATTAAAACATCTCACAACAACACATAAAAAACACCAGAAGAAAACAGGATCAAGACTACCTTCAAGTTTCATGGGGCAACTGATAATAGAAAAGCAATATGGCACATCTCACGAGAAGATGCATGTATATTATCTAAGGACACGTAAGAGGTATACTGTGGCCCGTTTTACTTCTCTACAAGGATCATTCAGCTTACTACAGCAACAGTAACAAATAATCTAAAGTAATCTTCACACACTTAAGTGGGAAATATACAGAACTTGAAAACCATTGTCGACTGCTCTTCTGTGAATGTTAATAATAATACACGCCTGCAAGACCATCAAGATGCAGGTAGAAGGAAGTATTGTCACAGATCACTGCGCTATACAGGTTATATTTATTCTTTTAAATTTCCATGCAAATAAGCACTGAGTTTTTTTTCTCATATTAAATCTATTTCTTTAGACCAAAGCAGACATGATGACATGCGCATAATTATAGCGAAAAGACACTGGAAATGGGTTTGTCATGTGTTCCAGAAACACCCCAACACCACCGCTGTAGAAAAAGGCTAAACTGTATTGTTCAGTTTTATAGGGAAGGGAAAAAAGAGGAGAAAAAGAACAGAAACGGCAGCAGTAGATAACAAAATGAGCACGTGGCACTTAAAAACATAATAATCCAATTTTTCGGCAATATGTCTTTGTCAAAGACCGCAGAAACGACAAAACAACGAAACGCTTAATATAATGGCATGTAAAGCTGAAAAGACGAGATGTAAAGGCGGCGATTCGAATCGCGGGAGATATCCAAATTATGGTATAAGTCCGAAACCCAAGGTTCCGTAACTTAACTTCGGTGTAAGGCTGAACGTATATGAGCAACCCCCCCTACCCTTCTTTTCCTACCCCCTTTCAAACCACCCCAAAGTGCACTCGTCATGTAGGGACTGGACAAATACAAAACTCACCGGAAGAATTATGGACTGCTGGGTAAAGTCCACGGGAAACTCCAATGCAGCAGGCCCTTGGAGGAAGTAGTAGGCAGCTGCGGCCCCTACTGTGACAAACCCTGCACCTGCGAGTCTCACGTAATCCAGTAAAGTCTGGAGAATATACAATACCACACATGACACTGCGACAAATATATACAGAAATATTTATAGCTGATTATATATATATATATATATATATATATATATATGAATATAGTGTGTATATAGTGTGTATATAATATGTATATAACGTATATATATATATATATATATATATATATATATACCTGCAAGTAAATATTAAATAATGAAATTCTAGACAGAAAGAGGAGAGAAGCAGATCAGAACTTGTGGTAGAACATAAGACATCCATGATACATATATCTTCTAATCAGTCACGAGAATAAGGACTATCTTTTTTTAATCGTGTCATATGGAGAGCAACAAGGTGTAGCGGTGTTACATCATGTGAAGAAAAAGAAATCAGAATCACAAATGAAGGAAGAAGACGTAAGTGCACAGAGACTGGACCGTACAATGCAAAAGGTCTGCCGTTAAAGCAACATAATATACCAGTCAAGGATTGATAAAATCAGTCACAGGAGTAGCAATGCCAGCAACCTGCACAAACAGCCAATATCTACCTGGCTGAACTCGTCCTCCAACTGTAACTACTGATGTAAGAATCGTCCGTTCCACCGGTTCATGTTTTATGAAAATAATAATTTCACACAGCCTGCACACTGTATTTCGCATCTACATTTGAATGATCTGCATGGCTGCCTTCATAATATTTGCCATAAATGTTATTTTGGAATAAAGAGCTATACGGCAATTAATTGTGAGCTAACGTCCACAGCACTGTACATCAGAAGTGTGTACTCAGCGCCAGGTCAAAATGGGAAACGAGGACAGTGAGATTTGGCGTTAGCTACACAAGAGAGCATCTAGTGGCAGAAAACCTATAAGAAATATAGCCAGAAATAGAATGCTCATGGAAATAAACTCTTAAGTAACGAAAGGCATGATCATTCAAGAAAAAAGCAGACAAAACACACACACATGTAAACTTTGTAAATGTCAGGGCAAACCACGCAGAAACACCTCAACAAGTACAAACTTGCATACAGCGTGGATAAAACGCACACGTTATTAAAAATACGAAATGGAGGTAAATGGGGTAATACGTTAGCACTTTATAAAATTATATATATATATATCGTAGAATCAGACATACTGCATTTTTTTCCATATATTGTACATAGCAAACCAATAATACTTTTTTGGTACAGGATGTTGACAGTTAACAAAATACCACTTTTTTGGTACATGTTGATATTTAGTTAAACCAACACTACATTTTTGGTACAGGATGTTGATATTTAAAAAAAAAACCCAGATAATTATTTGCGCTTGCCTGTACTGTTTATCACCCATACAAAAATGAAGGCCAACCGTCGACCTTCAAATAGCCTTCTTATCTGTAATTCTCTTCCAGCAGACGAACTTTACTAATAGTTTTAAAACGTGTATTTTATAAACACTTGCGGTCAAGGCCAGCATTCAAAACAGTAACGGATATAGTTAGTTTTATCAGCGACTTCTCTACCCCTCTCAGACATACACGCACATAGGAAGTCTCTCTAAAAAGGCAAGAAACTCTATCAAACTCCGATATATGCCAAAAATCTGAAAGCAAACCTTTAGCATAATAAAGCTTTTACTACCAGTCGACGAACCAGGGCAAGCAAATGGACTCCTTTTACCGTACTAAAAATGTACTCTCTCTCTCTCTCTCTCTATTATATGCATCCATAAAATAGCCAGCACTCTCTCAACACATGGCTCGTAAACCATCAAGTAATTCAATGACATAGTTAGAAAAGCAACTTGTTAGATATTGTTAGAAATTATTTTAATGTTTGTTAAAAAAAACATATGTTAGAAGATCTGTATTTACAATGTATTTTTATTTATGTATGTGTCTGCGTGTGTATGTGTGCGTGAGTGCTATTTTATTAGGTTAATGACTTCTCTTTTACCTTGAATGTAGTAGTTAAATCTTACACTCTTTTGATATGTTTTTCCTAATTTAATTTGTATTTTTGTACTAAATCAAGTGTGTGGGAAGAATGACAGATGGAGTGATGAAGGGCAGAATGTAAATCGGGCCTGCATGCCCAATTCTTTACCCCTGAAAAATAAAGATTATTCATTCATTCATTCATTATATATATATATATATATATATATATATATATATATATATATAGAGAGAGAGAGAGAGAGAGAGACGGTCGCGAGTTCCAGGTTCGCGCTTATAAAATGTTGGGAAACGCTGATCTACGTTCTTAACTTTACCATATACCATTTCCTGTCAAAGCATATCGCTCTCTTTTACACTTCTTCTCTGTACTAAACTGTTCATTTCATCATTACGTTTAATCCGCTCACGCTGTTATGATTATCTTTGAAGTGTTTCCCCTACTGATTACACTGAGGATCAAAATATCTGTTGTAGAATTAGATGCTCTTTGATAGCGCTGCATATTAAACTTGTTAAAAAAAACTATTAAGTCTAATAAATATTAATTGAAAACAGCTTTAAAGGGCGATAACCATAAAGTAATTTCACACGCAAACGACGTGCTTACTTGCTCATTATTCACTATCATTTTAAACAAGCATAAAGGTTAGAAAACACGAAATATCAAGCAATTTAAAATGTCATCTAAAACAGCACGTGGCATTTCAACTTATTTCAATACAAAAGAAACACTACAAGCCGACGGTCATAACTGCGGATCGCTGTAACTCAAGTACATCGTACGTAGGGAACCACCTGTTCTTTATAATTGTCACTAATTTTCATAAGTGCTAGTCAATACACTCTCGTGTATGTGAAATGGCTAGCTGTGACTCAGAATGAGATCGCCAAGAAAGTCCTGGCTGTCGGAATTGGAGATCAGTTATGTGGTCATACAATAATTCTAATTACTTGATCTGAAACTGTTAACTACAGCTCTTCTACAGCAAATGCCAACGATGATCCCCAAGTACAGATGGCTCAGTGAAAAGTGCGCTGCCCTCTGTTACTAGGTGGCTGCTTGCCTTTGTAGAGTCTGGGATTCGAGTCAGGTCATTCTCACACTGTTTAACGTGCTCTGTGTTATTCTAATGGTAACAATACTCTCTGCTACACCATTTTTCTGAAGTACAGGCAGCAGTCAACTGTTTGCAAGGTAGAGATCTTGGAAGTGACTGACGGTGGCTTCCTTGGAGCCCAGGAGTGGGCATAAGAATTATGCTTCTCTACACGCTCCACCATTGTGAGGCCACATCCAATCCCTCACTGTTAGTCAGCAGCAAAATGTTTCTCTCTGCACCAGGAAAAGCTGCAGTTGGCCCACCGTGGTTGCAGTATAAGGGTATATCAACAAATTTTTAATTCAGAAATTAAACTGCCCACACCCATGTCCTCCGACCTCATATAGATGAAGGATCAATATCAGCAACAGGTGTGTAATGAATCTTGTATCTTTGATTTTAACAAAAACACACAAAATTGATGTCGTAAACAGAGATTTTATGTTAGAGTGCACTGTAAACATGTCTTCAGTAAATGAAGGAAAAACATGACATTTCGCGAAGAATAAAGATAAAACAGGGCCCTTCACATTGAAGAAAAAACAGGACCTTCATGAAGAAAAAACAGGACCCTTCACAAAGAATAAAGAAAAAAACAGGACCTTTCATGAAGAATAAAGAAAAAACAGGAACCTTCACAAAGAAGAAAGAAAAAACAGGACCCTTCACAAAGAATAAAGAAAATACAGGACACTTCACGAAGAATAAAGAAAAAACAGTACACTTCACAAAGAATGAAGAAAAAACAGGACACTTTATGAAGAATAAAGAAAAAAAACAGGACACCATGAAGAATTAAGAAAAAAAAACAGGACACTTTATGAATAATAATGTAAAAAACAGGACTCTTCAAGAAGAATAATCATGAAGAATGAAGAAAAAACAGGTAACTTTATGCAGAATGAAGAAAAAAATAGGAAACTTCACAAAGAATGAAGAAAAAAACAAGGACATTTTACGAAGAATAAAAAAAAAACAGGACACTTCATGAAGAGTAAAGAAAAAACAGGACATTTCACAAATTTTAAAAAAAAAAAAACAGGACACTTCATGAAGTATACAGAAAAAACAGGACCCTTCACAAATAATTTAAAAAAAACAGAACACTTCATGAAGAGTAAAGGAAAAAAAAAACAGTACATTTCACAAAGAATGAAGAAAAAACAGGACACTTTATGAAGAATAAAGAAAAAAAAACAGGACACCATGAAGAATTAAGAAAAAAAAACAGGACACTTTATGAAGAATAAAGAAAAAACAGGACTCTTCAAGAAGAATAATCATGAAGAATGAAGAAAAAACAGGTAACTTTATGCAGAATGAAGAAAAAATAGGAACCTTCACAAAGAATGAAGAAAAAACAAGGACATTTTACGAAAAATAAAGAAAAAACAGGACACTTCACGGAGAATGAAGAAAAAAACAGGACACTTCATGAAGAATTAAAAAAAAAAACAAGACACTTCATGAAAAATAAAGAAAAAAAAACAGGACACTTCAGAAAGAATGAAAAAAAAAACAGGACACTTCACGAAGAGTAAAGAAAAAACAGGACACTTCACAAATTAAAAAAAAAACAGAACACTTCATGAAGAGTAAAGGAAAAAAAACAGGACACTTCACAAAGAATAAAGAAAAAAAAAAAACAGGACTCTTTACGAAGAATGAATACAAAACAGGACACTTCATGAGGAATAAAGAAAAAAGAAAACAGGATACTTCACGAAGAATAAAGAAAAAAGCAAGACACTTCACCCCCCGTGTGGTAGCCAGGATCTGCAAAGAATAGGACCAATGTACCCTACCACGCATGATCGTAAAAGGTGACTAAGGAGGGTTCTGCATAGGGCCAGCAACCCTATCTGGTTAAAAAAAAACTATCAGACTGCTACAGAAACGGAAGCAAGGGAAAAAATACAAATGCAGGTGGAAGGAGAAATGCTTATCAGGAAACTAAGCCCATGAAGGTTGTAGATGAAAGCCTGCCACTGGAAGTCCCCAGCCTGACTGCAGACCTCCTGGAACCTAAACACCAGATGCAAATAGGCAGCTGGAATGTAAGAACATTTAACCAGACTGGAAAACTAGCACAAACCATCAAAGAAATGCACAGATACAAACTAGACATGCTAGGAATACAAGAAGCAAGATGGACAGGACAAGGCAGAAGGAAATTAACAACACAGCACACAGAAGATACAATAATATGGTCAGGTAAAGAAGATCTTCATGAAGGAGGAGTAGCATTGATTATAACAAAAGATGCATCAAGAGCATTGCTGAAATGGACCCCAATAAATGAGAGACTATTATATGCACGGTTCAACTCAAGATTCACGAAGTTGTCTATTATAGTTTGTTATGCACCAACAGAGGAATTAAAAGAAGATTTTTACAACAGCCTCCAAGCCACAGTAGAAACAATACCCAGACATGATATGCTACTCATCTTGGGTGACTTCAATGCAAAAGTAGGTGAAGGAAATAAAGATAGAAGAAGAATCATGGGAAGAGAAGGAATCGGAGAAATAAATGAAAATGGAGAAAGACTGTGCAGTTTCTGTGAAGAAAACATGATGACCATCGGAGGGACAATTTTCCAACACAAAAAACATCCATAAGGTGACTTGGAGGTCACCAGATAAAACCAAATCGATCACATACTAATAAACAACAAGTGGAAACGGTCACTACAAGATGTGCGAGCAAGGAAAGGAGCAGATGTAGGAAGTGATCACAACCTACAAGACGAAGCAGAAATGTCCATACTAGAGTTCAATAAAACACTACAGGAAACAGCAAAAGAGGTGCTGGGATATCAGAAAAGGAGAAAATAGGAATGGATAAGCAAGACCACATGGGAAAAGATAGAGCAAAGAAAAGAAATCAAGAAAAAATTACTGAACACCAAATCACAACGGCTTAAAGAACAAGTTTTAAGTAATTATGCACAAAAAGACAAAGAAGTGAAGGAATCATGACGTCAAGATAAACATCAATACTATGACAACTTAGCAGAAACAGCAGAGAAAGCAGCATATACAAATGACATGAAAACCATATATAAAATCACAAAGCAGATGACAGGTAACTTCAACACAAGATGTGAAAGTGCAGTAAGGACACAAAATGGACAACTGGTCAGTGGAGAAAGAGAAAAAATTGAAAGATGGAGGGAACACTTTAACACCCTACTAAACAGAACACAAGCAGCACAAACAATAGACATACCTGAAGCAAAAACGGAACTAAACATCAATACAGAACCAATAACAATACGTGAAGTAAAGGAGGCGATAAAGAAGCTAAAATCAGACAGGGCACCAGGTGAAGATGAAGTGACTGCTGAGATGTTGAAAGCAGAAGAAACAGAAACACCAAAACAACTTTGCCGGATATTACAACAAATTTGGGATCTAGAAAAAACCCCAGAGGAGTGGGAAACTGGGCTTATTGTAAAACTACCAAAGAAGGGTGACCTCAGAGATTGCGGGAACTGGAGAGGCATTACCCTACTGCCACTCACTAGTAAAGTATTTTGCAGAATCAACAGAATTGTACCAACACTTGAGGAAAAACTTCAGAAAAGAGCAGGAAGGATTTAGGAAAGGAAGATCATGCATAGACCACATATTTGTACTTAGACAAATATTAGAACAGGCAAATGAGTGGCATAGCACAACATATGCATTATTCATAGATTTTGAGAAAGCCTTTGACAGTGTCAACAGAGATGCACTGTGGAAAATCCTAAGATGGCATGGCCTCCCCTATAAGATAGTTAATGTAATCAAAGCCCTATACGAGGGTTTTCAGTGCAAAGTTATCTGTGGAGAACATACCTCCAGCAGCTTTAGGGTACAAACAGGAGTGAAACAGGGATGTGTACTATCACCAACATTATTTATCTTGGCAGTAGACTGGTTAATGAAGGAGGCAACATCAGACAAACGCAGAGGATTACAATGGACCCTTGACACAGTGCTGGAGGACCTTGACTTTGCGGACGACATTTGTCTATTATCAAGCAGTCACAAAGATATGCAAGATAAAATAAACAAGCTAACTCAGAATGCAAACAGCATAGGACTAAAGATCAACGTAGGAAAGACAAAGTTAATGAAGCAAAATGTGAACAACAGAAATGTACTCAGAGCAGATAGCAAGTTAGTGGAGGAGGTCAACGAATTTGTATACCTTGGCAGCAGAGTAGTAGAAAATGGAGACAGCACAGAGGACATCAACAGCAGACTTACTAGAGCAAACCAGGCTTTTGCAGTCATATAGAAATAAAAAAAAAAACTAAGCATAAATATGAAAATCAGGATATTTAAGAGTAATGTTCTAAGTGTACTACTCTATGGAAGTGAATGCTGGAAAATCACCAAAACCATAGAAAACAAGTTGAATTCTTTCCAGACTAAATGTTTACGAAGAATTAGGAAAATATTCTGGCCAAACACCATAAGAAATAACATCTTATTGGCAGAAATGCAGATGAAGCCACTGACAACAATTATTAAGGAAAGACGCTGGCGATGGTTGGGACATGTGCTCCAAATGACTGACAACTCACTACCAAAAATAGCACTAAGATGGACACCACAGGGGAACAGAAGTAAGGGTAGACCAAAAGAGACATGGAGAAGAACAACAGAGAGGATGTTGAGCAACAGAGGGCTCACCTGGGCAAGAGCAGAAAAAAAGGCGAAGGACAGGCATTTGTGGAAAACCCTTGCGGAAGCCCCATGTGCCCTGGGCACTTAAGGTTCAGAGAGAGAGAGAGAGAGAGAGAGAGAAGACACTTCACGAAGAATGAAGGGAAACTGAGGCCTGACAAAGTTCCGTCCCAAAAATAAGACTTCCTACAGATTCCAAATTAAGTATTTGAAAAAAAAAAAATTGGGGGGGGGGGGAAGGTGAGGGGGCAGTGTGAATCTGATTTTATAGTTACGACTGCCAATGTCTTTTCTGTACAGTGATTAATTAACAAATGAATGAACCACATTATCCAAGATCCATACAAGTTCCCATGATCTTGAGCAAACAGATGAATTAATCTACAGAACAAGATAGTACAGAAACCCTGAGAAAATATTATTTCAGTTGCTTCATTAAACAACTAATATAAATAAACCATCTCATTTCAATAGACCTACGTAGCAACTCCCACAATCTCTCCCCCCCTCCCCATCTCACTCCCTGGCTCGTTTGATACCCGACCATTCCCACTCTATACTCACCCAAAACCCAGGTGACACTTACCTCCATTTCTCACTGATCAACTCTAGGTTCTGAAACACACAAACAAACAAACAAATTAAAATTACATTTGCATATGAAAGTCTTAGCTGACATATCACAGAAAATACAAGATTTTTCATAGTACTGAAATTTTTTTTTTAAAAGCTTTTGTATTATTCACAATGTGTAAGTTCCACAGCAGATAATAACCAGTAAAAAAATGTTAAACATTTGTTAACTGATTTTCCATTTTTATTTCAAATAAAATCTGAATTTAAAAAAAAATATTTAAAGATAATCCATCGTTTGTATAAAAAAAAGTGAAGTAGGGGAAAACTACATCTGAAAATTTGGTCTAAGATGATCTTCAGACAACCATATATGAACATTTATTAGTGCTACATGGTTATTAAAAACACACACACACATACTACTATTTGTTCAACAGTAAACATGTACCGTAATTCAAGACATCACAGAAAAAAAAAAACATTTCAAAGAAAAATGCAAAAATATCCAGAACAGCCAGAAAAAAAACAGTTCCCCCTGAAAAGCTTTCTTATATCCTTCCCGTGCCGTTAGACGTCACATAGGGTTCGCAAAGTAGTTCGCCAATTTTTCCTGTCTTCTGTGAGTCTTTCAACCTCATCAAAGGATTTTATGCCTGTTAATTTGGCTTCTCTTAACAATGTCCTCTTCAGAGTTTCATGCGGTCTGCCTCTTTTTCTTTGGCCTGTTGTGTTCCACTTGATAGCTTGTTTTGGGATTCTCTGCTCATTTCTTCTCATCAAGTGACCAACATATGCCCATCTCCTTTACCTGATCACCCATGAGACTGGTTGTTGTTCTGTCATCTGTCTTATCTCTGCATTGTTCTTGAATTCATTCCACTTGATGCTGAGTATTTTCCTTATGCATTTGTTTTCAAAAGAGTCTAATTTCTTTTCTATTTCTTTAGTTGTTTTCCAGCTTTCACATGCATAAATGAGGGTGGATATTACATTTGATGAATAGTCTTAACTTGGTTTTTGTGCTTATAACTTTTGAATTCCATGTTCTCAAGATTCTTGAAGATTGATGCTGCTTTTGCAATTCTGATCCTAACTTCCTTTCTAGTGTCACCATCCTGGTCTATGTAGCTGCCAAGGTATGCAAATTGATTGACTTCTTCAATATCTGTCCCTTCTATGTGTATTTTTCCATTTTGATGAATGGGAATTTTCATTATTTTTGTCCTGTCCTTGTTAATTCCAAGTCCTATTTTGCTAGCCATTGAAGACAGGCTATCTGTTTTTTCTTGCATGGAATTCACATTATTACTGATAAGAGTTATGTCATCAGCAAAATCAAGATCTTCTAGTTGGGTCCCTTGTACCCAGTCAATACCTGTGTTACTTTAGCAGCATTTTTTCATTAAAAGCTTTAGATGTAGTTAAAAATGAAAAGAAAAGGAGAGTAGAAATTTCTTGAACACGTCATGAAATGACAGAGGTCAGGGAACTTTGTAACGATTGATAAACTCAAAGGAACAAACGAACGGACGAATTAACGACCTTTGTTTTGAAAAGCAGAAGAAATAAGCACGCTGGCCCGCCTACTATTGCAGCAAAAAGAAGTCGAGAGCCATCGAGGAGTAGTACCTCAATGGACTATCAAAGTGGGATAGGGGAAAAAGAAAAAGGAATTCATTAGAACTAACTGGAAACAACAAGAAGGAAACGCATGATAAACAACCTTATTCGGTATTCGGCACTGCACATAATGAATGAATGAATAACTCAAGGTGCGTAGCATCACAAGTGCGATATACAAATGCGTCAATCACCGATAAAAAGCAAGAAAAACTTTTTTTTAAAAACGAAAGTTGAAGGATAATAATCAGCCCAGTACGATGATGAAGTTTGATTGCATGAAAGAGAATCTGCCAGTTTTGACTTTGGTTCAGCATGTGAGTATCTGGTCAAGATTAAATCTGGCCACACATAAGGTAAGAAAAAAAACTTCACAGAAACATTTAATTCCTTCTCTTTGTAAAGTATGTTTATTAGGGAAAAAAAAAGTATAGACCTAATGTTGTATCGAAAAAAACAACAAAACGGTATTTCAGAAAGTACTTCCTGCAGAGTGAAAGACAGATAAAGTTTAACCGGTTTTGAAAAATCCTAGCTCAACCACTGGTTATACAGCTGACATGAAGAAACTACAATATGACACGCGAGTTATCAAACATGCATTTCATAACACGACGTGCTTGATTACTAACAGTAAAATCTCATTTTAACGGACTTCAAGGGAAGTAGCAAGTCTGATCTCTCTCTCTGAACCTTAAGTGCCCAGGGCACATGGGGCTTCCGCACGGGTTTTCCACAAATGCCTGTCCTTCGCCTTTTTTTCTGCTCTTGCCCAGGTGAGCCCTCTATTGCTCAACATCCTTTCTGTTGTTCTTCTCCATGTCTCTTTTGGTCTACCTTTACTTCTGTTCCCCTGTGGTGTCCATCTTAGTGCTATTTCTGGTAGTGAGTCTGATACATCCTGAATATATATGAGTGCGTCCAGGAGCTGCGGACCTGATTCTTAAGCACAGAGGCTCCGTTACAAGCGGAGTCAGTTATAACGGGGTTTTACTGTATTACCAATGACACACTAGTTACTGTTTCAGGTTTACAAAAACATATTACAAGAGAAATATACTCTTAGTATGAAATATTAATTAATCTGTTTGTTTTTGGTTTTTTTTTTGTTGTAGACAGAAAACACCGGTTAACAACAAAAAAAAAGCACTTATTTCGGGACTACAGAATATAAACATACAGAATATAAACAACGGAACACATTATTACACAAACGGGCACGCCTGGAATGATGGAGCGCTTTTATGGTCGTCACTAGGCGAAACATGAAACACTGCCTTGCCTTAGAAACTTGAAGCAGTAAAGTACTGAGATCAAAGAAACTGAGGCACTAGGGTCAAAAATGAAGGTCCAAATATCCTTACTGCACACGATGGACAAACACAAGATAAACCATTTTGTGGTTACCAACTTCGAGAACGAATTTTAAAAAAATAAAACGACATTCAGAAAACGGCTTTTTCTAAACTGACAGCAAAGCAGACGATATGAAGAGCACTATAGTTTTAAAAAATTTTTACAATGCTTTGTTCTGGTCGTTTTCAACTCTTTGTGGACAAGGTACAGGTAAACGCCCTCCTTTTAGACAGTACATAATCATCAAGAAGAAGAGCAGCTGAGCTTTACAAAGAAAAATGAAAGCATATAGTGTCTTCTTTTCGCACTTTTAACTCTTTCATACATTTTAAATACAGGAAACACCCGCTGTTTCACTGCTCGCGTTTCGTCACTTTCCTCTTTCGGCACTTCTCAGCTTATCCCGCTCTTATTCACTCGATCGTGTGGTTCGAAATTTCGTCGTCTTTCGCCCCCAATGTCGACACACTCGGACGCCTTCATAATTAGAAAATGGTCATCATGGCAACCTGACGTGAGTATGCTCTCTCCCTGAGGTCACAAACCCCATCAATTTTCACACACGTGGTCATTTTGATGATTTAAAAAAAATTAGGCTAACAAATGTAAACAACTTCATCTTTGTTTTCTTCCATCAGTGAATTTTCACATGTTCGGAATAAATCTCTTTAGTATCAGTCTTACAGTTTCTGCTTTTAATGCAGTGTGTTCATGGTTATATTTGTCTCCGTAATATTCATAATGGCATAAAAATGCAATGGCGAAGCAAGAAAAAAAAAAGCCATGATGTTCCCAGTTTCCTAGAAAAGCTAGAAATAGTATGTTTATCTAGCCTATGCACGCACTTGCACGTGATATATACATATTGCGTTATTTACTTTTCTCAGTGGCAAAATGCATTTGCAAGCTAAGTGAAGGTTGTTTTTCACTATTTACCAGTGCTCTGATCCCTCGCTGACAAATAAGAAACTATCTTCAGAACTATGAAAGCTATCCATCAATCCATAGTCACTTATGGGTTTTAAATTACAAAAACAACAACAAAAAACATGGGGCTGTGTTTATTACAGTATATATTGTGGTCTTAGGATTTTTTTTGCTCCTAGTGAAAGACTTAAGACATGCTAGAATAAAAAAAAACAATAATATATTACTCATTTTTATTTGGTATTAGATACAGAGCAACAGTAGTTTCTTATCTATAAGAAGATAAAACACATCCTCTGAATTCTGAACACAGATGAATAATGTTCCAAATTATTCAGTATAATAAACTTAAAAACAAAATCTTTTCTCCATTCATCTCCCCTTCTTTCTTTACATTTCACATATAGTGATCTGTCTATTAGATTTATTTAAATTAGTTTTCATCGTGCTGTCAAAGAAACCAGGAACCAGCATCATACAATAAGCAGTATCACAAACACAGCCAGTGTGATTAACATCACGCAATCAACCTAATGTCACAATCATATTCTTAAATGATAACTTACAAATAGGAAACAAGAAAAATACTGTAGAAGAACATTTTGTTTACTGAAATGAAACAAAAATGTGAGGAATACTAATTTTATATTAAGATCAATAACAGAAGCACTAGAGAGAGTAAAAAAAAAACAAAAAAAAAAACAGAAACATGTAACATATACTCCGGATAGAAAGAAAAATATTTTTAACAAAAGAGGTTCAGAACTAATTAAACCAAAAGGAAGGGACAACTAGATATACCATAATGAAAAGGACAGCTTGTTAAACAATAAGGAAAAGGGCAGTTAGTTAAACCATAATGAAAAGGACAGCTAGTTATAATTAAAAGGACAGGTAGTTAAACCATAAGGAAAAGAGACAGCTAATTAAACCCATGAGAAAAGGGCAACCAGTTAAACCATTAGGAAAAGAACAGCTAAACCATAAGGAAAGGGACAACTAATTAAACCCATAAGAAATGGCAACTAGTTAAAGCCATAAAAATGGCAACTAATTAAACCATAAGGAAAAGGACAAACCAGTTAAATCATAAGAAAAAGGACAATCAGTCAAACCATGACAGAAAAGACAACTAATTAAACCATAAGGAAAATAACAACTTGTTAAACTATAAAGAAAAGGAGAGCCAGTTAAACCATAATGAAAAGAACCAGCAACACCATAATGAAAAGAACCAGTAAAACCATAATGAAAAGAACCAGTAAAACCATAATGAAAAGAACCAGTAAAACCATAATGAAAAGAACCAGTAAAACCATATGGAAAAGAACAACTAGTTAGACCATGAAGGAAAGAACACCTAGTTAAACCATAAAGAAAAGGACAACTTGTTAAACCACAAGGGGGAGAAGACTAAATAAAACAACGAAAAGAAAACTAGTAAAACCACAAGGAAAAGACAAAGGGCATATCATGAGAAGACAGGAAACAGAGAACCTTATAATCACTCATATAAAGGAGAGAATGTCAGACGGGCCTGCGTGCCCAATTCTTAACCCTTCTGAAATAAAGCTCAATCAATCATTAGTGCAAAAATAAAGTCAGGTCAAGAGAAAAAAAAAACATTGGAATGTGCAGACCAAGTGGCACTGAGGAAGAAATAAACCCAATGTGACTGGGAACACCAAGGGCGGCACAAAATGGAGATGCATAACTGCTGGTGCCTATCCGCATGGGGCATGATGAATAAATGAACAACGCAATGCTTCTGGCAAACACGCTACAACGAAATCTTTACCGCCGGTATTGGCAACTCTGCGTTAACAGATGGCCTACTGCCGCCATAGTGTAGCGTGTGACCAAATTAACAGTTTCGAGGTCAGAGTCCATTTCAAACTTTCTTGCAAACTTTGGACCCGATTCGATGCCAGCAATGACGACGGCAACGATGTCATAGAATTTTGCATAATTATCCCATCAGTCATATAAGATCTACCCGTTCCTAGAGTTACGTCTATTAATACATTTGGCAAAAGTATTAATATGCGCTCCAGAATGTATAAAATAGGAAAAAGTAGGAGCAGCTTTATTACTTAACGATTACAAAGTTGTGACATTTCAGCGTGAGCCTTAATCATACAAAAACACACAGGACGAAGAAATAGAGAGAGGATTCACATGAATACTATTTTTAAAAAGTTTTTTAAAAGAGTACTTAGCTGTAAATTGTAAGCTGTGACTTGTCCGGCGGTGTGCATCAGGAATGGATTTAGCAGAACGTGGAGACTTTAAATAGAGTCCTGTGATATGTGGTCGGTGGGTTGTAATTGGGGGTGGTGGATGGGGAACCGGGGAGGGAAGAGAGAGTGACGCAATACCGACCTAGCTAGGAGAAGTTGAAACAGATGACTGGGGAAGAGGGGTTGCAAAGTGATGCTGTGAGGAGGTTTGACAAGTAAGAAGGGGTGGACTTAGTGGAGAGGTACTATAATGATTGAAGAGAATGTTAAGTGTAGCTAAACAGCGAGTTTAACCTATGTGGCTCCAGCGTCCCATAATTTTGAATGCAGCGGTTCTCAAGCGCCAGGCGGCTCGTGTCATCTGCGTGACATTGTTTGATGGCTATTACCAGAAAATCAGATTTGCCTCTGTGGTTGGGGCCACTGAAATGATTTGGGACTGGTTTCGAAACATGCTGGGCGATGTCGTACAGATGTTTTTGCATGCGGTCCCCTAATCTGTGGCCAGTCTCACCAATATATGTTATCCTGCAATATATGCCCCCCAGGGTACAGAAAAATGATTCCTACTGCTGTTGGCCAGCTTTCCCAAACTACATACATGCACGTGCTCTGAACACGACGCCTACTTTCTAGAAAGGCGCAGCAAGAGAATGATCTTCCACTATCATGGGTATATTTTCTACAGTACGGTTAAATCATCATCAAAAGTATCCACACTGGTATCATCATTTTTTAAAAATCACCATTTTCTGGAATGTGGAGACGTATCTTATTTGTGGGACCGAACTTTGCGTGACCTTCTGTTTCTTATTCTTTCACAGACAGTAGCATGCGCCAAACCAGCGAACTTAGTCCTCAAGCAGAAGCTCTCGACCTTCGGTGGTTATCCTTTTTTTTTCAGCCAGGTCAAATGGTGGGCACCTGTGGTGAATATCGATCGACACTCCCCCCCCCCCGGGCGAGAGAAAGCAGGTCACCACCGACTAGCTTATTCGCTCCCCCAGTGTCATCTCTTCCTGTAACTGTAACAGTGGGCCCAGCTCAGTTGCTGGTCCTGGGGAGCAGCCTCATTACAATCGGGGCAGGATGTCCTTCAGTGTTTTTAGAGAAATGATCTCTTCCATTCCAATGCTTTGTCTTCTCGCCTCGGATAGAGCACGTTCACGGCCAATGCAAAATTGTCATTCATTCATTCCTTTGCATGTCCCTTGCGGAACTTTGCCTCCCAAACAGCACTCCTGTAGGCCTCTCGGTTGTGAGCAAGATGGCCAGCTGCTGCTGCATCCATTTCCAGATCATCAACGATGTCTTGCAGCCATCTTCGTTTCGGTCTTCCTCTTTTTCTTTTTCCCATTATGTATCCTTCCAATACGGTCTTCTCTAAATTATCATGACGTTTAATGTGTCCAAAATATTTAAGTTTTCTCTCTTTAATTCTCTTTACTAGCCAGCCTTCTTCAATATTAAGCTCTTGTAGTATAGATATATTTGTTCTTTTTTGTGCCCACGATATGTGGAGAACTCTTCTGTAGCATTTACATTCAAAGGCATTTATGTGTTTCTCAGCTGTTTTGTTAAGTGTCCAGGTCTCACAGTCATATGTTGCGATGGGAAAGATGCATGCCCTTAAAAATCTTATTTTTGTGGTTCTGTCTGCTCCTCTCCACAGATTCTTTATTTGTTTTACTTTCTGAAGAGCAATAGATGTCCTCCTTTTAATTTCCCTCATTGTATCTCCAAAATTGTGCGCGTACATATTTGTGGTGATCGGAACTTGCGACCAGAAAATCAATCTGGCGCGCTTTGTTTTGCCGGTCGTTACGATTCGACAGAACTGAAGTTGGATACTGAGCCAATGAAGACTAGGAAACTTCAAATACAACATTAGCCTAGTCTTGTCTTCTATCTCACTGGAACTGCGAGCTAGTATTAGTAGTGTTAACAATATGGTTGTTTAGCTGATGCTGTGAAGGTGTCGAAGCACAGCATCTGTTTATTGGAACTGGAGTTGGTTATGGCGGTTTGAGTTTTTTCTTTTTTTCCTTTCAGTCCCTGAACAGGGCTAAAACGCAGAGGGTGTGAAGTACTTCTTTAGCAGGCTCCACCACCGTTACTCAGGATACGCCTGTTACTGGGACACTGTGCTGATCAGTTATGGTTCGCCAACCTTGACGCTAGTGTGTCAGCTATGGCTGGCTGACTGCTAAAACAAACAGCTTCTTAGCCATAGCAGTGTACATTCACAAAGTGCTCATACGATTTAGGAAGATATTTGGAGACTATGGTAAACCTGACACTTCGCAATGCTACTGTGAACTGGTTACAGCAGCTTCTCTTCCCTTTTGGAGATGTTTTTTTTTTTTAAATTATGATTTTATTTTCATTTCCTCTCCCGTCATTTTTTTTATTTTTATTTTTACCAGATATGGTTCGGAAACTTCTTGTGACAGAGATTAGTTCCTTCTTGAACACACGTGTGTTCATGGTGTGTGATGAATTGAAACAGACGTTGGAAACATTTATTGTGTATGACTTATTCCCCCCCCCCCCCTTTCCGATGTGCACTGCATTCTGACAGATCATATTGTTTCATGACTGCAAGGCGAAGAAAGGGTAGCAAAGCAATGTCTTTGCCCACTTAATAATCACCTCAAATCCTGTCTGGGCACCTGCTCCCTGCATCACAGAATGCTCCCTGTGCTGATATGAGCTCTTCATAAATGCAGAATTCAAGATACGCAAAACTAAACTGAGTAGAATGCTGGAAATCTGTGAAGGTTTTTTTTAAAATGTAATATCAAATGTCGATGTGCACTATTCACGGTATCACAACCTGAAAAGGCCGGGAACTCCTGCACATAGCATTTACTGGTAATGACTCATTTACTGTTTTATGGCTTCAATTAATGTGCTTTTTTGAAGAATCTTTTCGATTCCGTTGAATGTGCAGTTTGGTCATTCCTATTCTTCTATCAGTTTCCATCTCACATCTTCCATTATCTGTTATATCTCCCAATTATATGAATTCTATTATGTTGCTTGATGTGACCAAAGTATCTCACCTTTCTAATTTTGGTGGTGTTTACGAGCCAGTTATCTGCAACATCTAATCCAATTAATATACCTATTTGATTTTCTTTCTATCCATGATAAGAAAGAAAGAAAGTGCTCTTCTATAATATTTCATTTCAAGTGCAGTTATTCTCTTTTCTAGTTTTTTTGTTAAGTGTCCATGTTTTGCATCCATACGTTGCCACTGTTTCCACTCTTATTTGTAAATCATTAATGTGAACTTCTCCTCTTTTTCTATTTCTTTCTTTTGTTTGTTTTCATATGAATAAGGTGTAAACCAAAATGTTAAAGTGGGTCTCTTTAAATAATAAAGCTGCTCTTTCTTCTGCTTTAAATTGTCTAAACATGTATCACCATCAATGGGGGTGAAGATTCCTGTTCAATGAAGCAATCAGCTACCCATAGCTGATATGCTAGCATCAGGGTTAGCGAACATTAGCTGACCAAGACCCTGCCTCTCCATGGTACCCCAAATAACAGTCCCAGCCAGGGTAATGGAACGAGGATCGCCATAGTCCCCATGGTGGTGGAGTCTGTTAAAGAAGCACTGCACACCCCTTGCTTTTTAGCTGTACTCCGGGACTGAAAAAAATAGTTGCCATAACCCGCTTCCACGCCAATACGATGCTGTGCCTTAACACCTTCGCAGCACCGGGTGCAAAGAACACCAGCTCGTAGTTCCAGTGAGACAGAAGATAAGATTTAAATTGATACATTTACCACTCTCTGTTAGATGGGTTGCCATATTACTGGCGTTTCTACATCTGTTGTTGGATCAAATCGCGTGTAGTGCCTAACATATACGTGTACTACTACTTAAAACCTACTGAAGCTGACAGAATTTTTTGAGTGTCATTTTATGTTCTAAGTTTCATGTTCTTTGTGGTATTAGAAACAATGAAATCTACAAAACATATGCCTAAACTGCACATAATAATAATATTAATAATCTCTCTCTCTCTCTCTCTGAACCTTAAGTGCCCAGGGCACATGGGGCTTCTGCAAGGGTTTTCCACAAATGCCTGTCTTTCGCCTTTTTTTCTGCTCTTGCCCAGGTGAGCCCTCTATTGCTCAACATCCTTTCTGTTGTTCTTCTCCATGTCTCTTTTGGTCTACCCTTACTTCTGCTCCCCTGTGGTGTCCATCTTAGTGCTATTTTTGGTAGTGAGTTGTCAGTCATTCGGAGCACATGTCCCAACCATCGCCAGCGTCTTTCCTCAATAATTGTTGTCAGTGGTTTCATCTGCATTTCTGCCAATAAGATGTTATTTCTTATGGTGTTTGGCCAAAATATTTTTTTAATTCTACGTAAACATTTAGTCTGGAAAGAATTCAACTTGTTTTCTATGGTTTTGGTGATTTTCCAGCATTCACTTCCATAGAGTAGTACACTTAGAACATTACTCTTAAATATCCTGATTTTCATATTTATGCTTAGTTTATTTGATTTCCATATATTCTGTAGCATTGCAAAAGCCTGGTTTGCTCTAGTAAGTCTGCTGTTGATGTCCTCTGTGCTGTCTCCATTTTCTACTACTCTGCTGCCAAGGTATACAAATTCGTTGACCTCCTCCACTAACTTGTTATCTACTCTGAGTACATTTCTGTTGTTCACATTTTGCTTCATTAACTTTGTCTTTCCTACGTTGATCTTTAGTCCTATGTTGTTTGCATTCTGGGTTAACTTGTTTATTTTATCTTGCATATCTTTGTGACTGCTTGATAATAGACAAATGTCGTCCGCAAAGTCAAGGTCCTCCAGCACTGTGTTAAGGGTCCATTGTAATCCTCTGCATTTGTCTGATGTTGCCTCCTTCATTAACCAGTCTACTGCCAAGATAAATAATGTTGGTGACAGTACACATCCCTGTTTCACTCCTGTTTGTACCCTAAAGCTGCTGGAGGTATGTTCTCCACAGATAACTTTGCACTGAAAACCCTCGTATAGGGCTTTGATTACATTAACTATTTTATGGGGCAGGCCATGCCATCTTAGGATTTTCCACAGTGCATCTCTGTTGACACTGTCAAAGGCTTTCTCAAAATCTATGAATAATGCATATGTTGTGCTATGCCACTCATTTGCCTGTTCTAATATTTGTCTAAGTACAAATATATGGTCTATGCATGATCTTCCTTTCCTAAATCCTGCCTGCTCTTTCCGAAGTTTTTCCTCAAGTGTTGGTACAATTCTGTTGATGATTATTCTGCAAAATACTTTACTAGTGAGTGGCAGTAGGGTAATGCCTCTCCAGTTCCCGCAATCTCTGAGGTCACCCTTCTTTGGTAGTTTTACTATAAGACCAGTTTTCCACTCCTCTGGGGCTTTTTCTAAATCCCAAATTTGTTGTAATATCCGGCAAAGTTGTTTTGGTGTTTCTGTTTCTTCTGCTTTCAACATCTCAGCAGTCACTTCATCTTCACCTGGTGCCCTGTCTGATTTTAGCATCTTTATCGCCTCTTTTACTTCATTTATTGTTATTGGTCCTGTATTGATGTTTAGTTCCGCTTTTGCTTCAGGTATATCTATTGCTTGTGCTGCTTGTGTTCTGTTTAGTAGGGTGTTAAAGTGTTCCCTCCATCTTTCAATTTTTTCTCTTTCTCCACTGACCAGTTGTCCATTTTGTGTTCTTACTGCACTTTCACATCTTGTATTGAAGTTACCTGTCATCTGCTTTGTGATTTTATATATGGTTTTCATGTCATTTGTATATGCTGCTTTCTCTGCTGTTTCTGCTAAGTTGTCATAGTATTGACGTTTATCTTGACGGCATGATTCCTTCACTTCTTTGTCTTTTTGTGCATAATTACTTAAAACTCGTTCTTTAAGCCGTTGTGATTTGGTCTTATATATCTTATATCCTTCCCGTGCCGTTAGACGTCACATAGGGCTCGCAAAGTAGTTCGCCAATTTTTCCTGTCTTCCTGTGATTTGGTGTTCAGTAATTTTTTCTTGATTTCTTTTCTTTGCTCTATCTTTTCCCATGTGGTCTCACTTATCCATTCCTCTTTTCTCCTTTTCCGATATCCCAGCACCTCTTTTGCTGTTTCCTGTAGTGTTTTATTGAACTCTAATATGGACATTTCTGCTTCGTCTTGTAGGACACTGAAGCGGTTCTTAAGTATTATTGAGAATTCATTTCTTGTTTGCTGGTCTATCAGTTTTCTTGTATCAAAATGTATCTTTCTGTGTTCTCCGATTCTGGCTTTCCTTAATTTTAGTTTTATTTTTGCTACCAGAAGGTTGTGATCACTTCCTATATCTGCTCCTTTCCTTGCTCGCACATCTTGTAGTGACCGTTTCCACTTGTTGTTTATTAGTATGTGATCGATTTGGTTTTCTGTGGTTTTATCTGGTGACCTCCAAGTCACCTTATGGATGTTTTTGTGTTGGAAAATTGTCCCTCCAATGGTCATCATGTTTTCTTCACAGAAACTGCACAGTCTTTCTCCATTTTCATTTATTTCTCCGATTCCTTCTCTTCCCATGATTCTTCTTCTATCTTCATTTCCTTCACCTACTTTTGCATTGAAGTCGCCCAAGATGAGTAGCATATCATGCTTGGGTATTGTTTCTACTGTGGCTTGGAGGCTGTTGTAAAAATCTTCTTTTAATTCCTCTTCAGCTGCTTCTGTTGGTGCATAACAAACTATAATAGACAGCTTCGTGAATCTTGAGTTGAACCGTGCATATAATAATCTCTCATTTATTGGGGTCCATTTCAGCAATGCTCTTGATGCTTCTTTTGTTATAATCAATGCTACTCCTCCTTCATGAAGATCTTCTTTACCTGACCATATTATTGTATCTTCTGTGTGCTGTGTTGTTAATTTCCTTCTGCCTTGTCCTGTCCATCTTGCTTCTTGTATTCCTAGTATGTCTAGTTTGTATCTGTGCATTTCCTTGATGGTTTGTGCTAGTTTTCCAGTCTGGTTTAGTGTTCTTACATTCCAGCTGCCTATTTGCATCTTTTGTTTAGGTTCCAGGAGGTCTGCAGTCGGGCTGGGGACTTCCAGTGGCTGGCTTTCATCCACAACCTTCATGGGCTCAGTTTCCTGATACGCATTTCTCCTTCCACCTGCATTTGCTTTTTCCCTTGCTTCTGTTTCTGTAGCAGTCTGATAGTTTTTTACCAGATAGGGTTGCTGGCCCTATGCTGAACCCTCCTTAGTCGCCTTTTACGATCATGCATGGTAGGGTACAGTGGTCCTATTCTTTGCAGATCCCGGGTACCACACGGGGGAATATTAATAATAATAATAATAAAATAATACGAATATGTTAATTAGCTTATATTCACCATATCACTCATCCATGTTACGTCGCAATGATCGTCGGTGAATCACACACGCTCTAGTACAGTCAGTGCGACCTGTGGGCTACTCCAGTAAAATAAGCGTGACACATTCTGATAAACACAATGTCAAGTCTATGTGTATATCACAACAATTAAGAGCGTTGCACTGATACCGGCGTCATTGAAGGAATGTTACTCGCACACGCCATTAGTCTTAAGTTCTAGTTTTTAATTTTCTCACTTCTGCTCAAGGTGCTTGAATATTAAAAAGTGTAACGCACTTTCCCGGAAACAAATTCGAAAGACTCCCTACAAGTTCTTTATATTATTCCAATTTCTGAAGAAGAAAAAAAATTAGTGATAATGCACACCATGCTCAAAGTTTTAAAATATGTAGCTCTCTGGTTTGAGATTTTCAGTTAACTTTAACAGATCATCAAGCATCCTATAATTAGTTTTATTGTAATATCCACACTAAAGCTCCGAATTCTTCCACTGACGTTTTTCACTGGTTCCGTTGCTTTCCTAATATCCGTATGTTCTATGCTTTTTTTTTCCCTTTAAAGTGACAGGGTGTTCCTCGACTATCCAACATCATCAGATGCTGTACAGACATGGCTTTAGTGGTTATGCTTCTGCGCAGATCTCGATCTTTGATATTTTTCGGCGGCTCAGTCGTTGACTTTATATCATGCTGTATTCTTCTCACTTGGCCTTCACCTTCCTCACTTCCCTATTTATTTTTCCTGCTAAGATTTTGTCATGTATTTCCTTCTGACTGTGATAGCATTTTTCTTCTTGGATTTTTCCCCCTGTCGAGCATCGTTTTACTAAACAGTTTCTGTCACGGCTGATTCTACCAAATATGTATTTATATATCATGCCGCAAGGTTGGAAAGCAATGGTTATGTTGAAACTGGAGGTGATCAGTACAGTCAGGTACATTAATGGACACTTGACTTCTGAGGCTGGGCAAGGAAAGGCGATCAGACATGAAACTGACTGCATGATTCTCTAGTACGCCGACAGATCAAGGAAATCGTGGCATTAGTACCGTGTCTCATGGTGCCGCTATGGCATGATGGGACTTCTGCCATTACCTTACCAATCACTTGTTCCAAACTGATAGCTAGGCTCATCCACCCTTTTGTAAGCTTGTGTATGAATAAAACAAAAGTGTGTATCAAAAATGTGTTTCTTTACAGAATAAAGCTACGCCTATCTTCTTTCTGCCTCAAATTTTACATAAAAATTGTACAAAAGTAGCTCAGTCAACAAAGAAAATCACGGACAGACAGCATGAAGATATGGACAAGAATAAACTTTGCCCAAGGCAAGGGACAGTCCATGTAGGATATCCATTGCTAGTAACATTTCCTTATGAAGACAGCACAGAATAAATGAACCCGCATTCAATGCTTATCAGCTCGTGTCATTTTCACATAGCTGACTTTAATGGGCCTTCAACTTACTGTCTCCTGCTTTAACTGCGCACCCGCCCAAGCCAAACCTCATCCATCTCTTGAAGCTGTCTGCCCATTTATATTATTGTTGTGCTATTTATTAGTGTCTATATTATTGTTGTACTCTATATTAGTGCTGTACTCATTATTATTGTACTCTATATTAGTGTCTGTATTGTTGTACTCTATATTAGTGTCTATATTATTGTTGTACTCATTGTATTCTATATTAGTGTCTATATTATTGTTGTACTCATTGTATTCTATATTAGTGTCTATACTATTGTTGTACTCTAGATTAATGTTGTACTGTATATTATTGTTGTACTCTATATTAGTGTCTATATTATTGCTGTACTCATTATTGTTGTATTCTATATTAGTGTCTATATTATTGTTGTAATCTATATTATTGTTGTAATCTATATTATTGTTGTACTCTTTAATATTGTTGTACCCTACATTATTGGTGTACTCTTGCTCCTTTTCCTTCAGGTTTTTCCCTCAAGTATATTTTGTATTACTGTCAGTTGCTTTGACTGAAACATTTTAAGCTGTTTGATTCTTATATTTTTCATTATTTATTTGTTCATGTGAAATGATTTAGTATTTACTTGTTTTCTGTCAGACAGAACTACAAAAAATAAGATTTTTAAGGGCATGCATCTTTCCCATCGCAACATATGCCTGTGAGACCTGGACACTTAATAAAACAGCTGAGAAACACATAAATGCCTTTAAATGGTACAGAACAGTTCTTCAAATATCATGGACACAAAAAAGAACAAATGTATCCATACTAGGGCACTAACACCATATCCCTATGTGCCTATTTGGCATGAGAGGATTACCTTTACCTTACAAGAACTTAATATTGAAGAAGGCTGGCTAGTAAAGAGGATTAAACAAAGAAAATTGAAATATTTTAGATACATTAAATGTCATGATCATCTAGAGAAGACTGTCTTGAAAGGGTACATAATGGGAAAAAGAAAGAGAGGAAGACCAAGGCGAAGATGGCTGCAAGACATCGTTGATGATCTGCAAATGGATGCATCAGCAGCAGGACATCTTGCTCACAACCGAGAGGCCACAGGAGTGCTGTTATGTAAGCAAAGTTCCACAAGGGACATGCAACTGAATGAATGAATGAATGTTTTCTATTCTGTTCATGTTATTCTGTAAGTCAACATTTTAAAGGCATCAGCTTTCTTTTTCCATTTCCTTATTTAAAGTCTATGCCTCTATAACATAGAGCAATGCTGAGTATACATAACATTTGATAACTCTCAGCTCTAGCTGGTGTTCTCCATATAAGGAGCAACTAAATGTGTACAAGTGTGCATAAATTTGTGGCTGACCATCTGTTGTCACTCAGATGTCTTGATTCATTCTACAAGACTAAAATCATAAGAACAAACAAACAACTTTAACACACATCTGGCATTCTTTTAAATGGATATGGCAAGATTCTTATGTTTGGCTTTTATTGTAATTTAAAATTTGTATCACAAAAACTCAGAGTTAAACCATATAAATGCAAAACATCCCAAACTATAGGTTCTTTATATGAAGATCATCTAGAATTGTAGAAGCTTTATATGAAGACTTCTCAGAACTGTAGATGTTTTATATAAAGACCTCCCAAAACTGTAGATGTTTTATATAAATACCTCCCAGAACTGTAGATGTTTTATATAAAGACCTCCCAGAAATGTAGATGTTTTATACAAAGACCTCCCAGAAATGTAGATGTTATATAAAGACATTCCAGAAATGTAGATGTTTTATACAAAGACCTCCCAGAAATGTAGATTTTTATACAAAGACCTCCCAGAAATGTAGATGTTATATAAAGACATTCCAGAAATGTAGATGTTTTATACAAAGACCTCCCAGAAATGTAGATGTGTTATATTAAGACCTCGTAGAATTGTAATTGTTTTTAAGAAGATCTCCCAGGAACTGCGGATTCTTTATGTGAAAACCTCCCATGTAGACGATGTCCCAGAGGTGCACATGCTCCAGACCTGTGCATGAAAAGCATGGGCACTTCTGCCTGTACACCTTCTCCATCACCGCAATCCACAAGTCGCAAGCTAAGTACAATTCTTCGTTCCCTTTCCTCTTTGTTTGTTATGCACTACACGTGTAACTTAATCTTTCTCTTCTCCTCTTTTCCCATGTAAAACTGAAAATCATTAAATAAAGCTGCTCCTATTTACTAAAAACTTAACTGTTTATAATCTCAGCTTCGCTGCACTGACTGTGTGTATTATGTATAGACACACTTATTTAGGCATACATATATACAAAAGTTGTTTTCCTTTAGTATGTCTTACTTCTGTACCACTATCCATATGACAATATGATGTCACTTCACAGTCATCATACAATCACAGAAATGCAGCATCCATGAAAGCAATAAAAGCCTATATGATTTATCTCGTTTGTTTATGATTTTAATAATTTATATCTCACAATACACAGTCAATTATCAACAAAGTGAAAATAATTAATATATAAAGGGGAGGGGTGGGGGAATATTCGTTTTAAATAACGATGATAATAATCACAATAACAAAAATGCAGAATAGGAAGTTGATCACCAAACACAAGTGGCTTGAAATTATCTACAAAAGCACATCGATGTTAAAAAAAAAATGATTGTAATTACAGTGAACCACTGAATGGTTAAGATTTAATGTGCCTGTATTTATAAATTTAAAACAGTTGTAAAAAAAAAAACTGTGCAGGTGTAGAAAATTGACTAGATTTAAATGCTGATGACTTGTTACATTTATCAGTTTATTTTTGTTACACAAGAAAAATTTCCATTCCCAGTAAAGTATATAAAAATTCGGTATCAAGAGCCCACCACTTTTTTTTTTTTTTTGTGTGGCTTGGTCTCTTCTTTCATATTTCTAACTCTTTTTTCAGTAACTGTTTCTAAAATCTGAGAATTTATGTCTGCAAGTTGAGGGAAGCCAGTTTAAACTGTTCTTAACATTGTTGAAGTATTAAGGAAAAATACAACACAATCATATTTTTAAAGAAAAAAATTCTTATTACATTTGAGTGTAAACTGGTCTTTGACCTTAGCAGTGGTTCCCAACCTATTTACATCCAAGGATCAGTTTTTCAACAACAGATAAATTGATAAACATCAGCTTATATGTAATATAGTAATTTTAACCTTTAATTGTTTTTATTCAACAGATGGCATTTAATAACAAACTGATAATGCAGCTGTGGACCACCTGACACTGTGCTGTGAACCACTTGGATAATGTGTCATGGACCACAAGTTGGGAACCACTGGTCTAGAGTTATCCATTCCTCCAAAGAAATTTTAGGTCATATTACACTTTGCTTCTTGCCACTCTCTCCAACACATGACCACAATCAGTCTATTTTCCTTTTTTGATAAGCTCATCATGTATAACTGGCTCAACCTCAGCAACTTAAATTACCCTGTTATCCTATGTGATGTTCCATATCACTTAAACCAGAAGGTACCATCAAGTACATACTTTGATGAAAAATAACACCACTGTACTCTTTTGAGGCCCTGTATTCAGAACAGTTATAAAGTCATATTCATGACATACATTTCTTGATGTCTAACAATAGTAAAAGTTCCTATCTGGAAACCCTTATATAAACTAATGAATTTTAATACATTAATAATGTGAAAGTTTCTAAGCCCTTATATATACTAATGAATCTTAATACATTAATAACACGAAAGTCCCTATCTGGAAACCCTTATGTAAAATGATGAACAACACATTAATACTACACTTACATCTCATATCCTACAGCCCATGTGACATGACATTTGGATTAAAGATTCTCTATGTAAGTGTGTAAGGTCTCTCCCAGCAGTTCACCAAAATTAAAAATAAAAACACTGAACTGTTACTAGTTAAAATAAAAAAGTTAACTTTTGTACACAACAAGTCCTTGAGTCATTTTGCAGTTACTCCTTAAATTTAAAAAAAACAAAAAAAAGAGGTCACTAAAAACTTTGAAGTCTGGCTCATGACAGTATTGTTAACTTTTCAACTTTTCAGTCACCCAGCTGTAGAAATGGGTACCCAACTTCTTCTGGAGTTGGGGAAGGAAAGGCGGCCAAGCGTGATACTGACCATATCATCTTCTAGTGTGCCGACAGGTCAAGGAAAATATTGGCCACTAACACCATATCCCTATGTGCCTCTAAGGCATGACAGGGTTACCTTTACCTTTAACTTTTCAAACAACTTAAACGAGCAAAGTAAAATGGATTAAGACCCTACCTTAATCAGTTCTGTATCAAGCATAAAATATTTGGGAAACACACCTGGGGTATGGTTTATTGTTTCAGAAATGTATTTATAACTAACCATGAAGTCAAGATACACAAAAGTCTTCAGTCAAATTGATGGCAGTGTTAGAGACACACACTATGGAGGATAGCTCTGAAACCTTGTCTCAGAAGAAAGCACAGACTCTGTAGGAGTTTAAGCTGGATTAGGTTGCTGTAAGTGGTCCTATTTGAGAAGAATTGTGCTCACAGGAGCCTTAAAGCTTGTTATACAAAAAATTATCACATGACCTTGACAGAAAATGATAAATCTCATGAGGGAAAAACAACAAATCCATTCAGTGACAATAATAAATCCCATGTGAATATAAGGGCTCACCTGGGCAAGAGCAGAAAAAAAGGCGAAGGACAGGCATTTGTGGAAAACCCTTGCGGAAGCCCCATGTGCCCTGGGCACTTAAGGTTCAGAGAGAGAGAGAGAGAGAATATAAGAAATCCCATGTGGATATAAGAAATCCCAACAGGAAGGAACAAACCATTATGGGGAAACCATGAGAAACTTGGTAACAAGCAACAAATGGATCCCATCTGTAAATATTACATGTGAATATTACACTCCAGCATTCTGGCCATGTACTCAAAAAAATGAAAACAGGTTTCAGAAAAACATGAAAAATAGACCAATAAGAAATAATAAATTACATGTTAAATAATAGGAGGGGATAATCTCTTCATAAATAACATGTTAAATAATAGGAGGAGATATTCTCTTCTTCTTCTTTGTACACACACTGGTGATGATGCATGGTACCCTGATTTTTGCAATGCACCTTTTGGCTGGGTACCTCTGACTTCAGCACCTTTCATTGCTAGGGCAGACTGTGGTCTTGCTCGGACTGCCATGAAGAAAGTGGTGTATGCTGGCCTGGCCAAAACTTTGTTTTCCAGCCTCAAGTGGCTGTATTTAAGTCCCTTCTCCATGTCAGATCCAGCATGCAGCGCTGGCTGGCCAGACGGCTTTGAGACAGTTCCCCAGAGACTTTGGGATGAAGAATCCGATGAGTGCCTCAACAATATCCATTCCATGCCAACTATAGTCTGCTGGCTCTGTTTTGTTTACATCATTCTGACAGCCATTGTTGTAAAGACCCATAGGCTTGTCACGTCCTGGATTCATTGGTCTCACATCAAATTTTCCTCATCCCTAGCAGTAATCTCCATGTCCTCATCAATTCACCAACCTGACATTACATTTTACAAAAATAACAATTACAATTAGTGTTGACTGCTACAGGTTTCTGGGCTACAGAAGTAGGTCAGAGTTTTTAAGCAAAACAGATCCATGTTCCCTGTCTCACAAAGACTATGTTAAGATAAGTGTGTTCTTAACACAGTTGTTCCCAGATTTCTCTTCATAAATTACTTGTTACATAATAGGAGGAGGGAATATTCTCTTACTTTCTTCTAATAATTCTGACTTTCATTGAATGTTTTTTTTCTGCACATGCTTAAGCGCAATTGGCAGAAGGGTTTAGACTGAAGGAAGAAATGTAGATCAAAAGTGCACATTACTCAACAAAGCTTATAGAATCCTGTCAGAGAACAAAGACCAGTAACTCATTTCAGTGCTCAATCTGTGGTAGATTTGCTAGATGATCTAAACATAACATGGGTATCAATGAAACCTGGCAAGATCTGTACGTTATGGCTCAGCTATATACTTTAAGACATTCTCTTATATCATCAGAAACTGTTTAGAAAATATCTCCAACTTGCTCATTTTTTAACTCAATCAACAAAAACAAGAAGTCATTATGCTCATTGTGATGAGGGAAATCACAGAGCAGTAGCATACAACTAGTTTCAAGACAGTTTACAGGGGGTGGATCAATTTAAACAGAAAAACAGAAGAACAATCAGTGAGTGCGGAGAATAACAATTAATTGTTCATATTAACTTCTGAAAAGAAATCTGGAATGATAAATAATCGCCTTAAAGTGAAAAGCTATTTTTAAAATGATGTTAATTTTTTTTTTTTTTTGCACTAGATAAAACAAATTGTGCACATGAAACAAAGTGATCTAGTATGACAAAATGCACTGGGTATCGAGTCTGGTCTATCACTCAAATGTTGGTTTCTGAAGGAAGTTGCAATTCTTACATCTTACATCCTTCCCATGGTGTTAAATGTTGGGCCCACATGGTAGCTCGCCAAGTTTTCCCGTTTTCAGAGTTTTTCAACCTCATCAAGGGATTTTATACCTACTAATTTGGCCTCTCTTAACAATGTCTTCTTTAGAGTTTCACGTGGTCAACCTCTTTTTCTTCAGCATGTTGTGTTCCACTTGATAGCCTGTTCTGGGATTCTCTAATTGTTTCTTCTTATTATGTGGCCAGTATATATCCATCTCCTTTTTCTGATCACTCATGAGATAGGTTGTTGTTGTTCACTCATCTGTCTTATCTCTGCGTTGTTCTTGAATTTTTTCCACTTTATACAGAGTATTTTCCTTAGGCATTTGTTTTCAAAAGAGTCTGATTTCTTGTCTATTTCTTCAGCTGTTTTCCAGCTTTTGTATGCATAAATGAGGGTGGATATTACATTTGAATTGAATAGTCTTGACTTGGTTTTTGTGCTTATAACTTTTGAATGCCATATGTTCTCAAGATTCTTGAAGGTCAATGCTACATTTGCAATTGTAATCCTAACTTCATTTCTGATGTCACCATCCTGGTCTATGTAGCTGCTGAGGTATGCAAACTGGTGTACTTCTTCAACAGCTGTTCTTTCTACATATATTTTTCCTTCTTGATTAATGGGAAGTTTCATTATTTTTGTTTTTTTGTTGTTAATTTCAAGTCTTATTTGCTAGTCAGTGAAGACAGGGTATCTGTTTTTTCCTGCATCAATTTCACATTGTCACTAATAAGAGCTATGTCATCTGCAAAATCAAGATCTTCTGTTTGCGTCCCATGTACCCAATCAATGTCCATTTTACCTGTGCAGCATTTTTTCATTATAAAGTCTATAGCAATTCCAAAAGGCAAGGGAGATAACATATGAGGGCGTTCAGAAAGTAATGCACCACATCATTTTTTTCAGCTAATAATGAAGATAGATGCACGAAATTTTGCACACTTTAAATATGGCATGTGTCAATTGTGTGAACCAAATTGCACCACAACTAGCCAAAGAATATGGCTGCTCTAACAGTTGAAATGGAAAATGTTAACAACTTGCGGTATAAGCAGCAAATTGTGAGAGAATTTCTCATTGCTGAGAAGGAAACTGTTGTGAACATTCACAAGCGTCTATGTGATGTGTATGGAAGTTTTGCAGTTGACAGGAGTACAGTCAGTCGCTGGGTTCGGAGAAGCAAAGAATCAATAAGTGGAGATAAGGAGTTGCATGATCGGCTGTGGTGTGGACGTCCTGCCACAACCACCAGGGCAGAAATGTTGAAATGCGCTGAGGGCATTATTCTTACTGATAAGTGTATCACTACTCAACAACTGGCCTTAAAGCTGTCAGTCAAAATGGTAGTGCAAATGCAGTTATAAAAGCTCTCGGATTTTCTAGGGTTTGTGCAAGATGGGTTTCTCAAAGTTTCACAAATGACCATAGATTGCAAAGGAAACCAATTTCTTCTGAATTGTTGTTTCAATGTGGAGGGAGAGAACTTTTTGGCTAAGATTGTAACAGGTGACGAAACCTGGGCACGTCATTTTGAACCTGAGACAAAAAGACAGTCAGTGGAGTGGCATCATCCGCAATCACCAAGAAGAAAGAAATCAAGACAACTCCTTCAGCTGGAAAGGTCATGATCACTGTCTTTTAGGACATTGAAGGTGTGATTCTTGTGGATGTTATACCAAGAGAAGAGACAATCAATTCACAAGCTTACATTAAGACAATGAAAAAACTCAATCATCATTTTCGCAGAGTTTGGCTGCACAAGAATCCAGCAGACCTGCTTCTCCTTCGTGACAATGCGCGCCCTCACACAAGTCTGGCAACACAGGAAGCAGTCACCAAATTGGGTTGGACTATACTACCCCATCCACCCTATAGTCCAGATTTGGCACCCTCTGATTTCCATCTGTTTGGTTCACTTAAAGATGCACTCCGAAGGGTAAGATTTGAAGATGACGAAGGAGTGATTCATGCAGCGAAGAAATAGCTACACAATCAAGAGGAAATCTAGTACGAGCTAGCGATGGCGTAAAGCCGTACAAGTTGATGGGGATTATGTTGAATAATACCAATGTTTACATGACATATCCATGTATATTGTGTATAAATTTCATGCTTTTTGAATAAACAGCTCCTGAGAAAAATGATGTGGTGCATTACTTTTTGAATGCCCCTCGTATGTCCTTGTTTCATGCCTGTTTCAGTCTGGAACCATTCGCTCATTCTTTCTTCTGTGTTGACTGCACAAACATATCCATTGTAGAGATCCGTAATGATGTTGATAATTTTAGTTGGTGCTCCATATAATCTTGAAATTCTCCGCAATGAATCTCTGTGTATGCTGTCAAATGCCTTTTTAAAGTCTATGAAGTTCTGGATTAATGGTTTTTGCTTTTCAGTATATTCTTCAAGTGCTTTCTTAGAGTAAAGAGCTGGATGAGACAGTTTCTCCCTTTTGAAAATCCTGTTTGTTCTTCTATCATTGCAGTATCCACTATATCTTTAAGTCTATTCAGAATGACTTTGCAAACTACTTATGACACAACTGATATTAAGGTTACTCCTCTCCAATTGTTACAGTCACTAAGGGTGCCTTTTTTTCTTTTTGGTATTTTAACAATGATTCCTTTTTTTCATTTTGAAGGGACCTTTTCTTCTTTCCAAACTTTATTAAACATTCTCTGTAGTTGGCTCATGCTGTCACTGTTAATAACATTTCAGCTGTTATTTCATTTTCACCTTGTTACCCATTAGATTCACTGCTGTCGCAGTTATGTTCAATGTAATTTCATCTAGCTTGACATTTAGTTGTGAGACTGGTAAGCCAGTTTCAAGGTCTATCAATTCTGTGATTAATTAGTGTAGTTAATTAGTACTTGTTGTAAGTGTTTGGCCCATCTTTGTTTTTGGTCTTTACTTGATGTTAATAGCATGCCAGTTCTGCTAAGGATTGGTCTTTCTTTAGATGTAATAGTACCTGTTAGTCTCTTTTGTATGTTATATAGTTTTGCTGTCTCCTGTTTTTGCTGCTTCTGCCATATTGTCTATGTATCTTATCTCTTCTAGCTGAATTTTTTACTTAACTTTCTAGTTCTTTGTATGTTGCTTTTGCCAAATCTTTTCCAAGATATGTCTTTACATTCATCATGGCTAATTTGGCTGTTCATCTGTCATGTATGTTGCAGCTGCTGACCTGATATTCACGGTGTGACTTGGAAAATGTATGTGATTTATGAGCAATGTAATTATCCTTCTTCTGATATGCTTACTTCTTTGATGTAGAACTATTTTTTTCTTCTCAAATGGGTTTATGCATTATAATTATTGATACTTCTGCATCCCATATTGTGCACAGTTGCTAATATTTCTCTAGCAAACTGAAAACAATGAGGACTGCACATAGTAAAAAGTGACAGTGAACACTGTGCATGATTAGGCTTAAAAAACAAATACTAGACAGAGCAAGTGAGATCTGGGAGAAAGAAAAATAGTGAGAGAATACTTGTAACTCTAACCCAGCGTTTCCCAACCTTTTTTGGATCATGCCCCACCTCAGTGCCTCAAGATTTTGACCCCCACCAACCCTCCTCCCCCCAAAAAAGAAGCACAATAATTAACCAAGTTGTGAAAAAGTATAATACTTGTACATTCATTCATTCATTCATTCATTTGCATGTCCCTTGCAGAACTTTGCTTCCCTAACAGCATTCCTGCAGGCCTCTCGGTTATGAGCAAGA
Organism: Achatina immaculata; assembly: GCA_009760885.1. Lineage (NCBI taxonomy): Eukaryota > Metazoa > Mollusca > Gastropoda > Stylommatophora > Achatinidae > Lissachatina > Lissachatina immaculata. The sequence continues at coordinate 19,794,495 of CM019697.1, read as the reverse complement.
TGGCCTGCAGGTGATGCTTCCATTTGCAGATCATCAACGATGTCTTGCAGCCATCTTCGCCTTGGTCTTCCTCTCTTTCTTTTCCCCATTATGTACCCTTCCAAGACGGTCTTCTCTAGATTATCATGACGTTTAATGTGTTGAAAATATTTAAGTTTAATCCTCTTTACTAGCCAGCCTTCTTCAATTAAGTTCTTGTAGTATGGATATATTTGTTCTTTTTTGTGTCCATGATATTTGAAGAACTCTTCTGTAGCATTTACATTCAAAGGCATTTATGTGTTTCTCAGCTGTTTTGTTAAGTGTCCAGGTCTCACAGGCGTATGTTGCGATGGGAAAGATGCATGCCCTTAAATATCTTATGTTTGTAGTTCTGTCTGTTTCCACAGATTCTTTAGTTGTTTTACTTGTACATACGAATATAAATGTTCATACATTCAAATTACCCCCAAAATATTCAAATCTCCCCCCCTCCCAACGTACACCCCATGCTGGGAAACACTGTTCCACACAGAGACTCTGAAGTCTGAACCACAACAATAAAGTCTAAAGTCCACAGTTCATATCATGGCCACTCTCTGGCATATTTTCTCTCTCTCTCTTTCTCTCTCTCATCTAAAGTGCTTTGTCTAATACTTTTTCAAGTCTAATCATTAATCTATTTCAAATACAGGACACTCAGTACTCAATCAAGGATGTACAGTGGGGTGGGTGGGGATATAAGGGAAGGAAGTAAACCTAAACTGAAATTTCAACCCAAATTTTAATCAATAGATTAGGTTTATAACTTTACTTAACAAATGCACCATTCAAGCCTACTTGTTATACTTCACTACAGAATGAATTCTCTTCAAAATAGAAACATTTCAACTAAGATAATTCGTAACAATTCTAGGTATTTCTGAACATGCAGCAATCAAAGATGAAATTATGGGAAAAACTGGGACTTATCTTAAAATATGAGACATTTAGGCATTCTGATTGAAATAATATGATTCCCTGGACAAATCCTTCAAATATGGGATAGTTGGCATCATGCATACTGTTCTCTGAACCTCTAATAATCTTCTAGCAGACTGCCATAAGAATAAGCTCATTGACATGTATGATACTTTTTACAAATGTCACACTGTTATGTACAATTCTTTTCCATCCAAATCTTTCTGTGTCTTTTTGTGCAAGCATTTCTCTTTATTTTTACATAACCATGCACATTTGTTGTTCAGTGACAAAAATGTGCTACTGTAGTAGCTTACTGACTGCTTTAACAGCAACAATGGCAGGAGCAAGCCTTAACTTGTGACACAACAAAAATATGGCATTTCATCTGACAACAGTAACAGTAAATCCTGTTTTGTCTATATAGTTCCTGTTGTCCATTTACTAACATTTTTTTAACTGCTGAAATATTGTGAAGATCATATTAGCCAAAATATTACATGGTGTCAAGACGGCACTTCTCATTTTTTACCATTAAGCTATTTCTATAATTTTTTTTTTTAAGATGGTTTTCTCACATGGGTTCTGTGAGTAGAATTTTAAATATTAGCAGGCTATTTACACATTTTTTAAATGTATTTTTCTGCAGCATCGGGCATTCTCATGAAGCAGTCTTCTCTATAACCAAGTTTTGTCTTCTTTTCAATTCCTCCTATCAAGTAATTAGGCCCATAAATCTAGATCAAAACAGACCACACAGAAGATAATTTAAATTTTCTAGATCAGAACAGACTACATAGAAGATAATTTAAATTTTCTAGATCAAAACAGACCACACAGAAGATAATTTAAATTTATTGCTAACTTTCGTGGATTCTACTGACTGTAATTTTAAGCACAATAAATTAAACAGCTCCAAAGACTGGCCAAGCTTTCTGTACACAGCTACTCATTATCATCATCATCATCGCCTTTCACTCCCTTGAGAGCATAGGCCACAGATAAAGCTCTCCAGTCATCCCTGTTCTTGGAATTATTCTCTGCTTCCTTCCATGTGCACCCCTTGTCTCTGAGCACTCTAACACAGCTATTAGAAAAACATAATCAAAACTGATCGCATTTGGAATTAATTAAACAGAAAATTGAATCACATAAGTTTTAAAATACCGTTTGTTGTTCCCATTATGTGTATATGCTGATAAATGTCACTTTTAATAAGGAGCAAGTAAAAATCCTTATTTAAAAATGTTATTTAATTAAAAACATATTTGTATAATTGTTTTCTAATTTTTCTATTATGTCTGTTTAAACCACAGACACATGAATAGGTCAGTTTATAAAAAAACCGAAGCTCCAAAACAACACAGGGGAACAATAAATACAACATGAGCACCTTTACATTTTCAAGAACTAATGTTACACAATTAAATGAGAAACGATTAAAGTCTATTTCCAAATGATAAATGATTTTAGAAGTACCAAAACCACAATTACATTCTTTGTTGAAAAAAAACTTCATTGAACACACTGAATGAGAAAGGAAGAATATAAGAACATATATACCCTATTACTTCATTAAATATAATGATTATGAAACCACAGTGTGTGAATAAATAACACAATGAAATTTTGATAAAATGACACATCATAAGCAATACATGCAGCAAAAAAAAGTATAAAATTTAAGAATGTTTTCTTTTGTGCTTCATTATTTAAAAAATTAACATAAAAAAGTTGAAAAAGGTTGTTTTCCTTTTCAAAGTTCTTTTTCATCCAAGTTTTACAAAATAATTTACAGGTTTTTCATGTCAAAAGCTTTTTGTTGTGCACATATGATTGTGAAAATAAACATATAGCACTCTATGTCTATTTTACTTTACCAGCGTAGAAACAATATTAAAATGTGTTAAAAAACTGGTGGTCATATCAAATGTGGGGGGGGTGGGGGTGGGATGACCTGACATGCACAATTATTCAATCTTTCACAAATAAATTGGAAACTTTCAACAGTGTCTCACACAGCACACCTTCCACTTTTGTGCAGACGATAACTGTTGTGTTATGTTCCGTTTTATTCATGTTCCTTATGTACTTTGTACACCTGAATTAAACCGAATGATTGGAAAGAGTGAATGACAGATAAGGGCAGAATGTCAGACAGGCCTGAGTGCCCAGTTCTTCACCCTTTTACAATAAAATTCTTTCATTCATTTATGGTTGTTGGTAATTATATTTTAAAAAGAAAACCAAAGTTACTTATGTGCTTCTAAATGGAATTATCACCAAAAATCATCAATAAAACTAAGATTCATTCCCCACTAAGCCATGTATTTTAACTTAAGTTTTCTGATGTTTCACTTCAAAATATACATAAGCATAGTAACATACATATCTGTTTTGGTCATATACACATGTAAAATATCTGAACAAAAGTGTTTTACATACATACAGCTGACACACACACACACAAATATTTTAGTCACATATACAGTATGTGGTGAGTCTGAAAAGTTTGGTGAATGGTGTCAGAAAACAAACAAAACAGAAGATACAAACAAATGACCTTTATTGGCCTTCAAAATAATCGCTGTCCTTCACAACACACTTTTGGCAACGTTCATAAAGCTTCTGGAAACTGTCAGCAAAGGCTTCTTAAGGAATCAATCAAAGAACGGCTGTCACACATTCTTGAATTGCCACCACGTCCGCAAAACGTGCACCTTTCATGATGCTTCTCAGGCGGGGAAACAGAAAGAAGTCTGTAGGCGCCAGATCAAGGGAGTATGATGGATGATCAAGAACAGGTATGGCACACTGAGCCAAGAACTGGCACATACGGATCATGTCTGTGTTTCTGCTTGTTGACAGCTGACCCAAACGTGGCTCATCCTCAGTCATTTCCTTTCCGTCATGAAAGTGTTTGAACCAGTCGTAAAGACATTTTCTGCTCACGGCTTCTGTCCCGTACACTTGCACCAACATTTCATGCATCTCCATCACCATTTTCCCAATTTGTAGCAGAACTTAATGTTCACTTGTTGCTACATTGCACTGCGACCTTACCTCTCACACTGACTACGTTCGACCGCCCGCAGCAGGTTTATCCTGATGGTCACATGTACTCCATGCTAGGGGGCGTTTCTCAAGTCTCTGGATATTCATGGCCACCACCTGGACCATGTTGCTGTTCAGATATCGGACCATTCACTGAACTTTTTAGAGCACCTTGTACTTGTAAAATGGAATCAATTACCCTGTTAGTCATGACTTCAAATCAGTCTCTTGTTTTTCTCTTGCTGACAGACCATACTATTCTATGGGAGAGCAGGACTTCTGATAAGAAAGTAAGAAAAAGTGCATGTCTACTATAATGAAGGGACCAATCTCTCTCACTTTCTCTTATATGTATACACAATTGTAGCAGATGTACTCTCCCAGAATCTCAGATCTATACTTCAGTAAAACATCATCAAAATCTCTGAAAAGCTTATCAACATTTTCTGGGGGTTTATTTTGTGATTTTGATCAATTGTATAATAGCACTGCTGGTAAAAGGCAAATTTAGTAAGATCAAGCCATAAATGGAAGCTTACACAGAATAAGTCCATTTACTTCAAGATAGTAGAAAATATAAAAAAGATGCAAATATATGCAATCACATCTTCACCATGATGCTGAATGCGGAACTTGCAATGACAGAAACGTGGAGAAATGCAATATTTCATCACAGATTGATAATACAGATTGTGAGTATATTACAAACAACAATCCTACAAACAAATCCTAGTATTACCATAGAGGCAGGGTATAACGCTCAAACACCTGAACAAAGCCTCATCACTGACAGGCTTATTCACAAACCAACCTGTGACAAATGACTAAATGGGAAAGCAATGTTTACAAAGTATATACAAAGCTATTTTTTTTCTTCAGAAAAAGTAACTGCTATAGCAGCATCAGTTCCAGCAGTAAAAAATACATTGTAATTTCAAACATAAGCTAAAGCATAAATGCTAAGCTTTCTTTGGAAGCAAAAGTTTTATTAGAAGCAGAGACAGTGAACCACAGCTGGCCAGTACCTTATGTCCTTGTAGTGTTTCTATTTTAAAAAAAGCCACCCTTATACTTCAACCAGGATGCCTGGGTACAGACTGGTGCTACCCCATGGTGGTGAGTCTTGATGAATTCTTTCCGGTAATCCAAGCCAGACTCCCAATTCAACCCAAAATCTGCATTTCAAGATCTTCACTGCAGCAGCATCTGCAAAGACTTAGATTTACAACAGCTGACCAAAGACACAATGCTTTCAACAAACAGTGTAGTCCACAACAGTTTTCCTGCACAAATAACTGTTGAAAGCCAACTGCATGTCAGCTACATTTACCAGCTGATTTTTTAATGTAAACAAATACAAATATTTCTAAATATTAATCTGAAAATGAAACTGACAATTCCTTTTCCCTCTTTACAGACACTAAGAACTGATCTAAAGTTGCCTGTGGACTTCATGCAAGTAAAGCTAAGTTGGAAACAAAAAGAAATGAAGACCATGGCAACATGAAGTGAGTTTCTGCCCACAAGATGCTCAACAGTTATGGGTTCACTGAGGAAACAACTAGCAGAGAGCTGCAGAGATCTGTAAGGAAATGTTTGGAAGTTCCAGTTGGCTTTGAGCTTCGAGAATCTTAAAATCAAATGAATATAAGCACAGTTTTATCAAGTATAGCCCCTTCTATTATGTCCATAACTCAATCCTATTTATTGTTTATGAAAGGCTTGAATATGTGTAAATTTGCTTGACAGATGACTAGCCACCAGGGCAGCACAGGCTGTTTTCTCCAACACTTGTGATAGGTACCAATTTTAACACCCGAGTTAACTGGTGGAAGCCAGCGATGGTTCATGATTTCATAACCTTCTAGCTGCATGGAAAGGTTACAGTTGGTAAGACTACTTGTGCCCTCGCATGTGCATGCATTCTGTGTGTACTATATATAATGTTAAAGGTGAGCTCAGCTGCAATAATTACCTCACAAACTTTATAGAAAAATGATGGAAATTTATCTTTCACAACTTAAGGCCAGTAGCAAATAATATTTGAATTTTCATGTCCAACAAGCAAATAAACTGGAAGAAATGATGTAAGAATTTTCACGTGAAGTACTCAGATTCTAACTGCCAAGGTGTATGTAGCAAATATGAGTGTCAGAGGACAGGTGTCAGGGTCATCTGACCTAGCCTATACTGAACTTCCTCTAGTTGTTCTTGGAAAAAAAAATGATGGGTAAATTTAGCCTAATCAGTGGAGAAGGAATGGTCAAATTCCATGCAGTGGTGGAGCTTGCCAAGAATCTCCAGGATAAGAGCTATTATAATTAGTCTCTATCCAACTACTTGTGTAGCCCAAGTTTGCAATAAACACAAAAATCTTCAACAAATCAATATATATATATATACACACATATATATGTGTGTGTGTATATGCATATAAAGAGTGAGAGAGAGAGAGATAAGATGAATCTTTGTACCCATAAAGCATACCAAGAGTGGAGAATGGAGAGCTAGAAAGAAAGAACAACAGCTTATTTAACTCCCAAAAAATTACAAACGTCTTGGAACTGAACAGACTACGCTGGTTGGGCCATGTAGAAAAAATAGAAGAGAACAGACAAACGAAAATTATGTACGCACAAGAGATGAGGGAAACAAGACCAAGGGTAGACCAAGACAGAGATGGAAAGACAACACAGAAGAGAATATAAAATAAATTGGTGTCACAAACTAGAGAGAGTAGATTAGGAATAGAAAGGAATGGAGAAGAACTTTATCTGCATCAATGAGCCTTAATGGCTCAGAAAGCTGAAGAAGAAGAAGAAACTGCGTAATACAAAATTTGTGTAAGAAGACTCCTTATATCCATATAGTTGAACTAGCACAAAACTGCTATAATTTCTGCACACTTTTCTGTCATCTAACTCAGATAATTAACAGTAAAATATCTGTGCAAGTTCAAGGAGACTAGACCTTGCAACACAAACATTGCTTGCTGTTAACTATGACCAATTATGCAGATCCAGCACTGTTAAAGTCAGTCATATAAGGAGCTGTTCAGCAAAATGATGGCTGGCAAAATTCCACAACAGCTGCTTCAAAATCATCTTTTTAGTAGAAAAGTGCCTTTACAAAAAGATCCTAATAAATTCAGATCTTAATACATGTAAAACACAATTTAAAACAATGAATTTAAATTTAAACACATTCATAATAAAGTTAAAAATCTCATAAATTCAATAAATTGAAAGCAAAATTGAAAACAATTCTAAGAATTTAAAAATGAACACAGCCAGATACAACAAAAAGTCTCATAAATTCAAATCTAAACAGTCACCACAAATTCAGGATTGACATATGAAAATCCTGAAAATTCACACTGGTCCAGATTCATAATGAAAAGTTTATCTGTGGGCGTAAGCTTGGGGGCTTCTGACGTAAACTCTCTGTCGAAGTTACTCACATCCTTCCGACTTTTCTGTAAATGAAAGAAAATAGAATAAAATATGCATTAATTCATCATTCAATGATTCATTTTCATACCAAAATAATGACTTATCTGGAAAATTTTACTGTCTCTTATGAAATATCTAAAATTTTAAAAAATTAATTGGTAACTTTCTTTGAAGTAAATTGCTGTATATAAATTACATGCTTTAAAAAAACAACTGTTTAAATATAAATTTTGCAAATTAATTAACTGGTATCAAAACATCAGAAGACATTAATTAATAATCCAGTAACAAGTGACACATTGTAACCGTAATATTGATAACCTAATATAAAGACATTTTAAGTTGTACAAGTTTCTGGCAAAGAAATTTTAAATTTTTTTGAAATGCCAAGAATTCCCTCCCTACTTGATTATTTTTGATGATACCTTAATAAAAAAAATTTTTTTTTAAATATCGAAGGGAAACCAAAAATATTTAAAAAGAAATTAAATGAGTTAAAAAGATGAGGCTCACTAAGAATAAATGAAAAAAATAATAATAATAATAATAATAATCATAATGAATATAGATAAAGGGGGAAAAAAAAGATAATCAGAAATCTCTGGATGTGTCATGAGGGACAGAACCTGATAATCACTGGAAAACTCAAGGGAAAAATGAAATACAGGGAGACAATGAGAAAATTATATAAAGGCTGACCAAGCAGCATAAATAAAGAATGTCAATTAATCAGAAAAAAACCAAGGTGTGTAGAAAATGTGGAAACATAACCACACCAAATGTACCTGATGATTAAGATAATGATGATGAATAAACCGATGGCTTTCACTTATTTTATTATGTCATTTCTCTGTATATACTTGTACATAACTTTTTATTATTATTTTATACAGTGCTATTTTTCTGTAAAGATAGATGCTAGAACACACTCTCAACAAGTACATATATATGTACACATATGCACAAAGAAATTGAGTATTTACCACCTACCAAATTGGACCAGACTGAGGCTATCAGTAAACTAAAATCCTGTGCAAACAGACGCTCCCTTTATTTGTGTATTTACCACCCGTTGTTATTGTTTTTGCTATATTTGGTGTATTTACCACCCGTTGTTATTGTTTTTGCTATATTACAGAACTTATTCGCATTTGACAATATCTTTCCATTTGCATGTACTTTAGTACACTTTAGTATATCTATCTGACATTACATTTATTTCTGTCTTGTTGCTACTTATCTCTAATCCTCCTTTACTGCTCTTTGACACTCTTGTTCACTAGTTTAACTTTCAGCTACAGCTGCATCATCTACACATCTCAGAATACTGATACTATGTTGTCTTAACTTGATTTCCTTCAGCTTTGCCATGCCTCTCCTGTTTCCACTGGATAACCAGAATAGTTCAGGTGACATGGCACAACTTTGTCTCACTCTCCATTTCATCTCACGATATATCTTATTTCTGCTCTTTCACTGCAGTTCATGTTCTAAGTAATTCTCTTGTCTTTACCATTCATATAAGTTTCTCAATCATTTGTATTATATCTTCATGTTCCATTCTGTTAAAAGATGTTAATTTCTTGTCATTAAATTAATTAGGAAAAAGCATATATAAGTCTTGGTTACAAGGCAAAAATGAAACAGCCTAACACCACTTGCTAACAAAATGATGAGTTTTGTTTATTAAAAAAAAAAGTTAAATGAAATATTAGCATATTAGAAATATTTGTATAATAGGCAAATATAATTAAAAAATAATAACAAAAAAGAAAACTGAAACAAGTAAAGTATAGACTGATTTAGATAATGTGTATAACAGAATGAAGCATATATTTTCTTCCACTAGTCATTTTATTCCCATAAGACCTTGCAAAAAAGCTTCACATAAACATATCCCAGGCAAAGAAGCAAAATGAAATATGTCGCAGATTATTTTTGGCAGGAGATGCAAGAATTAGTCCCAGTGAAAACTACTGCAACTAAATATTGTATGACACTGGCATTTTTTTTAAACATAATTTTTTTCAGCCTATCTTATATTCTGTAAGCTAACAAAATGCTAATTGTTCTTGATGCTGAAACATCACAGAAGAAATATTTGCTAGAAAACCCAAGAAACCCTCACTTTCCAAGAAAATAGTTGAAGGATGTTAGAGGTTTATGGAAGCAGCCAAGAATGCTCTCATAGCTAATTCTACCAGTGATTTACTGGCATAATTATATCAGATAAATCTGTGGGCAACAGTCTGCACTGACTGGGGGTAGCTAGAGACCTTTGTGCTTGCAACTTTTGTCTCATGTTTTCTCCCTCTTTTTCTACTAAAATAATGAAGAATCACTGCCTTCTCTATTCATATTTTGATTCTTTTTTTCTTTTTTGAGTTGTTTCTAGAGAAAAAGTGGATGTGACTTTAGATCCAATATAGCTGAATATCCACTGATTTAAGTGAATTTAACACGGGCAGTGTGACTGTGTCATCTTCAAGATCCATAAAATAACCACTTTTTTTTAGTAGTTTTGTAAATACATCAGTATGGAGCTATGTCTGTAGTAGAATAATGCAGTACTGTATTCATGCACAGAAAGATTTGTATTTGTTAAAAAAATGTGTTAGTGCCAGAGATGTGGCAAAGTAAATATTTGAAGAACACAGCAATATATATGAAAAGAATATCTGTATGCAATACTCCCAGATCAATGATGTTACAGTACAAAATAAAAAGTATAAAGCTATATTATCTTGAAAGTGACAAAGGCTAAAAGTAGTATTAGAACAATATTGCAGTATGTTGTGTGCATAATCAAGTTATTGCTAAAGTAATGTATAGCTGTGCTACAAATAAGCAGTTACATTATAATTAGAATTATATAATGTGTCAATGCTGACTGACATAATGTTTGCTATAAATTTTAAGACTTGGAACATCTTATTGAGATCTCTTTGTAGGGGTTTTCACATATTAAGACAACTTTTATGTGTTTTTTTTTCATCTCATTTTTTGCAGGAATTTGGGAAGTTAATGTTATGCTTTGTTAGTGTCAGAATAAAACAGTGATGTGATTCCATCTAAAGGCTATAAATGTTAGAATGAACCAAGCATGTTAGAGCTGCAGCTATGATATTTAGGAGCATCAGGTGTTGCAAACATTTTCCTGTAATGAATATTGCACATGTACTGGTCTGAACTTAATCAGAGATATTTTTTAGAGCAGTGGTTCCCAAACGCTTTCAGACTGCTACTCGCTAGCCTTCCAGACCACGTTACCTTTAGCGCCCCAAAAACATATTGTGTGCTAAATTAGCTCTTGTTTAGGAGCCCTGCCACCCCCCCCCCAATGTTCCAATATTCCCCCCCCCCCCCAAGCACAGTAATATCCACTTTGGGAATCACTGTTCTCAAGCCCCCAAGTTTAGTTCTACATAACCACACCAAAATTCCAAAGCAAAAGCTGATGAAAGCATAATAAGAAAACTGAAAAGTGAAGCTTAACATTGTACAGTATCAAGATTCAGCTGGTAATAAAAAAAAAAAAAAAAAGCAGCTTCTATGGAGACTTTTAAAAATCTGCTTACCTTAGGATTTTATACTGAATCTGTATTACCTGTTATCCATTTTCTTTTATCAAACAAGGGGTAGGGATGTTACTTATTTTTATATTAATCTGTGCTCTATTTTTGTGTGTGCATGTTTGTAGCACATTCATGTCTCCTATACAGACAGCAGAGATACTATTTGTTAGGTGTAAAGGTCTGAAAGAGATAAGGGGAGATGGATGAAAGGAAGTGCACTGTACTACTAAAAAGCAGGGATTGTTGGGTACACAGCATATTTATGTGGGATCTCATATCATTCCAATGAATGGAAAAAAAAGTGTCCATGTATTTGTTTATATTAGTTTTTGTTATACATTTTTATCACATGCATAACTATATTATTTTGATCACATGCATAACTATATTTGAATATAAGAGTCTTTCACATAGACATACTAGTGCTATTTAAATGGAGCTGGGTTTTTTTTTCTTGTTTTTGAGCTCATTAATTTCTTGTGCCATCTTCTCCACTTTTTGTAATTACTTCAGATTTTTTAAAATAAACAAAAGCAAATTTAAACAGATTTTGGTTATGAAGTTTTTTTTCTTCATCCACAGTTTTATACCAGGTTTTTTTTTATTTAAATAAAAGTCCTTTCACATCATTGGCCCTTCACAATTAATATGTAAATTTAGTCTCTGATTGACTGTTGTGTACAAAAGGATTTCATGTTTTTATGCTATTGGCTAATATTTTTTTTCTTTTTTTTTATGCAGTTCTAGCAATTTTCTAATTTTCACAGCAACTCCTTAAATATTCTGAAAACATTGCACATCACTTTTCGAGTATTTTTAACTAAAGATCAATGGCGACGGTATCAAAAACTAATCGATGAGACTGATTAAAGATCAACGATGAGGGTATCTAAAACTGATCAGTCCGCTGCTGACGAGATTCTTCAGCTTCCGTGCGTGGAGTGGGGCTCCTCCCAACCGGTGAAGAAAGGCGGGAATGGGGCTGCCATGTGGCGCCACTGTGGAAAAGGTGAAAGAAAGGATTAAGTGAAGTAATCAGTAGTCTCGAGGTCAGGACTGCTCAAATCACGGCACCTCTGGTCTGGAGGTCGGCCACGTCCTATGTGCACTCATACCGGGTGAATGGCCTGAACCGGCTTAACCCAAGGGTTAAGACACTGCTGGTGAGATTCATCAGATGCAGCGCATGGAGTGAAACTCCTCCTGGCCAATGAAGAAAATGTGAAAAAGCAATTAGGGTTGCCATGTGGCGCCGATGTGAAAAGGTGATGGAAAGGATAAAGTGAAGCTTAATCGATATGTCCAGTAGTCTCACGTCAAGAGCTACTCATACTATGGCACCTCTGCTCTAGAGGCCGGCCACGTCCAATATATACTTATACTGGTGAAACATGCCTAAACCAGCTTAAATCAGGGGTGAAACTTGATAGCTACTCATGTCGTGGTACCTCCACTCTAGAGGTCAATCATGTCTAAACACGCCCATACATGGACAATACGCCTAAACCGGCTTAGCCCAGGCGTGAAACTTCCTACTGGTGAGGATTCATCCTCCTGAACAAAAGCTCCATCCTGGTCACAACTAGGAAGGGTGGTAGCCATGACCACAAAATGCTGAAGTCAGAGACACTGGACCAGTGCAGTCTAAATAGGCAACCACCTCTCACCCGGCGGGGATACACGGGTATCCCAAAACATGTCGAGGTTTTCTGGTGAGAAAGTCCAACTCTAGATTAAACTGGTGCAATGAAAACCACAGTGTCATGCAATCTCGCTTCTGAGACCCACCAAGAATACAGGCTCAAGCCCTGTGATACTCTGAACCTCTTGTGGTCCTCTCGTGGATCTTGTGTGGTCCTTTCAGGGACCATGAGACCTATCAAGGACCACAGGAGTAAATTCAGTTGGATCACAGGACAGTCTTGGTGGTAGAAGTGAACAAAGAAGAAGAAGAAGATAAAACTGATCGGTGAGACTGATTAAAGATCAAGAGTAACGGTATCTAAAACTGATCGGTGAGACTGATTAAAGATCAATAGTAATGATATCTAAAACTGCTCAGTGAGATTAAAGATCAAGAGTAACGCTATCTAAAACTGATCAGTTAGACTCTAGGGCAGTAGTTCCATATTTATTCAGACTGCGACACACTTGGTAACACATTTCTGCTGTGTTGGTGAACCTATGTATGCAAATATTTTTCACTGACAAACTGGAAAAAAATTAAATAGAAATGTTAAGTTTTATTATATAATGCACTCTTTTCAATGTGAAATGTGAGTCTGCTTAGAGGGACAGATCTCTGGCCACTTCAGCTTGTGTTAGCCTGGGGGTAAGCTGCTGTGAGTTCTGTATCTGGCAAGTATTTATTACACAAATAAATAAGTCTGCTGTATTTTGGTCAAAAATACTTTTTTTTTTTTTTTACTCTAAAACAAATTTGGTGGCACACCTGTAGCTCTCTCACAGCACATCACTGAGCCATGGCACACCGTTTGAAAAACTACGCTTGAGTGAACGGTGCTCATGAAGTTTAAAGTTCCTTAACAATCAAGAAATTTTCACCGAAAGAGTTAGGACATCACATACTTCATGAAGTTTAACCTGATTCTTATATCACCCGTTGCAATTTGTACATACAAGTGTGTGTATTTGTAAAATGACGTACCAAGGTACACGATTAGATCAGTATGAGATTTATTAAAACAGAATACTCTAGACTAGAATTATGTCATAATACTTGTATAATATACGAATGTCATAATATATGAATTGCCAAAAGAAAGCAAATAATATTACTGGAATATTAAAGAATAAAATGTAAGTTTTAGTAATAACACTGAGCCGGAGAAGTTTCAGTATATATGTCATGAAACAAACACAAAAAGTTTCATCTGTAATATTAGAAAACAACTTTACATGCACTGCTGACTCGGTACAATGTTTGTCCATAGAATGTGGACAGCCTGTGGACCCCAATTCGTCATTCAGCAGCCTCTTCTGATCCTTGTTCTTGTACTTCATCTTACAGTAGGCTTCCAAGTTAACATGGCAATTAAACAGCACATTTTAAAATTAACTGGCAGTGCCACTGTGTATGAAGCATGAACGACAGTTCAAGAAATTTTCAACAGTGGCTGCTATGTGGCTTAAGCTGTTTGTATTCATGGCAGAATGGCCTCCTTCTTTCAAAGCTGCCTTATGTAAAGCATGGTCAAATTTTTTGGACTCCAAAAACAAAATCTTCAAATCACCAGTGTACTTTGCTGCAATAAATAGTCACAATTTTCACTTTACAAATATTTCATTAGCTAAAAGACCAGCTTAAAAAACGTTTTTCAATAATTAAAGCGCAAGTAAACAGTTGAGCTAAACTTGAAAAACACATAAATAACAGCAAGATAGGGAATATGGCCCTGAAACATCTTATTTGCTCTGCCTGTGAAGTGACGTAAGAAAGTTATGTTTCTGATACAGCAAACAATGAGGCCTGGTAAACTTCCTATATGAATCCACCACAGCCTGAGAAGATTTCCTTCTAGGAAGTCCCACTGCTTCTTCCTTCCACAGCCAAACAATCACACGGTAATGCTGGTGGCACACATTTTATCCACACAAGAAAGTGGAAAATCCTTATGAACTAACAAAAAATTCCTTGAATTGATCTCTTCCAGAACATTCACTTAAAGTAACTGTTCTCTTATGAAAAAGAAAGAGAGGAAGACCAAGGCGGAGATAGCTGCAAGACACTGATGATCTGCATATGGATGCATCAGCAGCAAGGCATCTTGCTTACAACCGAGAGGCCTACAGGACAGCTGTTAGGGAGGCAAAGTTCCGCAAGGGACATGCAAATGAGTGAATGTTCTCTTGTATCAGGGGTTCTCAGCTAGTGCAGCTTAGTTCCCGAATGGAAATTTTCTGAACTGATTGACTGAGAGGAATGACCCAGCACCATGGCTGTCATGTTCACTGGACATTTCCCTGGTTGATTTTTTTTCCTTTTTTTTCAGTTGAAGCATATGAAGGACAAAATGTCCAGTTCACCACTTCCTGAAACTGAAGGACCCCTTTCCAGCCTGAGTACAACTGTGGACTTATTTCCAGTCTGAGTACAACTGTGGACTTATTTCCAGTCTGAGTACAACTGTGGACTTCTTTCCCTGGGTACAACTGTGGACTTATTTCCAGTCTGAGTACAACTGTGGACTTCTTTCCAGTCTGAGTACAACTGTGGACTTATTTCCAGTCTGAGTACAACTGTGGACTTATTTCCAGTCTGAGTACAACTGTGGACTTATTTCCAGTCTGAGTACAACTGTGGACTTATTTCCAGTCTGAGAACAACTGTGGACTTCTTTCCCTGGGTACAACTGTTATATGACCAGATTTTTAGTGTCATTTCTCTTTTCAAATTGAAAATTTGTTTTTTTTTTTAAAGTTTCTATTAATTATTTGCATGTGTGGATTTTTTTTAATGGGCCATTACACAGTTTAAAAACATTCATATTTGTTTTCAAATAGTTTTTTAAAAATTTTTTAAAGTTTGGTTTCATGAAAAGAAGTATTAACTATTTGAAACAGCAGTTTTTAAATATATTTCAGCACTGCAAAAATAATTTTGCTTTTCAACAGTTTAGGGTGTCTTTTTCTTTTCAAATATTTCACAAACTATATAAAACTATATAAAACTGTATGAATTAATAATGCAAACATCAAATTATTATTGCATGTAACTAGTCATTTTTATTAAAAAAATATGATTTTCAGACATGGATGGGGATATGAGGGGACAGAAAGAAGGGAAAAGAAAGCGGTGTTTTTATAATGAAGCCATAAAAGCAACAGCTGTTCAGGCCTTACTACAGTATAAATTTAAGCAAATGATGATGTGAATGCTGGTCATATGATCATGTGACCAAGTTGGTACTGAACTTGTTAAGGAGAGGGGTTTTTTGGCAGGACTTCAGGTGGGAGAGCAGCTAGCCTGAAAGCCAGAGGATGGGCACATGGTAGCATGCAAGGCCCTTATCCGTCTCCATGCGCGCTGAGAAAATGATTAAACATGAAGTATATACATGGTGTGATCAAAATGTATCTGGTATAAGTCCAGAACCGACAGACACAATTGGGTGAAAATTAGCACAGGCTGACCCTGGCATATATGCCACATGTGGCATAAGTCATGTCTCCCCAGCTTGTCTGCTTTGTTTACAGTAGTGCTTTGTTCTTACATATCTGAATCTGTTTGTCATGACTGTTATATTGGAAAAAAACTGGATCAATGAATTTGTCTGTGTTTCAGCTGCTTAATGCAAATGTTGAAAACTTTTTTAAAACAATCATAACTGGTGATAAATCATGGGTTTATGGGTATGACCCAAAAATTAAGGCCCAGTCTTCGCAATGGAAGACCCCAATGCCTCTTGACCCAAAAATCTTGACAGAGCTGCAACAATTTTGAGACACTGCAGTTTTTTCACTTACAATGGAATTGTGTATCATGAATATGCTCCATCATGTTGTACAAAAACCAGCAAGGAATACTACTGTGAAGTTTTGCAGCGTTCGAGGGACACAGCTCAATGAAAAGGCTGACACTCCATGACAGTGGTAAGTGGCAATTCCACCATGACAATACACCTGCCTATGCAGTTTCTCGCTAAGCACTAAGTATCACATTCCACAGCTCCATCAGCCACCATATTCACCTGATACCACTTGCTGTGACGTTTTCCTATTCCCAAAAATAAAATACCATTTGAAGGATAAAAGATTTCAGGATGTCGAGGAGATACAGCAGACTGCAGTGAGGCAGCCATTCCCCATATTCAGAAGACGACTTCAAAAGACATTCTGAGCAGTGGAAGCAGCAAAGTGTGTTGTTTCAGAGGGCTATTTCGAAGGTTATTAAATTACAGATCAGCAACTCTTGTAGTTCTTTTTTATGAATCCAGTCCAGATACTTTTTTCATCACCCCTGTATGTGATACCTTGTAGCCAGACTTTGCTTGGACCTGTTCTTCAATGCAGAAGTCATTTCTGAGTCACAGTCAGTCATTGTGAAGTGCCCATTTTCTGGACATTGCTGTATGTTGAGCTGTCACTGCTTACAATAAAAGTCACCATACATCTGCTCATTCACTACTTATCACGCTGTACACATATGAGAAGCAAACATATGTCTACACTGTTGAACATATAAGAAGGATTTGCCCTTCTTAGCGAGAAAACAGAAGTGATGTCTTTGTGTCTTTAGTTTTTCATAACATGTTCTGTGGATGTTGATTGTTATTTTTATTATAGTTTCCGTTAAATATGTTTGTTTTCATCATCATTTAAATATGTTTAAAAATGTTTGTTCACTGACTTTCACAAAACATTCCTCTTTTGTGATCTTAGCTGTCCAGTATGGTCTTCATATTCATCTACGAATCATTCATTCTCATTTTCATGAACCCACTTTTGACTTGGTATGTGCTATAAGATATTCTTGATTTCAGAAGTGCATTCCTATCTGATTCTTGACTTCAGAGATGCATTTCTATCTCATTCTTGGCTTCAGAGGTGCATTCTTATCTCATTCTTGACTTCAGAGATGCATTCCTATCTCATTCTTGGCTTCAGAGATGCATTCCTATCTGGTTCTTGACTTCAGGGGTGCATTCCTATACGATTCTTGACTTCAGAGGTGCATTCCTATCTGACGAAATCACTGTGCTTGTATATTTGAATGAATGCACTAGCCTGAAGATCATTTCATTTACTCTATCACTGCATTTCCAAGAAGTAATCATTGTTTTTTTTATATTTTTTTTATTATGCTAAGAAAACTGAGTCCTTCTTATTTGTTTGATTGGCAATTTAAAAAGAGAAATGACACTAAAAAATCTGGCCAGTTAACAATATGCATAAAAAACTATATATGAAATATTTGAAATATCTGAATACATGCCATGTAAGAAGATATTTCTTTCAACTTCAATTTCAAATAATGCTTGATTCAAAATCAGTCACTACAGATTATCACAGGTGCCATGAGGTCCACACCAATAGTAGAAATGCAGAAAATAGTTGGTGTTCAACCGCTAAAGGAACGTAGAGACACAAAGGTCATGACCATGGGAGAAAAATTCCTTAGCTCTGTAAGCCATCCCCTGAAGGAGAGATTCAATAACTTGGCATTAGGACGGCTTAAAAGAAGCAGCTTCATTCATCAGGCCAAGCGTATGCGTAAGCTGATACCTGACCTTCCAACTGTAGTCACTCCATTATCATCTGTACCAGAGCATACACCATGGAAAGAAGCAGATTATACACAAATAACTATTCAGACTGAAGTGAAAGGTGTGCAGAATGGTGAGATGCAGAGCAGTCTTGTAAGATCAGTAGCCACACTTAGTGTTCTAGATGACAAATATCCATGTGACACCTGGATACGTGTGTATACAGACGGATCTGCACATAATGCCATAAAAAATGGTGGGGCAGGAGCATATATTGAATATCCAAACAACACCATTGACAAGATTTCCATACCCACTGGTAAATACTGCAACAACTTTGATGCAGAAGTTAGGGCAATTATTGCTGCAGTTGAAAAACTATCAGACTCCAGAATTGATACATGTCCTGTAGTAATTCTCACAGATGCAAGATCAGTACTGGAGGCTCTTCAGTGCAACAAACTACCAGACCTTAAGGATGCCTTGTCAAAAATTGGCTTACAACATGGAATCACTTTGCAGTGGATTCCCTCCCACTGTGGGATACCAGGCAATGAGAAAGCTGACCATCTGGCCAAAGAGGGCACTGAAATGGAGCAACCAGACATACCAGTCACCTATAATCAGAAGAAAAGCATGATAAAAACCTACAGGAAGCCACAAACACCACCACATGATGACTATCACATGCTAAACAGAAAGGAACAAGTCACCATCTTCCGTCTCCGAACAGGACACAGCCGACTCCGAAGTCATATGTATACAAAGTTTAAGGTTGGTACTACTAATCTATGTACATGTGCCCATGTGCCCCAAACCGTGGAACATATCCTCCAGAACTGCATCAACTACGAGACACTGAGAAATAATTACTGGCCCAGTGAAACCACTAAAGAAGATAAGCTCTACGGTTCCATACATGAGTTACAAAAAACAGTGAAATTTATCCAAGAGACAGGACTGCAGATATAGACAGACAGTGCGAACGAAGAAGAAGAAGAAGAAATAATGCTTGAGAGTTATAAATTATAAAGTAACTGGAATTCACTTTTTGTGCTCTTTCCAGTTTCTTAAATTTAATTCTGGAACTGCTGAGCGTAAGTTCATGCATGAAAAAATTTCATAATTTCAACTGCCTTTAAAAAATTGTTCCCCACAGAAAATGGAAAAAGCAGGACTGGTTTCACAAGGCAAATAAAGAAATATACATATATTGTGACAAAACAATGAATTATGCAGATCTTTACTTAGCATATCAAATGTTCATTTACTGCAAAAATGTTTTTTTAAAAATCATAAAAATGGCACAATAACTGAGTCATAAAAATGGAACAATAACTGGCACATGAACTAAGTCATAAAAATGGCACAATAACTAAGTTTCATTGAAAACAATCACCATGTTCAGCAAAATATGACAACAGTAATAAATTCATTATTTATTTATCTTTCCACAAATTATTGTGTGTTCTCCAAAACTGGTTATAGCAGCTTTAGCCCACTTTAGAGGCCCCCTGCATTATATACCACTTACAAATATATGATAATTTATACACTTCAGAAATGAGGACATCACTACAGAGTATTCAACTACACAGATATACTGATATATCTTTCATGATTATTACTTCATCACTACAGAATATTCAAATGAACAGATACACTGATATATCTCTGATGATTATTATTTATCTTCTTAATCATATATGTATTTGTAAAAAAAAAAAGAAAGAAAAAGAAAAAATTAAATTAAAAAAAAATCTTATTAATGCCAACAAAGACCTGTTGTATGTCTTCCAATTCTTGCTTTAAGGATCAAATGTATGTACTGTTACTAAATTCTGACTTACAATGCTGTCTTATGCTACAATACGTTACAAAAAAAGTGCACATTCTTCACTGAAACTACATTTTAAATGGTAAAATTGAAAAATGTATCTTTTCAGTTATATAGTTTTCTAACTGATATAATAAACAAAAACTCACATTTTATAAATTATATATGTAAAAAAAAATACATCAATCCACTCTTCATTGTAATACTTCTTGCTATACAAAAACTCAACTGTCTGAAAAAAACATTTCAAATCTGTCTACCTGTGGGTTTGTTTTATTTCACTAATACATTTCCTTTTGTTGTTTTTGGAAAACTTTAAAATTTTTCATCCACTGATTCTTTTAAATCCATAAATTTCCATTAGCAACTCTGGCAAATTACAGCCCAGTTTATATTCTAATTACTCAATAAAAAAGTAGATCTGAGACCTATATTGTAAGAGAAAACTGCATTCTAGATATCAACAGCTGTCAGGTGTGGATAATCCCTACAAATGTGTGGATTCAATTAGGCCTGGATAGTAAGGATTTGTGAAGGAAAAGCCACAGAAGACATTTTTATCGATGTTCTCGATCACAAATTGATCTGTGGGTGTTATTTTCAGCGTAGTCATGGTAAACATCCTATCAAAGTTTTCAGCTTTCTTCGGGTTTGACTGTTTTTACATGCGGTAAAATTATCAAGCGATGTGCAGTTAACGCAAATTATGTTTGTTTTTAAAATAAGTTTTTTAAAAAAGTTTTTATTAATTATTTGTGAGATGTAGTTTTGTTTTCAAATGGGCCATCACACAGTTTTAAAATATTCATATTGGTTTTTAAAGTTTTCATTTTTTTAAGTATTGTTTTTATAAAAAAAAGGAAGTATTAACAATTTTAGAAAAGAACAGTTTTAAAATGTTTTAGCATTGCAAAAAAGAATTTTATTTTGTCAACATTTTTGGGTATTACATTTTTTTTTCAAATATTTCCAATAATATATAAATGTATACGAATTAGTAACATCAAATTATTATTGCATGTGATCAGTCATTTTTACCAAAACATTATATTAGGGGACAATTGGGGGGTTGGTTGGAGGGAGAGAAAGATAAAAAAAAAAAAAAGAAAACTGTGTTTTTATAATGAAGCCATAAAAACTGTCCTGAAAGCAAAATTCAAACACTGAACTAGACCTAGATGAAATGTACAAAAATTTGAAATGTACAAACAATTAAAAAATTAACTCTCATAATTTCTAATGTAAAAGAATTTTATCCATGCTTACATTGCAGAAGAACAGAAGTAGTATAACTGATAGTGAACTGTCTGCATGTGTGAAGGTAGTAAGTTGGTGCTCTGGTCAACTCAGGTGTATAAACAGGGATTTAGAATGCTTATAACTTAGTATTGAAGAAGGCTGGCTAGTAAAGAGGATTAAACAAAGAAAACGTAGATATTTTGGACACATTAAACGTCATGAGAATTTAGAGAAGACAGTCTTGGAAGGGAAAAAGAAAGAGAGGAAGACCAAGGTGAAGATGGCTGCAAGACATCGTTGATGATCTGCAAATGGATGCACCAGCAGCAGGGCATCTTTCTTACAACTGAAAGGCCTACAGGAGTGCCGTTAGGGAAGCAAAGTTCATGCAAACGAGTGAGAGTGCTTATGTCACGTAACACTGACCCTGAAATCTGCAAATGTCTCCTTACAAGAAGAGGCATGGCAGAACACACTGTACATGCAACTGTCCACGCATGAAGGGCACAAAGTGAAATTCAAATGAATACTGGTCTCGCAGAAAGCCCAACTTTTACAGATCTGCTCTACCAGACATGGCTGCAGGGCTCGGAACTAGGACCTAGGACAGAAGCTGTGGGGCTGCAGGGAGGACCTGGAGAAGACTGTGGAGTTCATCCTGGCCCTGGCTTCTGATTTAGCATGGCCAAGAACTTGAACGCTGAAGGATGAAGAATGGTCCTGTGAATATGCGACTATGCCCAAGTTTTAAGAGACTGAAGGAAGAGGAAAACCAAAACAATAACACAGCACAAGAGCAGCCTTGTACTGTCAATAGCAGTTATGCTTTCGTGGTCAGGAGACCTACTGCAATCTGATAAGTCTGCTCAAGTTACAAAAATAGGTACCTGATATAGATTCATTAAAGAAAAACTGTCTCTGAGATGAAGGCTATTGGCTTGCAAGATGGTGGTGTGGCTGATTATACTTTACATGTAGTTGTCAGTGCTAAAAGCTGGAATTCATATAAAATTTATCCCCAAATTTGAGTATGTAACCTAGTATGAGTATATGGCATATCATTTTAGAACATAAAAATACTTGATAATTTTACTCTTTCAAACACCAGATATTTAAGTCCAAGAAATATTGGTACATTTCATCTGATCAAAACATCTTAAGGAACATGAAATAAATGCTGTAGTGCAATAAGCATATAAAAACTGATACAATATTCACCATATATCAATGTTGTGAGTAAATCAGCAATAAACACATAAAATATTGGGGGGGGGGGAGGGAAGAGAGCAAAAATGTCATCATCCTTGCGTTACATATTCTGAAACGATCAATGTTTTGGTTTCATTGCATGTTTTGGTACGCGTTGTTTTATAAAACTTTCCTTTAACTACTAACTTGAGGTTTTCTGAAACTGATATCATAAAAATCATGAAACACAAACACTGAGACAACTAGGGAATGGGTTAGTGGACTTTAACTTGGCCCAGTAGTGACCCCAAAAATAACTGACTTCTTTCTAGACAACACTCCACCAGCAAGTTGAAACAGAGAAACTGTTTCTAGAAGCTCTATGCAAGTGGTTGATAACTTTTTTTGGCCTAAGAACAGATGTAGACCCTCATTAAAAATAAAGCAATAAAAAGAATGTGGACGATGTTAAGATTTATTAACTGAATCAATCGGATTGGTTGACTGTGGTACACCAAGGGGTCCATGGACTCAGTGAAAGAACCACTACTCTATGCACGGGTAATAATGGGGTCAAGACCATCTGTGGTTTACCAGCTCCAGTGGCAACTTTGTGGCTCTAGTAAAATCATCTTTGTTCTCATCCTGATTTATGTAAAACACTTAATTCAAAATCAACACTAAAAATGACAATTTATTTTGGTCTGGCTTCTGAGGTAATTGTCTCTTTTTTTTTTTTCAAGAACTATTATGAAAGATGATAATGTCATTTGTAGGAGTCAAAATTTTCCAAGGCAGGCACAGAAATGAAAATTTGGAACTGAAGAGTGAATGTGATCAACAATTAGTGACAGCTGACAAGAATCTGACAATGTGGACACAATGGTCACACAGATAAGCATGGAGTTTTGTAGGAAAATTGTACTGTTCTTGAGCTTTGGATGATGATATTCTCACACATGTTTGTTAACTAACTAATTTCTATCATGAGTTCTCAGTGATGTTACCCTTAAATAGTTCTGTTAACTAACTACTTTCTATCATGAGTTCTCAGTGATGTTACCTTTAAATAGTTCTGTTAACTGATTACTTCCTATCATGAGTTCTCAGTGATGTTACCTTTACACAGTTCTGTTAACTGATTACTTCCTATCATGACTTTTCAGTGTATTATTCAAGACAACATGTGTGAAAAAAATAAGTATATAAAATCAATGAGTTAAAACTGTTAAAACTTGTTATGCTAAATATTAATTAAAACAGGCTAAATATAAAGTAAAATAAAGATAAAATAACTAATATCAGAAAAAGCATGTGAAGAAATTCACACGGAAAGTAAAAAAAAGTAAAAAATATTAAAGTCCAGTTAAAAACAAACAGAATAGAGAATTTTTATAATTCTTTGAATGCATCAAGAGAAGACAGGAGTAAAAGAATCAAGGGAAACTAGAATGGGGGAAGACAAAGAAAAATATCTAACCAGGATAACCAAATGGTATAGGAAAAACACAGCAACCAGTCTGATTAGCAATACAAAGGGCAGTACAAAATGGAGAAGAATTGTATTAAGTGTCTACTGAAATGGCACTTGATGAAAGAACAAATTATAAATTAAAATAATTAACATTAATGTGTGGACATTTAAGACCAAATATTTCCAAACCACAAAGAGATACTGATTTCTACTTTAAAAAAAAAATAGTGGTCAGACAGCAAACTATATTTCAGTGAATTATATGACCAAAAGAGGAAAACATAATTCAAGACTGACAATCAAAGATCAAGAATGACATCAAGAATGACAATCAAAGGGCAAGACTGATAATCAATGTCAACAGATGGATAAGACACAACCTGTCTAGATGTACACATAAGCTTTAAAAAAAGGAAAACAAACAAACAAAATGGAGAGATCTTTGCAGGCTAACTTAACTACAGAGATTTTGAAAGATTATGAAGAATCTTAAGGACATTAATGAACTACACAATAAATTTGATTAAAAATTTTGTTGTTGAAATAATGAATAATGCACCATTCTTTTGCCTAATCATTTAAAAAATTGTTTCTCTCATGCACTTTCAACTTGGTAACATTCATTCATTCATGTGACATGTCCTTTCCAGAACACTGTCCCTCTCATAGCCTCTCTGAATGCAATACGGCCTTGCACAAGTTGACCAGAGTCTTGCAGTGACACATTCAGACTTTCCATGATGCCCTGAGTCCACTTGTGGTGAGGGTGTCCCTTTTCTCTTTTGCCAGGCACTATGCCTTCTACCATCAGCCTCTTCAAGCTGTTGTGTCTCTTGATGTTGCCGAAATATTTCAGCTTTCTAATTTTTATGGTGTTAACAAGCCAGTTTTCTGTGACACCTAATTTTATTTTTCGTTCTATCCATGATATTCTAAGTGCCATTTTGTAACATTTCAATTCAAATGTTGTTATTCTCTTTTCTAGTGATTTGTTAAACGTCCACGTTTTCTATCCACATGCTGCCGCTGGTAATATGTAAGGTCTTAGTAAATGTAACTTTGTTTTTTTGCTGGTACCTTGCCACATACTTTTCATATGTGCTAGTTCCTGTGATGCAACTACAATTCATCTTTTGATGATGACTGAACCTAGATATCCAAATTTATTTACATTTTCAAGCTCTTGATAGTCCAATGTAATTCTGGGTCTGGTTCTCATTTTCTCAACTGTTATTACTTCGGTTCTGTTGGTGTTTAAAATGAGGTTCTGAGCTTCGCTGTGTCTTTTGATTGAGAGAATCAACTGCTGCAGTTCTCCTGAGCTGTGTGACAGAAGGACAGTATCATCAGTGTACCTAATTTCTGGAATCTGGTGGCTCAACCCCCCTCCCCCTACTCCCCCTCAATGTTGAAAGAGTCAAATTTAGAAGTTTCCTGTTCATCTCTTACATTCCTCATGATGTTTTCGGCGTAGATGTTAAACAAGTATTGAGAAAGGATACATCTCTGGTAACATAGAATTAATATATATATATATATATATATATATACACACACACACACACATATATATATATATACACGTAGTACTTCTCTTCCACACAAACATGAAGAAAGTGTGTTTTTGTTGGGGAAAGATATGTTTTTGCTGGATGCATGATGATTTTGAGCTACACATTACCAGTTTTTATCAAAACTAACATAATAACAATCTATGCCAAACTATTATAACCAAATTTACATTTGGCATTGTATTGTGATAATCCTAACAGTGACAGACCAAGAGGCAGACCGAGACAACAAGGCATGACAGCCTGGAAGAAGATCTACAAGCCCTTGAAGTGAACTGGACAACTGGCAGGAGAAGACCAAGAACAGAGAGGAATGGAGACAAGCCTTGCCTGCAGCTGTGAACTGCAAATGGCACAAAAAGCTGAATGAATGAATGAATTTTGATAATTCTCTGGAAGCATTGTTTGACTCTAAAATGTTCAAAATGTAAATCTGGAGAAGCATTTATAAAACAAGAATAAAATAAAAACAAACATTCTGATACAAAAAGACTGCTGAAAATTGTTCAAATATTAAAATAATTGGATAAGTACCACATGCAGAATAACAAATAATAATAAATTTGCATTTCCAGGAGTTAAAAAAATGAGTTGTTTTTTTTTAAAATGGCACAAACATCATAAACTGAGCAGAAAACTACACTAATTAAGAAAAAAAAAAGTTGAGCTATGAAGAAATATAAATAAAACATATTCAATGTTAAAAAATGTAACAAACAAACATAAACTGCACATGCTCTGTGTTGAAGAAAGAAGCAGAGCATTTCTTCTACTCAATATGGGGAATGAGTTCTTAAAAAAAACACAGCATGTGACCTTCCATTATGAAATATGTGATATGTTTCAGGAATATAGATAAAGAAGCACAATATGTAACAGAGCCAAGTTTTTGTTGTTGTTATTGCTGTATTTCACTGCCACTGCTGTGCAGCCAAAATCATAGTAAAAGTAATGAAACAGATAGGATGAGTCGCTGAGTAGGGAACTATAGTGACCTTAATGAATTCCCTATGAAACAGAAACAATGAGTTGGTTGAGTAGGGGACCATAGTGACCTTAATGAATTCCCTATGAAACAGAAACAATGAGTTGGTTGAGTAGGGGACTATAGTGACCTTAATGAATTCCCTATGAAACAGAAACAATGAGTTGGTTGAGTAGGGGACTATAGTGACCTTAATGAATTCCCTATGAAACAGAAACAATGAGTTGGTTGGGGAGTGGACTATAGTGATCTTACTGAATTCCCTATGAAACAGAAACAATGAGTTGGGTGGGGAGTGGACTATAATGACCTTATTGAATTCCCTATGAAACAAAAACAATGAGTTGGGTGGGGAGTGGACTATAATGACCTTATTGAATTCCCTATGAAACAAAAACAATGAGTTGGGTGGGGAGTGGACTATAATGACCTTATTGAATTCCCTATGAAACAAAAACAATGAGTTGGGTGGGGAGTGGACTATAATGACCTTACTGAATTCCCTATGAAACAAAAACAATGAGTTGGGTGGGGAGTGGGCTGATGGCTTTTTTGAAATCCTATGAAAAAATGAGTTGTAAGGAGAGTATACTTAATGACCTTCTTTAATGTACAGCAGAAACATAATGTATTGGTAGGAATATGAAAGAATGTTAACTCTGTGAGGATAAAGTAAAGAGAAGTTTACTCTATGAGGATAAAGTAAAAAAGAAGTTTAATGTATGAGGATAAAGTACAATGATGTTTACTTTGAAATGATAAAATATTACAACTAATTAATTTGTCTTGTGCAGTATTCCCTACTTGGAATGAGTTGAACTTGTTGATATTGTTGTATCCCTCAACAAACTAGTGGCCAACATCTGACAATATCAAGATCTTGACATACAAGAATTTAAAACATAAGCCTGATCTATCTTACTTACTTCTTACATTCCTCCCCTGCCTTTAAACATCACATAGTTCACATGATAGTTCACCAAGTTTTCCTGTTTTCAGCGAGCTTTTCAACCTCATCAAGGGATTTTAAGCCTACTAATTTGGCCTCTCTTAACATTGTCCTCTTTAGAGTTTCACATGGTTGTCCTCTTTTTCCTTTGGCTGTTGTGTTCTATGGATCTATGGAGGATCTAAAAACATACAACATTCTAATATTTAATAAATATAAAAAATCCTGACTCACAATTCTGGGTTTATAAGGAGGCTGCACTTCTCGGAGTTCTATCTTGTCCCACAGTATCCTCCGAAAGAAAGCATGATCCTTTATGTCCCTTTCTCCATTTGGTCCACAGCCTAATCTTTTCAATGGAGTCTTTGTCAGCAACTGATGAGTTTAAGAGAGGAATTTATTTTACAAATTGTATGGGATTTGGGGCTGAAGTCTGTTGAATGTTTCATAATCTATTGTGCAGATGACAAACAGGCTGCTTAAAAAGATTTTTCTGATTACAGATTATAAGTAACAGAGATTTGCTCAGGAAAAAAAAATGGTGCTAGAAATGGATTGGTCATAAACTCTCCTCTTTCTTTTTCTTCTTTTTCATATATCTCCCTGGAACTATGAGCTGGTGTTCTTTGCAACTGATGCAGAGAAGATGTTGAGGTACATCAGTGAATTAGATTGGGAGTGAGTTACGGCAACTATTTTTTCAGTCCCTGAGTGGAACTAAAGGACAGGGAGTGGGCAATACTTCTTTAGCAGGCTCCACCACCATGGGGACAATGGTGATCCCTGCCCTGTTAGTCAAGTCAGGCCTGTTACTGGGAGTACTGATGGAGAGGTGGGACAGATTCTTAGTCATCAACCATGACACTAACATGTCAGCCACGGGACTGACTGCCGAATTGGACAGCATCTTCTGTCATGAACTCTGAAAGAGCCTAACAGTACTGCCTGAACAGAAAGAAAGGACACAAGCTGTTGACCAAAGACAACCTGATGAAGAACTGCTGATGGTCAACCTTTTCTTCTTCCATCTCCCTGTAAGTGCAAGCTGATGTTTTCTGTAACCAACGCAGTGTGAGTGTTGAGGCACAGCATTATGTCAAAGAGGGAGTGGGCTATGAAAGAGGGAGTGAGAGTGTTGAGGCACAGCATTATGTCAAAGAGGGAGTGGGCTATGAAAGGGGGAGTGAGAGTGTTGAGGCACAGCATTATGTCAAAGGGGGAGTGGATTATGAAAGAGGGAGTGAGAGTGTTGAGGCACAGCATTATGTCAAAGAGGGAGTGGGCTATGAAAGGGGGAGTGAGAGTGTTGAGGCACAGCATTATGTCAAAGGGGGAGTGGGCTATGAAAGGGGGAGTGAGAGTGTTGAGGCACAGCATTATGTCAAAGGGGGAGTGGGCTATGAAAGGGGGAGTGAGAGTGTTGAGGCACAGCATTATGTCAAAGGGGGAGTGGATTATGAAAGAGGGAGTGAGAGTGTTGAGGCACAGCATTATGTCAAAGGGGGAGTGGGTTATGAAAGAGGGAGTGAGAGTGTTGAGGCACAGCATTATGTCAAAGGAGGAGTGGATTATGAAAGAGCGAGTGAGAGTGTTGAGGCACAGCATTATGTCAAAGGGGGAGTGGAGCCAAAGAAGCAGGAAATGGTATAATACTTCTTTAGCAGGCTCCATCACCACAGGGTCTATAGTGATCCCTGTCCTCTTAGCCGAGCTGCACCTGTTTCTGGGGGTACCAACAGAGAGGTGGGACAGGGCCTTGGCTGGCTATGGTTTGTCAACCCTGATGCAAGCAGTCAACGATGGGTTGCTGAGTGCTACATCAGACAGAGCTTTCAACCCCAGCGATGTTAAAATGGACCACTGGAGCACCATATAATAAAGACTGGCTGCAGATGAGAAAATGGAGGGATTTTTTTTATTCCTTATAAGATACCACATAGCATACTGAAGGTTAACTGTTTTTTTTTTAATGAAAAAAGGATGGAAATAAATATGATTTATAACCATCATCATCATCATCAAGAGCCAGGCTGACCGGCACCGGTGGCTATACATCTCCAAAGGTTTTGATCCTTATTTATCATCAGCTCATGTCATCATATTGGACTGTTCCTGACAACCTCTCCTGGTTTTTCTCTGCCTTGTTTCCCATTTATCATCCCTTTTGTTACATTTTCAAATTCTCTTCTCATCTTATGTCCAATGACATAAGGTTTAATTAATTCCTTTTTTTTGTTCTCACTGACCTTTGTTAAACATTTCCCATCTGTCATCTTAACTTTTCATGGTTCTCTAAACACTCCTCTAAGAAACCATATCTCTGTTGCTTCTAATGATCTTTGCACTGATCCACTTAATGCCCATAATTCACTTCCACAGAGTAAGATAGGTTCAATATAACCTTTGCAGAATATTTTTTTTTCTAATATTCAATGGTGGAAATGCGTAACGCAAAATGTGTATCATTTTAATGAATGATACCCGTATATTCTATTCTTGATTACAGAAGTGCATTTTGAAAACATGGATGTGAAAGGATTATTAATAAAACAAATATATATTAGTTCTGGCAAACTTGTTGCTTACCCCTTTACATATAGACACAGCTTCCCTGGACAATGCTTTTGGATAACAAACATTGTGGTCTGTGATTGATGTAAAGAGCTCTTCTTCATCTTCTCCATCAAATGGTGGCTGATGATAATAAATATAACACATTTATCAAAGTTTTACCACACTGAACAAAAAGCTGACTGTAGTCAATTTAGAAATGAACAGAAACAGCTTCTGGTACTAATATGGGGGAAGGGTAAATATGACCGCTGATGATTGTGCCTTTGTTTGCCTTTCTCTATGAACTGTCTGTGCCAGTTATACTGTGCTGTGAGTTGGGAGTCCAGTCTGGTGCCCTAGCTACCAAGTTAAGTGCTTGGGGCGTCACTGTGAGCTGTAACTTTCAGTGGTGCATGGATTTCCCCTCCAGCGATGACTTTCAGTGGTGCATGGATTTCCTTGCTAGTGATCAGTCATTGATAAACACAGCTGATGCATTCCGCTGTGTTCTTTGAAAGGTTGGTGTCGTAGAGCTGCTTACAGCCAGCTGTGAGTGCCTCCCTACTGAGAACATTTGCAGCGATGTATTGAGTACGCATTCATCGTGCACAAATTACTTTTCGCCACTGTGTAAGGAAATGACGTGGGATGGTTCTTGCGCATTACAGGAGATCTCACTGGCGCAGGCGGTGGAGCAATCATGGGATATTCTCATTTGCTGTGATGCTAAAACTGTACTGAACCTCAACAGAAACAATAAGTGATCAAAGGACCGGAATAGTAGATAATGGCTTTCACAGACTTGGGACAACCAACATTACAAGTTCTCTTCATAAACTGGAGAAAACTCAAACCTTCCTCTGCATGGACAGACTACAGTGCTTTCTATAGAAAACATCTTGCAGAACTCTACAGAGACTTAACAGCTAAAACTTGGTCCCAAGGAAAAAAACATGGATGGAAAGCTGTGGGGGTGAGTAAGAAAAAGTATTGTTGGAAATAAGGTTTACAGAGGAAACTCCTTTCCTTGTCAAGATAGCTAAGCATATTAAATTTAATATGAGAGAAGATTTAATATGAAAGAGGAAGACATGTGTGGAATTCTGATTTAAAAGACTAAAACCAAGACAGACCTGTACCAAAGCTGTCTGATATCAAAACTTCTACATAGAGAACACATTAAAAAGAAAATGAGCAATTTGTCTGCATCTCCCCATAACCTGCCTATGAATGATTTTGAGACTTTTATGACCATAAATAGCGGTCCCTCACTCAAGAAAGCTGATTTCCTAATGAACAAACTTTAGTTTTACAGAATAAAGAATTCAACACACAGGCCTATTTTAAGGTGAAGAGTGTGGGTTGTATACAAACTTTTTCATTCTCCTGCAAACCTAGCTGTAAAAACATGCACCTGATACTTATGCTAGGTGAACTTCATTTGAAAACTGAAAAAAAAATTGCCTACAGGGACAGGTACATTGAGTATACACAAAACACAAAACTGTCAGTGCACACAGGAATAGAAACAAAACAAAATTATATGAGACTGTGATCTTGGTGGAAGGGGGGAACTTTAAAACAATAATCCATCATGAAATGCCACAGAATTAATGGATTATAGTCTATTACATTATGTGATGTTCCAGGCAATAAATATGTTGCTTTCATACAGTAACAATCCATGCACTCTAACATGAAAGGAAAGTCAAATATCTTTACCTTGTAGCGAAAGACTGACTTGGCAACTGTCAAACATTAAAATTTCCATTGATACCTTTACATGAGCTCTTTCAAAAATGAAATTAAAATATGGAATCACTACTTCCAGCTGGAGTTATTTTTTCCCTTCTACAAACAATTCTTACATCTTACGTCCTTCCTGTGCCGTTAAACGTCACATAAGGCTCACATAGTTGTTTGCCAGGTTTTCCTGTTTTCTGCAAGTCTTTGAAGTTCATCAAGGGGTGTTATGCCCACTAAACTGGCTTCTCTTAACAATGTCTTCATTAGTATTTCATGTGGTCGACCTCTTTTTCTTCGGCCTGTTGTGCTCCACTTGATAGCTTGTTTTGATATTCTCTAATTTTTTCTTCTCATCACATGGCCTACATATGTCCATATTCTTTTTCTGATCACCCATGAGACAGGTTGTTGTTTGCTCATCTGTCTTATCTCTGTGTTGTTCTTGAATTCATTCCACTTTATACCAAGTATTTTCCTTAGGCATTTTTTTCAAAAGAGTCTTTCTTGTCTATTTCTTTAGTTGATTTCCAGCTTTCGCATGCATAAATTAGGGTGGATATTACATTTGAATTGAATAATCTTAACTTGGTTTTGTGGTTATAACTTTTGAATTCCATATGTTCTCAAGATATTTGAAGGACAATACTGCTTTTGCAATTCTAATTCTAACTTCCTTCCTGGTGTCACCATTCCAGTCTATGTAGCTGCCAAGGTATGCAAATTGGTTTACTTCATCAATAACTGTTCCTGCTATGTATATTTTTCCTTCTTGATTAATGAGAAGTTTCATTATTTTTGTTTTGTCTTTGTTAATCTCAAGACCTATTTTGCTAGCCAAGGAAGACAGGGAATCTGTTCTTCCCTGCATCGATTTCACATTGTCACTGATAAAAGGTGTCATCTGCAAAATCAAGATCTTCTATTTGGGTCCCATGTACCCAATCAATGCCAGTTTTACCTGTACAGCATCTTTTCATTATAAAGTCTATGGCAATTCCAAAAAGCAATGGAGATAATATACATCCTTGTTTCACACCTGTTTCAATCTGAAACCATTCGCTCATTCCTTCTTCTGTCTTGACTGCACAAACATATTCATTGTAGAGATCTCTAATGATGTTGACAATTTTAGATGGTGTTCCATATAGTCTTAAAATTCTCCATAATGAATCTCTGTGTATGCTATCAAATACTTTTTAAAGTCTATGAAGTTCAGAATTAATGGTTTCTGCTTTTCAATATGTTCTTCAAGTAATATTCTTAGAGTAAAGATCTGGTTGAGACAGCTTCTCCCTTTTTGAAATCCTGCCTGTTCTTCTCTCATTGTAGTATCCACTACATCCTTAATTCTACTCAGAATCACTTTACAAAACACCTTTGACACAACTGATAGTAAGGTTACACCTCTCCAGTTATTGCAGTCACTGAGGTTGCCTTTTTTGGTATTTTAATAATGATTCCCTTTTTCCATTTAGAAGGGGCCTTTTCTTCTTTCCAAATTTTATTAAACATTCTCTGTAGTTGGCTCATGTTGTCACTGTTAATAGCTTTTAACATTTTGACTGTTATTTCATCTTCACCTGCAGCTTTGTTGTTAAGTCATTAGATTCAATGCTGTTTCAATTTCATTCAGTGTAACTTCATCTAAGCTGACATTTAGTTGTGGGACTGATAAATCAGTCTGAAGATTTATTAATTCATTTGTGTGTGGTCAGTTATGTATTTCTTTGAAGTGTTCAGCCCATCTTTGCTTTTGGTCTTTACTTGATGTTAATAGGTTGCCTGTTTTGCTAAAGACTGGTCTTTCTCTGGAAGTAATAGCACCTGTTAGCTTCTTCTGTATGTTATATGGAGTTTTTCTGTCTCCTGTTTTTGCTACATTTTCTGCTTCTTTCACCATATTGTCCATATATTCTCTTTTGTCTCTTCTAGCTGAACTTTTTACTTTATTGTCTAGTATGTTGCTTTTGCCAAAACTTTTCCAAGATCTGTTCTTTACTTTCAACCTGGCTAATTTGGCTGCTCTTCTTTCATGCATGTATTTCCATGTGTTATCTGATATCCATGCTTTTCTACTTGTTGACTGCAGTCCAGAACTTGCTTTTGCTGCCGTGATTATGGCTGTGCTGTATGAATTCCAAAATTCATCTATATCTATCTTGTCTACCTCTTTGAAAGATGCGAAATGTTTGGTAAGTTCCAGACTGAAATCACTGTTGGTATTTTCTTCTTGTAGGCTATGACTGTTTATCTTTCTGAGTACTGATTCCTTGTGTTGGCTTTTCAGTTTAAGTCTTATCTTCCCTATACACAGGTTGTGATCACTGTTGACACCTGCACCCCTATATGCTGTTACATCTATCAGAGATGTTTGAATTGTTTTATAATACAAAAATTATCTAACTGGTTTCTGGTTCTATCATCTGGAGATATCCATGTTGTTTTATGTATTTCTTTGTGTGGAAATATTGTTCCTCCAATGACCATACTCTCTGTTAGACATATTTCAATTAATCTTTCGCCATTCTGATTTATTGTATCAATTCCTTCTTTCCCCATTACTTTTTTTTACGTCTGTGTTATCTTTTCCTACCTTGGCTTTGAAGTCTCCCATGTTAATTAAGATGTCATGTTTAGGTACTTTGTTGATAAGTTGTTGTAGTTGGTAACAGAAATCGTCTCTTATTTCATCATCAGTATCGTGGGTGTATAGCATTGTATGATTGTCATTTTTCTGTGCCTTATTTTGTATTGTGCTCTTATGATATGACTGTTCACTTGTTCCCATTCTGTAAGGCTCTTTGCTGCTGCAGATGACATAATTATATCCACTCCTTCTTGGTATTTCCCATCGTCTCTTCCAGAATATATTATTAACTTTCAGCCATTCTTTTCCCTGCTTCTGGCCATTGCATTTCACTGATGCTCGACATATCCAGGTGATATCTGTCCATTTCTTTTATTACCTGAGCAGTTTTTGTTGTTGCGGCCATCGTTCTTACATTCCAACATCCGATTTTTGTTATGCATTTGGGGTCAATGAATTTTCGATCGTTGTCAATGGCATGCAGAGTTGGTGACCTTGATGTTCGGTTACAACTGTTGCAAGATTCCATAATGGCACGGTTTCCTCATCTAGAGTCGCCTCTAGCTGGGTCTCAGGATGAGGTTGTTGGCATCATGCCCAACTCCCGTTTTACAATGTATGGCAATGCAGAAGACTCATGCGCAAGTATGGCGGTGAAAGCATTAAAAAGCTCCCACCATCTTGTATGTCACCTGGAAGCGAAAACCCACAACCAATTAGGAAAAGCTTATAAATCTAAATTGGTTCTTTTTAGTGACTGTACTGACTATGGTCTTGAAATTTCTTGGCACAAAGTTGCAAAATGGCTAGCACAGTCTCTGGTGTCATGAAGCAAATTCAGTCTTGTTCCCTTCTCAGAGTCACATTATCAGACAATCATAAGCAGAAAAAAAATGAAGCTTAACTCTTTCCGTGCCCGCGGGAAAAAACGCGGACGTCGCGTTGGTGCCAAGCAAAATGCGCGGGTGTCGTGATATTTTTGGGGTATAGTTTAAAAAGTGATTTAATAATTATTTCCATCTTACACAAATATACTTATTATACATTAAAAAAAAATAAAAATGAATGAAGATTCCGTAAATGCAGAGTTTGTTCAGAAAAAAATAACTGGTGAGAAAATACGACAACATTTTCAGCCCCCCAAGGGAAAAAAATTATGAAACACAAATAAAATTATTTTCTACTTACCACTGGAGCTGTAAATAAACACCTGGAAATCACAAATCGATGATAAATGGAAATCCTCACATGAAATGTAATCACTTGATCACTAAGTGCACAAATTTGCAGAAACAAACAAACAAAAACACAAACACAACAGAAAACATTAGACGAGCTATCAGAATCATTGTCTGAGACACTGTCAGACGAACTATCAGAATCATTGTCAGATTGTCGGTCAAACGCGTGGTCAGAAACAATATCAGAAGATTTCTTACCACAATATGCACGAAAAAACTGCCTAGCACCTGTTTTAGCCATTCTTTCTGGTAAAGACCTAACTAGTAAACATCCAGTAACATGTGTCTTGTCTGAGGGCTTGTCCATTCTTGACTAGGGTTAGAAAAATATTCACAAATTTTAAGAGAAACGTAGGAAAAAATGGCTACCGGCCAATGACGCGAGCGAAAAGGATGCCGGGTAATTCTGACATGGGCAGATAACTTGTGAGCGAAAATTAAAATCATATTTTACTCGAATCGTGTTTTAAACAACTGAATTATCATTATATCGACTATGGCACCCAACGCACTAACAGGAAGTTCTCACTATAGCGACTATGGCGCGGGAAGAGTTAACAAATATAATCTTATTTACAAGGGCAAGTCAGAGCACGGGAAATGACCACAGGGATATTTCAATAGCCACATTTATTTATGTGAAATACTGCAGTTACCTTCTGGCTTGCCTACTTTTTTATAATAAAAAAAACAAAATTTTAAAAATGTTAAAAACTCAGATATTCTGGTAACATCTGTACTCACCTGCCCAGCCAACATCTCATACAGTAACACACCATATGCCCACCAATCAACAGATTTGCCATAAGGCTGATAGAGCACAATCTGTGAACAAATCAGTTACACAGTGGAGTGTCAACTCATTATAAACTAAAAAGCGAAAATCAGAATCAGATTTATTTTAAAACAAAAAAACAAGAAAGGAAAATTTTTCAAAGTGTAAATTAAATCCAGCTGTAGAATGGGCAGCCAACTCCTCTAGGAGCTGGAGAAGAAAAGGCGACCAAGCAACGATGCTGACTACATCAGTCTTATGTGCTACTTGGTCTTGGAAAATTTAGGCACTAAAACAATATCCCCTAGATGTCTTTATGCCTTGATAAACTAACTTTTTTTTTTCTTTTTGTTCAATCAATCCATCACGTGCCATGCCATGTGACATAGG
Source organism: Achatina immaculata (assembly GCA_009760885.1). Classification (NCBI taxonomy): domain Eukaryota; kingdom Metazoa; phylum Mollusca; class Gastropoda; order Stylommatophora; family Achatinidae; genus Lissachatina; species Lissachatina immaculata. The sequence goes on along the minus strand of CM019697.1, from coordinate 19,757,714 downwards.
CGATCACTTCTCTCCACAATTCCCTGTCTTTAGACTTGATTATGAGATTTGCCGGTGACTTTCTTCCCAGCCACACTAACAGCCCATCCAGTAACTTCTCTCTGTCTTCCTCTGTCTCTTCTTCCTCAATTTTTCCACTGGCCACAATGTGTTCCAATTTTCCTCTTCTCAGAAAATGTCCTACAAATCTCACGTGTCTGCCTCTGATCTTTGCTGTAATTTGCCTTTCAACTCCAGCCATCTTCACTGGTTTTCTTAGCTGTCCATGGTACCTTCAACATCCTTCTTATGACCCACATTTCCATGACCTCCATTTCTCATTGTATTCTCTTTTGTTTTTTGTTAAAAACCTAAAATCAGATTATTTAACTTCTGGATTACCTTCCCCTTGACCTTACCTTCCCCTTGACCTGACTGAAACCACTTTATCAAATACAAAAATGCTGTTCATAATTAAAGGACACGCCTTCATAAACATTCCCATCAAGAATCAGTTTCAACATGGAGAACATTTAAAATTTGTTTCCCACTGTAATTTAGATGAAGATCTATATTTTCTATTAGTACCGAGTTGGGGCATGAAATCCTAAGGTACCCTTCATCCACTAAGACTTGAGTGCAGTGTTAATTCAGAATTCCTTGCCATGTAAGCACACATTGTCTATCTTTGGCAACAATTTTTCCTCAATACAGTAACAATGTGTACAGCTGATTGGGGGTGGGGGGGTGGGAGATGGGAGTTGATGCCATGCCTTTAGCCTGAGACTGACCAAAAGAAAAAAAAAACGTATCTCTGTTTATTTGAACAATCATACACTCAATTTCAGCGTGAATGAGTAAAAAAAAATAACTTGGGTATCCTATCTTATCTTTCAGTCTCCCTCTGCTCTTCATATTTCAATAATCACAGTTAAATAAGTGCATCCTGATGTTTTTTCCATACCTCAGGTGCGATGTAATCAGGTGTCCCACAAAACGTCCTGGTGGTTTTGTCTGCTACTATGTTCTCTTTACACATACCAAAATCAGCAATCTTGATGTGCCCTTCAGCATCCAGCATGACATTGTCCAGCTTCAGATCTCTAGAGATAGAAAGAAGAAAAAAAGCTCAGTGAAATCAGACTGCTAAGACTGTAACTGGAAGCTGATTTTGAAGAAAATCGAAAAAGTGCTCTTAATTTTACACACAAAAAAAATGAAATCTAACAATAACTAGTTTTAATTTTAAAAAACCTAACAATGACTAGTATTTAAAAAGTCTAACAATAACTAGGTTTAATGAAAAAAAAAATCTTTTAATACAAGGGCTGTTCGCAAAGTTCCAGGTCATAATGTTATGAGTAGGACTTATCGACTTCTTGGTCTAGTCTCTTTCAAAGTAGTCTCCTTGTGATTGTATACACTTACTCCAGTGGTCATGTCATTTATGGACATCAGAAGATGAGGGAGCCACTTTGTGAGATAACCCTCACTTGTCTCATCACATTTGTTTCAATCTCTTCAACTTCATCAAATTGGTTACCTTCCAATGTTTTCTTCAGATGCGGGAAGAAGAAGTGGCAGAGAGCAAGTCAAGAGAATATGGAGGCTGTGGAAGCAACAGAATGTGGTGCTTCACCAAAATTTATTTGTTGTGACAGACGTGTGCAGGGGCACTATCATGGTGATGGATCCAATTGCCAGTACACCACTTCTCATGAATGTCCATGCACAGCATCATGAAGGTATTGTAGGACTGCTGTGTAAAATTCTGTATTCACTGTCGCCCCTCTAGGGATGTATTCATGATGAATTAGTCCATCAATATGACTAATAAAAAAATCATAAAAATGTATTTTTAAGGATATCTGTGAAACATACAAGCAACAGCCACTTTGTTTGAGTGCCAGTCCACTCTTTGGTAATGTCTGGCAGGAACAAAATCTACATTTTGTTAGATTCAACATCTATGCAATCTCTCATGCCATAATACTCACCTATAGATTATTCCTTGAGTATGTAGATAGAACAAACCAATGGCAATTTCTGCTGCATAAAATCTGAAAAGAAGAAAACAATATAATACAAACATAACAGCCAAATGATGCTTAGCAAAACTTTTAATTATTATCCAAAGCTTTAATATTTTCCAACATCCAGAAATTTGTCCTAGACAGAGAAAATACTAACCATGATAAAAAGTGTATTATAAACAAGAGATAAAAACAGGTGCAGTATGTTGCTATGAGAAAAACAGAAGCAAACCATAAACAAGAGATTAAACAAACAAACAAAACTCTAATACAGACATTTATAAAATGGAGCAAACAAAATGCGGTCAATGAATACAAATTTAACTAAAACATAAAAATCCTATACAGGAAAAATAACACAGATCTGAAACTTACGCAGCAACTGGCTCTTTGAATTTACCCTCCTGTTGTATGCGATACATGAGATCACCTCCATTGACATACTCCATTACAAAATACAGCCGATCCTGTAGAACAGCAAAATTATTCTATTTCATGGCAAAACATAAACTGCCTACATTTCAAGACTGAACAATCACAAGGGTGCCACAGTACAGCATCATCTGTCTTGAGCTCTTTGGCTCTCAGCCAAAGGAGATCCACCACCATCAAGGCAGGACACGTTACTTTCTTATAGCAAAACAATCATTAAGTTCTTATAACAAAATGCATCACAGTGGCAAAATACATCATGCATACTAGTGAATATGTTTATGGGAAAATGCATATGTTCTTATGGGAAAATATCTCATGTTCTTAAACAAAGCAGATCATATGCTTTTATAACAAACACATATTTATTTATTTGGAAATGACTTCATAACAACCAGGACATTCTCAAATTTGACAGCCAAGGGATTTTTAATGTGCACAACAGTGCACATGGATGTACAGTCCCCCTACCTACAGCCAAGGGGAACTGATTGCTTTAGGATTCATAAGAAAAAAATCCCTGCCATTTCTGCTGGGATTTGAATCTGCGACCTCCAACACCTAAGATGAGTGTTTAACTATGAAACCACACAGCCCCTACATAAAAATACGGTCTTGCTACAGAATATATTAAGCATTGTTTTTTGAGGATTTTTACAACCAAACATTATATGTGCCCATAGCAAAACACACACTTATGACAAAATACATCATTTGCCACTGTGGTGAAAAAAAAAAATCATATCTTTTTACAACAAAACATCATACATTTCTATAGAGATAATATGAACTTGTGTCATAGATTGCAAATAACAGCTGACTGCTCAAAGTAAGCAAGAAGATGTGCACACAGTTATAACACAAAAGTGCTTTCAGTGCACTGAGAATGTACTCTTAAATGACATAATTTTTTTATAAAGAGGAAACAATGGGGTTTTCATAAAAATAAAGTAATAAAACACAGTTTTGTATGATTAGACCTAAAATAAAAATCATAGACAAAGCACTTTTAGACATCAAAAGTGACAAGAGAAATACCTGAAACTTGAACCATGGACTGGTAGGACAAGCAACCGTCTAGCCACAAGAGAACAGGCATTAATAAACTTAGCTATCTCACACCCCCTTTAGCACTGTTCTCTCATGGCTAAATGGTTTCTTGTCCTACTAGAGTCTGTGGTTCAAGTTCCAGGTAATTCTCTTGTTATTTTAGTTTCTCTCACATCTAAAAAAGTGCTTTTGTGATTTTTTCGAGGTCTAACCATACAATACTGTTCTGTTACTTTGTCTGAAATGACCCCAATCTATGGCTATGATCGTCATGAAGAAAACACAATGAGAGACAGACCAAGGATGATCTGGCTAAGGAGGGGTATCAAACAGAAAAAGCTGGCTGCAGAACAGGAGAGAATTTGCTGGCACTCTGTAAGGCACCACAAGACAAACTGAATGATAATCTTTTTGTTGATAAGAATTCAAACACATGGAAGGATGGATGGAAAATTGTCATAAATCTGAGTTTCTGCATTCTTTGATGGATTATGTTACTAAAATAGGCAATCATGCTTCATGGCAAAATAAAAGAAAAAGAAAGAAAAAGAGAGGAAGACCAAGGCGAAGATGGATGCAAGACATCTTTGATAAACTGCAAATGGATGCATCAGCAGCAGGGCTTACAACTGAGAGGCCTACAGGAGAGCTGTTAGGGAGGCAAAGTTTCACAAAGGACATGCAAATGACTGACTGACTTCGTGGATAATTATAATCCACAGTTAATCAGGTTCAGAGCCAAAAGACCACAATTAATCAGGGTTCAGTATCAACAGATCACATTTAATCTTGATTCAGTACCCACAGACCACATTTAATCAGGATCAGTGTCCACAGATAACATTTAATCAGGATCAGCATCCACAGACAAATTTAATCAGGATCAGCATCCACAGACAACAGTTAATCAGGATCAGCATCCACAGACAACAGTTAATCAGGATCAGCGTCCACAGACAACAGTTAATCAGGATCAGCGTCCACAGACAACAGTTAATCAAGATCAGCATCCACAGACAACAGTTAATCAAGATCAGCATCCACAGACAACAGTTAATCAGGATCAGCGTCCACAGATAACAGTTAATCAGGATCAGCGTCCACAGACAACAGTTAATCTGGATCAGCGTCCACTATAAAAGAACCAAAAAGTGAGTTAAAAGTGAGAGAACACTAACGAAGAAATCACAGGACATCTGCAGTCAAAGACACCATGAAAGCCTGAAATAAGTGACCAGCGACATACCATGGTCTGGAAGCAAGAGTGAAGCTGGACAAGGAATGGTGGTTTATCTGGCAGGGCTAAGACACGCTTCTCAATCATGGTGCACTCAACATCATCATCCTGAATAATGACATCTTTCTTCAAAATCTTGACTGCATAAAGCTCATCCGTGCCTTTTCTTTCAGCTAAGACTACCTGAAAGAAAAACACAAGCATTTGGTAACTTTAGGAAACTAAAATAAATGATTTATAATCACACTATAAAGATAAATATCAATTTATTCTCATATTCTTCTTCTTCATGTGACATGTCCTTTCCAAAATGCTGTCCCTCTCTCTGCCTCCCCGAATGCAACGTGGTCTAGCACAAGTTAACCAGCATCTCATAATGACAAATTCAGACTTCTCATGATGTCCTGAGTCCACCTGCATTGAGGTGACCCATTTTCTCTTCTGCCAGACACTATGCCTTCTATTATCAACCTCTCAAAGCTACTGTGTCTCTTGATGCGTTGAAGTATCTCAGTTTTCTAATTTTTCAGCCTTTATAACCCAGTTTTCTGCAACACCTAATCTTTACTTGATTTTCTTTCTATCCATGATATTCTAAGTGCCCTTTCTGTAACATTTCATTTCAAATGCAGTTATTCTCTTTTCCAGTGTTTTGTTAAGTATTCACATTCTGCAGGCATCCATATGCTGCCACTGTGAATATGTAAGCTCTTAGTAAACACAGCTATGTTTTCTCACATTATAAGATAAACATCAATTTATTCTCACATTCTAAACTGAAAATTATTAGGTATAACAGAAAAAGAAAGTTTCACCCTAAATAGCAAGAAAACAGAAACAATGAAAGAAGAACCCATCTACATGCAATGATAAGTACAAGGAGCAAACTTGAGACAAGTACATACATTGAAATATTTGTACTTGAGGGCAACATCAGAAAGAGATTCCAAAACGCTACACTGAACCTGTCCTACTCTATGGAAGTAAGTCACGGACAATGAACAGGTCAATGCAAAGAACAGCAGAGGTAAGGTAACAGAGATTTGGTTTCTTAGAAGAATGTACTATGGACAGCTAGGACAACAACACAGGGAATGTCTAACAGAAGCAAATGCAGAAAGTACCAATTAAATCCATAAGAAAGTGACAGTCATCAATCACTGGACATATAATGAGAAGGGGAGGGCTTGAAAACGTCATAACAACAGGAAAGACAGATGGGAAGAGAGGCACAGTAAGGCCAAGAGAAAAAAATCACGGACAGTCTAATGTGATGACATAATAAAAAGTCAGTGAAATTATGGAATGGATCAAGGACCAAAATCAATGGAGAAACATGGTCACAAACACCTACTGGCATGGCATCTAATGGATGACATCATCATCATCATCATCATCATCTCATGCTGTCTCCCCATGGAAAGCTGGCTGTTCTGCCTCTTGCCTTCATAGTGCACTCTACCAAGCTGGTTCTTGTCCATCTTTTGATGTTGTCCATCCATCTGTGTCACTGTCATCCTCTGTTATTTTCCCCTCAATTTTGTCCTCAGAGTAATATGTCTCTTGAAATGCCCAAAGTATCTAAGTTGTGTTACTCTTATGATTTTCAATATTCCAGCTGATCTAGCATTTCTTCATTCTCTTTCTGTCTACTTGATATGCCCCATTCTTCTATATATCCATACTTACAGAAAAATGAATGAATTAATGCAGTTGAAAAACAATTTACTGTCACATTATAAATTAAATAACACTTTATTCTCACAGTTTAAGTAGCACTATGTTTTCACAAATTAAAAACTGGAAGTCAATTTCAAGAACATCGTTTGAAGCAACAACAAAAAAAAAAAAGTCAAAAACATCCTTCAAAAAGAAATCTTAGATAGACATTCCAAGTAAAAAAAAAAAAAAACTCAAAGACATGTCAAGACAAAAACTGACTCACTTTTCCAAAACTTCCTTTTCCTAAAACGGTCAAAAAATTGAAGTCGCTGGCACGGACAATATCCTGCTTGCTCATGCTCAGAAGCTTATCTGCTTCTGGTATCTTCCTTGGTTCGCTGATGCTTGACCTCTATAATTGGATGGCCATGAGAAATAAGTATACTACAATGCAGTCAAATCTATAGTCTCTAAAGGATGTGCTGAAAAACACAATGACTTCTTTCACCACATACAATAGATGATCTATTACACTGCTCATGTGACCCATCCTTCATAGAAACTGCACTCTTGATACCCAATCTGGAAATGTCTAGTTGTCTAGTCAGTGTGTCTGCTTATGTGAGTGTGATGTTTATCACGCGAGTGATATTCTAGCCCCATATCCTCATTTGCTTCATTTCTTCTTACATCTTACATCCTTCCCCTGCCATTAAATGTCACATAAGGCTCACATGGTAGTTCACCGAGTTTTTCTCTTTTTGGTGAGGTTTTCAACCTCATTAAGGGATTTTATGCCTACTAATTTGGCCCCTCTTAACAGTATCATCTTTAGAGTTTCACATAGCCAATCTCTTTTTCTTCGGCCTGTTGTGCTGACAGCTTGTTTTGGGATTCTCTGACTGTTTCTTTGCATCACGTGACTGACATGTCCATCTCATTTTTCTGATCAACCCTCAGACAGGTTGTTCACTCATCTGCCTTATCTCTGCGTTGTTCTTGAATTTGTTCAACTTTATACAGAGTATTTTCCTTAGGCATTTGCTTTCAAAAGAGCTTAATTTCTTGTCTGTTTCTTTAGTTGTTTTCCAGCTTTCGCATGCATAAATGAGAGTAGATATTTCATTTGAACTGAATATTCTTAGCTTGGTTTTTGTGCTTATAACTTTTGAGTGCCATGTTTTCAAGATTCTTGAAGGGCAATGCCTTTCTTATTCCCCAGAAAATATGGCTTACATTACTGTTTTGGCTAAGCTGTTGTGTTGTTTAATACAACCACAAGAAGGAAAGGAGCATAACTTTATTTTCTTGACTGAGGTGAGAAGCCAGCAGCTTGAATCCGTATCCAACTCTTCTACGATGCTTCTGTTGTTTCTCTTATCATTCCATTATACTTTGGATAACTAAATTAACATTCTGAAGTTGGCAGGCAATCTCCCACAAACAGAGACAAAACAAACCAATTATATGTTGAAATTATAAGCACACATGGGGACAAAGATATTTCCTGACACAGTTAAACTTATTGAAAAGTTCTACACTGGAACTCATTGTTAGCACACCATCTTATCATACTGTAGCCATACTGGAAAATGTGTAAGGCTGAGACAGGTTCTTTTCACAAATCATCATCAATGAAATCAACAAGCAAATTCTTTCATTATTAAACTTGGACAAATTCACAATTTACTGAACATTTTATATACATCTCAGACAAACTAGGCTTCACACATGATAAAATGCCACAAAATATCCATGGCAAAAAATTAGAAACAGCTCTTCAAGTAAAAAGTTTGAGTAAATAACATATCTTATCTTATATCTTATATCCTTCCTGTGCCGTTAAACGTCACATAGGGCTCGTAAAGTAGTTCACCAATTTTTCCTGTCTTCGGCGAGTCTTTCAACCTCATCAAAGGATTTTATGCCTGTTAATTTGGCCTCTCTTAATAATGTCCTCTTCAGAGTTTCACGCGGTCTGCCTCTTTTTCTTTGGCCTGTTGTGTTCCACTTGATAGCTTGTTTTGGGATTCTCTGATCATTTATTCTCATCAAGTGACCAACATATGTCCATCTCCTTTTCCTGATCACCCATGAGACTGGTTGCTGTTCAGTCATCTGTCTTATCTCTGCATTGTTCTTGAATTCGTTCCACTTGATGCAGAGTATTTTCCTTAGGCATTTGTTTTCAAAAGAGTCTAATTTCTTTTCTATTTCTTTAGTTGTTTTCCAGCTTTCGCATACATAAATGAGGGTGGATATTACATTTGAATTGAATAGTCTTAACTCAGATTTTGTGCTTATAATTTTTTAATTCCATATGTTCTCAAGATTCTTGAAGATCGATGCTGCTTTTGCAATTCTGATCCTAACTTCCTTTCTAGTGTCACCATCCTGGTCTATGTAGCTGCCAAGGTATGCAAATTGATTGACTTCTTCAATATCTGTCCCTTCTATGTGTATTTTTCCATTTTGACTGAGAGGAATTTTCATTATTTTTGTTTTGTCCTTGTTAATTTCAAATCCTATTTTGCTAGCCAGTGAAGACAGGCTATCTGTTTTTTCTTGCATGGAATTCACATTATTACTGATAAGAGTTATGTCATCAGCAAAATCAAGATCTTCTAGTTGGGTCCCATGTACCCAGTCAATACCTGTGTTACCTGTGCAGCTTTTTTTCATTATGAAGTCTATTGTAATCCCAAAAAGTAAAGGAGACAGTATACATCCTTGTTTCACGCCTGTTTCAATCTGGAACCATTCACTCATCCCTTCTTCTGTCTTGACTGCACAAACATATCCATTGTATAAGTCCTTAATGATGTTGACAATTTTAGATGGTATTCCATACAGTCTTAAAATTCTCCATAATGAATCTCTGTGTATGCTATCAAATGCCTTTTTAAAGTCTATGAAGTTCAGTATTAATGGTTTCTGCTTTTCAATATGTTCTTCAAGTATTATTCTGAGAGTAAAGATCTGGTCGAGACAGCTTCTCCCTTTTCGAAATCCTGCTTGTTCTTCTCTCACTGCAGTATCCACCATATCTTTGAGTCTATTCAAAATGACCTTGCAAAATACTTTTGACACAACTGATATTAAGGCTACTCCTCTCCAGTTGTTACAGTCAATAAGGTTGCCCTTATTGGTATTTTAACAATGATTCCTTTCTTCCAATTAGAAGGGACCTTTTCTTCTTTCCAAATCTTGTTAAACATTCTCTGTAGTTGTCTCATGTTGTCACTATTGATAGCTTTTAGCATTTCGGCTGTTATTTCATCTTCACCTGCAGCTTTGTTGTTAGCCATTAAATTCACTGCTGTTTCAATTTCATGCAATTTAATGTCATCTAGGTTGATATTTAGTTGTGGGGCTGGTAAGTCAGTTTCAAGGTTTAACAATTGTTTTGGGTGTGGTCTTCTTGGAAGTGTTTGGCCCGTCTTTGCTTTTGGTCTTTATTTGATGTTAATAGTGTTCCAGTTTTGCTAAGGATTGGTCTTTCTTTAGATGTAATAGTACCTGTTAGCCTCTTTTGTATGTTATATAAAGTTTTGCTGTCTCCTGTTTTTGCTGCTTTTCTGCCTCTTTCGCCATATTGTCTATGTATTCTCTTTTATCCCTTCTAGCTGAACTTTTTACCTTCTTGTCTATTTCTTTGTATTTTGCTTTTGCCAAATCTCTTTCATGATCTGTTTTTGCATTCAATATGTCTAATTTGATTGCTCATCTTTCATGTATATACTTCCATGTTTTATCTGATATCCATGCTTTTCTATTTGGTTTTTCCAGTCCAGCGCATTCTTTTGCTGCTGTGATTATGGCTGTGCTGTAAGAATTCCATAACTCATCTATACCTATCTCTTCAACTTCACTGGGTGTTTTGGAATGATTGGCAAGTTCCTGATTGAAATTAATGTTAGTATTTTCTTCTTGTAGGCTGTGGCTGTTTATCTTTCTGTGTACTGATTTCTTGTGTTGACTTCTCAATTTTAGTTTTATTTTCCCTATGCACAGGTTGTGATCACTGTTGACATCTGCACCCCTATAAGACCTTACATCCATGAGAGATGTTCTGTATTGCTTTCTAATACAAAAATGATCTATCTGGTTTCTAGTTCTATCATCTGGAGATATCAATAACATATACATACATGCATTTAATTTTTCTTACTTATATGCATTTTATTTTTCATCTGTGTGTTTATTATGTGATACAGAAGAATTCTTCAAATATCATGGACACAAAAAAGAACAAATATATCCATATTACAAGAACTTAATATTGGAGAAGTCTGGCTAGTAAAGAGGATTAAACAAAGAAAACTTAAATATTTTAGACACATAAAACGTCATGATAATCCAGAAAAAACCATCTTGGAAGGGTACATAATGGGAAAAAGAAAGAGAAGAGACCAAGGCGAAGATGGATGCAAAACATCGTTGATGATCTGCAAATGGATGCATCAGCAGCAGGGCATCTTGCTTACAACTGAGAGGCCTACAGGAGTGCTGTTAGGGAGGCAAAGTTCTGCAAACGAATGAATAAATGAATGTGTTTTTTAACTTTCCAGTTGTAAATGCAGTTTACTTTCTGTATGTATATGTATTTTACTTATTATTTGTATATACATTTTACTTTCATATGTATTCTTCCACTACTTTTTATATGTATTCTTCCATTACTTTTTATATGTATGCTTACATTACTTTTTATATGTATGCTTACATTACTTTTTATATGTATGCTTACATTACTTTTTATATATATGCTTACATTACATATTTCTACTTACATGCATCTTACTCTTCAGCTCCTGGATGTCTCCTGTGATGTCATCACTGACTGGCACTCCATAGAACTCACCCTCCTCCTGGCTCAGGAGCTTAAACCACCCATCAACTGGAGCCTTGATCAGCTGACAATACAACAAAGTACACGTGATTTTAAGAGCAGTAATAAAGGAAAAATGTCTGCTGGAAACTAAGAGATGACTTTATAAGTGGCATCAGAAATAAGCCATAACAATCACGATAATAAGTCAATGAGCACAAGATTAGTAATGTTTATAGTGATCTGGCTTCACAAGGGAGAGAGTGTACTGTACAATGATTCTGCTGGCTGGCTTCATATAGCGGTACAATACAAACGGATCCCTGTTACTTGTGTTAGGGAAATCTCAACTGAAATGAAGAACTTATGTTTGCAAGGTGAGGTATAAGGGAAATCTCAACTGAAATGAAGAACTTATGTTTGCAAGGTGAGGTATAAGGGAAATCTCAACTGAAATGAAGAACTTATGTTTGCAAGGTGAGGTATAAGGGAAATCTCAACTGAAATGAAGAACTTATGTTTGCAAGGTGAGGTATAAGGGAAATCTCAACTGAAATGAAGAACTTATGTTTGCAAGGTGAGGTATAAGGGAAATCTCAACTGAAATGAAGAACTTATGTTTGCAAGGTGAGGTATAAGGGAAATCTCAACTGAAATGAAGAACTTATGTTTGCAAGGTGAGGTATACTGTAGCATGCAGAAAACACAGAGTTGTCAGTGTATTATGAGAAGATGAGTATGTACATACAAAAATCAATCTCACTGGGAACAATCTGGACTGTAGTATGAGACATGCAGTATCTAGCAAAAGCTGTCATCCAGGTTTAATGAGTGGTCCCAGGGCAAACAAAATGGAATTCTAGGTTCAGTAACTGACTCCACCTCACTCTAAATCACAGGGTCCCTCATTTTTTATGGTGGCTCTGTACCTCAAGATGTAAGACGTGGATGAGGTTTTGTTGTCTATTGCAAATGAATCAGGACCACTACCACTACCTCCTCCAGCATGAGAATGGAGGATGAGGCAGCATCAGAAACAAGTACCTAGTTGGTGGAGCAAGATGAATTGCTTGGGGACATTGTAACAGGTTCCCAAAGCATGTTCTGGAAAATAAATGTATTACATAAAACGCCACTATGGTCCACCAGCTTGGCCCCCTAAGCTATTATTTATATTCTCTAATTTTTTAGCCACTAGCTTTCTCCCCTATTTTTCTTACTCCTATTTGACTCTGCCTTGCTGCATTACATGTCTGACATGCTAACCAAGAAGATCTCTGCCATCTAAATGTTAATTTTGTATTTATTTATCGTTTCTTTATTTTCATCGCTCTTGATGAAGACATGTCACTGCAGTATTGGTTTATAACTGTTTGTTTTATATTTCTACATGCTCATCTCATTGCCTCTTCGCCATTCCTTCTCACTTTTATATCTTTATGTCTTTGGGGGAAAATTAACAGAGGAAGACTGGAATGATGTCACTAGACATTCCAAATACTTGACAGCAATACTGCGGCCATGCTCAACTTTTCGAAGAAAAAAATGTAAATTATTCAAAGCTTTACTTTCTAATGTTATAAAGAAACCAAATGTAGAAGAACCTGAGAGTCCCTAGAAAACTCATGAGAAAAAGAAGGAGAAGGTGGATGAGAGACTATCACAAATTACCATCTAGGTTGGAGCTAGCAAAGAATGGGAAATGAAAAGCTTAGAAATACCAGTAAATGTTAAGAATGGAGAAGCCAGATTGTCTGTACTTTCTTACAGATTGTTCTCTAAGTCTTAGCTTATATGTTAAAGAATATAATTTAGCTTCTGATACCTTAAATATCCCCTTAATGAGAAGAAGTGCTGAGCTCTACCAAGAAGTCTATCTGTCCCTTCAGCTCTGAAAGGTGTACGAGGAAGAAATCTGTCCCTTCAGCTCTGAAAGGTGTACAAGGAAGAAATCTGTCTGTCCCCTCAGCTCTGAAATGTGTACAAGGAAGAAGTCTGTCTGTCCCCTCAGCTCTGAAAGATGTACAAGGAAGAAGTTGGGACAAGACAAAGCAAGACAAGTAACCCGGCTTACTTCTGAGATGCCAAATGACAACGACCCCATGAAATCATTCCTTGAAGTCCTGTCCCAATCCCACACTTCTAGTGACAGTCGCTTGGCATGGTCCTCTGGGCCAAGTTCTCTGTAAGATAACAGATGATAACTTGTATTCCTGAGAAACTTATTAATATATGTCAAACTCTACTTTAAAAAATATAAATAAAATAATATTTCATCAGTAATGGGTCCCTAATATATTGGTCAAACATGATGAGAAGAAACAGAGAATCCCAAAACAACCTATCAACAGGCCAAAGAAAAGGAGATTGACCATATGAAACTCTAAAGAGGATATTGCTAAGAGAGGCCAACTTAGTAGGCATAAAACCCTTTGATGAGTTTGAAAAGCTTGCTGAAAACAGGAAAACTTGGCAAACTACCATGCAAGCCCTTTGTGACATTTAACGGCATGGGAAGGATGTAAGGTGCAAGAACGGGTCTCTGAGGAGATATCATGAAAATGGCTTGTGAAAAATACAGTTCATGAAGTAGTTTCTGAGTGGCCTGAGATCTTTTCCTAGTAGTCTGCCGTACTCTCCTGAACCTCTTTGACCATGAGCGAAAAATGAAAGACTAGTAGAATCAGCCATGTCATAAGCTACTCAGTAAATGATACCCGACCACTGTCAGAAATAAGTAACCACTTCAAAACTGTCTTCAGAGTGAAGAAAAAGGCAACAGATTTATTTACAATCTATGTCACATAGCATCTGCATGGTGGGCTGTGAAATGGATGCTAGCACCCGTTTTTCCTCCAAGGAAGCCCTAAGTACCCATTTTTTGAGGCTGAATGATCCCTGGTGCCTGACAATCTGACAAAATTCCACCCCAGTGTGAAACCAAACCAGGGACCTTCTGATTGGCAAGCTTGTGCACTAACCAAAACACCACCACGTAGAGAATAATGTGGTTAAATCAAACGCTTACCATCATAATCTGCAAATTACAGTAAATGTTTGTTGAATGTCAGCAATATTTATCACTTCTATGGCTTTCCATACTAACTGCCCACAATCTTGTCCTCCCATCCACTCTGTCAAGCCACAGTTTTGTCTTCCAAAACTCTAACAGTCCATATTCTTCAGATTTTCCAAGAACTGCCAATTTCCTTGTGACTCTCTACACTACCAACCCACAATCCTGTCTTCCTCCACATTCTAACAGCTCGTATTCTTGCGATTCTCCACATTAACAGCCCACAATCCTTGTGATTCTCTGCATTAACAGCCCACAATCCTGTCCTCCCACCCGCTGTAACAAACTACAATCTTACTTCCCATCCACTCTAACAGTCCACAATCTTGTCCACTCAGTCATACTCTCATGACCCTCCACTATATGCTTGTGATTCTCCACACTAACAGCTGATAATCATGCCCTTCCTTCCATTGTAACAGCCCATACTCACTCCCCGGCAACTCTTGCTGGTGTACTCACAATATAAAGCTCTCTTTCCACTCGGGATTCAGGCAGGCTTTGATAGTCTTTGTCTTTATCTTAATCTTTTGTGAGTCATATGGTATCAGCTTCACTTTACAGTACGGGTCTGCCAGGCCATTAGGGTCCATGGGGCACAGATTTTTTGCTTCTATAACTGAGAACAGATTGTACCAAATATATCAATAAACATTTAGCAAGGTCTATTAACTCTTTGGGCTCTTTATTTAAAATAAACTATAATCAGATCTCTCTCTCTCTCTCTCGCTTATTAACATTTCAAGCTCATAAAGCTCATATCCACAAATACAATCTGTCTGTATCTCTTTTCCTGGCTTTCTCTCTCCAGCAAAGGTAAAATAATGCAACCTTCCAACCTACATCTTCTCTCTTCAACAACAATAAAATAATGATAAAAATAAGAAGAAGAAAGATGATAATGAAGAGGAAGAAGATGAAGAAAAAAAATTGATGAAGAAGAAAAAAGTTGAAGAAGAAGAAGATGAGTAAGAGGAAGAAGAAGAGGAAGAGGAAGAAGAAGATGAGGATGAGGATGAGGAAAAAGATGCAGAAGAAGAATAGGAAGAAAAAGCAGAAGAAGAAGAAGATGAAGGAGAGGAGGAGGAGGAAGAGGAAGAAGAAGCAGAAGAAGAAGAACCTCATGACTGATCTATGAGTGTCAGTGTCTAATGAAGAAAGTCAAATGAACCTCATTGTTCTTTTTCCCCTCTTATCTTGGAGCTTGACCTAACCAACTGTATCAAGTCCATGGGTTCCTTGCTTTCCTGCAACTCACACACACCAGGGTGCACTTAAAAACAGTCATCTTCTTCTTCTAATTCTGTCTTTCTGGAACTGCGAGCTGATGTTCTTTACAGCTGATATAGTGAAGATATTTAGGCATGGCATGGTGCTGGATTGAGAGCGGGTTAAGGCAGCGGTTGTTTTTTTCAGTCTCTGAGTAGAGCTATAAAACAGGGAGCGTGCAGTGCTTCTTCAGCAGACTCCACCACCACGGGGACTATGGCGATCCTTGGCCTGTTAACCAGACAAGGCCTGTTACTGGGGGGTACCAGTGGAGACTGGGACAGGGTCTTGGTCTGCTATGGTTCGCCAACCCCAAGCTATGGGTCTCTGTCTTCACCCCCTGCACGTGATCAATCAGCTGCAACATACAGCAGAGAGAATGCTGGTACGCAAAGGACTGACACGAGAGACAGCCAAGAAGATAGCAAAGGACTGGCACGAGAGACAGCCAAGAAGATAGCAAAGAACTGACAAAACTGGAAATCTACAAGCAGGCCTGCGTATTTTTGGGGCACTAAAGAGACAAAAGAGAAAGAGAATTAGGAGCAACATTCTCTGCTGGGTGTGGCCAACTCCAGGGTTTTAAACAGTCACTTTTAGCAACTCCGCGTTGGACACAACGCCCAGTGCTTCGAGGCAACCATCAGCTGCAGGGATAGCAAGTTCAGGGAGGCTAAAGGAGAATGGTGCACTGAGGATGACTTACTCTCAATGTTAACTTTGTTGCCCTTGACCACAGCCTTGAGATGGATCCTGCCTCTTCTCTCTGTGTGGTCCGTGCCACAAAGTAGGGGGACATTTTTCTCACATCTTTTGTGAACGTTCATGTCACATGCTGAAATATAGCAATACATAATGTACATTTATTTACTTTGTTACAATGTTGTTGTTGTTGTTTAAATTTCTCACTGATTTGCTCCTTCGTTTCTAAGTTTTTAAAAATTTCATTGTTTCTTTCTCTTTATTATTTTTTCTTCTTCTGTCTCTCCATCTTATTTCATTGTTTCTTTCTCTTTATTATTTTTTCTTCTTCTGTCTCTCCATCTTATTTCATTGGTTATTTCCTATTTTTCCTTTATTGTTTTTCTTTCTCTATCTTTCCATCTTTCTTTCTTTCTTCCTACCTACTTCACTTCATTTTTCTTTGTTTATTTGTAAATTTGTTTGGGTTTTCTTTTTCTTTCTTTCTTTCTCTGCACCCCCCCCCCGCCTTTTTTTCCCCTCTCCTGCGCCGGTGCCAAAAATAAATCTTAGATGCATCAAACGCATAAATCAAGCATATCGATTGCTGTCATGGTGTACTTATGACCAGCTCACCCCTTGTCTCACTCCAATTTCTACACGTCTTTCTGAGGTTCTGAGATATTGGGTTCTTTTTGTGGTGAAGTTTTCTCACAACCCCCCATTTATCAGTGGAAGGAGACGACCCCACGTGACTTCCGCTTCAGTAGAGTAATAATAATATATCTTGCCACTTCACCTCTCCTCTGTCAGTTCTGACTATCTTATAACTCATTGACAAGTTTCATAAAACCTCATCATCTACTTTACACACAGCAATAATAATAATAATAATAACAACAACAGAAGAGTAATTAATGTCGATATACCAAACCACGACTCGGAAGACACAGGCTCAAAGAAAACGAGGAACATTATTACAGCGGGGAAAAAAACAAAATAAAATAAACATTAAGAAAGATATGCATAAAACATATACACAGACCGCAAACAGTTCTCATATCTTGATGTATGTAAGATAAATTCAGGCAGATGGTAAACAAAGCAACTTAGATTCAGATAAATTTTTTTAAAAAGCAGTAAGTGGTAGTACAGTACAGTATATACGTCCCGTAGCATTTTGCATGTAGTTTAGGTGTGAAGTGTTAATGCCTTCACATTTCTAGGCCAATACAGCATTTGAGGTGGGGATGGTAGCATCTGGCTTTGCTGTCTTCGTTTTCCTTGTAATATCCCAGCCACCCATTTTATCGAGGCTGGGGGTTACTGTAGTCCGAGGTTCGAGTTACGGCATTCTCCCGCTACATACCAGCCAACGTTACAAACGCACGGCTTTATTTTTATTTATTTATTTTAGCCATAAGTCGCTGTACTAGATTCTCATTTCTCATCCATTTACTGACATAAAATTGCTGTATTCTTAAACATGACACAATTCAGAAGCAGCTCATAAACAGTTGTCTATCTTTGGCGTAAAAGAACAAAATTCACACTCAATGTCGTGAAGTCGCAGCCATTATTAATACCGTGTATAAGACCCTGACGGTCAATGCAGGTTTGGCATCAGCATCCCATATTGTTGCAGAGTGTTTGAAAAAATGTTTGGAGTATACTAGCTCCAGATCATTCACAGTATTGATGTCATGCTGACGGCTCCTTTTGTTCAGTTCATCCCACGATTGGTCATTCGGGTTCATGTCAGGAAAGTTTGCAGGCAAATCC
The DNA here is from genome assembly GCA_009760885.1 of Achatina immaculata. Lineage (NCBI taxonomy): Eukaryota > Metazoa > Mollusca > Gastropoda > Stylommatophora > Achatinidae > Lissachatina > Lissachatina immaculata. Next base: position 19,739,682 of record CM019697.1, on the reverse strand, counting down.
AGCACAAGAAAAGGTTGCTGAGCTAAGAAATTCCAGGTAACACTTGCTGTGTGAGGTCTAACGTTATCGCGCTGAAAGATTCTCAGATCTGGATGGTTCTGGAAGAAAGCCCGTACGATATGTTGCAGTACCTGATCAACGTAGACGTCAGCGGTAACATTAGACTCTAAGTGTGTGGAGTACGATGGCCATGGGAGAATTCACCCCACCCCACGTACGCTTCCCTCTCCATACCTGTCATGCTAGACCACACACGCATCTTTCTCCAGAACAACGCTATCAAAGGAGAGGTTAAAGCGGCTTTCATCTGAGAACATCGTTGATCTCCAAGCAGGTTTTAGGAAGAATAGGTCAACCATAGACCACATTTTTTATCCACGTCAAAGAGCAGAAAAGTACCGGGAATATGAAAAAAAAAGTACATAATATCTTCATCTTCAAGAAAGCCGATGACAGCATAGATAGGAGCAGCTTATGGAAAATTATGAAAGTATTTGAGATACCTAATAAATTAATCAATTTGACCAGAATATGTATGGAGGATGAACAAAGGATAGTAATATATAAAGGAAGAAAGTCAGAATCCATCTCTATAAGAACTGGTTTAAACAAAGTGATACATTATCTCCATTACTAATCAACTTTTTACTAGAAAAATAATAAGAAAAGTGAAAGAAGAAAGCAGTACAGAAGAACAAACTAAAATACTAGGATATGCTGACAACATCGACCTGGTGGGGGAAACTATGCAAGAAGTCATCAATACCTGCATACAACTGGGAGATATGGCACTAAACATGGGCTTGACCGTTAACCAAGATAAGACAGAGCATATAAAAATATCAAAAGACCACAGGCAGAATGATCCAGATTATATAAATGTTGGAGAAATGACTATTAGGAAAGCAGAAACATAGAAATATTTAGACACAACCTTCAACTGAAGCAACATAGTAAGCGAGGAAGTTAAAAGCAGAAAGAACAGATAGGGAATAAAATATACTTTGCCTTGCAACACCATTAAAATCCAAAATACTCTCCCAAAACACAAAAATAACAATCTACAAAACTATAATAAGACCAGCCGTCATGTATGGGTCAGATACGTGCAGTACACTAAAGAAAGATGAACAACAATTGCAGATCTTTGAGAACAAGATCCTAAAAAGAATCTTTGGGCCGAGAAAGGATACCAACAGTGGAGATTGGAGAGCTGAAAGAACACTGGACTGAACAGCTTATTTAAATCCCAACGAATTATAAATCTTCTGAAACTGAACAGACTACGCCGGCTGGGGCATGTAGAAAGAATGGAAGAGAACAGACAAACGAAAATGATGTATGCACAAGAGATGAGGGAAACAAGACCAAGGAGGTAGACCAAGACAGAGATGGAAAGACAACACTGAAGAGGATATAAAAGAAATTGGTGTCACTAACTGGAGAGAGAAGATTATGAATTTAGAGGAATGGAGGCGAACTTTATCTGCAGCAATGAGCCTTAATGGCTCGGAAAGCTGAAGAAGAAGAGGAAGAAGCCATTCTGCTGGTCTGGTGGCGTCTAGTAAGGATAGGGCAATGTTGAGATGCCTGTTTTGCAGTCTAGCGGAGTGAAGTTTCCGTTGCACAGTGTTTGCGCTAACGAGTACTCGAGTGGCAGGCGTATGTGGTGTTGTCTGAGCTGCTGTTTAGAAACGGTTTGTCAGATGTATTAATCTTGAGCCCATGTTGTTACACGAGGTTGACCAGGCCTGGGGCGGTCATTCCAGGCACCCGTTGCCTTAAATCGCCGGCTCAGCCTCACTATAGTCGAATGGTCACACTGAAAGTGTCTGGCAACATCTCCGGTCGTCATTCCACTGCCAAGCATACCAGCAGCTTGCCATCGCTCTGGTGACAACAATCTAAGTATGACAAAAAAACATTAACAGACTTCCGGTTGATGAAAACAGATGCTGACCTTTTACCTGATTAAACTCGCCTAATGTGTGCGCCAATTTCAAAGTCAAAGTCATGCCACTTTAAATAAGGCCATAAATTAATTTTTAAAAGGTTGATCTGCACGTGCTGCATGCCAAGTTTAAAGTAAACGTCACATCGCCGGGGAAATGTCATGACATTAACTACCACACCTACACGCTTTCGAAGCTTCACGCACATAAACATTTCAGCCCACACAATAGTTCGATACTATACAGGCTAGTATATTTTTCTTTATCTCATATCTAAAGTGCTTTATCTACGATTTTTTAAAATTTCATGTTTAAAGTGTTTTATCTACTATTTTTCTTTATCTCATGTCTAAAGTGCTTTATTTACTATTTTAAAAAAAATTATCTCGTGTCTAAAGTGGTAACTGTTGTCAAAATAAGCCCATCCAAGGTGGGGCTTGCAATCTTCTTCTCCTCCTTGTGTCAATTCTTAGAGTCCCCTGAACTGATGCCGTGCCCGCCAGCTTGGTCCGCCTGGCACGACCAGGGCAGTAGATCACAGTACTTTGTTATTTTAATTAGTAGTTGTCCACTACTTTCATTTCTCTCACGCCTAGACTCCTTTGTCTACTATTTTTCCAGACTAAACACGCAACACTGTACACCAGCCCGATTGTTCTGAATCTGCCAAATTTTCCTGAAGCGTTTCCCTCACCAGCTGTCCCGACATCTGTATCTCCGCTAGCTGCATCTTGTCAACACCCTGGACGCTGATGTTACAAATAAAGATGTATATTTTACAAATATGAATGATTAGTTTTTGAATGGGCGCAGAAGAGAAGAAAAAGAATTCTGTTTGGATGTAATTTCTTTTTTCTTTTCTTACCATCCGCCTCCTTCATGAACTCTTAAAGGTGTGGCAGAGGTAAATAAGAAGTTAAAAAGTACAGTAACAGTATACCATAAAAGTATGGTAAAAGTTCAGATAATGTAACAGGTGAGATAAAGGTAAAGATAAATGTATTCCTGTGCCATGTCATAGACTTGACTTAAGGGATACGATGCAGGTTCCAATACCTCCCTTCTCCTCTGGGCACTTCAAAACTTCACGTGATCAGTATCACAACTGGACAGCTTTTCTTCCTCAACTCCACAAGGGGTCCGTCTACTCATTTCTACAGTTAACGGATATTTAGTTAAAATCTACCATTTCTTTGAATCACCGGTGCTGTGCGGAGTTCTATCACCCGTGTTGAAATCTTCCTTCAATCATCAGCCTGTGCGTAGTCACCGTGTGTTTGTGCACGAAATCGTTGTCTAACTGTGCTGAAAGAGTTAATTATTTGTCTAAATAAGCAGAGAGAATTAGTTATTTGTCTAAATAAGCAGAGAGAATTAGTTATTTGTCTAACCATGCTGGGAGAATTAATTGTCTAACTATGCTGAAAGAGATAATTGTCTGTCCAACTGCGATTGGAGAGTTAATTATTTATCTTACTATGCTGAGAGAGTTAATTATCTGTCAGATTTCTGAAAGAGTTAATTGTTTGTCCAATTATTCTTGGAGAGTTAATTATTTCTCCAATCTGCTGAGAGTTAACTGTTTGTTTAATTTGCTTGGAGAGTTAACTATTTGCCTAATTTCGCTGAGTTAATTGTTTGTTTAATTTGCTTGGAGAGTTAACTATTTGCCTAATTTGCTGAGTTAACTGTTTGTTTAATTTGCCTAGAGAGTTACTTATTTGTCTACTTATACTGATATTTAATTATTTGTCTAATTATGCAGAGAGGATTAATTTGTCTAAATAATCTGACAGTTGATTATTTGTCTAATTTTGCTGAGAGAGTTAAAGATTTGTCTAGTTATTCCGAGAGAGTTAATTATGTTTCCGATTATGTTGAAAGTGCGATGAACTATCTACAATATAGTTATTTATTATTCTGAGAAAAATGAAAAAAAAATCCCCAACAGCCGATGAAAAAACTGAAATAAGAGGTCCTCAGAGAAGCTTCTGAATAACGAAAACCTAGTTAAAATTACAAGATAAAACAAAGTGTATTGGATCTCTCTCTCTCTCTCTCTCTCTCTCTCTCTCTCTCTCTCTGAACCTTAAGTGCCCAGATATGTCATGAGAGAACATGCTAGAAAAATTGGCAATTATTTGAAAACTGAAGGGAAAACAGAGAAGGAAGCAAATATAAATAAAAAAAACCAAATCTCTCAGCGGACTGAGTTGTAAAAATAAAAATAAGAATTTGAACTGATCGAAAAGACAAGGACCACACAAGATAGAGAGGCATGATCGCAGAGCTATCCGGCACGGGCACGTAATGGCTCACTCGTGTGTCCAAGAAATACGACATCCGATACGGGCGCCACAGAGCGATGCAGACTTAACTATGTCAGTCAAGTATTGGCAGATCAAGTCACGTGGGAGGTTGCTCAGCAAATAATACTCGAGCCCCACAGATAACATTAATCAGCTTCGAAACCCTCTTGAAAGACGAAACACTCCATTATTATCTGTATATACCAAGAAGTTGTCCCCCTTCTGCAATCTGTAATCAGAGACCGGCATCCTTTACTCTGGGCATTACCATACGTGCTCCGCCTTCTGTTCCAACACCCACGGAAGCGGTCGCCTGCTGATGGAGCCAGTCACACGCTGGTCGTGGGTAACACGCACTAAACCACTTCTTTCGGGGAAAAAAAGTCCACTTCCCCCCTCCCCCCAATTCGACCATCATCCTGATGTGATTGTCGTCATTCAACCCGATGCCATCCTCCATACGCAGCCTATCCAAGGTGGCTCTTGCAATCTCCTCCTCCTCCTCCTCCGTGTCCATTCTTAGGCTTCCCTGAACTGATGCTGTGCCTGCCAGCTTGTCCGCCTTCTCGTTGCCTTTGACTCCGGCAAGACCAAGGCAGTAGATCCCTCGTGCTTAACATAATTACAGCACTTTCTTATTTTAATTATTTATGTCCATTCTCTATTCTGGACATCTCCACTTATCTGAACCAAAGATTCTGTACATTTCCAGGATCTGGCGACATACAGGCAATGTATTCTGCGCACAAATATTTAAATACTCTACAACTGAATGCATCAACGCACACACAGCCTACGGTAATGCATCAACGCACACACAGCCTACGGTAATGCATCACCGCACACACAGCCTACGGTAATGCATCACCGCACACACAGCCTACGGTAATGCATCACCGCACACACAGCCTACGGTAATGCATCACCGCACACACAGCCTACGGTAATGCATCACCGCACACACAGCCTACGGTAATGCATCAACGCACACACAGCCTACGGTAATGCATCAACGCACACACAGCCTACGGTAATGCATCACCGCACACACAGCCTACGGTAATGCATCACCGCACACACAGCCTACGGTAATGCATCACCGCACACACAGCCTACGGTAATACATCAACGCACACACAGCCTACGGTAATGCATCAACGCACACACAGCCTACGGTAATGTATCACCGCACACAGAGCCTACGGTAATGTATCAACGCACACACAGCCTACGGTAATACATCAACGCACACACAGCCTACGGTAATGCATCAACGCACACACAGCCTACGGTAATGTATCACCGCACACAGAGCCTACGGTAATGCATCACCGCACACACAGCCTACGGTACACAGTTTTCGTAAAGGCTTCACGGGAAATGTGCATTCTCCCAGCTTCATTTGACAAAGCCAGAAGCAAATATAATTTCTTTTGCCACATGTACTGACCTCGGAAATTACTATAAATTAAGAATTCACAGAAAGCTAGCCGAAAATATCGATCTTCATCTTCCGCATAGTGCCATCTTTGTGAAGTTAATTTATAATTTGTTTAATTAACTCGTTTATCTATCCTAATTTTACATAAATTTTTTTCCCTCTCCCAATATCTGGTTATCTCAGAGCTCCTTATTACATGAAAGCTTTTATTCACTTTTTAATATAATTTTTTTTCTCACTGGATTCATTTATATCTTCTGTGCCTGGCTGAACGCATCATATAATGCTTAAAAAAATTTTTTTTTAATACTGAGGCCTACAACAGTTTATGAATTAGTCTTCCATCCATTCACCCATCCAACCGTCCACCCATCCACCCACCCACCCATCCATCCATCCTTCTGTCTAGCCAGCTATCAGTCCGTCTGGTCTTCATTCAACAGCCATTTCACCGATTCTTTATGTTTTAACTCTTTTGTCTTGTCTTGCCCCCTTCCCTATATACCTGCCAGTGTTGAAGGGACAAACAGATGTCCCGATAGAGCTCGGTGATTTGCTTCATATAATGGGACATTTAAGGTTTCTGTCATTTCCTCCTTCCACCTCCTCCATGGGCGGCCTCTTCCTCAGTTTCCTACAGTTCTTAGCATGAACCTTCCCTGTGCCATACTGTCTGGTGGTATTTATGGCCTCCAATTAAAATCGCTTAAGCAACATGTTAAAAGTATTTTATGAGAGAGAGAGAGAGAGAGAGAGAGAGAGAGAGAGAGAGAGAGAGATGAAACTTGTGTAACCCCCTTTTTGTGAAAACGATCAATTTAGATGTATGGATATTACACCTACCGTAAAAATCACCTATCATCTCATGATTTGTGAAAGCCCACCATTCCAACTTTGTCTTCTTTTTTCTGTCTTTCTATCTTTGTTCTCAACTTTGCCTTCTTTTATTTCTTTCTTTGTTCTCAAGTTTATCTTCTTATTCTGTCTTTCTTTCTTTGTTCTTTACTTCGCCTTTTTCTGTCTATCTTTCTTTGTCCTCAACTTCATCTTTTTTCTGTCTTTCTTTCTTTGTTCTCTACTTTACCTTTTTTCATTGTCTTTCTTTCTTTGTTCTCTACTTCGTCTTTTTATATCTTTCTTTCTTTGTTCTCAACTTCGCCTTTTTTCTGTTTTTTTTCTTTGTTCTCTACTTCGCTTTTTTTTCACTATCTTTCTTTCTTTGTTCTTTACTTCGCCTTTTTATGTCTTTCTTTGTTCTCTACTTCGCCTTTTTCTGACTTTCTTTCTTTGTTCTCTACTTCGCCTTTTTATGCCCTTCTTTCTTTGTTCTCAACTTCGCCTTTTTCTGTTTTTCTCTGTTATCTACTTGGATTTTTTTCTATCTTTCTTTCTTTGTTTTATATTTTGAATTTTTCTGTTTTTCTTTCTGTGTTTTCAACTTCGCCTTTTTCTGTGTTTTTTTTTTTTTTTGCTCTCAACTTCGCCTTTTTCTGTTTTTCTTTCTTTGTTCTCAATTTCGCCTTTCTTTCTTTCTTTATTCTCAACTTTGCCTTTCTTTCTTTGCTCTCAACTTCGCCTTTCTTTCTTTGCTCTCAACTTCGCCTTTCTTTCTTTGCTCTCAACTTCGCCTTTCTTTCTTTGCTCTCAACTTCGCCTTTCTTTCTTTGCTCTCAACTTCGCCTTTCTTTCTTTGCTCTCAACTTCATCTTTCCTTGCTCTCAACTTCGCCTTTTTTCTGTTTTTCTTTCTTTGTTGTCAACGTCGCCTTTCTTTGCTCTCAACTTCGCCTTTTTCTGTTTTTCTTTCTGTTTTTCTTTCTTTTTTTTTCCTCAACTTCGCCTTTCTTTCTTTGTTTTCAACTTCGCCTTTCTTTGCTCTCAACTTCACCTTTTTCTGTTTTTCTTTCTTTGTTCTCAACTTCGCCTTTTTCTGTTTTTCTTTCTTTGTTCTCTACTTCGCCTTTACTCTGATCAAAAAGCCCTTTGATTAAGACAAAAGAGTAGATTCTTTAACTAAATGAGATGCCCGAGGCCTGCCCTGCACAATGAATGTCGGGGTCCATGTCTCGTTACGGGTGGACCCGGTCTGCAGTACCCCCGGGTCACGGCCTGTTGTTTTCGTTATCTTAAAGAAAATCTGTTCTTATCAAGCTAATATCTAATACTGGCTCACTGAGCCATTGATTGTATTATCTGATTTTTACACTGAGACGAGGATCATGGAGCTTGCCCCACCCCCGTCATGGGAGGACACGGACTTGCAGTGTCTTCATCACCGGCCTACACAATGAAAAAAATAATAATAATAAAATGATTGGTATTCAGCACAGTGAACAATGGTCGTGAAAGTCACTGTACATCAGGTGACGTCGCAAACAAAGTAGCCTCGACACATCAGGTGACACCCCCCCCCCCCCCAGATAAATGAAATCTCAGAATGTCATAATATTACCGCAAAACTATGACATGACACGTGTCTGTTTCAGATATAGATCCTTTCAAATTCTTTAGTCTGAAGCATCCTATGGCTTTCTTTACCTGACCGTACAAGATAAAAGAAAGATTAACTCTCTCGTATCCTTTCATCTTATCTCTGGACAGGCCACGCCCACCTCCCAAAAAGGAGTAACGAATAGCCATCATTCATGCTGACTTTCATCCACCTAAATCTGATTAAATCTGACTAAGATGTAATATGTGTGCGCGCGTTTTTTTTCACATCTCTCTCTCTCTCTGAACCTTAAGTGCCCAGGGCACATGGGGCTTCCGCAAGGGTTTTCCACAAATGCCTGTCTTTCGCCTTTTTATCTGCTCTTGCCCAGGTGAGCCCTCTATTGCTCAACATCCTTCTGTTGTTCTTCTCCATGTCTCTTTTGGTCTACCCTTACTTCTGCTCCCCTGTGGTGTCCATCTTAGTGCTATTTTTGGTAGTGAGTTGTCAGTCATTCGGAGCACATGTCCCAACCATCGCCAGCGTCTTTCCTCAATAATTGTTGTCAGTGGTTTCATCTGCATTTCTGCCAATAAGATGTTATTTCTTATGGTGTTTGGCCAAAATATTTTTTTAATTCTACGTAAACATTTAGTCTGGAAAGAATTCAACTTGTTTTCTATGGTTTTGGTGATTTTCCAGCATTCACTTCCATAGAGTAGTACACTTAGAACATTACTCTTAATATCCTGATTTTCATATTTATGCTTAGTTTATTTGATTTCCATATATTCTGTAGCATTGCAAAAGCCTGGTTTGCTCTAGTAAGTCTGCTGTTGATGTCCTCTGTGCTGTCTCCATTTTCTACTACTCTGCTGCCAAGGTATACAAATTCGTTGACCTCCTCCACTAACTTGTTATCTACTCTGAGTACATTTCTGTTGTTCACATTTTGCTTCATTAACTTTGTCTTTCCTACGTTGATCTTTAGTCCTATGTTGTTTGCATTCTGGGTTAACTTGTTTATTTTATCTTGCATATCTTTGTGACTGCTTGATAATAGACAACTGTCGTCCGCAAAGTCAAGGTCCTCCAGCACTGTGTCAAGGGTCCATTGTAATCCTCTGCGTTTGTCTGATGTTGCCTCCTTCATTCCTTTTTTCACATACACTCCCATTAGTATACACCTCAATCCATTACAAGATCATATGTTTAGTTCAAATACCATTTATCGTGTAACCATGCATGTATATACTGTATTTTTACACTGAGACGAGGATCATGGAGCTTGCCCCACCCCCGTCATGGGAGGACACGGACTTGCAGTGTCTTCATCACCGGCCTACACAATGAAAAAATAATAATAATAAAATGATTGGTATTCAGCACAGTGAACAATGGTCGTGAAAGTCACTGTACATCAGGTGACGTCGCAAACAAAGTAGCCTCGACACATCAGGTGACACCCCCCCCCCCCCCAGATAAATGAAATCTCAGAATGTCATAATATTACCGCAAAACTATGACATGACACGTGTCTGTTTCAGATATAGATCCTTTCAAATTCTTTAGTCTGAAGCATCCTATGGCTTTCTTTACCTGACCGTACAAGATAAAAGAAAGATTAACTCTCTCGTATCCTTTCATCTTATCTCTGGACAGGCCACGCCCACCTCCCAAAAAGGAGTAACGAATAGCCATCATTCATGCTGACTTTCATCCACCTAAATCTGATTAAATCTGACTAAGATGTAATATGTGTGCGCGCGTTTTTTTTCACATCTCTCTCTCTCTCTGAACCTTAAGTGCCCAGGGCACATGGGGCTTCCGCAAGGGTTTTCCACAAATGCCTGTCTTTCGCCTTTTTATCTGCTCTTGCCCAGGTGAGCCCTCTATTGCTCAACATCCTTTCTGTTGTTCTTCTCCATGTCTCTTTTGGTCTACCCTTACTTCTGCTCCCCTGTGGTGTCCATCTTAGTGCTATTTTTGGTAGTGAGTTGTCAGTCATTCGGAGCACATGTCCCAACCATCGCCAGCGTCTTTCCTCAATAATTGTTGTCAGTGGTTTCATCTGCATTTCTGCCAATAAGATGTTATTTCTTATGGTGTTTGGCCAAAATATTTTTTTAATTCTACGTAAACATTTAGTCTGGAAAGAATTCAACTTGTTTTCTATGGTTTTGGTGATTTTCCAGCATTCACTTCCATAGAGTAGTACACTTAGAACATTACTCTTAATATCCTGATTTTCATATTTATGCTTAGTTTATTTGATTTCCATATATTCTGTAGCATTGCAAAAGCCTGGTTTGCTCTAGTAAGTCTGCTGTTGATGTCCTCTGTGCTGTCTCCATTTTCTACTACTCTGCTGCCAAGGTATACAAATTCGTTGACCTCCTCCACTAACTTGTTATCTACTCTGAGTACATTTCTGTTGTTCACATTTTGCTTCATTAACTTTGTCTTTCCTACGTTGATCTTTAGTCCTATGTTGTTTGCATTCTGGGTTAACTTGTTTATTTTATCTTGCATATCTTTGTGACTGCTTGATAATAGACAACTGTCGTCCGCAAAGTCAAGGTCCTCCAGCACTGTGTCAAGGGTCCATTGTAATCCTCTGCGTTTGTCTGATGTTGCCTCCTTCATTCCTTTTTTCACATACACTCCCATTAGTATACACCTCAATCCATTACAAGATCATATGTTTAGTTCAAATACCATTTATCGTGTAACCATGCATGTATATACTGTATATGTACAATTCCATGTTTAGCCGTACAAGTAAGTAGTTAAAAATTTGTTGAAAATAAAGATTTGAAAAAAAAAACACTGCCAAACACCATATATCGTTATTCCAAAGTAGCACATAAAGATAACAGATCATGGGTTCAGAGAGAGAGAGAGAGAGAGAGGTGAGGTGGGCAAGTACTGAAAACAAACAACTCACAAACAACTGATTGTCCTTAAAGAATCGATAAAGTGATTATACCAAGTACAGAGACTACATCCCTGTCTCCACAACAACATACAAAGCAAACAACTCCGCCATTACAAACAAGGGGCGCCTAACGACCTCGATGGAGAAAGGACGTGAGAAGAAAGCGACATCGGAAGGTAAGAGGCGGAAAGAGGGACGACGACACAGAGTACAAATCGATACAGTGTTCATAACATTCTTACAATGTGGACAAAAGAGCAGAATAGAATACATCATCCTAATGGCTTTCTGTAAGGACGCAAACGAGGCCAGGTTTTCTACAAGGGGGAGTTTATGCCAAGCCAGATATGGCAACGCCTGATCAAAACAGCGGAGACTTGTGTATCGCTAGCCAACAGAGCGGTGTTTGATTTTCACAGTGATTTCTTCTCTCTCTCTCTCTCTCTCTCTCTCTCTCTCTCTCTCCTTTATATATTTCAATAGTTCTGTACTGAGTCAAAATGTCAAATAATGTACACTAACTCTGAACCCTGCAGTTAAATTGTGTGAAATAAGAATGTCGGGGTCCATGTCTCGTTACGGGTGGACCCGGTCTGCAGTACCCCCGGGTCACGGCCTGTTGTTTTCGTTATCTTAAAGAAAATCTGTTCTTATCAAGCTAATATCTAATACTGGCTCACTGAGCCATTGATTGTATTATCTGATTTTTACACTGAGACGAGGATCATGGAGCTTGCCCCACCCCCGTCATGGGAGGACACGGACTTGCAGTGTCTTCATCACCGGCCTACACAATGAAAAAATAATAATAATAAAATGATTGGTATTCAGCAAAGTGAACAATGGTCGTGAAAGTCACTGTACATCAGGTGACGTCGCAAACAAAGTAGCCTCGACACATCAGGTGACACCCCCCCCCCCCCAGATAAATGAAATCTCAGAATGTCATAATATTACCGCAAAACTATGACATGACACGTGTCTGTTTCGGATATAGATCCTTTCAAATTCTTTAGTCTGAAGCATCCTATGGCTTTCTTTACCTGACCGTACAAGATAAAAGAAAGATTAACTCTCTCGTATCCTTTCATCTTATCTCTGGACAGGCCACGCCCACCTCCCAAAAAGGAGTAACGATAGCCATCAGTCATGCTGACTTTCATCCACCTAAATCTGATTAAATCTGACTAAGATGTAATATGTGTGCGCGCGTTTTTTTTTCACATCTCTCTCTCTCTCTCTGAACCTTAAGTGCCCAGGGCACATGGGGCTTCCGCAAGGGTTTTCCACAAATGCCTGTCTTTCGCCTTTTTATCTGCTCTTGCCCAGGTGAGCCCTCTATTGCTCAACATCCTTTCTGTTGTTCTTCTCCATGTCTCTTTTGGTCTACCCTTACTTCTGCTCCCCTGTGGTGTCCATCTTAGTGCTATTTTTGGTAGTGAGTTGTCAGTCATTCGGAGCACATGTCCCAACCATCGCCAGCGTCTTTCCTCAATAATTGTTGTCAGTGGTTTCATCTGCATTTCTGCCAATAAGATGTTATTTCTTATGGTGTTTGGCCAAAATATTTTTTTAATTCTACGTAAACATTTAGTCTGGAAAGAATTCAACTTGTTTTCTATGGTTTTGGTGATTTTCCAGCATTCACTTCCATAGAGTAGTACACTTAGAACATTACTCTTAAATATCCTGATTTTCATATTTATGCTTAGTTTATTTGATTTCCATATATTCTGTAGCATTGCAAAAGCCTGGTTTGCTCTAGTAAGTCTGCTGTTGATGTCCTCTGTGCTGTCTCCATTTTCTACTACTCTGCTGCCAAGGTATACAAATTCGTTGACCTCCTCCACTAACTTGTTATCTACTCTGAGTACATTTCTGTTGTTCACATTTTGCTTCATTAACTTTGTCTTTCCTACGTTGATCTTTAGTCCTATGTTGTTTGCATTCTGGGTTAACTTGTTTATTTTATCTTGCATATCTTTGTGACTGCTTGATAATAGACAAATGTCGTCCGCAAAGTCAAGGTCCTCCAGCACTGTGTCAAGGGTCCATTGTAATCCTCTGCGTTTGTCTGATGTTGCCTCCTTCATTCCTTTTTTCACATACACTCCCATTAGTATACACCTCAATCCATTACAAGATCATATGTTTAGTTCAAATACCATTTATCGTGTAACCATGCATGTATATACTGTATATGTACAATTCCATGTTTAGCCGTACAAGTAAGTGGTTAAAAATTTGTTGAAAATAAAGATTTGAAAAAAAAAACCACTGCCAAACACCATATATCGTTATTCCAAAGTAGCACATAAAGATAACAGATCATGGATTCAGAGAGAAAGAGAGAGAGAGAGAGAGGTGAGGTGGGGGAGCTATAGCAATACACACAGACAATCTATAGATCAAAACTGCATATCTTGACTCTATAACAGCAAGTACTGAAAACAAACAACTCACAGACTAAAAACTGATTGTCCTTAAAGAATCGATAAAGTGATTATACCAAGTACAGAGACTATACCTCTGTCTCCACAACAACATACAAAGCAAACAACTCCGCCATTACAAACAAGGGGCGCCTAACGACCTCGATGGAGAAAGGACGTGAGAAGAAAGCGACATCGGAAGGTAAGAGGCGGAAAGAGGGACGACGACACAGAGTACAAATCGATACAGTGTTCATAACATTCTTACAATGTGGACAAAAGAGCAGAATAGAATACATCATCCTAATGGCTTTCTGTAAGGACGCAAACGAGGCCAGGTTTTCTACAAGGGGGAGTTTATGCCAAGCCAGATATGGCAACGCCTGATCAAAACAGCGGAGACTTGTGTATCGCTAGCCAACAGAGCGGTGTTTGATTTTCACAGTGATTTCTTCTCTCTCTCTCTCTCTCTCTCTCTCTCTCTCTCTCTCTCTCTCTCTCTCTCTCTCTCTCCTTTATATATTTCAATAGTTCTGTACTGAGTCAAAATGTCAAATAATGTACACTAACTCTGAACCCTGCAGTTAAATTGTGTGAAATAAGAATATAATTATACTGCCTGCAATTAATGATTTCAATCTGGCAAATGTGTTGCTATTTTAAACATAATCTGCTCTCGGCGAGCTATATATACACGGGTGAACTTGTTATTTTAGATATAATCATTGTCTCAGTGAGCTATATATATACATGGGTGAACCTGTTATTTTAGATATAATCATTGTCTCAGTGAGCTATATATACACGGGTGAACTTGTTATTTTAGATATAATCATTGTCTCAGTGAGCTATATACATACACGGGTGAACTTATTATTTTAGATATAATCATTGTCCCAGTCAGCTATATATATACACGGGTGAACTTGCTATTTTAGATATAATCATTGTCTCAGTGAGCTATATATATGTATATACACGGATAAACTGTTGTTATTTTAGATATAACCATGTTCTCAGTGAGCTATATAAACTGTTGTTATTTTAGATATAACCATGTTCTCAGTGAACTATATATATATATATATACTGGCAAAGTGTTATTATAAATATAACCTTTTCTCTACAAGCAGAGTGAGCTGAAACTATTGTCGGGCTTTCAATTTTGAAACTAGGAACAAACAAGAAGAAGAAGAAAAAAATACGAAACTTAACTGAAAAAGCTTCCATGTCTGTAGAGTCAATGCTACAGAATGTTCCACAACTTCAACAGGCGCTAATTTGCTGGCGCCTAAGATGTGTAACCAGTAGCCATTTTCCCTCTAAGTGTTCTCCAGTTTCTGGAGCTGCAGCTGTTTCAGCAACAATTCAGAGTCTCAGCTCATCCAGGGAGGTCGTCAGAGTCTCGTAAACAATGTCCTCAACGTGTTCCACACAGGGAGAAATCAAGTGACCTAATATCTGGTGAGCGTAGAGGCTACTCTCAACCCAGCGCCCCAGGAAAATGCATGTCAAGAAATTCTCGGACACTTACAAGCCCAATATGAAGACGCTTCATCTTGCGGGAACACCACATGTGGCTGGCGGGAACACCACGTGTGGCTGGTGTGAACTTTTAACGGAGGCAACAGACATAGCTGCAGCATGCAGAAGTACATCAACGCTGCCACTGTTTGTCCCACAAAGAAAAAGGGCCCTAGAACTTTCGAACATGACAAAGCACACCAGACATTCACCTCTGCATTATCTCATTCAAACTTTCTGATCCCTATATTCTCTACTATGAAAATTTACCCTCTATGACAGTAAAACGTTGCTTCATCACTAAATATACATGTCCGAGATAGTTTTCATCATCTTCCATTGTCGAAACAAATGTCTTTGGCAAAACGGAAGCAGTGGGGTATAAAGTCCGGCTTTAAAATCTCCACAATCTGCATTATACAGTCATGAAAGTGGCGGTCATAAGTAACCCTCTAAATAATAATAATAATAATAATCCCCAATGGAACACAAGGCATCAACAAAAGTTCTCCAGCCAATCCTGTAATGAACAAGTCATGATACCTCGAAACTTGTCTTCCAACTACTTTTAGTTCTTCCTGTATCGTGCGTTTCCATGTTCCAAATAGCCTTACTCTTTTTTTTTTTTCCTTGAGGTGCCCAAATCAAGGCGGTATAGGGGTGCCCTGTTCTTTTCATTCAGCCATTTCCAGCTTCGTCTTTTGATCTCTTTAGTTATGTTCTCAATGCCTCTCGTCTGGTTATTTCCTCGTTTGTCACGTGTTCTTCCCAGCGTCTGTGGGTGTACCTCACAGCAAAGAAATTCGTCTTGTTGATTTTTTTGTTGGTTTCGATCAACATTTTCCTGCACAGTGTTCGGTCTTTCTGCTTCTTTTCACTGCAGAACACTACCAGTCTCCTGAGATTTCTTTGACTGATAAGAGATGTGACGAATGCGGTAAAACTGGCTCTAGTAATAAAGCAGATGGAAGTGTATGATTCAGTTTTAGGAAAAGACAGAAAGTGTGAGGAAAGTGGGCAGAGAAAAGGCGTTTACCAAAATACTGGATTGTTCTATGTTCTTCATTCACAGTTGCTCGTCTTACTTTCTGCCATTCTAGTTTCAGCTCACTTTCCCCAATCTTTCTATCTTTTTTTCCAACGTCGGATATCATTATCTGAAGGTGAATCTTTTTCATCTGAGTCCTGTAAATTAAGTTAAGTTTTGAAACGGACTTTGTTTGGAAAAACCAAAGTACGCGCTTTGCTTCTCTTTACAGCTGCCATTTTGAGGTATGACGTCATACATTCTCCCATACAGCATTGCCAGATCACATTTCCCTAGTTTCAATTTCATATTCCGCCAGCAGTTTTATTTTTGTTGTTTCTAGTTTGAAAATTATAGGCATCAGAAACGCCGACAATACGCTTTCAATCACCCTGTATATACAGATATCAGTTCTGTTGTTTTGAATATAATCATGGTCTCTGTATGCTGTATAGAGAGGTAATATTTATTTATAATCATGTTCTCCATGAGTTATATATAGCGGTAAAAGTTGTTACTTTAAATATAAACAAAGTCTTCATATGCTATATAAAGAGGTAAAAGTTGTTATTTTAAATATAATCATGGTAGTCGTGGGCTATATGTAGGGTAAAGGTTGTTATTTTAAATATAATCATGGTCTTTGTGTGCTATATGAATGGTAACAGTTGTTTTTAAATACAATCATGGTCTCTGCGAACTATATACATGGTTAAAAGTTGTTATTTTAAATATAATCATGGTCTTTGTGTGCTATATGTATGGTAAAAGTTGTTTTTAAATATAATCATGGTCTCTGCGAACTACATACAGAGTTAAAAGTTGTTATTTTAAACATGATCACGGTCTCGTGTTCTATATAAAGAGGTAGAACTTGTTATTTAAATATAATCATGTTCTCTTTGTGCTATTTAAATATGATCATGTTCTCTATGTGCTATTTAAATATGATCATGCTATTTAAATATAATCATGTTCCCTACGTGCTATATTGTATTAGTAAAATCTCTCTCTCTCTCTCTCTCTCTCTCTCTCTCTCTCTCTCCTGTCCTTTCAATGCCCAAGACAAGCGGGGCCACTTGCAGCAAAGAGATTTCCACTTGTGTCGGGTTCTGTTCTGTCTTCTTGGCTGTCTCCCTCGTCGGTCTTTTGCTTACCAGCATTTTCTCTGCTGTAAGTACCCGCACCTACTTGTGTCGGCCCCATGCTTCTTTTACCCTGTGGAGTCCACATCAAAGCTGTTCGTTGTAAGAATTCGATTGCCATTCTCTGAATGTAGCCAACCCATGGCCAACTTCTGATAAACTACGTTAAGTATTTGTGGCGGTATGAAAGTTCACTAATAAGAGGAGGAGTAATTTTCTCAATGTCTTCTATGCTCAGTTTTTTTTTTTAATCCTTGAAAATAACGTCCACGCGTTGTTTGTCTCTCTATCCCAGGATTTCTCAACCTGGACAAAGCGATAAGTCGCCTGGAGTTTGCTTAAGAGAACCTGACTTAAACGACAAAAAAAAAATTTACGTTTATGAACATATCATATTTAGCCCCCCCCCCCCCCACCCCCAAAGTAAAGCACTAACAGTTATTATCTATTGCTATGTGGACAACATTCTAATCAAGCTATCATACCACGAGCGGTTGATATAATATTTATACTGGGGTCTCAGAACAGAAAGGTACCGTAAGGGCCCGTTATTGGTAAAAGGGTTGCGAATTTCTACTTTTACCAGTCTATCTCACGAACATATACACATACATATTCTCTCTCTCTGTGCCTCATTTGCTCATTCTTATGTCTAATTTCACCTTAATCGATTTTATCTACAACTCAGTAACACACAAACCTATATAGTGACACATAAACCTATATAGTGACACATAAACCTATATAGTGACACATAAACCTATATAGTGACACACAAACCTATATAGTGACACATAAACCTATATAGTGACACATAAACCTATATAGTAACACATAAACCTATATAGTGACACATAAACCTATATAGTGACACACAAACCTATATAGTGACACATAAACCTATATAGTGACACACAAACCTATATAGTAACACATAAACCTATATAGTGACACATAAACCTATATAGTAACACATAAACCTATATAGTGACACATAAACCTATATAGTGACACATAAACCTATATAGTAACACATAAACCTATATAGTGACACATAAACCTATATAGTGACACACAAACCTATATAGTAACACATAAACCTATATAGTAACACACAAACCTATATAGTAGCACATAAACCTAAATACTGAATGGCAGACAGACACGTACAATATGCAGAGACATTATACAGATTTTCAGATTACAAAGAAACACTTCACTCTTTTATTTACAATAATTACTAGTTTCTTACATCGTCTTATATAATCTTTACAAACTTCTGCATATCTTCACATACCGTCTGTATAAACTTATGTACGTCTTCAAAAACAATATAAATGAACTTCTGAACACTTCACATGCAATCTGGTTCTAAGGACTGTTATAGTCGGAGGTGGGGTGGGGGATACGCTCTCCACTCCGATGGCGTGCGTCTCAAATAGCCTCTGACAGTGAAATCCAACTCCTGGCCTTCTCGTGGCAAAACTGTTCAAACTGACAGGAGAAGGGGCGAAGGCGAATGTCTGGCGCCTGGAAACCAGACGCTTCGGGTAGATGAGAGTCATGTTTGGTAGCTCATCTACCGCTGCTGGCGAGATTCTTCAGCTTCCGTGCGTGGAGTGGGGCTCCTCCCGGCTAGTGAAGAAAGGTGCAAATGGAGTTGACGCCCGGCCCCACTGTGGAAAAGGTGAAAGAAAGGAGTAAGTGAAGTAATCAGTAGTCTCGAGGTCAGGACTGCTCAAATCATGGCACCTCTGCTCTAGAGATCGGCCACGTCCTATGTGCACTCAAACCAGGCGAATTACCTGAACCGGCTTAGCCCAGGGGTTAACACACTGCTGGCGAGATTCTTCGGATGCCGCGCAAGGAGTGAACTCCTCCCAGCCAATGAAGAAAATGCGAAAAAGCAATTAGGGTTGCCGTGCTGCGCCAATGTGAAAAGATGATGGAAAGGATAAAGTGAAGCTTAATCGGTATGTCCAGTAGGCTCGCGGCGAAAGCTACTCATACCACGGCACCTCTGCTCTAGAGGCCGGCCACGTCCGATATACTCATACTGGTGAAATATGCCTAAACCGGATTGAACATGCTACTCATGTCACGGTACCTCCGCTCTAGAGGTCGGTCACGTCCTAAACACGCCCATACTGGGATAATATGCCTAAACCGGCTTAACCCAGGGGTGAAACTTACTAGTGGCGAGGATTCGTCCTCCTGGACAAAAGCTCCGTTCTGGTCACAACTAGGAAAGGCAGCAGCCACGACCACAAAATGCTGAAGTCGGAGACACTGGACCAGTGCAATCTAGATAGCCAACGACCTCTCACCCCGCGGGGATTTATGCGTATCCTAATCACGCTCAGGTTTTCTAGTGAGAAAGTCCAACGCTGGACTGGATGGGCAACCACTTCTCACCCGGCGGGGATACACGGGTATCCCAAAATATGTCGAGGTTTTCCGGTGAGAAAGTCCAACTCTAGATTAAGCTGGTGCAACGAAAAGCACGGTGTCACGCAATCCCGCTTCTGAAACCCACAGAGAATACAGGCTCAAGCCCTGCGATATTCTGAACCTCTTGTGGTCCTATCGGGGATCTCGTGTGGTCCTGTCGGAGACCACGGGGGCTTCCACGGGACCTATCGAAGACCAAATGAGTAAATTCAGTAGGATCAGGGGCGATCTTGTTGGTAGAAGCGAACGAAGAAGAAGACACGTACAATCTTTATAAACTTCTGTAGATCTTCACATTCAATCTCTTGAACATTCTGCATACCTTCAGGTACAAACTTCATGAACTTCTACACATCTTCACATAAAATTTTCATGAACTTCTACACATCTTCACATACAATATGCAATCTTACTGGACTTCTGTATATCTTCACACACAATTTTTATGAACTTCTGCATACATCTGTATACAGTCTTCATGAACCTCTGCATATCTTCACACACAATCTCTAATGGTCCCTTCAGCCTTACAAGAACAATATTCTTCATGTCAAGCTCAGCATCCCACACAGTCTTTATCAGTAAGTAGCTCTTAAGAATTAAATAAACACGTTTCCACAAAGCTCTTCAGAATTAACACCAAGAAAATTCCCAGACATCTGTAGAATTAACACCAAGAAAATCCCCACACATCTGTAGAATTAACACCAAGAAAATCTCCATATATCTGTAGAATTAACATACTAGAACCATCGTCACAGACTTAACCTTCATAAACTTTATCAGATTAGCCACATTACAAAAAAGAAAAGGTCTCTTTGGAATTCAGGAAAGTAATAAGATTATTGAGAGAAAAAAAAATGTTCTTAATGAATGCATCTTTGAAATGTAGCAATAGCTATGGAATAATACAAGGTTTTTTAAAACAAATTTGGGCCATTTTTTAAGGAAAAGGGGGGGGGGGGCGCTTTGTATAGTTCGTTCCTTTCTTTTAGTTCACTCCCTTTTGATTGTACAGGATATGGGATTTTCAGAAACTTGTAGAATATATCACAATGTTTACAGGGTTATTCATATGTCTGTGAAACGTTTTAAAACTTCGCAGCAAATAACCTACGTAACGGATCATGAATATTCTTACGCCAAAAGAAATAAACTTTTGAAGTTTGTTTTTTTTTAAAATAAAGCCCGCGTGCGCAGAGCTCTCGTGGTTTGCCGCTAGGAGGCAGCAGTAGCAAACATGGCGTTCAGTAAACGTGAGGAGTCATTTTGTGTTCTGGAATACGCAAGAACCTCGTCCGCTGTGACTGTGCGCCGACTATTTCGAGCGGAACTTCAAAAGGCAGCACTTGTTTTCAATAGTATCAAGAAGTTGTTTGCAAAATTCTTGGATCGAGTCCATAGTTTTTGGGGTCGTTGAGATGAATAGTGACACTCCCGATGCCGTTTACGTCCAAGTTCAGCACCCATCGGCATGGTGGGTTAGAGCGAGTGAAAATTAAGGTAGGATCTCTAATTATTTCACTACGGAATCTCGACCCGCCAAAACTTTGCAACGGCACAAGGCTGTGTGTAAATAGGATGCTGGGCAATGTAGTTGAAGCGACTATCTTAACAGGACAGGGAAAGGGTGAAACAGTTTTTATCCCGCGGATACCACTCATTCCCACTGATCTCCCTTTTAACTTTAAGAGATTGTAATTTGCAGTGAGACTTGCGTTCTCGATCACGATCAACAAGTCACATGGGCAGTCTACACATTATAAAGTCTTTTACAAATTCACTATAATATTTATTGAACTCAAACTTGAGTATGCACAACATTTTTAGTTTCACCCCCAGGAGCAAGAATAAATGAAAACACACAACTGAGCAAGCAACATAAAGTTGTCCGTAGGAGAAAAATGGCGATCTCAAATATATGCAGTATTAATAAATAATAAATTCCCAGGCAACGCCGGTTAATCAGCTAGTTTAAAAAAAAACTTGAAGAGTTTCTCTCTCTCTCTCTCTCTCTTGGCGTAAGAATAATCTTGATCCGTTATGTAGTTTGTTTACTGGGATTTTTTTTTTAATGTTTCATAGAGTTATATGAATAACCCTGTATTTTCTATCTGAAGGGGATCCGTGATTATACTTAAACACACATTCAATCATGAAACATCACAAGCCTACAGTCTCTGCCTTCTCTCTCTCTCTCTCTCTCTCACACACACACACACATTCACCAGGGCAGAATGTCAGACGGGCCTGCGTGTCCAATTCTTAACCCTTTTGAAATAAAGATCAATCAATCAATCTCTATCACACATACATACATCGTCCAACAAGATACTCACAACCACATTTGAGGCCCTGGTGAAGGAGACCGTAGAGGAGTGACCCGCAGTGGTCACAGAAGGTCGGACTTCCATAGGTGTGTAGCCTGAACTTGTGGAGGTTGGTGGCCTGGCAGAGGACAGAAGAAAGGTTACAGTTATAAACCCCGCTAACATATACAGATATATGTACCACACAGAGCCAGTATTACTTTATGTGTGTCTATCTACGACAGCCCAGATTTGTAGGAATGTTTTAAGAAGAAACAAAGTGGAACACTTAAATGACAACAGGAAAACTGGAGGGAAAAGGGGACAGAGGAAGACAAAGAAACAAGATATCAGACGGACCAAAAGAGTTGCATAGAACACAGTCCAAAACATGGCGTACAGAAAGAGCAAAAGATAGATGGTTATGGAAATCAATGACGACCAACGCCCGACTGGCATGGACCAGACAGAGAGAGAGAGAGAGAGAGAGAGAGAGAGGCTCTATCAACCAATGGCGTATACACACAAAAAAATATATATATCACAAACAACCCATATTACTATATGTATAATCTATGAGCCAGTGGCGTATTACCCTATACATATATACCACACAGAGCCCTATACCCCTATAATACACAGTGCCATTATTACTTTTGGTATGATCTATCAACGGTCTAAATATACCACATATAGCCCGTATTACTTTACGAGTAATCTATTAGCCAGTGGCATATACAGCATATGCATGCTACATAGAGCCATTATTACTGTATGCGTGTGTATCATGAAATGACATATTCATTCATTCATCCATTTGCATGTCCCCTGCGGAACTTTGCCTCCCTAACAGCACTCCTGTAGGCCTCTCGGTTGTGAGCAAGATGACCTGCTGCTGATGCATCCATTTGCAGATCATCAACGATGTCTTGCAGCCATCTTCGCCTTGGTCTTCCTCAAAATGACATACACGAACTATATTTTCTGCACTGAGCCAATATGAGAAGAAGACCAGACAGGCCATGATAAAACTGGAAAGCTCAAGAGATATGAGGAGACCAGGGGGGGTCATGACAAAAAAAATCCACAGGACAAAGTGGCATGGGAAAACAAAAAAAAAAAAAGAACAGCATCTGAACTGATCGGAAACACCAGGGACCGGACAAGGTGGAAGAGGCATGATCGTCGACTCTGTCCAGCCACGACATATAATGCATGAGCCAATATTAATTTATCGCATGCATTATACACCCTATGTATGCCACGTTAAGCCATTATCACTTCACGCATGTGTATCATCCAGTGGGGTATAATATATATAGTAATTATATGGGGGTGGTGGTGGTGGTGGTGGTGGTGGGGGAGACGCTGCCTAATCAGGCAATCAGCGATCCATAGCTGATATGCTTGTGTCAGGCTCAGCGAACCATGGCTGACCAAGACCCTGTCCCGCCTCTATGCTGGCACCCCGCTAGTAACCCAGTAACAGGCCTAGCCTGGCTAACGGGGCAGAGATCATCATAGTCCCCATGGTGGTGGAGTCTGCTAAAGAAGCACTGCACACCCTTTGCTTTTTAGCTGTACCCCGGGATTGAAAAAAAAAATGTCTGCCATAACCCGCTCCCACGCCGAGAAGATGCTGTGTTCCAACATCTGCACAGCATCGGCAGCAAAGAGCACTAGCTCGCAGAAGAAGAATATGAAGAAGATGAAGATGAAGAAGAAGATGATGATGATGATGATGACGGAAGAAGAAGAAGATGATGATGATTATGGAAGAAAAAGAAGAAGATGATGATGATGATAGAAGAAGTAGTAGTTGTAGCGTTAGTAGCAGTAGTAGTAACATTAGTAGTAATTATATAGATCCTATATTACTTAAAGGCGAAGGACAGGCATTTGTGGAAAACCCTTGCGGAAGCCCTATGTGCCATGGGCACTTAAGGTTCAGAGAGAGAGAGAGAGAGATATTACTTCACATGTATGAGACTTGGAGATTCAGAAACATATGAAGCAGTAACTGGAGGCAACAGAGAAGTGATTCTGGAGAAAGACAAGAACGGGCATGGCGCATAATTAACTGATACATCAGCCAGGGGCATAAAAGCAGCAAATGAGATAAGAAGAGAGACCAGCTACCTCCGATAAACACTTCTGACAATGGAATTCAATTATATGTCCAAAAAGGCAATTTAAAAAAAGCCACTGGGTATTAAATGAGAGAGGGACAAATGTGAGGTCTTTAAAATATTAATAAGATAATAACGGAAAGACAGACGCAATGTTAGGATAAAATACCACTGCGTAAAGATAAAATTATCTTTATGTAAAGATAAAATATCACTAATTTAACCTCAGGGAAGCGGAAAAAAAAACTCAAACCGAGATCTGTGATGAAGCACATTTTTCTACGTTAGTAAAGATAAAATATCCCATGCAGAGATTAAAAAAAAAACTATACAAAAATAAATATCATTAATTAAGTTCACGGAAGAAAAGTCCAAAAATCGAGATCTGTGATGAAGTATGCTCTCCAATGCCCTTTGCTAGTGCAATTGATGATCATATCAATCATGGCGGATTTAAAATTGTACCAAGCAAAAAAACAAACAAACAAACAAACAAACAAACAAAACAAAACAAACAAAAACAAAAAACTCAAGCCAGACAAACTGGCAAGCTCAGATTATCCAAGAATCTATTTCTAATGTACCTCGCAGAAATTCTTTACACATAAATTATGTTGTTTTTTTCCCCATATAAATTAGTTTCTGTGATTATTGTATGCAGCAAACACCAATGTGGTTTTTTTCCCACATGAAATGTGCACTCAAAATGTGATTTTTCTACAAGTAGTAAGATGTAAAGTGTGTTTCTACTTCTAAAAGCAGTTTGCACGAAAATGTGACTTTTTTTTTTTTTAGGATCACTGCACAGCAAAATATAGCGCGGAAAAAACAGTGCGTTTTAGATAAGTGCACACCAAAATATGGTGCGGTAAAAACTTTCCAAGTTAGATCAGTGCACACCAAAATATGGTGTGGTAAAAACTTTCCAAGTTAGATCAGTGCACACCAAAATATGGTGCGGTAAAAACTTTCCAAGTTAGATCAGTGCACAGCAAAATATAGCGAGGAAAAACCAGTGCGTTTTCGATAAGTGCACAGCAAAATATGGTGAGGTAAAAACTTTCCAAGTTAGATCAGTGCACAGCAAAATATAGCGCGGAAAAACCAGTGCGTTTTCGATAAGTGCACAGCAAAATATGGTGTGGTAAAAACTTTCCAAGTTAGGTCAGTGCACAGCAAAATATGGTGCGGTAAAAACTTTACAAGTTAGATCAGTGCACACCAAAATATGGTGCGGTAAAAACTTTCCAAGTTAGATCAGTGCACAGCAAAATGTAGCGCGGAAAAACCAGTGCGTTTTCGATAAGTGCACAGCAAAATATGGTGCGGTAAAAACTTTCCAAGTTAGATCAGTGCACAGCAAAATATGGTGCGGCAAAAACTTTCCAAGTTAGATCAGTGCACAGCAAAATGTGGTCCGGCAAAAACCAGTGCGTGTTAGATCACTGCTTTCGTGGACAACTGATTCATAAAATGATCTATATGCAGAACCACTTTCGTAAAGTCATAACTTTCTACTATAAATGGAAGATTTCAATGAAACGGAAGACAAACAACAGAACAGGAGCGCCCCCTCTTCCCTTCCCCCCCCCCCCCACTATTTCCCCCGAGATGCCTTAAATCGATGACTTGGGGAAATGTATACAGTTGAAAAGACACTCCGCCAAAACAGATTCATCAAATGAAGATTGCGCTAAGAACTTGTCGAACTTCTATACAATCCGAACACCACAATCACCACGGCGGGCCGATATAGTGGGATCTATGTAATGTAATCTACAGACGAACAATAACCACTTGTCTGTTATATAGACTCCCCACGGAGGCTGATGTGTGGGCGTTATAAACAGTAGTCGTATCTTGTCTCGTGACGATGAAGCGATCTTGGGTACCACCATATTATCACCATTAAATATGTGACTCTTCTTTAGCATGTAAGTGTCGAGTCTGTATGTATTGGCAGCGGGTCGTATTCGGCTATCGTGTGGGTTCCGTCTTTCAGTTACTCTTCCGTACACTTTTAGAATGTGGACAGGGGCTGGCCAAAACAAGCCACAGCTTAAGCTCCCACAATGCATGGGTCATGTAACATGGTAATGCGCAAAGCACTGACTCACGCTAGCTATTCTCACAAAGCGGCTTTAGCCACCAAGATTATGCTTAACTTTGTGCAACAAGATCAGTCAGTTTTCTTACTTTTAGGCCGACAGATCTGATTATGAGTTTTTACGTTTACTAATCTATAAAAAGCAAACAAAAACAAAAAACTCAAGCCAGACAAACTGGCAAGCTCAGATTATCCAAGAATCTATTTCTAATGTACCTCGCAGAAATTCTTTACACATAAATTATGTTGTTTTTTTCCCCATATAAATTAGTTTCTGTGATTATTGTATGCAGCAAACACCAATGTGGTTTTTTTCCCACATGAAATGTGCACTCAAAATGTGATTTTTCTACAAGTAGTAAGATGTAAAGTGTGTTTCTACTTCTAAAAGCAGTTTGCACGAAAATGTGACTTTTTTTTTTTTTAGGATCACTGCACAGCAAAATATAGCGCGGAAAAAACAGTGCGTTTTAGATAAGTGCACACCAAAATATGGTGCGGTAAAAACTTTCCAAGTTAGATCAGTGCACACCAAAATATGGTGTGGTAAAAACTTTCCAAGTTAGATCAGTGCACACCAAAATATGGTGCGGTAAAAACTTTCCAAGTTAGATCAGTGCACAGCAAAATATAGCGAGGAAAAACCAGTGCGTTTTCGATAAGTGCACAGCAAAATATGGTGAGGTAAAAACTTTCCAAGTTAGATCAGTGCACAGCAAAATATAGCGCGGAAAAACCAGTGCGTTTTCGATAAGTGCACAGCAAAATATGGTGTGGTAAAAACTTTCCAAGTTAGGTCAGTGCACAGCAAAATATGGTGCGGTAAAAACTTTACAAGTTAGATCAGTGCACACCAAAATATGGTGCGGTAAAAACTTTCCAAGTTAGATCAGTGCACAGCAAAATGTAGCGCGGAAAAACCAGTGCGTTTTCGATAAGTGCACAGCAAAATATGGTGCGGTAAAAACTTTCCAAGTTAGATAAGTGCACACCAAAATATGGTGCGGCAAAAACTTTCCAAGTTAGATCAGTGCACAGCAAAATGTGGTCCGGCAAAAACCAGTGCGTGTTAGATCACTGCTTTCGTGGACAACTGATTCATAAAATGATCTATATGCAGAACCACTTTCGTAAAGTCATAACTTTCTACTATAAATGGAAGATTTCAATGAAACGGAAGACAAACAACAGAACAGGAGCGCCCCCTCTTCCCTTCCCCCCCCCCCCCACTATTTCCCCCGAGATGCCTTAAATCGATGACTTGGGGAAATGTATACAGTTGAAAAGACACTCCGCCAAAACAGATTCATCAAATGAAGATTGCGCTAAGAACTTGTCGAACTTCTATACAATCCGAACACCACAATCACCACGGCGGGCCGATATAGTGGGATCTATGTAATGTAATCTACAGACGAACAATAACCACTTGTCTGTTATATAGACTCCCCACGGAGGCTGATGTGTGGGCGTTATAAACAGTAGTCGTATCTTGTCTCGTGACGATGAAGCGATCTTGGGTACCACCATATTATCACCATTAAATATGTGACTCTTCTTTAGCATGTAAGTGTCGAGTCTGTATGTATTGGCAGCGGGTCGTATTCGGCTATCGTGTGGGTTCCGTCTTTCAGTTACTCTTCCGTACACTTTTAGAATGTGGACAGGGGCTGGCCAAAACAAGCCACAGCTTAAGCTCCCACAATGCATGGGTCATGTAACATGGTAATGCGCAAAGCACTGACTCACGCTAGCTATTCTCACAAAGCGGCTTTAGCCACCAAGATTATGCTTAACTTTGTGCAACAAGATCAGTCAGTTTTCTTACTTTTAGGCCGACAGATCTGATTATGAGTTTTTACGTTTACTAATCTATAAAAAGCAAAGTACCCTGCATCCACCGGATTTATACACGTTACTATACCCAGCTGCTGGCAATCTAAACATAGACTCCAGATGACGTCATGGAAGATGTCACGTGATGTGGGAGCGCGAGGAAACCAAAAATGGCGAGCCTGGAATGAGAGAAAAGGCCGTGCATATAAAGAGTGACAATTTTTAATTTCAAGCGAACTTGAGCCAGGAGAAAGCTGGAGAGAACGACTGAACTCAGGGCGTAACAAGTGAAGGCAGAAGAGTGAGGCAATTCAAAGAATAAAGTCACTGTAATGCGCAGTCCCGAGTTCAGATCTCCTGTCTGTAGCTTACTGAGATTAAATTCGGTATTGCAGTTTAGGGGCTTACTGAGATTAAATCCAGCAATCCTGTTTAGGTCATTACTGAGATAATATCCAGGATTGCAGTTTAGGGCCTTACTGAGATTAAATCCAGGATTGCAGTTTAGGGTCTTAATGAGATTAAATCCGGGATTGCAGTTTAGGGTCTTAATGAGATTAAATCCAGGATTGCAGTTTAGGGTCTTAATGAGGTTAAATCCAGCAATCCTGTTTAGGTCATTACTGAGATAATATCCAGGATTGCAGTTTAGGGCCTTACTGAGATTAAATCCAGGATTGCAGTTTAGGGTCTTAATGAGATTAAATCCGGTATTGCAATTTAGTGCCTTATGAGATTAAATCCGGCACTGCTGTTGCAGTTTATCTCTTCTCATCCCTAAAGATTCTCAAATATTTCTCCAATCCTTCAGTGACTGATCCTCATTTGATGGTCAACCTTAGAAACAAACTAAAAGCCCAGACAACTGCATTAATAACAAATTCTATAGAACTCAGAAGTCTGACTGTGGCCCACACTGATTCTGTTTCATGAAAACGTTATATTGTAATCAAACAGCTCCTGAAACCACAGAAAAGTTCGTATCTGAAACTGGATCTAGAACAATCTAGAACGCAGAGAAAAACGAGGAAGACTCTATAAGACAGACCGAAATGATTGGAATATATATTAAGAAGCAAATTACAAAGACTGGTTTAACACCTTGACTGACAGGACTCTTCGACTTTGTCTCCGCGTCGAGTCAGGCAACGGCGAGAAAATAAATTTAAAACTCTATTTTTTTTTTGCGTAATGATCCTACAACATCACCATTAAATCTTGCAGCAGTTACCGATGTTATCTTGAATATCATTAGCCCAAGATGCTAGCAAACCGTTTAGAAAGTTTAGATTTTGCAGAATGCTTGAAATACGCACATGTTTTAACAACTGGATACCCGTGGATGTGGAGTATGTGCCGGCCGCAGGGAGTTATTATTGGCTCCAGGAATCCGCGGCAGGAAAAGGACCAGAAAACACGGCTGTATACTCTACAACAAATACTCCCTGAGCTAGCGATAACTTACTCAAATGCCCGACAGTCTCAGGTTCCGAGCTTCTGTGATAATGGTTACAAAGCGGAAACTATTGATTTTAAAATTCAGTGCGTTTGATCTATTTTTACATAGGGCTCAGACACTGTTCTAGATACCAGCTTTTAACTCTTTGTTTTGTTACAACTTAGTGAATGTAGTACAACCATCTTTCCGTACACAGAAAAGAGCCAGTTGCCCGATATCTTGATCACCCCGTCATCGTCTTCGTAGGGAACGTCGGTTATGTCACTTGCCCCCACAGTACAGCTAGACAAGCTTATTCCTGTTTATCTCCTAACATTGCCATTTTTCTTTCTCTCACATTTGCAATGCCATGTTCAGTATTTTTAAAGACAACAATGCAACACTATATTCTATCACTTTCCTGTTCTCTGTGTACTTGTTATCTTCACTTGTAAATGTACATTTCTTACATAAATCTCTTTAATTATAAACGAAAATTTTCTTTTTCTGTCATGTGTTTTAACTCCATAATTTTAACTCTTTTTTTCCCAAACAACAGGCTCTATAGGTCTTGCACGCCTACGAAAATCGGACAGTAAAGTAAGAGAGCACAGTACTGCACGGTCAGATCGTGAGAAAATCGTAAACAAAGCACTTCTAGACACGAAAGAAAGAAAAATGACAAGAGGATCACCTGGAACTCGAACTCCGTACTCCGGTAGGACAAGTAGCCGTCTAGCCACAAGAGAACAGCGCATTAATCAACTTTGCCATCTAGCTACTTTACCACTCTGTACTTTACTGTGCGAAAGCCTTTTTTTTTTTTTTCATTTTCGTGAACATTTCTACCCAACTCGGTGCTCAGAGCGATATCTGGGCAGTCTAAATAAAATTTTAAAACCAGCACATTTCTAAACCAGCCCATATTTTAAAATTATAAAGTAACTTCTTTGCAGTTTTTTTTTTTTTTTTTGCATAAATTTTCTCAATAAAATGTATCCCGGCATAGCAAGGAAAGTAATTCGGGAGTGAAAGAGTTAATGAGTATTATACGTTTCATTACTCCCAAACGAATTATACAGCGACCCAAGCGCCCTCGTCTCCCAATTACTTCGCATTATCGAGGCTTTTCTGCGAGCTGTTTTCCCGCGCTTTTGTGCCCTGCGGATGTGCTAACCACCACAGACTTCCCCCTGTTTTCAACACTCTCTTGCCAAAACATGACGGGATGTCGGACACCTAATGTATGATGATGAACTAATACATCTGCTGCAACCAACAGCTGGCTCTAGTTTCAGTTCATGGATGGTTCTAAGGACTGCAAACGCGCCACAAACAGCCTCTGGCAGTCAAGTCCAGCTCCTGGCCTTCCCGTGGCAGAACTGTTTAAACTGACAGGAGAAGGGGCGAGGGCGAATATCTGGCGCCTGAAAACCAGTTACTTAGGGTAGATGAGTGTCACGTTTGGTAGCTCATCTGCCGCTGTTGGCGAGATCTTCAGCTGCCGTGCGTGGAGCGGTGCTCTTCCCGGCCAATGAAGAAATTTGCAGATGAGGTTGCCGCGCAGCATCACTGCGAAAAAGGTGGTTGAAAGAATAAAGCGAAGCAAACAGTCAAATCACGGCACCTCTGGTCTGGAGGTCAGCCACGTCCTGAGTGCAGTCATATCGGGTGAAATGCATGAACCAGCTTGTCCCAGAGGTTAAGTCACTGCTGGCTTAACTTTTCAAATGCCCGACAGTCTCAGGTTCCGAGCTTCTGTGATAATGGTTACAAAGCGGAAACTATTGATTTTAAAATTCAGTGCGTTTGATCTATTTTTACATAGGGCTCAGACACTGTTCTAGATACCAGCTTTTAACTCTTTGTTTTGTTACAACTTAGTGAATGTAGTACAACCATCTTTCCGTACACAGAAAAGAGCCAGTTGCCCGATATCTTGATCACCCGTCATCGTCTTCGTAGGGAACGTCGGTTATGTCACTTGCCCCCACAGTACAGCTAGACAAGCTTATTCCTGTTTATCTCCTAACATTGCCATTTTTCTTTCTCTCACATTTGCAATGCCATGTTCAGTATTTTTAAAGACAACAATGCAACACTATATTCTATCACTTTCCTGTTCTCTGTGTACTTGTTATCTTCACTTGTAAATGTACATTTCTTACATAAATCTCTTTAATTATAAACGAAAATTTTCTTTTTCTGTCATGTGTTTTAACTCCATAATTTTAACTCTTTTGTCCCCAAACAACAGGCTCTATAGGCCTTGCACGCCTACGAAAATCGGACAGTAAAGTAAGAGAGCTGCACGGTCAGATCGTGAGAAAATCGTAAACAAAGCACTTCTAGACACGAAAGAAAGAAAAATGACAAGAGGATCACCTGGAACTCGAACTCCGTACTCCGGTAGGACAAGTAGCCGTCTAGCCACAAGAGAACAGCGCATTAATCAACTTTGCCATCTAGCTACTTTACCACTCTGTACTTTACTGTGCGAAAGCCTTTTTTTTTTTTTTCATTTTCGTGAACATTTCTACCCAACTCGGTGCTCAGAGCGATATCTGGGCAGTCTAAATAAAATTTTAAAACCAGCACATTTCTAAACCAGCCCATATTTTAAAATTATAAAGTAACTTCTTTGCAGTTTTTTTTTGTTTTTTTGCATAAATTTTCTCAATAAAATGTATCCCGGCATAGCAAGGAAAGTAATTCGGGAGTGAAAGAGTTAATGAGTATTATACGTTTCATTACTCCCAAACGAATTATACAGCGACCCAAGCGCCCTCGTCTCCCAATTACTTCGCATTATCGAGGCTTTTCTGCGAGCTGTTTTCCCGCGCTTTTGTGCCCTGCGGATGTGCTAACCACCACAGACTTCCCCCTGTTTTCAACACTCTCTTGCCAAAACATGACGGGATGTCGGACACCTAATGTATGATGATGAACTAATACATCTGCTGCAACCAACAGCTGGCTCTAGTTTCAGTTCATGGATGGACATACACAAAAATTAAAGTGGATGCCAGCAAAAAGAAAAAAAAGGCAACTGATGGTGACCTGTGACCTACAGAAACAAGGTTACAACACGATCCGATCTGGTACAAATTTTCACAAATATATGAGACAACGAGGCTGCACTACTCTAGTACAGTAATGTAACAGAGCGTACTACTGTATGAGACTATAGTACAGTAACGTAACAGAGTGTACGACTGTATAAGGTCTCTAGTACATTAATGTAACAGAGCGTACTACTGTATGAGGCTTTAGTACAATAATATAACAGAACGTACTACTGTACGAGGCTTTAGTACAATAATGTAACAGAGCGTACTACTGTATGAGGCTCTAGTACAGTAATGTAACACAGCGTAATA
This sequence comes from Achatina immaculata, assembly GCA_009760885.1. Taxonomy (NCBI): domain Eukaryota; kingdom Metazoa; phylum Mollusca; class Gastropoda; order Stylommatophora; family Achatinidae; genus Lissachatina; species Lissachatina immaculata. Next base: position 19,706,834 of record CM019697.1, on the reverse strand, counting down.
CTGTATGAGGCTTTAGTACATTAACGTAACAGAGCGTACTACTGTATGAGGCTTTACTACAGTAATGCAACATAGCATAGTATACTATATGAGGCTTTAGTAAAGTAATGTAACAGCATAGTACTGTATGGTTAGGCCTGGAAGAAAATTCACAGACAAAGCACTTCTAGGCATGAGAGAAAGAAAAATCACAGACAAAGCACTTCTAGGCGTGAGAGAAAGAAAAATCACAAGACCTGGGACTTGAACCACGGACTCTGGTAGGACGAGCAGCTGCTTATAGTACAGCGCATTAACCAAGTTCCCTATCTCGCACACACTCCCCGCCTTCTGACAGTCAAGCCATCAATTCCTGTCTGGTCGAAAATCGTGACACCTGGTCATGACCTCGTTCCCTTTCTCGGCTGTCACGATTGTCGGCCAGAGAGGCACTGATGGCTCCTCTATCAAACACCTTTTTTTTTTTTTTGTTTGGGGGGGGGGGAGTGCGAAGATAGCGAAGTGTATTAATGCGCTGTGGTCTTTTGACTAAACGGCTGCCGATCCGATATGGATAACGTTTCAGAGAAAGATCAATCCCATAGAATTTATATGCACAAAGTACATCGAAGTTATCAACGATAGTAAATCAAGGCCTAATGAGGTTTGGGGCAGGGAGAGGGGACGGAGCTGATGGGAGAGAAGGAAGACGGCCCTGTATGTGCAACAGGCGTTTATGCATTGAGGGTGTCCAGCGGTCCTTTTTACGCATAAATAACTGTATATGAGGTAGTTTCTGGAGTGACGTCCGATAGTAACTTACCCGGGCCCGTCCTGGCTCTCCACGACCCTGCATACAGTAAAAGTGATGATTTTCATAAATAATTTTATAATTCTGTGGTAATTTTTTTGGGGGGTCAAATAGTCTTAGAAAATGACGGCAATTTTTCATACAAAACCTTGTGACACTGCTGTAACTTTTCCATGAAAACATTTTGTAACATTGAAGTAATTTTCACTTAAAGCAAACATGATATGTAAAGTCGTTTCGATTTGCATATTTTTATTTCGGATATTGTTCCGTCTGTCTTGTCTCTTCTTTTTTTTTTCCCCACTAAGTTTTTCGGTGCAGTCAGGTTTCCAAATTATTCCCTTTCACGAGCAAGACGTTTGCACGTCTTTTCTTTGTGGTTTTTATATACATACATACATACATACATACATACATACATACACACACAAACACACACATACATACACATATATATATATATATTACCATCTGCAAAAACTACATTTGTGTAGTTTCCTTATGTTTCATGGTTCACAGTCATACGAATATGTTCAGTACACAAAACTTGGACTGGAAGCACCAAAGTCCAGAAGAAAGCCGCAGAAACGAGTAGACGACTCCTCTTGGAGGTGACGAAGGAGAGGCAGTCAGGCATTATCCTGGGCACATCACCCTAGGCTAGGGTAGAAATTGGTCAGTGGAAGTACAGACGCCGACAGCATGTGTGGGTACGCCCTGTTGACCAAGATCTGGTAGTTATTTCCTCGAGTCTGTTCTCGTGTAATAACTGATAATTCTGTTGCGTTGTGATTTGTGTGTACAGTGTTGTGACAACCCAGTGCAACCTTACACAGACACGAACTTGTTACACAAACTAAGGCAACATGAAGAGACCAACCTTCTTAATCCTGACAGTGACATCGGTGGATTCTCTTTTCTAGAACATCTCAAGGCACAATAATTTGTGGTCAACGTCTTTCAGTCACGTTCTCTCTAGTCATGAACACGCCCACCCTCAACAACTTTCTCAGTCAACTCTCTCCAGTCACGAACACGTCCACACTCAACAACTTTCTCAGTCAACTCTCTCCAGTCACGAACACGTCCACACTCAACAACTTTCTCAGTCAACTCTCTCCAGTCACGAACACGTCCACACTCAACAACTTTCTCAGTCAACTCTCTACAGTCACGAACACGTCCACACTCAACAACTTTCTCAGCCAACTCTCTACAGTCACGAACACGTCCACACTCAACAACTTTCTCAGCCAACTCTCTACAGTCACGAACACGTCCACACTCAACAACTTTCTCAGCCAACTCTCTACAGTCACGAACACGTCCACACTCAACAACTTTCTCAGCCAACTCTCTACAGTCACGAACACGTCCACACTCAACAACTTTCTCAGCCAACTCTCTAGAACATCCGCCAGTCCCAGCCCGCCAAATGAGCTGACCAGTTTAACTTAAAATCTGGTTAGTTTTCAAATGTAAGTCTGGTCTGTTTCCAAATGTAAGTCTGGTCTGTTCTCAAATGTAAGCCTGATCTGTTTTGAACCCGAGGCAGAGTGTAGGGAGTAGATAAGCTCAATAGCTACCTAGGTTGATTGGCAACACTAGAGCGTAGATAAGGGTCAGAGACAAACTAACACAATCAAGCTATGTCCATCATGTGCTTTCCTCCTCCGGCCAGGCCCGACCTCATTTAAGTATGATTAGGATAACTGAAAGGTACAATGAATAATTATAGTTCTAGTGTAACATATATGTCTATGTAAGATTTAGAGGTTTCTTTGGTAATGTGCAATGATGACTCACGAGTACACATAATACATATTGCTGAAATTTATGATCACGTATGATGCAACATCTTGTTGGCAGAAATGCAGATGAAGCCACTGACAGCAATTATTGAGGAAAGACGCTGGCGATGGTTGGGACATGTGCTCCAAATGACTGACAACTCACTACCAAAAATAGCACTAAGATGGACACCACAGGGGAACAGAAGTAAGGGTAGACCAAAAGAGACATGAAGAAGAACAACAGAAAGGATGTTGAGCAATAGAGGGCTCACCTGGGCAAGAGCAGAAAAAAAGGCAAAGGACAGGCATTTGTGGAAAACCCTTGCGGAAGCCCCATGTGCCCTGGGCACTTAAGGTTCAGAGAGAGAGAGAGAGAGAGAGAGAGAGAGAGAGAGAGAGAGATGATGATGATGATGATGCAACAATCATTGCCACTTAGTTCCTTATAATACATCAGATACTCAATCATTTAATGATGAAGATTAGAGATTTTCGTGTGACTGTGTACAAGGGATTAAAATTAATTCCTTTGATTCTTTAGAAGTTCCACTGTCGATCAAGATAATATAGGAATCTAAATATTTAAAGAAAATCATTTTGATGACTTTGTTGTTAACCATATAGCCGATGAATAACAATATAAATTGATGATTCATTTTGTTGATTTTGCTAACTGTAAAAATGTTTTTTAATCAACAATAGAAGTTTAGGATTATAAGAAGAATTGTTTTATTGTGTTTCTTTTCAATGGTTTAATGTGTCGATGTTTAGTGTACGATCACCCTTCAGATCATACCATAAATATACACTATAACATTATATATATATATACATACATATAACATATATTACTACCTCCTTATAATCTTTTTTTTCCAAGTACTACAAGAGGACAAACAGCAGATACACGCAAGATCCAACACTAAGACCCACACCATGACCCCACACCATGACCCCACACCATGACCCCACGCCATGGCCCCACACCATGACCCCACACCATGACCCCACACCATGACCCCACGCCATGACCCCACACCATGACCCCACACCATGACCCCACACCATGACCCCACGCCATGACCCAACGCCATGACCCCACACCATGACCCCACACCATGACCCCACGCCATGACCCAACACCATGACCCCACACCATGACCCCACGCCATGACCCAACACCATGACCCCACGCCATGACCCCACAAATAATATTCTGTTTACGAACCACACATTTCAAACTCAACGCTCATCTGCCAATGCATGTGCTAAAACACCTCGCCTTCCCCCCCCCCACCCCCGGGAACATATACTAGGGATCTGTACCACATTCACAGACCTAAAAGCCCAGGTATGACCCCCGACAGTGAAAACACCGAGGAGAAACTCTGGGGTTCCTTAGCAGACCGCCTGCTGACAGTAGGATTCATGGAGGCAACCCGAATCCCTATTTAGAAGGCTGGGCATACGAAACCTGAACGCAGAAGAATAAGAACCAGAGAAGAAGAGGTTTTCAAACCGGGTCACCCGTCTCGGTTCAGTGACTCCCAACATTATCCTACTACTGTACAGAATATCCTGTAAATGTCTTCCTACTGCTGTACAGAATATCCTGTAAATGTCTTCCTACTGCTGTACAGAATATCCTGTAAATGTCTTCCTACTGCTGTACAGAATATCCTGTAAATGTCTTCCTACTGCTGTACAGAATATATTGTAAATGTCTTCCTACTGCTGTACAGAATATCCTGTAAATGTCTTCCTACTGCTGTACAGAATATCCTGTAAATGTCTTCCTACTGCTGTACAGAATATCCTGTAAATGTCTTCCTGCTGCTGTACAGAATATCCTGTAAATGTCTTCCTACTGCTGTACAGAATATCCTGTAAATGTCTTCCTGCTGCTGTACAGAATATCCTGTAAATGTCTTCCTGCTGCTGTACAGAATATCCTGTAAATGTCTTCCTGCTGCTGTACAGAATATCCTGTAAATGTCTTCCTGCTGCTGTACAGAATATCCTGTAAATGTCTTCCTACTGCTGTACAGAATATCCTGTAAATGTCTTCTTATGCTGTATAGCATATCCTGTAAATGTCTTCCTGCTGCTGTACAGAATATCCTGTAAATGTCTTCCTGCTGCTGTACAGAATATCCTGTAAATGTCTTCCTACTGCTGTACAGAATATCCTGTAAATGTCTTCCTACTGCTGTACAGAATATCCTGTAAATGTCTTCCTACTGCTGTATAGCATATCCTGTAAATGTCTTCCTACTACTGTATAGCATATCCTGTAAATGTCTTCCTACTACTGTATAGCATATCCTGTAAATGTCTTCCTACTACTGTATAGCATATCCTGTAAATGTCTTCCTACTGCTATACAGCATATCCTGTCTTCCTGGTTATCTTTGCCCCACCGTACACAATTGTAATACTTGAATTATGTTAAGGGCAATCTCTTACATATTAGACATTATCATCTCCACTTGAGCAGGAGTCTTAACAGACTCAAGCACTGCCTTAGTGTTTCTCACGCTTTTTCCAGCTGCCGCCCCCTTTTGTCCCCCAAGCCATATCCCTATATCCCCTAAGCCATATCCCTATATCTCCAGAGCCATATATCTTCCAAACCATATCCCTATATCTCCCAAGGCATATCCCTATATCTTCCAAACCATATCCCTATATCCCCAGGCCATATATCTCCCAAGCCATATCCCTATATCTCCCAAACCATATCCCTATATCCCCAAGCCATACCCCTATAACTCTCAAGCTATATCCCTACAACTCCCAAGCCATATCCCTATAACTCCCAAGCTATATCCCTATAACTCCCAAGCCATATCCCTATATTCCCCTAAACCCCCCCCCCCAAAAAAAAAAAAAAAACAAACTTCTCACTGAGTTGGTTCCGATCTCATCTGTCGCCCCCTGTTTCTTTTTCCGCCCCCCCCCCCCTTGGATCTTCCAGGGTGAGGGAGATGAGGCAGCAGTACCATCAGCTTTCTGAATCCCCGCTTTAAAGTCTCCAGACTCTTCGCCACGGCTCTAGTATGAATATTTTAACAATACCGCCCGTGTAACAGCCCAGACGTTAGTGGGCGATCGTTATTCAGATTTCTAGCCTGGGGCTGCGGGGATAATGTAAACAAATGAGCAGACACAACAACTTACAGTAGTAGCAAGGATATGGGATCTATGAGGCATTAATTATTATGCGTCCGTAAATCCTGGCGTGAGCTTACAGAAAGGAGTTAGTTATATGAGGATATCGATTACAGTACCATACTGAACGATTATTCATATATTATGTGCAGTCTTATATCTTATATCCTTCCCGTGCCGTTAAACGTCACATAGGGCTCACAAAGTAGTTCGCCAATTTTTCCTGTCTTCGGCGAGTCTTACAACCTCATCAAAGGATTTTACGCCTGTTAATTTGGCCTCTCTTAACAATGTCCTCTTCAGAGTTTCACGCGGTCTGCCTCTTTTTCTTTGGCCTGTTGTGCAGTGCAGGTAGGTATTTCTATGCGTCCGTTCTGTCTGGTCCTTGGTATCGTATCCTGTAAATGTCTTCCTACTGCTGTACAGAATATCCTGTAAATGTCTTCCTACTGCTGTACAGAATATCCTGTAAATGTCTTCCTACTGCTGTATAGCATATCCTGTAAATGTCTTCCTACTACTGTATAGCATATCCTGTAAATGTCTTCCTACTACTGTATAGCATATCCTGTAAATGTCTTCCTACTACTGTATAGCATATCCTGTAAATGTCTTCCTACTGCTATACAGCATATCCTGTCTTCCTGGTTATCTTTGCCCCACCGTACACAATTGTAATACTTGAATTATGTTAAGGGCAATCTCTTACATATTAGACATTATCATCTCCACTTGAGCAGGAGTCTTAACAAGACTCAAGCACTGCCTTAGTGTTTCTCACGCTTTTTCCAGCTGCCGCCCCCTTTTGTCCCCCAAGCCATATCCCTATATCCCCTAAGCCATATCCCTATATCTCCAGAGCCATATATCTTCCAAACCATATCCCTATATCTCCCAAGGCATATCCCTATATCTTCCAAACCATATCCCTATATCCCCAGGCCATATATCTCCCAAGCCATATCCCTATATCTCCCAAACCATATCCCTATATCCCCAAGCCATATCCCTATATCCCCTAAGCCATATCCCTATATCTCCAGAGCCATATATCTTCCAAACCATATCCCTATATCTCCCAAGGCATATCCCTATATCTTCCAAACCATATCCCTATATCCCCAGGCCATATATCTCCCAAGCCATATCCCTATATCTCCCAAACCATATCCCTATATCCCCAAGCCATACCCCTATAACTCTCAAGCTATATCCCTACAACTCCCAAGCCATATCCCTATAACTCCCAAGCTATATCCCTATAACTCCCAAGCCATATCCCTATATTCCCCTAAACCCCCCCCCCCAAAAAAAAAAAAAAAACAAACTTCTCACTGAGTTGGTTCCGATCTCATCTGTCGCCCCCTGTTTCTTTTTCCGCCCCCCCCCCCCTTGGATCTTCCAGGGTGAGGGAGATGAGGCAGCAGTACCATCAGCTTTCTGAATCCCCGCTTTAAAGTCTCCAGACTCTTCGCCACGGCTCTAGTATGAATATTTTAACAATACCGCCCGTGTAACAGCCCAGACGTTAGTGGGCGATCGTTATTCAGATTTCTAGCCTGGGGCTGCGGGGATAATGTAAACAAATGAGCAGACACAACAACTTACAGTAGTAGCAAGGATATGGGATCTATGAGGCATTAATTATTATGCGTCCGTAAATCCTGGCGTGAGCTTACAGAAAGGAGTTAGTTATATGAGGATATCGATTACAGTACCATACTGAACGATTATTCATATATTATGTGCAGTCTTATATCTTATATCCTTCCCGTGCCGTTAAACGTCACATAGGGCTCACAAAGTAGTTCGCCAATTTTTCCTGTCTTCGGCGAGTCTTACAACCTCATCAAAGGATTTTACGCCTGTTAATTTGGCCTCTCTTAACAATGTCCTCTTCAGAGTTTCACGCGGTCTGCCTCTTTTTCTTTGGCCTGTTGTGCAGTGCAGGTAGGTATTTCTATGCGTCCGTTCTGTCTGGTCCTTGGTATCGTATCAGTTGCCTTTCTTTTCCAGTGGCATGATAAATACTATACAAGGTTTACTACCAAATCCTGGATTCAAACTACCTTACACGGCTTAATGGCCGTCACTAGGTGGTGTATCTACAATACTTGCCTATGGACATGTGCGCTATTTTTTTTTTCCTCTCCTGAGTTTTGACTGCCAGATTCTCTAACTTCTGCCTTCCCAAACCAAATCCAAAGAATTCTCATGTGTCCTTTTCTTGTGGTTCTATTATGATTTAAGTTATGTAAGTCGCAGGTCAAGTTTATGACATAATGGTAGAAACAGTCACGTTCGGCAAAGATGATGCCTTGCAAGTTTCGCGATGGCTAAACATCTACCTACATTCTTGTGCTGCCACTATCAGTCTATGGCAGGCCTATGAGGATGTTATATGTGATTATTTCTTCTCGTCGCTTTACAGAAATAACACAGCATACGCTGTATCTAACACTGTAGCTAGCAAATGATATCGCGCACAGGTTAACCCTGCTGTACAAAGCTATATCCCGTCGTCAGCGTGATTATGCACAGTGCTAAGCTAGTCTTCTAACGCTAAAGCTATTACGAGAAGAGAACTGGCACATATGACAGCTAAACAAAACTGCCAGATAAACAGCAGCCACGCCCATCATTAGCCACGCCCATCATCAGCCACATAAGCGATGGCAAGTCCCTGCAGCAATCTGACACACAAACAGTAACCCTATTTAACTACATCTATACAAACAGTAGCTGGACCAAACATACCTCCACACAAACAGTAACCCTACCTAACTACATCTATACAAACAGTAGCTGGACCAAACACACTTCCACAAAAACAGTAACCCTACCTAACTACATCTATACAAACAGTAGCTGGACCAAACATACCTCCACACAAACAGTAACCCTACCTAACTACATCTATACAAACAGTAGCTGGACCAAACATACTTCCACAAAAACAGTAACCCTACCTAACTACATCTATACAAACAGTAGCTGGACCAAACATACCTCCACACAAACAGTAACCCTACCTAACTACATCTATACAAACAGTAGCTGGACCAAACATACTTCCACAAAAACAGTAACCCTACCTAATTACATTTATACAACCAATAGCTGGACCAAACAAAAACCTGAAAAACAGTCATTACACTTTCTTGAAAAACAGTCTTACACTTTACATCCACACAAACTGCAGCCTGACCCAGCACAAACTAGACACTGACCACGGCCTGAAAAGAGAAGCAGACTGGGCATAAACCACATAAGCAGTCTCTAGAGAAGTAGACTGGGCATAAACCACATAAGCAGTCTCTAGAGAAGTAGACTGGGCATAAACCACATAAGCAGTCTCTAGAGAAGTAGACTGGGCATAAACCACATAAGCAGTCTCTAGAGAAGTAGACTAGGCATTAAACCACATAAGCAGTCTCTAGAGAAGTAGACTGGGCATAAACCACATAAACAGTCTCTAGAGAAGTAGACTGGGCATAAACCACATAAACAGTCTCTAGAGAAGTAGACTGGGCATAAACCACATAAGTAGTCTCTAGAGAAGTAGACTGGGCATAAACCACATAAGCAGTCTCTAGAGAAATAGACTGGGCATAAACCACATAAGCAATCTCTAGAGAAGTAGACTGGGCATAAACCACATAAGTAGTCTCTAAAGCAGTAGACTGGGCATTAAACCACATAAGCAGTCTCTAGAGAAGTAGACTAGGCATTAAACCACATAAGCAGTCTCTAGAGAAGTAGACTAGGCATTAAACCACATAAAAAGTCTCTAGAGAAGCAGACTGGGCATAAACCACATAAGCAGTCTCTAGAGAGTAGACTAGGCATTAAACCACATAAACAGTCTCTAGAGAAGCAGACTGGGCATAAACCACATAAACAGTCTCTAGAGAAGTAGACTGGGCATAAACCACATAAACAGTCTCTAGAGAAGCAGACTGGGCATAAACCACATAAGCAGTCTCTAGAGAAGTAGACTGGGCATAAACCACATAAGCAGTCTCTAGAGAAGTAGACTGGGCATAAACCACATAAACAGTCTCTAGAGAAGCAGACTGGGCATAACCACATAAACAGTCTCTAGAGAAGTAGACTGGGCATAAACCACATAAGCAGTCTCTAGAGAAGTAGACTAGGCATTAAACCACATAAGCAGTCTCTAAAGAAGTAGACTAGGCATTAAACCACATAAACAGTCTCTAGAGAAGCAGACTGGGCATAAACCACATAAGCAGTCTCTAGAGAAGTAGACTGGGCATAAACCACATAAACAGTCTCTAGAGAAGCAGACTGGGCATAAACCACATAAGTAGTCTCTAGAGAAGTAGACTAGGCATTAAACCACATAAGCAGTCTCTAGAGAAGTAGACTGGGCATAAACCACATAAGCAGTCTCTAGAGAAGTAGACTGGGCATAAACCACATAAGTAGTCTCTAAAGAAGTAGACTGGGCATTAAACCACATAAGCAGTCTCTAGAGAAGTAGAATAGGCATTAAACCACATAAGCAGTCTCTAGAGAAGTAGACTAGGCATTAAACCACATAAGTAGTCTCTAGAGAAGTAGACTAGGCATTAAACCACATAAGCAGTCTCTAGAGAAGTAGACTGGGCATAAACCACATAAGCAGTCTCTAGAGAAGTAGACTGGCATAAACCACATAAGCAGTCTCTAGAGAAGTAGACTAGTCATTAAACCACATAAGCAGTCTCTAGAGAAGTAGACTAGGCATAAACCACATAAGCAGTCTCTAGAGAAGTAGACTAGGCATTAAACCACATAAAAAGTCTCTAGAGAAGCAGACTGGGCATAAACCACATAAGCAGTCTCTAGAGAAGTAGACTGGGCATAAACCACATAAGCAGTCTCTAGAGAAGTAGACTGGGCATAAACCACATAAACAGTCTCTAGAGAAGCAGACTGGGCATAAACCACATAAACAGTCTCTAGAGAAGTAGACTGGGCATAAACCACATAAGCAGTCTCTAGAGAAGTAGACTAGGCATTAAACCACATAAGCAGTCTCTAGAGAGTAGACTAGGCATTAAACCACATAAACAGTCTCTAGAGAAGCAGACTGGGCATAAACCACATAAGCAGTCTCTAGAGAAGTAGACTGGGCATAAACCACATAAGCAGTCTCTAGAGAAGTAGACTAGGCATAAACCACATAAACAGTCTCTAGAGAAGTAGACTGGGCATAAACTACATAAGCAGTCTCTAGAGAAGTAGACTAGGCATTAAACCACATAAGCAGTCTCTAGAGAAGTAGACTAGGCATTAAACCACATAAACAGTCTCTAGAGAAGCAGACTGGGCATAAACCACATAAACAGTCTCTAGAGAAGTAGACTGGGCATAAACCACATAAACAGTCTCTAGAGAAGCAGACTGGGCATAAACCACATAAGCAGTCTCTAGAGAAGTAGACTGGGCATAAACCACATAAGCAGTCTCTAGAGAAGTAGACTGGGCATAAACCACATAAACAGTCTCTAGAGAAGCAGACTGGGCATAAACCACATAAACAGTCTCTAGAGAAGTAGACTGGGCATAAACCACATAAGCAGTCTCTAGAGAAGTAGACTAGGCATTAAACCACATAAGCAGTCTCTAAAGAAGTAGACTAGGCATTAAACCACATAAACAGTCTCTAGAGAAGCAGACTGGGCATAAACCACATAAGCAGTCTCTAGAGAAGTAGACTGGGCATAAACCACATAAACAGTCTCTAGAGAAGCAGACTGGGCATAAACCACATAAGTAGTCTCTAGAGAAGTAGACTAGGCATTAAACCACATAAGCAGTCTCTAGAGAAGTAGACTGGGCATAAACCACATAAGCAGTCTCTAGAGAAGTAGACTGGGCATAAACCACATAAGTAGTCTCTAAAGAAGTAGACTGGGCATTAAACCACATAAGCAGTCTCTAGAGAAGTAGAATAGGCATTAAACCACATAAGCAGTCTCTAGAGAAGTAGACTAGGCATTAAACCACATAAGTAGTCTCTAGAGAAGTAGACTAGGCATTAAACCACATAAGCAGTCTCTAGAGAAGTAGACTGGGCATAAACCACATAAGCAGTCTCTAGAGAAGTAGACTGGCATAAACCACATAAGCAGTCTCTAGAGAAGTAGACTAGTCATTAAACCACATAAGCAGTCTCTAGAGAAGTAGACTAGGCATTAAACCACATAAGCAGTCTCTAGAGAAGTAGACTAGGCATTAAACCACATAAAAAGTCTCTAGAGAAGCAGACTGGGCATAAACCACATAAGCAGTCTCTAGAGAAGTAGACTGGGCATAAACCACATAAGCAGTCTCTAGAGAAGTAGACTGGGCATAAACCACATAAACAGTCTCTAGAGAAGCAGACTGGGCATAAACCACATAAACAGTCTCTAGAGAAGTAGACTGGGCATAAACCACATAAGCAGTCTCTAGAGAAGTAGACTAGGCATTAAACCACATAAGCAGTCTGTAGAGAAGTAGACTAGGCATTAAACCACATAAACAGTCTCTAGAGAAGCAGACTGGGCATAAACCACATAAGCAGTCTCTAGAGAAGTAGACTGGGCATAAACCACATAAGCAGTCTCTAGAGAAGTAGACTAGGCATAAACCACATAAACAGTCTCTAGAGAAGTAGACTGGGCATAAACTACATAAGCAGTCTCTAGAGAAGTAGACTAGGCATTAAACCACATAAGCAGTCTGTAGAGAAGTAGACTAGGCATTAAACCACATAAACAGTCTCTAGAGAAGCAGACTGGGCATAAACCACATAAGCAGTCTCTAGAGAAGTAGACTGGGCATAAACCACATAAGCAGTCTCTAGAGAAGTAGACTAGGCATAAACCACATAAGCAGTCTCTAATACAAAGCACCGGCCACATTAAGTGCCGGACAAACAGAAAATGGTGTGTGTAGGGAAAAAGGGGGGGGGGGGGAGAGAGAGAAACATTCAGCCAAAGAATTGGAACAAGACAGTTTGATCTCCGTTACAATATCTCAAATCTCCAATAAGTAACATGTTATGATTACAGCTTCGCCATAATCACTCAGACCTCCGGTAAGTAACATGTTATGATTACAAATTCGCCATAATCACTCGGACCTCCGGTAAGTAACATGATTACAGCTTCGCCACAATCTCTTGACTTCCACGAACTAACACGATGATGAGTACGGCAATCCTTCAGATCTCCAGAAAAGCAACATCTCATAATTACTTGGACAACTCCATCAGTTCAGTAATGCAATTTAGCCACCCAGCCATGTGCACTGCTCGAGTTATCACCCCCCGCGGCTTCAGAAAGACACTTTTTAAAAAAAAAACATCCCTTCAGAAAGGCACACTTCTGATACAATAATTTGATAAATGATACCATTTTTCTCCATATATTTGCACAAAACCCAACGCCTATACTGCATATTAGGAAAAATCAATAGCAACATTATACCATAGACAAGACTCATTCGTTTTTGAAATGTAGCAAAAAAAAAGCAGAAAACAGAGTACGGTAACATGTGCTGACAGCACATCAGACTTCTGTGTGTAGATGGAAGAAAAGCTGCAAAATAATCAAATAATTTCAGCACAAAGTTATGGAGGGGGGAAAAAAATCGATCGATGATTTTCCAACTCTGACATACACATTAAGAGATATATACATTAAGAGATATATGCATATATATTTACAGTTTTACGGTCTTGTAATTTTGAGTAGAGGCAAGAAAAAACATAAAACATACATTCTGAAAAAAAGCGCATACTGTTTCGCTAATGTGTCCGTAGTTAGGTAAAGCTAAAATCCCCGTTGCTACGCCCTTAAGGCTTACTGGGGATACGGTGTAAGGCCCGTATTTCCAAGACCTTCAGCACATGAAAGTCTGATGTGGTCAGTATCACGCCTGGCCGCACTTACCTTCCCACATTTCTCTGGCACCCATTTTTTAGAGGCTGGGTGGACCCAGGGACCACTTTGGTGTGGACCAGAGAGAAAAAAAAAATCCCACTGTTGGGGCTTGAACCCGGTACCACTGGATTAGTAAACCGAGAGTCTAACCACTCAGCTAACCATATATCTGTGATACATGTTACAAACACGTATTATGTTTTTCACATAACAGATATCTGCATTTTACTGACGTTGTAATATCTCCATGGAAACGCGATCAGAATGTTCTTCGCAGACGATGTGGTGAAGAAGTTGAAGGACAAGCATCGTATGCGACAGGGAGTGGGCTACAACAGCAGTCTCTAGAGAAGTAGACTAGGCATTAAACCACATAAGCAGTCTGTAGAGAAGTAGACTAGGCATTAAACCACATAAACAGTCTCTAGAGAAGCAGACTGGGCATAAACCACATAAGCAGTCTCTAGAGAAGTAGACTGGGCATAAACCACATAAGCAGTCTCTAGAGAAGTAGACTAGGCATAAACCACATAAGCAGTCTCTAATACAAAGCACCGGCCACATTAAGTGCCGGACAAACAGAAAATGGTGTGTGTAGGGAAAAAGGGGGGGGGGGGAGAGAGAAACATTCAGCCAAAGAATTGGAACAAGACAGTTTGATCTCCGTTACAATATCTCAAATCTCCAATAAGTAACATGTTATGATTACAGCTTCGCCATAATCACTCAGACCTCCGGTAAGTAACATGTTATGATTACAAATTCGCCATAATCACTCGGACCTCCGGTAAGTAACATGTCATGATTACAGCTTCGCCACAATCTCTTGACTTCCACGAACTAACACGATGATGAGTACGGCAATCCTTCAGATCTCCAGAAAAGCAACATCTCATAATTACTTGGACAACTCCATCAGTTCAGTAATGCAATTTAGCCACCCAGCCATGTGCACTGCTCGAGTTATCACCCCCCGCGGCTTCAGAAAGACACTTTTTTAAAAAAAAAACATCCCTTCAGAAAGGCACACTTCTGATACAATAATTTGATAAATGATACCATTTTTCTCCATATATTTGCACAAAACCCAACGCCTATACTGCATATTAGGAAAAATCAATAGCAACATTATACCATAGACAAGACTCATTCGTTTTTGAAATGTAGCAAAAAAAAAGCAGAAAACAGAGTACGGTAACATGTGCTGACAGCACATCAGACTTCTGTGTGTAGATGGAAGAAAAGCTGCAAAATAATCAAATAATTTCAGCACAAAGTTATGGAGGGGGGAAAAAAATCGATCGATGATTTTCCAACTCTGACATACACATTAAGAGATATATACATTAAGAGATATATGCATATATTTACAGTTTTACGGTCTTGTAATTTTGAGTAGAGGCAAGAAAAAACATAAAACATACATTCTGAAAAAAAGCGCATACTGTTTCGCTAATGTGTCCGTAGTTAGGTAAAGCTAAAATCCCCGTTGCTACGCCCTTAAGGCTTACTGGGGATACGGTGTAAGGCCCGTATTTCCAAGACCTTCAGCACATGAAAGTCTGATGTGGTCAGTATCACGCCTGGCCGCACTTACCTTCCCACATTTCTCTGGCACCCATTTTTTAGAGGCTGGGTGGACCCAGGGACCACTTTGGTGTGGACCAGAGAGAAAAAAAAAATCCCACTGTTGGGGCTTGAACCCGGTACCACTGGATTAGTAAACCGAGAGTCTAACCACTCAGCTAACCATATATCTGTGATACATGTTACAAACACGTATTATGTTTTTCACATAACAGATATCTGCATTTTACTGACGTTGTAATATCTCCATGGAAACGCGATCAGAATGTTCTTCGCAGACGATGTGGTGAAGAAGTTGAAGGACAAGCATCGTATGCGACAGGGAGTGGGCTACAACAGCTGTTTTTGCAGATTCGGACTGACGCTAAAAATCAGGAGAGGAAGCGATGCCTCTTTAGCAGGCTCCACCACCAGAAGAAACTGCCCCGATCCCTGCCCTGCTAGCCAGTTGTGCCTGCTACTGCGGGCAGGAAGGGAGATGCAAGTCTAGGTCTCGGTCGGCTGTGCTTCGCCAGTCCTGGAGCAAGCTGTTATCTATGGGACGCTGACCGTTGTCTGGAACTGCGTCTTTGCCTGACAGCAAGCTGTTATCTATGGGACGCTGACCGTTGTCTGGAACTGCGTCTTCGTCTGACAGCAAGCTGTTATCTATGGGACGCTGACCGTTGTCTGGAACTGCGTCTTCGCCTGACAGCAAGCTGTTATCTATGGGACGCTGACCGTTGTCTGGAACTGCGTCTTCGCCTGACAGCAAGCTGTTATCTATGGGACGCTGACCGTTGTCTGGAACTGCGTCTTCGCCTGACAGCAAGCTGTTATCTATGGGACGCTGACCGTTGTCTGGAACTGCGTCTTCGTCTGACAGCAAGCTGTTATCTATGGGACGCTGACCGCTGTCTGGAACTGCGTCTTCGCCTGACAGCAAGCTGTTATCTATGGGACGCTGACCGTTGTCTGGAACTGCGTCTTCGCCTGACAGCAAGCTGTTATCTATGGGACGCTGACCGTTGTCTGGAACTGCGTCTTCGCCTGACAGCAAGCTGTTATCTATGGGACGCTGACCGTTGTCTGGAACTGCGTCTTCGCCTGACAGCAAGCTGTTATCTATGGGACGCTGACCGTTGTCTGGAACTGCGTCTTCGCCTGACAGCAAGCTGCTATCTATGGGACGCTGACCGTTGTCTGGAACTGCGTCTTCGCCTGACAGCAAGCTGTTATCTATGGGACGCTGACCGTTGTCTGGAACTGCGTCTTCGCCTGACAGCAAGCTGTTATCTATGGGACGCTGACCGTTGTCTGGAACTGCGTCTTTGCCTGACAGCAAGCTGTTATCTATGGGACGCTGACCGTTGTCTGGAACTGCGTCTTTGCCTGACAGCAAGCTGTTATCTATGGGACGCTGACCGTTGTCTGGAACTGCGTCTTTGCCTGACAGCAAGCTGTTATCTATGGGACGCTGACCGTTGTCTGGAACTGCGTCTTCGCCTGACAGCAAGCTGTTATCTATGGGACGCTGACCGTTGTCTGGAACTGCGTCTTCGCCTGACAGCAAGCTGTTATCTATGGGACGCTGACCGTTGTCTGGAACTGCGTCTTCGCCTGACAGCAAGCTGTTATCTATGGGACGCTGACCGTTGTCTGGAACTGCGTCTTCGCCTGACAGCAAGCTGTTATCTATGGGACGCTGACCGTTGTCTGGAACTGCGTCTTCACCTGACAGCAAGCTGTTATCTATGGGACGCTGACCGTTGTCTGGAACTGCGTCTTCACCTGACAGCAAGCTGTTATCTATGGGACGCTGACCGTTGTCTGGAACTGCGTCTTCACCTGACAGCAAGCTGTTATCTATGGGACGTTGACCGTTGTCTGGAACTGCATCTTCGCCTGACAGCAAGCTGCTATCTATGGGACGCTGACCGTTGTCTGGAACTGCGTCTTCACCTGACAGCAAACTGTACTAGATGGGATGCATTTTACAGACAAGAATTATGTTTGCTAACAGATGGTTGGGTTGGCTATATTTTACCAAGTAATATTACGCTTTGCTAAATAAACACACCCTTGTTAATTATACGGATTCCACACATTTCACAAACATGGTTATTATTTTGCGCTGAACTTGTTCGATGATATTTTCTTTCCTTTTTGTTCGTGACGTACACAAGGATGTGAGTCGATGCACTCCCAACAAGCCCTAATACCTAGCTCCTAGAACTACAAGGGACCACATCTACACCTGCCACGTTCTTAGAGCTGTCATACAGTCGTACACAGCCTGCTAGCAGGTGTCAGCAGCGGTCTGGTAGCGTTGGCGTCAGTTCCTCAGTGTCTCCAACCTCAGCCACGATAAACAGTAATGTAACAAAAAGCTATATAGCTCAAATTCACTTTCTGCGGCACGAAGAAGAAGAAGAAGAGAGGAGGAGGAGGAGGAGAAGAAGAAGAAGAAGAAGAAGAAGAAGAAGAAGAAGAAGAAGAAGAAGAGGTGGTGGAGGAGGAGGAGGAGGAAGAAGAAGAAGACTACACATCTCACAAAAGTAAACAAATACAAAGGCAGAGATGGATAGAAGTATAATTTTCTTCGAGGTAACAACAGAACTTGCAGGAAGTATCCAGCACGAACCAACATTAGACGCCCCCTTCCGCGTACATAACAAGGAACTTAACATTCAACAGCACAGCTGGACTTAACATTCAACAGCACAGCTGGACTTAACATTCAACAGCACAGCTGGAGAGAAACGCCACATGACTTACACGAAAAACTGCGAACATAATCAACTAATCTACAAGTACGTCACCTCAGTTATCTTACACATACTGAATAAAACGAGCTGATAGCATACATTATTATGGAATGTTATAATTTCATGTGGACGCTACGAATCATTACCTCGCTTCTGATAAAACGTAGATATACGCCATGATGGAACCACTACCAACACTCGTGTAGGAATTTACAGCAACACAATGGTTATGCTCTAGAAAAAAAAAACAAACAAACAAATGAGGCAGGATCTATATCAAAGGCTCTTAACCTCAGGTTGCGACCCAAAGTAAGATCACCAGAGGTCTAGGTAGGGTTCATTCATTATTTCATTTGGATGTCCCTTGCGGAACTTTGCCTCCCTAACGGCTCTCTTGATTATCATAAGTGGTGTATTATTATGAAGTGATATTAATACACAATTTTTAATTATCAGTAGCAAATTCACGTAACGTTAAAGTAATGATAGTTCACTTATGGTTAATTTCAGTATTTTAAAATATCTTTTTCATGGATCGTGGGGTCACTTACTACTGCTGATCTTGGGTGGCGGGTCACAAACCAATACTGATCTAGGGTAGCACGTCACCTACCAATACTGATCTAGGATAACAAGTCACCCACCACTACTGATTTAGGGTCGCGGGTCACCTATCATTACTGATCTAGGGTAGCAAGTCGCCTACCATTACTGATCTAGAGTCGCAGGTCACCTATCATTACTGATCTAAGATAGCAGGTCACTACCATTACTGATCTAGGGTGGCGGGTCATCTACCAGTACTGATCTATGATGGCCAGCTAACTACCACTACAGAAACAAGGTCCCGGGTCACCTAGCACTTCCGATATAGGGTCGTAGGTCACCTACCACTGCTGATCTAGGGTCGCAGGTCACCTACCATTACTGAACTAATGTCGCAGGTCACCTACCAGTATTGATCTAGGGTGGCGGGTCAATTACCAGTACTGATCTAGGGCCGCGGGCATCTACCAGTACTGAACTAGGGTGGTGGGTCACCTATCAGTACTAATCCAGTCACCTACCAGTACTGATCTAGGGCCACAGGTCATCTACCATATCTGATCTATGGTCACGGTCACCTACCAGTACTGATCTAGGGTGGTGGGTCACCTACCAGTACTAATCTAGTCACCTACCAGTACTGATCTAGGGTCACAGGTCACCTACCAGTATTGATCTAGGATCACGGGTCACCTACCAGTACTGATCTAGGATCACGGGTCACCTACCAGTACTGATTTAAGTTCGTGCTGGCAGCCGCTTCTCTGTAGGGGGGGGGGAACGGTTAGTGGGTCACTTTCATTTCTTGGGACAAGTCACGCGAAAGGTTCTGCAGACGCTGCACCAGGAAGACACCGCAGATGTCCACACATTTCACAAACATGGTTATTATTTTGCGCTGAACTTGTTCGATGATATTTTCTTTCCTTTTTGTTCGTGACGTACACAAGGATGTGAGTCGATGCACTCCCAACAAGCCCTAATACCTAGCTCCTAGAACTACAAGGGACCACATCTACACCTGCCACGTTCTTAGAGCTGTCATACAGTCGTACACAGCCTGCTAGCAGGTGTCAGCAGCGGTCTGGTAGCGTTGGCGTCAGTTCCTCAGTGTCTCCAACCTCAGCCACGATAAACAGTAATGTAACAAAAAGCTATATAGCTCAAATTCACTTTCTGCGGCACGAAGAAGAAGAAGAAGAAGAGGAGGAGGAGGAGGAGGAAGAAGAAGAAGAAGAAGAAGAAGAAGAAGAAGAAGAAGAAGAAGAAGAGGTGGTGGAGGAGGAGGAGGAGGAAGAAGAAGAAGACTACACATCTCACAAAAGTAAACAAATACAAAGGCAGAGATGGATAGAAGTATAATTTTCTTCGAGGTAACAACAGAACTTGCAGGAAGTATCCAGCACGAACCAACATTAGACGCCCCCTTCCGCGTACATAACAAGGAACTTAACATTCAACAGCACAGCTGGACTTAACATTCAACAGCACAGCTGGACTTAACATTCAACAGCACAGCTGGAGAGAAACGCCACATGACTTACACGAAAAACTGCGAACATAATCATCTAATCTACAAGTACGTCACCTCAGTTATCTTACACATACTGAATAAAACGAGCTGATAGCATACATTATTATGGAATGTTATAATTTCATGTGGACGCTACGAATCATTACCTCGCTTCTGATAAAACGTAGATATACGCCATGATGGAACCACTACCAACACTCGTGTAGGAATTTACAGCAACACAATGGTTATGCTCTAGAAAAAAAAAAACAAACAAACAAATGAGGCAGGATCTATATCAAAGGCTCTTAACCTCAGGTTGCGACCCAAAGTAAGATCACCAGAGGTCTAGGTAGGGTTCATTCATTATTTCATTGGATGTCCCTTGCGGAACTTTGCCTCCCTAACGGCTCTCTTGATTATCATAAGTGGTGTATTATTATGAAGTGATATTAATACACAATTTTTAATTATCAGTAGCAAATTCACGTAACGTTAAAGTAATGATAGTTCACTTATGGTTAATTTCAGTATTTTAAAATATCTTTTTCATGGATCGTGGGGTCACTTACTACTGCTGATCTTGGGTGGCGGGTCACAAACCAATACTGATCTAGGGTAGCACGTCACCTACCAATACTGATCTAGGATAACAAGTCACCCACCACTACTGATTTAGGGTCGCGGGTCACCTATCATTACTGATCTAGGGTAGCAAGTCGCCTACCATTACTGATCTAGAGTCGCAGGTCACCTATCATTACTGATCTAAGATAGCAGGTCACTACCATTACTGATCTAGGGTGGCGGGTCATCTACCAGTACTGATCTATGATGGCCAGCTAACTACCACTACAGAAACAAGGTCCCGGGTCACCTAGCACTTCCGATATAGGGTCGTAGGTCACCTACCACTGCTGATCTAGGGTCGCAGGTCACCTACCATTACTGAACTAATGTCGCAGGTCACCTACCAGTATTGATCTAGGGTGGCGGGTCAATTACCAGTACTGATCTAGGGCCGCGGGCATCTACCAGTACTGAACTAGGGTGGTGGGTCACCTATCAGTACTAATCCAGTCACCTACCAGTACTGATCTAGGGCCACAGGTCATCTACCATATCTGATCTATGGTCACGGTCACCTACCAGTACTGATCTAGGGTGGTGGGTCACCTACCAGTACTAATCTAGTCACCTACCAGTACTGATCTAGGGTCACAGGTCACCTACCAGTATTGATCTAGGATCACGGGTCACCTACCAGTACTGATCTAGGATCACGGGTCACCTACCAGTACTGATTTAAGTTCGTGCTGGCAGCCGCTTCTCTGTAGGGGGGGGGGAACGGTTAGTGGGTCACTTTCATTTCTTGGGACAAGTCACGCGAAAGGTTCTGCAGACGCTGCACCAGGAAGACACCGCAGATGTCCTCATGGAACCCACAAAGTCAGAAATTTTCGGGATCTGCCGTATACATAACCTGGAAGAGCTGTCAGCAAAATGTGATACCGCGAACAAGGAACGCCAGAATAACTAGAAATCAACAAATTACCATCAACAAACAACAAAATGAAAACGACAGAGTAGCTATAAATCAACAAATTAACATATACTTTCGTTTTTTTATATGCTGTGTTGTCTTTGCATGTGACCCTTGAATAAGGCTTTTGCCGAAATATTGGATTGCTGCATGTTCTTAATTTATACGCGCTCGTCTTACTTTCTGGCACTCTCAATCTTGCCTACTCTTCTCACTCAATCAACATAGAGCCGCTGGCATCAGTTCCCATACACCAGTGGTTCTCAAGTTCCAGATCCCAAAGCTCCCTTTTCATCCCGGGCTACACAGAATCCTCCCCTATTTATTAAATCATCGTCAAGGAAAGATTTTCACCGTTTTTTTTTTTTTTACGACGGTAAAATGTATACACTCTCTTACGGCGGTAAAACTTATACAATCTTTTTTGGCAGTAAAATTTATACAATCTTTTACGGTAGTAAAATTCCTTCTCTTAGATTTTAAATTCCTCCTCAGGAGAGCCACCTGCCTCCATGTTGAAAACAGCTGCTTGTACACAGAGAAATATGGAGGACTTGTACACAGAGAATATGGAGGACTTGTACACAGAGAAATATGGAGGACTTGTACACAGAGAAATATGGAGGACTTGTACACAGAGAAATATGGAGGATTTGTACACAGAGAAATATGGAGGACTTGTACACAGAGAAATATGGAGGACCTGTACACAGAGAATATGGAGGACCTGTACACAGAGAAATGTGGAGGACCTGTACACAGAGAAATATGGAGGACCTGTACACAGAGAAATATGGAGGAGATCAGAGACAATCTGAGCTTCTCCAGAAGATGATTCTCAGAGAGCATCTGAGCTTTCTCCGGATGATGATTCTAACTAAAATTTTACACATAAACATATGTACATATAGAATATCATGAGTAACACTAATAAATAAAAGCAGATCTTAAAAAAAATAATTTCCACATTTTCATATAAACGTATATAACAGGTAATACATTACATCTTTCCTGATTTTTTTTCTTAGCTTTTTTTTTCATGTATTTTTTCTCTTCGTATTTTTCCCCTTTAACTCAAGCTCTTTACGTGTATAGTGTGCCTGTACTAAAATGATGCTGAAGGTCTGCAATACAGTGACTGACAGGTGACAGATGAAAGGCAGAAGAATCTCGAACGTCCACTACTTCACTTTAGTTCCTTCCTTCGTTCCTTTGGGCGTCTGAGTGGCGAAGTGGTTAGTACATTGTTCTCTCATGGCGAAGGTCGAGGGTTCGAATCCAGCCAGAGGCGCCCCAGTCACCCAGCTGTAGAAATGGGTACCCGACTTCTTCTGGAGTTGGGGAAGGAAAGGCGGCCAGGCGTGATACTGACCATATCACCCTCTAGTGTGCTGACAGGTCAAGGAAAATATGGGCACTAACACCATATCCCTATGTGCCTCTAAGGCATGACAGACAGGATTACCTTTACCTTCGTTCCTTTGTTCCCGTCTTGGAACTCCCTGCAATTGTGAGCTAACAGTTATTGAGAGATCTGATTCTACTGTGAAGAGCTTGGCTGTTCTCTTTGTAGTTGTTCGGCTTTGAAGTATATGAGTTTCAGAATGTCTTGGAAGAAGTTTTACTCATAGCTGATCTAGTTTGGGACATTTAAGTAAAAACTATTTAACCGTAATCTCTTGATTATGACAGTATCTACAGTTTGGGCTCTGAGTGTTCTTGATTTTTTTAAAGGCATTCATTTGGTCGTGTTGTCCTAGTCTTGGTCTTGTCTTGTCCAAATCATTACCCTGTTTATTTTCTTTTGCCTGATGCTAAAACGGCGAGAGAATCGGTTTATGGCGTGCGGTACTTGGACTATAAGCAACTTATAATCAGCTAAGATAGCTAACTACCAGTATTGATCTAGGATCACGGGTCACCTACCAGTACTGATCTAGGATCACGGGTCACCTACCAGTACTGATTTAAGTTCGTGCTGGCAGCCGCTTCTCTGTAGGGGGGGGGGGGGAACGGTTAGTGGGTCACTTTCATTTCTTGGGACAAGTCACGCGAAAGGTTCTGCAGACGCTGCACCAGGAAGACACCGCAGATGTCCTCATGGAACCCACAAAGTCAGAAATTTTCGGGATCTGCCGTATACATAACCTGGAAGAGCTGTCAGCAAAATGTGATACCGCGAACAAGGAACGCCAGAATAACTAGAAATCAACAAATTACCATCAACAAACAACAAAATGAAAACGACAGAGTAGCTATAAATCAACAAATTAACATATACTTTCGTTTTTTTATATGCTGTGTTGTCTTTGCATGTGACCCTTGAATAAGGCTTTTGCCGAAATATTGGATTGCTGCATGTTCTTAATTTATACGCGCTCGTCTTACTTTCTGGCACTCTCAATCTTGCCTACTCTTCTCACTCAATCAACATAGAGCCGCTGGCATCAGTTCCCATACACCAGTGGTTCTCAAGTTCCAGATCCCAAAGCTCCCTTTTCATCCCGGGCTACACAGAATCCTCCCCTATTTATTAAATCATCGTCAAGGAAAGATTTTCACCGTTTTTTTTTTTTTTACGACGGTAAAATGTATACACTCTCTTACGGCGGTAAAACTTATACAATCTTTTTTGGCAGTAAAATTTATACAATCTTTTACGGTAGTAAAATTCCTTCTCTTAGATTTTAAATTCCTCCTCAGGAGAGCCACCTGCCTCCATGTTGAAAACAGCTGCTTGTACACAGAGAAATATGGAGGGACTTGTACACAGAGAAATATGGAGGACTTGTACACAGAGAAATATGGAGGACTTGTACACAGAGAAATATGGAGGACTTGTACACAGAGAAATATGGAGGATTTGTACACAGAGAAATATGGAGGACTTGTACACAGAGAAATATGGAGGACCTGTACACAGAGAAATATGGAGGACCTGTACACAGAGAAATGTGGAGGACCTGTACACAGAGAAATATGGAGGACCTGTACACAGAGAAATATGGAGGAGATCAGAGACAATCTGAGCTTCTCCAGAAGATGATTCTCAGAGAGCATCTGAGCTTTCTCCGGATGATGATTCTAACTAAAATTTTACACATAAACATATGTACATATAGAATATCATGAGTAACACTAATAAATAAAAGCAGATCTTAAAAAAAATAATTTCCACATTTTCATATAAACGTATATAACAGGTAATACATTACATCTTTCCTGATTTTTTTTCTTAGCTTTTTTTTTCATGTATTTTTTCTCTTCGTATTTTTCCCCTTTAACTCAAGCTCTTTACGTGTATAGTGTGCCTGTACTAAAATGATGCTGAAGGTCTGCAATACAGTGACTGACAGGTGACAGATGAAAGGCAGAAGAATCTCGAACGTCCACTACTTCACTTTAGTTCCTTCCTTCGTTCCTTTGGGCGTCTGAGTGGCGAAGTGGTTAGTACATTGTTCTCTCATGGCGAAGGTCGAGGGTTCGAATCCAGCCAGAGGCGCCCCAGTCACCCAGCTGTAGAAATGGGTACCCGACTTCTTCTGGAGTTGGGGAAGGAAAGGCGGCCAGGCGTGATACTGACCATATCACCCTCTAGTGTGCTGACAGGTCAAGGAAAATATGGGCACTAACACCATATCCCTATGTGCCTCTAAGGCATGACAGACAGGATTACCTTTACCTTCGTTCCTTTGTTCCCGTCTTGGAACTCCCTGCAATTGTGAGCTAACAGTTATTGAGAGATCTGATTCTACTGTGAAGAGCTTGGCTGTTCTCTTTGTAGTTGTTCGGCTTTGAAGTATATGAGTTTCAGAATGTCTTGGAAGAAGTTTTACTCATAGCTGATCTAGTTTGGGACATTTAAGTAAAAACTATTTAACCGTAATCTCTTGATTATGACAGTATCTACAGTTTGGGCTCTGAGTGTTCTTGATTTTTTTAAAGGCATTCATTTGGTCGTGTTGTCCTAGTCTTGGTCTTGTCTTGTCCAAATCATTACCCTGTTTATTTTCTTTTGCCTGATGCTAAAACGGCGAGAGAATCGGTTTATGGCGTGCGGTACTTGGACTATAAGCAACTTATAATCAGCTAAGATAGCTAACTACCATTATAAGCAACTTATAATTAGCTATGATAGCTAACTACCATTATAAGCAACTTATAATCAGCTAAGATAGCTAACTACCATTATAAGCAACTTATAATCAGCTAAGATAGCTAACTACCAATAGAATCAACTTATATAATCAGCTAAGATAGCTAACTACCATTATAAGCAACTTATAATCAGCTAAGATAGCTAACTACCAATAGAATCAACTTATATAATCAGCTAAGATAGCTAACTACCATTATAAGCAACTTATAATCAGCTAAGATAGCTAACTACCAATAGAATCAACTTATATAATCAGTTAAGATAGCTAACTACCATTATAAGCAACTTATAATCAGCTAAGATAGCTAACTACCAATAGAATCAACTTATAATCAGCTAAGATAGCTAACTACCACTATAAGCAACTTACAATCAGCTAAGATAGCTAACTACCATTATAAGCAACTTATAATCAGCTAAGATAGCTAACTACCAATAGAATCAACTTATATAATCAGCTAAGATAGCTAACTACCACTATAAGCAACTTACATTCAGCTAAGATAGCTAACTACCACTATAAGCAACTTACAATAAGTGCTAACACGACTACAACCAACTTACAATCAGCTAAGATTTATAAATCTTTAAAAAATTATAAAAAGCTAACTACCACCATAAGCACCTTACAGTCAGCTAAGATAGCTAACTAGCACTATAAGTAACCTACAATCAGTTAAGATAGCTAACTACCACTATAAGCAACTTACAATCAGCTAAGATGGCTAACTACCACTATAAGCAAATTACAATCAACTAAAATATATAGCTAACTACCATTATAAGCAACTTACTGTCAGCTAAGATATATTAACTACCACTATAAGCAACTTCCACTCAGTGCTAACATGACTACAAGCACCTTACAATCATCTAAGATATACAGCTAATACGACTACAGAAACTTACAATCGGCTAAGATATATAGCTAACACGACTACAAGCAACTTACAATCAGCTAAGATTTATAGCTAACACGACTACAAGCAACTTACAATCAGCTAAGATATATGGCTAACTACCGCATGTAGCATACACTACAGCAGTCGGCTATTAGGACACAGCGTGCTGCCACACGTGAAAGTTCAATATCCATTTAGCTCATTTCCGTGTCAGTGATTCAAAAACCCATAATTTTCAGGATGTGAAACATGGGATATAACTGGGACATGATTCCCCAGTGTAAGATGAGATCCGTGATTTACTGGCATGACATTTAGCTCTGGTGGCGTTGACATCCTGCACAAGCTTCCAGAAAGATCTTATAGGTGGCAGGGTGCAGGATATCTCACAGTGTCTGGCCAGGTTTGTCACGCATGAGGAGATCGGTGTTAAAATGAGGTCCCAGAATCCAGAACCTGTAATAATAACTGGGAGATGTTCCAGACTTGGACAAAGGAATGCAAAGAGGAAAACTTGAACAAGGAAAATGGGGGTTGAGGGTAGAAGGAGACTTTGAGAGAAAGGGGTAGAGAGAAAATGAAGGAGAACCAGTCAGATCAGTAGATGACATAGACATAGAACAATTAAAGACAGCATAGACATAGTACAAATACAGATGACACGGTCATAGTGCAATTAAAGACGGCACAGACATAGTACAATTAAAGACGGCACAGACATAGTACAATTAAAGACGGCATAGATATAGTAAAATTAAAGAGGACGTGGACATAGTACAATTACAGATGACATAGTCATAGTACAATTAAAGACGGCATAGATATAGTACAATTAAAGAGGACGTGGACATAGTACAATTACAGATGACATAGACATAGTACAATTAAAGACGGCATAGACATAGTACAATTACAGATGACATAGACAATGCAATTAAAGACGGCACAGAAAGTAATACGACATAAAAAACCCCGCCCCATGTAGCAACTGATGTTGTGCTCCTTCAAATCCTCTTTCAACGGACGAAATACACTGTGTCTGCTGTTGATAGTCTTCAGTGCACCATCGAAGTTCAGAGACAGAACTGTAAATCATCAAAATACTGAGCAACATCAAACAGACTGATTGACTGCTGAGTCTCTGTGTTTTGACAATGAAGAAGAAGAAGAAGATGATGATGATGATGGCGGCGACGAAGAAAAAGAAGATGATGACGAAGAAGAAGATAATGATGATGATGGTGGAGGTGGTGGTGATGATGGTGATAGTGGTGATGGTGGTGGTGGTGGTGATGGTGGTGGTGATGATGGTGGTGGTGGTGGTGATGGTGGTGATAGTGGTGGTGATAGTGGTGGTGATGATGGTGGTGATGGTGATGGTGGTGGTGATGGTGGTGGTGATGGTGGTGGTGGTGGTGATGGTGGTGGTGATAGTGGTGGTGATGATGGTGGTGATGGTGATGGTGGTGGTGATGGTGATGGTGGTGATAGTGGTGGTGATGATGGTGGTGATGGTGATGGTGACGGTGATGGTGGTGGTGATGGTGGTGGTGGTGGTGATGGCGACGACGACGAAGAAAATGAAGATGGTGATGAAGAAGAAGAAAATGATGATGATGATGATGATGATGATGATGTGATGATGATGATGATGATGATGATGATGGTGGTGGTGGTGGTGGTGGTGGTGGTGGTGGCAACGACGACGAAGAAAATGAAGATGGTGGTGGTGGCAACGACGACGAAGAAAATGATGATGGTGGTGGTGGTGGTGGCAACGACGACGAAGAAAATGAAGATGGTGATGAAGAAGAAAAAGATGAAGATGGTGATGAAGAAGAAGAAGAAGATGATGATGATGATGATGATGATGATGAAACTGCAAAGATCCACAGCAGAGAACTGCGACAAGACCCTAAAACGTCCAATTTTGCATAAACGCTTACAAACAGCCAAATGAAAGGAAAACAGTACACGTACAATCGCTGTCTATTGTGGTGGTTAACGGCAACAGGGAAATAGTGAAAACATCGGCTAAATAATATTCATATCTTTATCGTGACAAAGAAGGTGCTGGTTACTTGGCGCAGTGCTGATCTGATCTGGCGACTCACCTGGTCTCTGCTGTCTTCCCAGTCATGGCACATGATGCTGCTGTCCTCTTATCTACTTCTAGAATATTCTGTGTCTTTACTTGCCGCAGGTAATCAGTTTACGGAAATCGTTCCACTGCTTATCGAATCAAGTTCCGGCTCCGTACTTACATACAAGGTATCATTATCCGGCTATGCTTCCGTATAATTTTTTCGTATAAATTGTTTCTTCTTACGCTTAACTTGTCCTGGTTTTTTTAATAATCAAATATTTGGTGGGAAAATGTGCTGAAAAAGTAACAGTGCTACGATTTTGCTTACTTCAATGTTATAATAGGAATACAGAACTGCCTGACATTTTATTTGAGCTTTACGCTGATAATCACAATTTTTCCACACTATTCTGCATGATAGACTTCGTCCTTATGTTCGTTCGCACATTAAATATGGAGATGATAAAACCTTAAAACTCATCCAGTTGTTCTATTTGATTAGTTAGGTACGCCTTGCCCCTCCTTGTCCTTTGTTGTAATTATCTATTTTTTTAACTGACTAAATCTTTAGAATGGGCTTCTGATTTTCGACGCAGTTAGTGAACTCCTGCCCTTCATGACGATGGTCTGCGGTTCGATTCCAGGCACAGGCGTCCCAGTCAACCCTGCTGTAGAAATGAGTATCTGCCCTCTCCTGAAAGCTCAACAGAGAAAGGCATCATGCGTGCCCTCTCCTGAAGCTCAACAGAGAAAGGCATCATGCGTGCCCTCTCCTGAAGCTCAACAGAGAAAGGCATCATGCGTGCCCTCTCCTGGAGATCAACAGAGAAAGGCATTATGTGTGCCCTCTCCTGGAGATCAACAGAGAAAGGCATCATGCATGCCCTCTCCTGGAGATCAACAGAGAAAGGCATTATGTGTGCCCTCTCCTGGAGATCAACAGAGAAAGGCATTATGTGTGCCCTCTCCTGGAGCTCAACAGACAAAGGCATCATGCGTGCCCTCTCCTGGAGATCAACAGAGAAAGGCATTATGTGTGCCCTCTCCTGGAGATCAACAGAGAAAGGCATCATGTGTGCCCTCTCCTGGAGCTCAACAGAGAAAGGCATCATGTGTGCCCTCTCCTGGAGCTCACCAGAGAAAGGCATCATGTGTGCCCTCTCCTGGATCTCAACAGAGAAAGCCATCATGCATGTTCTCTCCTGGATCTCAACAGAGAAAAGCATCATGCATGTTCTCTCCTGGATCTCAACTTAGAAAGCCATCATGCATGTTCTCTCCTGGATCTCAACAGAGAAAGGCACCATGCATGTTCTCTCCTGGAGCTCAACAGAGAAAGGCATCATGCATGTTCTCTCCTGGATCTCAACAGAGAAAGCCATCATGCATGTTCTCTCCTGGAGCTCAACAGAGAAAGCCATCATGCATGTTCTCTCCTGGATCTCAACAGAGAAAGGCATCATGCATGTTCTCTCCTGGAGCTCAACAGAGAAAGGCATCATGCATGTTCTCTCCTGGATCTCAACAGAGAAAGGCATCATGCATGTTCTCTCCTGGAGCTCAACAGAGAAAGCCATCACACTTAATACTGACAGCACCACTCGCTGGTGAGGTCAGAGCTCAAAACAAGTAAAGGCGAAATACTGACACTGACACCAGATCTCACAAATAATATCAATTATTAATTATGTTTAGCCTGTACTGGTCCTAGATTTGCTTACGCATTACACATTAAAATAAAATATATGTTCACCCGTTAAAAAACGTAAATGCTAACTTTATTTTGAAAATTCTGAACTTCATAAACACGGCTTTTAATTCTGTTCACGGAGTAAGCACACAAAATGAATTCTATCTACATACTTCACGTTATTAGTTTAAAAGCTTATTTATAAATTATAAACTTAAATATTAATACTGCCCAGAAACTGTTAACAGAACTTCTAAGTCATAGGACAACAGGCAAGAAGCACTAGATGTTTAACGTTCAACTGTCGTGGGCTGAAATTAAGAAATCGTGGTCACTTTCACTGAGTACCATTCAGTAATGTCCCTTTGTTATTCTGCGCTCTCTTTAATGTTTGCATGCAGTACTGTACACACTCTACTTTCTGGCTAATTCGAAATCCCCTCACGTATTTGTGGGTGATTCTGACGGGAATTTGCAGAAAAAAAAGCTCCCACAATATTCAAAGCTGGAAGACTCAGGCAGGTAGGCAGGCAAGCAGGTAGGCAGTTAAGCAGGCAGGTAAGTAGGTAGGCAGGCAAAATCTCCGTTTCCATCCCATTAGAGCACATTGAGGAAACGGTGTTACGCTCGTTATTTCCAAGACTTCCTGCACATGACAGTGTACTGTGGTTGGTATCGCGCCTTATTTATCTTCCCAGATTTCTCTGGTACCCATTTTTAGAGGCTGGGTGGACCCCAGGGCCCTTTTAGTGTGGTCTAGAAAAAAAAACCCACTTCTGGGACTTGAACTCGGTACCACCGGATTAGTGAACCGAGCGCCTACCCACTCGGCCAGCCGGGCCACTGAAGAGGGCGGAACTGATTTACTACATCATATTAGTTTCCGGTGTCAGATTTCTTACTTTACCTGAACTGAAAATGTGTTATAGTTTCCTAATATCACTTGTAAATATATCCAACTTTAATATCCCATCTCCCATTCATTACCCCACATACTACAAGACAGAGTAATGAAGCCATACCTTCGGGTGGAGTGCTTAGTCCAGCAGGTGATACTTGAAGAATTTCTTGCTACTTAAGCTCACTGCTCCCTTACCTGAGCCACATGATGTTCTAGAACAATCTTCTAAGGACACGATACCAACTAAAGTATGTCTGACGTAACTGGAATCTATACACAGAAGCAATTTTAAGCTCTCGGTACAACAAACCAGCAGCGACCTCATCCGACCTACAAATCCGGACCTGACATGTCCGCTCTCTGCTCTCGTGAATGGCTTCGTTCAATTACCTCTTGTGTGTGGGAGTTTTACGACAAAACTGGAGTAGTGTTATTTTCTAAATGTTACTCATTCAGCAGGTCTTTACATTGTTAAAGGTTAAGACAGTAGTATAGAACATTTGCCACATTCTTCCAGTTGTTAAATGTTAAGACAGTAGTATAGAACATTTGCTACGTTGTTATAACTGTCAAAGGTTAAGAAAGTAGTGCAGAACATTTACCTTAGGCGCATCCTTTTTTCATGATGTGCTCACGGTTGAGTAGTTAGTGAGCTCGCTTTTCCTGGCTTAATGGGATTCCTGGCTTAATGAGTTTCGTGGCGTAAATACAAGCTCGCTATTCCTGGCTTAATGAGTTTCGTGGCGTAAATATAAGCTCGCTATTCCTGGCTTAATGAGTTTCGTGGCGTAAATACAAGCTCGCTATTCCTGGCTTAATGAGTTTCGTGGCGTAAATATAAGCTCGCTATTCCTGGCTTAATGAGTTTCGTGGCGTAAATACAGCTCGCTATTCCTGGCTTAATGAGTTTCGTGGCGTAAATACAGCTCGCTATTCCTGGCTTAATGAGTTTCGTGGCGTAAATACAGCTCGCTATTCCTGGCTTAATGAGTTTCGTGGCGTAAATATAAGCTCGCTATCCCTGGCTTAATGAATTTCGTGGCGTAAATACAGCTCGCTATTCCTGGCTTAATGAGTTTCGTGGCGTAAATATAAGCTCGCTTGTACAATATATACTCATTTTAAAAACATCAACTGGTAGCTAGGTAGCGAAATGTCAATACACTCGCTTATCATGTTGTTGGTTCAGAGAGTCTTAACTTCAATGCCACCAAAGCATTTTTTTGCAAATAAGCTGTGAAACTGGTTCTTCTTAGCAACCAGAGAATGAAAACAGACAGATGTGGCAACACTGCCCACATCACCCTCTATTATCCTGACAGGGAAAATAGGCACCAGTATCCCATCCCCTGGTCTTCCGCGGCGTTGAAAATGTAAATTTCAGTGTTCTTACTGTAATTTGGCAAGAACCAGAACTCACGCAAGGACACATTCGGTAAGGGAGGCAAAAGAAAAAAGCTCAATCCACCCATCGCAGACGGTATAGAAAGTGAAGGACCAAAGCTGTCCACATAATTAATCAGAGAAAGCTCGTATCAACTTAACGAAATTGTTTTCTCGTGTTAACGAACGAATAAATAATTAATGAATAAACAGCCTCTGGCCATTACTACTTCCAAACACACCATGAATACACGCAATGAGTACAATGGAGTCCATCGAAAAGGTACCTTGCGGCAAAGTTAATCAAGTAAATATCGTTTAAGTGTGGAAGAGGGCACAGGGCCCATTCTACTGATGTTTTCCTCCCCGAGGGTGACCTAACTGAGGCTTATATAGCATATGGTTGTTACGCTTTCAGCGGAAAAGATTTTCATGGGGTTTTTTTCCCTCGTTATTACGTCTATCTCTAGATTCTTCCCCAAAATATAAACATGTCACTCACTGGTTAAACTGACCATATGCACGTCTTTCATTAGTTAAACTAACCATACGCACGTCTCTCGTTAGTTAAACTCGCCATATGTTCGTCTATCATTAGTTACATCTACCATACGTACGTCTCTCTTTAGTTAAACTAATAACATATTCATTCATTCATTCATTTGCATGTCCCTTGAGGAACTTTGCCTCCCTAACAGCTCTCCCGTAGGCCTCTCGGCTGTGAGCAAGATGGCCTGCTGCTGATGCATCCATCTGCAGATCATCAACGATGTCTTGCAGCCATCTTCGCCTTGGTTTTCCTCTCTTTCTTTTTTCCCATTATGTACCCTTTCAAGACGGTTTTCTCTAGATTATCATGACGTTTAATGTGTCCAAAATATTTAAGTTTTCTCTCTTTAATCCTCTTTACTAGGCAGCCTTCTTCAATATTAAGTTCTTGTAGTATAGATATATTTGTTCTTTTTTGTGTCCACAATATTTGAAGAACTCTTCTGTAACATTTACATTCAAAGGCATTTATGTGTTTCTCATCTGTTTTGTTAAGTGTCCAAGTCTCACAGGCAACAACATATACGTCTCTCATTTGCCAGACTCACCATATGTACGTCTCTCATTAGTTAAAATCACCATACGCACGTCTCTCATTAGTTAAACTCAACATATATATGTCTTTCATTAGTTAAAATCACCATATATATGTCTCTCATTAGTTAAACTCATCATATGTACGTGTCTCATTAGTTAAAATCACCATATGCATGTCTCTCAATAGTTAAACTCAACACATATACGCTACAAATTAGCCAGACTCAACATGTATACACCATTCGCAGCTTAAATTCCACACATGTACGCCATTCATTACTGAAACGTATTACTCAAATAACGCTCACCGAACTTGCCACTCATGCAGACCAAACTAAAGAAACATATCTCTCAGAAACCATTTATCGTTAAGGATAGAACATTCAAAAAGCGCTCAACAGTCACCACATACACATATAAATAGCTATTTTGCTAAAATGATCCTACACCGCTCGTAACTGAACTTTAATCAGTTAAGCATTACAAAACCCCATTCACTGGTTAAATGTAACAGATACCACTTTATTAAAATTTAATGCTCATAAATGTAACAAACATCCGTTAATTAAAATTAACACTCAAACACCAATCATTATTTAAACCTAACACAACTCCTTATATAAACATTACTTGAAGTTAACACCAGTCGTTAGTTTAAGCAATATCAAATCTAAAGGTACATTTAGTCATACTCGTAGAAGATAGTTCTGAAGAGGGCAGGTAATAGCTCTGATGGAATTTGCTGAGCAATTTCTTTCTCCCTCATGACTGATTCTACCAAATATTTGACTTGCATAATCGAACACAGTAACAGCCAGCACTGTTGATATTGCAAGACTCTTGCCTTTCTCCGCCTGCTTCTTTTGTCCTCACTTCTGGGCCTTCGCTTTGTTATCAGATGATGTTGTACCTTTACATGATGCTCGCTCAACAGGTGGTTCAGACATTCACTAGATTTTCCCACATCTCTTGACTGATGGCAATATTTCTAATGGATGAAACATTTTTGTTGTTGTTGTTTTTGCATTTCTCTTTTTCTCTATACACGAGACTTTCTTAACTCTAGAATCTCCGCTATCTGGTTCCAGGATATAGTTGTCGGTTCAGATTTGTGCACTTACCCGGAGATCTTAGACCTCTGGCACTGAGAGTTATCATAAAAAGATGAAGTACCTCAGGATAAGGCACCTTTCCTCACCTGCTTCGTGTTTCTTTGTTTGTGAGGCTAGCCAAGATGGAAACTTTACTTCTTTGTTGTTGTTGTTGTTGCTGTTGTTGTTGTTGTTGTTGTTAACCTCTCATATCTTGAACACGTCGTCCAGGTTTCAGATCCATTTAAAAGATTTAGTAAGCACTCAGATCCGACAAATCAAAACCATATTTTTGTTCTTCTCAAGCCCACTTTTTGTTGGCCTACGATCTCTTCCCCAACGTTTCCAAAAGGCAGCAGTTGCCGTTTTGTTGTTGTTGTTGTTATATTGCCTTCTTTGTTCAGGCTGAGATGGTGGCAGTAATTGTAGATCCAAGACAACTGAACCTGTCCACTGACTTCTGCTGAAAGTTAAATCGCTTGCTACTGTTATGGCTCGTTCATGATTCGTCGTCTTCTTGTTGTCAGTGAAAACAAGTCCCGTGCACTGGCCACCATGTAATAAACAACTGCAAATTACCCTTGCTGTTAAGCCACAAGGGATGCATCGTCAGCACAAGGAATCTCTCCTTAATCAAGACTTCTTATTTTGTCTCGCTTCAGAGTCTGTTGCGCCTTCGTTCTGGTGGACTTCAATATCCAGGATTTCAAATTTTCCACACAAAATAACAGAAAACTACGTGGTTATTTTCCGCACGATGATGGTAAGTCGCGGAACGTCAGCCTGTTTGTGTATTTATTTCAACATACTGTACTTCCTACATTATTTGTACACAACGTAAAAATACAATATTTAGCTATTATGTGAGGAAGAATCAAGCAGTAACGGCAATTTGAAAATTATGCGGTAACCACGACGGATATAAAGCGAAGCAGTACAGCATGTTCGCATTAGCTGATGGGTAATTCGAACACGCACAGTACAGCGCTTTGCTATTAGTCTGGCTGAAGCCTAGGTAAAATAAACATCCGCTGCTGGATTGTAAAGAAGAATCGTGCGGTGCATTTTACGTTGGCAAACGTACGTTCTCTCTTCTCTTCTATTGTTTGATTTTACTCGGCCTACAGGTACTTGTATTATTCTTACTGACTCTGAGTTTATACTTCTTTTGTATTATCTCCTTAGTACTATCTGGTGTAGTGACTCTGAGTTTATACTTCTTTTGTATTATCTCCTTAGTACTATCTGGTGTACTGACTCTGAGTTTATACTTCCTCTGTATTATCTCCTTAGTACTATCTGGTGTACTGACGACATACAGTCCAGGTTTCAGATCCATTTAAAAGATTTAGTAAGCACTCAGATCCGACAAATCAAAACCATATTTTTGTTCTTCTCAAGCCCACTTTTTGTTGGCCTACGATCTCTTCCCCAACGTTTCCAAAAGGCAGCAGTTGCCGTTTTGTTGTTGTTGTTGTTGTTGTTATATTGCCTTCTTTGTTCAGGCTGAGATGGTGGCAGTAATTGTAGATCCAAGACAACTGAACCTGTCCACTGACTTCTGCTGAAAGTTAAATCGCTTGCTACTGTTATGGCTCGTTCATGATTCGTCGTCTTCTTGTTGTCAGTGAAAACAAGTCCCGTGCACTGGCCACCATGTAATAAACAACTGCAAATTACCCTTGCTGTTAAGCCACAAGGGATGCATCGTCAGCACAAGGAATCTCTCCTTAATCAAGACTTCTTATTTTGTCTCGCTTCAGAGTCTGTTGCGCCTTCGTTCTGGTGGACTTCAATATCCAGGATTTCAAATTTTCCACACAAAATAACAGAAAACTACGTGGTTATTTTCCGCACGATGATGGTAAGTCGCGGAACGTCAGCCTGTTTGTGTATTTATTTCAACATACTGTACTTCCTACATTATTTGTACACAACGTAAAAATACAATATTTAGCTATTATGGAGGAAGAATCAAGCAGTAACGGCAATTTGAAAATTATGCGGTAACCACGACGGATATAAAGCGAAGCAGTACAGCATGTTCGCATTAGCTGATGGGTAATTCGAACACGCACAGTACAGCGCTTTGCTATTAGTCTGGCTGAAGCCTAGGTAAAATAAACATCCGCTGCTGGATTGTAAAGAAGAATCGTGCGGTGCATTTTACGTTGGCAAACGTACGTTCTCTCTTCTCTTCTATTGTTTGATTTTACTCGGCCTACAGGTACTTGTATTATTCTTACTGACTCTGAGTTTATACTTCTTTTGTATTATCTCCTTAGTACTATCTGGTGTAGTGACTCTGAGTTTATACTTCTTTTGTATTATCTCCTTAGTACTATCTGGTGTACTGACTCTGAGTTTATACTTCCTCTGTATTATCTCCTTAGTACTATCTGGTGTACTGACGACATACAGTCGAGGTTTCACTCTTTCAAAACAGTTGAGCTCCATCTCTTTCGTTGTCTGTTTACTACAAGCTCACAGACCAGCTTTCCAGGAGCGGGCAATCTCTCAGTGGGAAAACAGCACAGTAGCAGCTATGTTAGTTATAATGGCTCTATTTGTGCATAGGATGATAATGGCGATGACGATGACTGAAAGATTACAGTGGCAATCAAAATCCAAGTAACGTGACACGATGATACTCCAAATCGAGACGACATATAATATTCCAGGCGTCTACTGATGTCAGAAGGACTTCAACGCCAACATACTAAGTTCCCTATTCCACACTGCAAAAACTACATCCTACCCCGACAAAACTAAGACATAGACTGAATACCAAAAGTCTAACTTTAGTTTTCTTGATCATCTGATCACGCTCTCATTCTCCCAGCTCCACGTCCAGTCCGTGTTATACAAGCAACTTAGTTAAGGGGGAATAAAACGTAAACAATTAGTTACCAATTCTGTGGGATATAATTTTATCTTTCCCAGCTTTTCAACTCCAAGGTGACTTATCTAACTATCTATCATTAAAAAAAAAGATCCCTATACTGTTATAAAAGATCCCTATACTGCATCATTGTTGAGCAATGCGTCGTAGTGATACTTCTTTAGGCACAGCGAAGTTTAACCTGCTAAAGTTCAGCGCAGTACATACGTGAAAACTCCATGACTCAACCAAATGGTTTTTAATGGGTACAAAGGTTTAAAATGGTTCGGAAAGATCAAAGTTGGAAGAACAACCGTAACTGATGCGGTTTGAACGTCTTCCTCATCCACTCTACAGCCCCCTGATCTGGCGTCGTGTGGTTATAACATCTTCCTCATCCACTCTACAGTCCCTGACCTGGCGTCGTGTGGTTATAACATCTTCCTCATCCACTCTACAGTCCCTGACCTGGCGTCGTGTGGTTATAACATCTTCCTCATCCACTCTACAGTCCCTGACCTGGCGTCGTGTGGTTATAACATCTTCCTCATCCACTCTACAGTCCCTGACCTGGTGTCGTGTGGTTATAACATCTTCCTCATCCACTCTACAGCCCCCTGACCTGGTGTCGTGTGGTTATAACATCTTCCTCATCCACTCTACAGCCCCCTGACCTGGTGTCGTGTGGTTATAACATCTTCCTCATCCACTCTACAGCCCCCTGACCTGGTGTCGTGTGGTTATAACATCTTCCTCATCCACTCTACAGTCCCTGACCTGGTGTCGTGTGGTTATAACGTCTTCCTCATCCACTCTACAGTCCCTGACCTGGTGTCGTGTGGTTATAACATCTTCCTCATCCACTCTACAGTCCCTGACCTGGTGTCGTGTGGTTATAACATCTTCCTCATCCACTCTATAGTCCCTGACCTGGTGTCGTGTGGTTATAACGTCTTCCTCATCCACTCTACAGTCCCTGACCTGGTGTCGTGTGGTTATAACGTCTTCCTCATCCACTCTACAGTCCCTGACCTGGTGTCGTGTGGTTATAACATCTTCTCATCCACTCTATAGTCCCTGACCTGGTGTCGTGTGGTTATAACATCTTCCTCATCCACTCTACAGTCCCTGACCTGGTGTCGTGTGGTTATAACATCTTCCTCATCCACTCTATAGTCCCTGACCTGGTGTCGTGTGGTTATAACGTCTTCCTCATCCACTCTACAGTCCCTGACCTGGTGTCGTGTGGTTATAACATCTTCCTCATCCACTCTACAGTCCCTGACCTGGTGTCGTGTGGTTATAACGTCTTCCTCATCCACTCTACAGTCCCTGACCTGGTGTCGTGTGGTTATAAATCTTCCTCATCCACTCTACAGTCCCTGACCTGGTGTCGTGTGGTTATAACGTCTTCGGTCCACTCAGGACGTACAGGTTCACTTTTGATGATGAGGTTACGGAAGTGGTGCAGACCTGGATTCAGGAGGTGATGAAAAACTTTTTCTCTCAAGGAATGAAGAAGGTAGTGGAACGATACAAGAAGTGCATCAACATGCAGGAGACTATGTGGAGAAGTGATATACTAATTATGTTCACTTCCTCACATTTACCGATTAAAGGATAACTTTTTCTATATTCTCGTACTGATCATGTTTACTATATACTAACATATGGTTACATGTTCTGTTAAACATTCATTCGGAAAATTCTTACTGTCGGATTTTTTTCGGACAAACTTCAGCTCCCCCTCCCCCCTTTCCAACCCCACCCACCCTCTCCTCCTCAAACCTCCCAGATGTTACATAACTACCAGTAACAGAAAATACTTTATAGAACTCTGTGACCCCCTCACCACACGCTGATTACGTGCAACAAGCGACAGGACAGCGAGGCCTTGAGGGGGGGGGGGGCCTCTGGTATAACAAGAATTACTACGACCTGGTGATCTTTTCTCTCGTGTTATGTGCGTGACGTCACGAATACGAAGTGGAGCACTAAGTCCAGTCTGTGGCGTTCAGCATTTGTCAGTTCAGGGTTCGCTGGCCTTCTTTGCTAATTACGACAGCGGTTCTTAATCTGCAGGTTCCGTGACTTTCAGGGAGTCTATGAAGAGACTTTAGTGGTGGTCAATGAATGGCAGGTAAGCGTAGAGTACTTCTTGCTATAGAAGCACTTGCGAGGTATGGTGTCCCACATTTACCTTGACCTGCTGGTCCTCTGAACTGCGATGTGAATAGCAGCACGCCTGACCGCCTTCCAGCACCCAGCTCCAAAAGGAGGCAGGTGTCCGCTTCTACAGTGAGTGACTAGGACGCCTCCCACTGGATTCTACCTATCGACAGCCACGATGAGAGTCCACTAGCCGCTTCGCTACTCAACCGCCCTCCCGCCATAAACATTCTCGACAGAAATTATGACTTTATTTTCACAAACATGTAAATGGCATGCTGGGTGCCACTCAATAATTAATGTGTGCAAAATTAATAATAATAATAATAATAGTGTTTGGCTCTAAAAATCTTTGGTAACTTCAGTAAATCTCATTAACTACTGTATTTACAGACACTTTATACAAGTGAAACAATAATAGATTTATTTGTGTGAAGTTCAATTCGACCGTTACACTGTTCATGTACTGGTACGTCCTCACTGCTCACAAACCCATGACCCTCGTTTTTCCAGAACTTCCAACTGTTAGATTTTCCAGGAAAAAAAAAATCCTCAATAGCAGAGATTTCACTGCATCAGTGACTCTCAACCCGTTTACATCCACTGATCATTTTCCAAACTAACTATAAATTGCTAACCTTCGATTTATTTACAATAAAGCAAAGTGACAAACACTTGATTGTTTCTGTCTAATAGATGGCGCTTAATACCAATTTGATAACGCAGATGTGGAACACCTGATGATGCGTCGCAAATCACAGTCTGGTAACCCCTGCATTATACCATTATTGTTCCGAGGATGACAAGTACTTGACCGGAGGTACGCCACTTACTGTTCATAGCAGCAGCAGAAGTAGTAGTAGTAGCAGCAGCAGCAGTACTGTTGTTTTTTGTAGTCAGCTGTTGTCAGGGTAATGGCAGTGCGCTCTGAAGCAACATTTGTCTATCGTTAGCATGAGTTCAGATCTAATTCACGACCAGCGACTGCTTAAATCAAGGAAACAGTGGGTTGAGAATCCTTGGACACGAAATACTGGACAGTTTGTCACGTCGGAAGAAGAAAAATACGAAAAGGGATGAATGTATCACCGCGGGGCAACTGTCGGAAAATTTCAGGCTAACAAGACAAAATTTAGAACAGATGTACAAAGCATGACTTTCCTTCCAGCTGGAGCATTTTATTTTGTTTGATTTCTTTCCCTCTGTTCATAACTGACCAAAAAAATTGTATGTTTATAACAGGAAACTATGTGTTTGTAACAGAGAAAATTATATGTTTACAAGAGGAAACTATGTGTTTATAACAGAGAAAATTATGTGTTTATAACAGAGAAAATACTGTTTATAAAGAGAAAATTATATGTCTATAACAGAGAAAAGTATGTGTTTGTAACAGCGTAAACTGTATATTTATAACTCATAACATTATGTTTATAACAGAGCAAACTGTATATTATGTAAATTATGTTTATAACAAAGAAAATTATGTTTATAATAGAGTAAACTGTATATTATGTTTATAAGAGGTAAAATTAAGTTTATAATAGAGTAAACTGTATATTATGTAAATTATGTTTATAACAGAGAAATTATGTTTATAATAGAGTAAACTTTTTATTATGTAAATTATGTTTATAACAAAGAAAATTATGTTTATAATAGAGTAAAATGTATCTCTCTCTCTCTCTCTCTCTGAACCTTAAGTGCCCAGGGCACATGGGGCTTCCGCAAGGGTTTTCCACAAATGCCTGTCCTTCGCCGTTTTTTCTGCTCTTGCCCATGTGAGCCCTCTATTGCTCAACATCCTTTCTGTTGTTCTTCTCCATGTCTCTTTTGATCTACCCTTACTTCTGCTCCCCTGTGGTGTCCATCTTAGTGCTATTTTTGGTAGTGAGTTGTCAGCCATTTGGAGCACATGTCCCAACCATCGCCAGCGGCTTTCCTCAATAATTGTTGTCAGTGGTTTCATCTGCATCTCTGCTAATAAGATGTTATTTCTTATGGTGTTTAAAATGTAAAATGTATATTATGCAAATTATGTTTATAACAAAGAAAATTATGTTTATAATAGAGTAAACTGTATATTATGTAAATTATGTTTATAACTTTTTAAATATTATCCTGCTTATGTGTTTTTGCTGCTGTTTGGCGTTTTTAAAACCAATCTCTCTCTCTCTCTCTCTCTCTCTCTCTCTCTCTCTTATATAATGTTTTTCTATAAATTTGTTTGTTTTGAATGAAAATAAAAATGCACGTTTATTTCATGTTGTTGCATAAATCAGAGTGTAGAGTGTATGGACAAGAGATAAGTTTATTATTTATTTATGTAATCATTTAATTGTGTCTTCGTGATTATTATGCTCATTAACAAATGCTGAATGACTGTGACTGAGTGAAAGCTGTATAATGAAGGGCAGAATGTCAGACGGGCCTGTGTGCCCAATTCTTACTCTGTGTCTGTCTCTCTGTCCTCTCTCTCTCTCTCTCTCTCTCTCTCTCTCTCTCTCTCTCTCTCTGGTACCTGGACTTTTACTGATATTCTCCGTCGGCGATTTCAGTCGTCCAAGTCGATCGTTCTTAGTTTTCTTCTGAGAACTTTTTCTGAGATCATCTTACCCCTGACTTGTTCACTGATTATGTACTGATTTCTCTACGTGGGCCCTTGGAGCTTCTAGAAAGCCATTCTGAATTACGGAACAGACAATTTGAGGCCTCTCGTAAAACTTGCTTGACGTTGTAACCAAAGAGTCTCTGTCAGATAAGTGCTGCTTTTGTGTGTGTGTTTCATTATTTTCGTCTTCCGTTATAAAGACACATGGCCGAAATATTGACTGTTTTACATTTCAACATGGTGTTTTCGTTGTCTCTTTAGCGACCTCTTCTCATCTTTACTGGACCTTAAGCGTCTTATTGTCTCTGATCTGTGCCGTATTAAGGGGCGTGCCCATGACAGAAAGACGCGGAAGTTTGTCTATGTCAGGGGTCGGCAAACTTTCAGTGGTGTTGTCCCAGAGTAATGTTGCACAATCACTCAACGTGCCCACCATATTTTTTTATATGTTTGGTCTGACAGTGTCTTTGTACATTTGACGTACGACACACGACAGTTTCACAACATAAAGTACAAACAGCACGATCCTTTTCCTGTATGAATCCATATTCGTTTGTCCAAGTTTTTTTTTTTTTACTTTTTTTGAGTCACTTTAAGAGCACCGTAGGCGTGTTACTTATTAACAACACAAAATTGTGTGTTTCACTCCACGGACTGACTTAGCTGGCATGTGTAAACAACAGCTAGGAGAACTCTGCTGGTGCTGGCGGTGGTGGGCGATCGGGAGAAGGAAAGGGCGGAAACAGAACTCGGTAAATGTCCGCTACTATCACTCCGCACCCACTCAGTCGCTTTGCTTCTGATTATACAGTCTTACCTCCCCTGCATAACAACTTTCGTTTTGAAGGGATGCAAAAAAAAAAAAAAGGAATAGCTTTACAGAAGCAGATGCTCCTATTTTATTAAAAATTCTAACTTTTAGGAGACCATGATTACTGCTATTTCAGTTCAGTCAGCCTGCCACTGTAAATCGTTCTTGACACGACTGCCGTAGTTTGCCGATCCCTGGTCTATAAGGAGTCCAGCCACGGAACATAAAAATTTAATATAAAAAAAGGGGGGGGGGGGAATAAAGTGGCCAGGAAAAAGAAATTAGATATCCCCCTTACCCCCCATCCACGTATTCCTGACTGCAAATGATCTTATCTTTGGCTGTTCACTGCGTGAGAATCATATACACAATGAAATTACTTGCTAATTTAAAAAATAAAAAAACGTTGACACTCAATCTTTACGATTACATATAAAACGTACATTGATCAATACGAACCTCACATGACAAGCGGTACAGTACAATAGTATACAACATGGCAACCATGGCAACTCTCCTCCCCCTCCACGTAATGAATGTGCAGTGCAACTTAATACATTTTATTTGTCTAACCTCCATGGAATGGGATCACTGACATACTACTACATAACAGTGGTTCCCACATTGTGCACCACCGACCAGGGGGGACTGGAAAGATCTAAGGGGTGAGGAGAAATGCAGAGGGCAGTTGGTCTGTGAGGTGGAAGTGGGAACATCTCGAGAAGTTTTCGAACCACTGATTAGCAGCACAGGTGGAAGTGGGAACATCTCGAGAAGTTTTCGAACCACTGATTAGCAGCACAGGTGGAAGTGGGAACATCTCGAGAAGTTTTAACCACTGATTAGCAGCATAGGTGGAAGTGAGAACATCTCGAGAAGTTTTCGAACCACTGATTAGCAGAATAGGTGGAAGTGGGAACATCTCGAGAAGTTTTCGAACCACTGATTAGTAGCAGCACAGGTGGAAGTGAGAACATCTCGAGAAGTTTTCGAACCACTGATTAGCAGCACAGGTGGAAGTGGGAACATCTCAGAGAAGTTTTCGAACCACTGATTAGCAGCATAGGTGGAATGTATGAAAAGCGAAAGATGAAGACACAGAGAACATTAACTTCTCCTCAACTACTTGCTGTAATCACAGTTCATCATTCTTCTCAACGACTTGCAGTAATCACGGTTCATCATTCTTCTCAACGACTTGCAGTAATCACGGTTCATCATTATCCTCAACGACTTGCAGTAATCATGGTTCATCATTCTCCTCAACAACCTGCAGCAATCACGGTTC
The DNA here is from genome assembly GCA_009760885.1 of Achatina immaculata. Taxonomy (NCBI): domain Eukaryota; kingdom Metazoa; phylum Mollusca; class Gastropoda; order Stylommatophora; family Achatinidae; genus Lissachatina; species Lissachatina immaculata. Next base: position 19,662,146 of record CM019697.1, on the reverse strand, counting down.
ATCATTATCCTCAACTACTTGCAGTAATCACGGTTCATCATTCTCCTCAATGACTTGCAGCAACCACGGTTCATCATTATCCTCAACTACTTGCAGTAATCACGGTTCATCATTATCCTCAATGACTTGCAGCAACCACGGTTCATCATTCTCCTCAACGACGTGCAGTAATCACGGTTCATCATTCTCCTCAACGACGTGCAGTAATCACGGTTCATCATTCTTCTCAACGACTTGCAGTAATCACGGTTCATCATTCTTCTCAACGACTTGCAGTAACCACGGTTCATCATTCTCCTCAACGACGTGCAGTAATCACGGTTCATCATTCTTCTCAACGACTTGCAGTAATCATGGTTCATCATTCTTCTCAACGACTTGCAGTAATCACGGTTCATCATTCTCCTCAATGACTTGCAGTAATCACGGTTCATCATTCTTCTCAACGACTTGCAGTAATCACGGTTCATCATTCTTCTCAACGACTTGCAGTAACCACGGTTCATCATTCTCCTCAACGACGTGCAGTAATCACGGTTCATCATTCTCCTCAACGACGTGCAGTAATCACGGTTCATCATTCTTCTCAACGACTTGCAGTAATCATGGTTCATCATTCTTCTCAACGACTTGCAGTAATCACGGTTCATCATTCTCCTCAATGACTTGCAGCAACCACGGTTCATCATTCTCCTCAACGACTTGCAGTAATCACGGTTCATCATTCTTCTCAACGACGTGCAGTAATCACGGTTCATCATTCTTCTCAACGACGTGCAGTAATCACGGTTCATCATTCTTCTCAACGACGTGCAGTAATCATGGTTCATCATTCTTCTCAACGACTTGCAGTAATCATGGTTCATCATTCTCCTCAACGACTTGCAGTAATCACGGTTCATCATTCTTCTCAACGACTTGCTGTAATCATGATTCATCATTCTCCTCAACGACTTGCAGTAATCACGGTTCATCATTCTCCTCAACGACTTGCAGTAATCATGGTTCATCATCCTCCTCAACGACTTGCTGTAATCATGGTTCATCATTTTCCTCAACGACTTGCAGTAATCACGGTTCATCATTCTCCTCAACGACTTGCAGTAATCATGGTTCATCATTATTCTCAACGACTTGCTGTAATCATGGTTCATCATTCTCCTCAACAACTTGCAGTAATCACGGTTCATCATTATCCTTAATGACTTGTTGTAATCATGGTTCATCATTATCCTCAACGACTTGCAGTAATCATGGTTCATCATTATACTCAACGACTTGCAGTAATCATGGTTCATCATTATCCTCAACGACTTGCAGTAATCATGGTTCATCATTATACTCAACGACTTGCACCAATCACGGTTCATCATTATCCTCAACGACTTGCAGTAATCACGGTTCATCATTATCCTCAACGACTTGCAGTAACCACGGTTCATCATTATCCTCAACGACTTGCAGTAATCACGGTTCATCATTATCCTCAACGACTTGCAGTAACCACGGTTCATCAAAGACAAAAACAAGATCAAAAGAATTCTATGTTAATATCCTCTTTGAGAACCACAGCACATCAAAGAACCAGATTTACAGAAGACAAACATTCTTCTTCTTTCACTCTCGAACTGCAAGCTAGTGTTCTTTTTCAGCCAATGAGGTGAAGAAGTTGAGGCGCAGCACTGTGTCGGATTGGGAGCGGGTCATGGCAGCTAATTTTTTTTCCAGCCCCGAGTAGAACTAAACGCAGTGGGTGTTCTTTCACAGACTCCACCAACCACGGTTGCTATGGCGATCGTTGTCCCGTTAACCAGGCTAGGCCTGTCACTAGGGACAGCAATGTACAGGTGGGACAGGGTCTCTGTCAGCTATGGGTTAGCCAAACCGGATAGCGTCTTCGGGGCGAAGCCAAACACGCAAAGCATGGTAATATTTTAAAACAGAAATCAAAAGCTAGCACCTGATACAATTCCATGTTTTCAAAGTATAAAGAAACAGTGGGCCCCATATAACTAAACCGGTTGTTCTTAAAATCCTGTAGGATCTTATTTCATCACATCTGTTCCCGCCATTAACGGCAGCAGCCCAGATGATTTGTTTCCCTTTCCGTCACATTTTATCACCCTTGAGAGCTAGGTCATGGCGACATTTCTTCTCGCGCCGGAACTCTTTTAGGGAGACGTCTATATTTTTTCTCTTCTTCTCTCTTCTATGACGCGTATCGGCACATTTCTTACGAACAGGGAGGGAACTTAAAACAGAGCGGTGGTCAAGCTGGCCCAGATTGACCTCAGAAACTCGTAAAACGAATATCTGAAAAAAGAAAAAAAAGCTGATAGAGAACAATGATGAGAAAGTGCTGCGCATGCGCTCTAAAGAGGAACTACTACAAGAAAAGAAAAAGTTCGGAAATGAAAACAAAAGGAACAATCTTTCGTAGACGTGTGCTCAAAATCAGACTGAAACACACACATATAATGCTCTTCTGGAAAATGCCCATAAGTCTCACAAAATCTGAACATATCCATCGTCACAAAGCTAGAACATATCCACTGTCACAAAAACTAGAACGCATACTTGATAACAAAACTGGACTACATCCATGCTTATAAAACTATAGCACATCCTGCTCACAAAACTAGAACGCGTGCTTGAAATTAAAGCTATAAACATACATGACGTCAAAACTAGAGCGCATACATAACCACAAAATTAGAACACATACAGGACATCAAAAGAAGATTGTACACATCGCCAAAATTAGAAGGTATACACATCGCCAAAATTAGAGGGTACTGAGATGAAAAATCAATCGGTCTTCAGATATTTCTAAGTTTATCAAAAATATTTACTTATTGAATAGTTTTATTTACCGTCCTTAAGCGTCATCATGCACAAAAAAAGGCAACAAAAATGCTTATTTCTTGCTATTTCCGTTCCTGGTACCTGCTTCTCATTTATTCTTATGCGTGAAACTTTTGAAATAATTATCTCACAGAAAAACCTCAGACCAAACATGAAGACTGTAGTCATTGAGACAACCAGCGCAACAAACTGACGGTATATTTCAACGATTTCAAAATTCAGTTTCCATTCAGGTGTGGTTTCATACGTGAAAATTCGTTTTCTTTAAAAGTATTTACAGCCATGTCTGTAGCAAAGACCTGACAAACTTCACCTCCAATTTCAGAAGTAATGTCCCCCCTAAACTAAGTGTCAAGAACTGATGTTTACATGTGAAATGAAGCTGTATTTGTATCACCTATTAAAATCTAATTCAAAATATAGTCAGCGTCTAATCATATGTTTAGTCCAAAAACCTAGGATTGAGAAGTACAAAAAAAAAGCCTTGCTTACTCAACCGTTAACCTCTGGAATATGCTTTCATCCCATCTGAAATTCCATTTATATCTTTTTTTTTAAAACTTCACACTTTTTAAATATTTACTTGACTTTGATCAATAGCATACACAGAGATTCACTGTGTAGAATTTAAGACTATATGGAATACAATCTAAAATCATCAACATCATTAAAGATCTGTACAACGACTATGTTTGTGCAGTCAAGACAGAAGAATGAATGAGCAAACAATTCTAGACTGAAACAGGTATGAAACAAGAATGTATACTATCTCCCTTAATTTTTAAAAAATTCCCATAGACTTCATAGACTTCAAAATGCAAAAATGTTGCACAGTTAAAACGGGCATTTATTGGGTACATGGGACCCAATTAGAAGACTTTGATTTTGCAGATGGCATAGCTCTTATCAGTGACAATGTGAATTCAATGCAAGAAAAAAAAAACGTCTTCACTGACTAGCAAAATAGGACTTGATATTAACAAAGACAAACAAAAATAATGAAACTTCCCATTAATCATGATGGAAAAAATATGTGTAGAAGGAACAGCTGCTGAAGAAGTAAACCAATTTGCATACCTCGGCAGCTCATTGACCATGATGTGTGAAGAGGGCCGACCTGAGTGTTTAAACACGGCCGGTTTTGAACATTCAAGTTTGTGGTCATGTTCGCATTTTCTCGGGGACTGGGGCGTGTCCTGCTCACTTGACTGTGCTGCAGGTTAAGAGTGGAATATGTTGAGTTAGTCAGTTTGTGTGTTACGTCCGTGGCGGCAGCATGGGGGAATCGTATCCTGGCACGTATCTGATGTATTCGTGCTTCAGCTACCATGTGTGTCATCATGTCGGGTGAATGGAATGTCTTGATCCCAGATTGCTGACCAGCCGGCATAATTTGTGGTGTGTATATTTCTTGTAAGTTTTCGTATGTCACACGTGGAGTGTTTTGTATGTAGTGAACAGAGTTCAGTGTGTTTTAAGTGAGTGGAAGGGTAGGAAAATGTTACACTTTTATGATTATAACTGATGCACATTTCATATGTAATTTGCAATGCATTTATTTGATCTCATTTTTTTTATTATTTGCTTCATGTTAAATGTTATGTGTTGACGCAGTTCATAGCACTGCGTTATTAAATATGTTCTTGTGTGTGTGGGCACGTGAATTTTGTGAGCTGAAGTAAAGCGTGCCCAAAGAATACGGAATGTATAGAAGCTGTAACTGAGAACATTTTAAGACGAAGCCACTGCCACAGGACTGAAATAAGGACTTGTAAGTTGTGACTACAAGTAGTATATGAAGATGGGCGTCACCAAGTGCCGCCTTGTTATATTTTATGTGTAATCTATCAGTTGTGTTATCAGTGAGTCTTCTTCTTCTTCTTCGTTCGCACAATCAGTGAGTATCTCGTACAACTTATATGTTGCTGTGGAGGAGACTGTACTGTTGTCGCATTGTTATATGGTGTAGTCTTGTGAAGTTAATAAATCTATCAATTTTTTCCTTCATACCAAAATATCTGATTTTCGGAGTGGTCATTACTTGTTGGTGGAGAGAGAGAGAGATAGAGAGAGAGGGGGGGAGGGAGGGAGGGAGAGTAAAACTAATGATTAAACTCCTTAACATCTGAGTTGGGGAACCTCGCTGGACGACGACCGGAAGAGGGAGAACCAGGGGTAGAAGATCGTCCGGTGGGTACCGCTACCCGGGGTGTTCCAGGCATCGCTGTATTATTTGGGCACCGATACCCGGTAGAGAAAGGCTAGCTATTTAAGCCTGAGTACCAGAGATGCACTGTAGACGATGGAAGCATTAGAAGATCAAGGAGATGAAAAAGAGTTATATAGCGGATTAAAAGAATGCTTAGGTAGTGACATAAGCTGATATAAAACAAGACGATATAATGATGTAATAAACATCCAGCTACAGAAATAATAAGTAAATTTTACAGATGGCGACACCAGAAATGAAGTTAGAATTCAAAAAAAAAAGCAGCATTGGCCTTTAAAAATCTTGAGAAAATATGGCAATCACAAGTTATAAGTACGGAAACAAAGTTAAGATTATTCAATTCAAATGTAATATCCAGCCTTATTTATGTATGCGAAAGCTGGGAAGCAACTAAAGAAATAGAAAACAAGTTAAACTCTTTTGAAAACAAATGCCTAAGGAAAATATTCGGTATAAAGTGGAACGAATTCAAGTCCAACGAAGAGATAAGGCAGATGAGCAAACAACAACCTGTCTCATGGGTGATCAGAAAAAGGAGATGGACATATATTGGCCACGTGATGAGAAGAAACAATCAGAGAATCCCACAACAATCTATCAAGTGGGACGCAACAGGCCAAAGAAAAATAAGTCCACCGCGTTAAACTCTAAAAGAGACCTCTGTTGAGAGAAGCTAAATTAGTGGGCATAAGATAGCTTGATGAGGCTGAATAACTCGCCGAAAAAAAAGAAAAAAAAACATGGCAAACTACCATACAAGCATTATGTGACGTTTAACGTCACGGGAAAGATGTAAGGTGACTCTGATCGCATATCACTCCCCAAAAATCTATTTTCCTCAGTACTGTATCTTCTTGGCAATAAATGTTCATAGAATAGATCAAATAATTCCTGTGTGCCCGACTTCTTCGACTCTCTGGGAGCTTCCTCTTTCTGAGATGATACAACAACCAAGACAGTGTCACACTCGAAACAATTTCACGATTCTCTTTTGATATACACTTTGACAGGTTCCAGGCAAGACATCTCACGGGGTGCAGATGAGAACAGCTGACTACAGTTGTTTTAGTTAGTCAGTCACTTGCATGTCCCTTGTGGAACTTTGCCTCCCTAACAGCACTCATGTAGGCCTCTCGGTTGTAAGCAAGATGCCCTGCTGCTGATGCGTCCATTCGCAGATTATCAACGATGTCTTGCAGCCATTTTCGCCTTGGTCTTCCTCTCTTTCTTTTTCCCCATTATGTACCCTTCCAAGACTGTCTTCTCTAAATTCTCATGCATTTAGTTAATAAACGCTGGCATTCAAGTCAAAACACAAGATGGTTTAACGATGTAACCAGATGGTGATGGAAGTTCAGTATAACGGCTGATGTAGCAAGACATCAAACTGCTAGTGGCGACACAGAAAAAAAAATCCCACTGGCAGGAAATACATTAGCCACTGTGGTTCGCCAGACTTTCAGAAAACGTCTTCAGACATGATTTGTGTCTGTGTCAGGCAACACATAACGACTTGTCGTAACCAGCACTACATCTCATCATGTCACACGCAGACCCAGACCGACTAAAAAAAAAAAAAAACTCACAGCTTTCCTACGTTCACAAATCATACTCACTCCTCCACTCATATCCCGAGCCATACACACACACACCCACACTATCTGCACGACCATACGGAGTTCAAAAGTCAGGGGAAATCACCCCGTTAGCCCCAGCATATAAACAGACAATCAGGGGTTAACTTTACAAGACTCTTGCAGGACTGCAAACTCAGATAAAACATGTTTTACGTGATTTGCTTATCAGTCTGACTGTAGCTAATGTCCGCGAAATGTGAAATAATCTGATGAATTGTATGTTCATTTCATTCATTTGCATGTCCCTTGTGGAACTTTGCCTCCCAAACTGCACTCATGTAGGCCTCTCGGTTGTGAGCAAGATGGCCTGCCGCTGATGCATCCATCTGCAGATCATCAACGATGTCTTGCAGCCATCTTCGCCTTGATCTTCCTCTCTTTCTTTTTCCCATTATGTACCCTTTCAAGTTGGTCTTTCTAGATTATCATGACGTTTAATGTGTCCAAAATATTTAAGTTTTCTCTATTTAATCCTCTTTACTAGGCAGCCTTCTTCAGTATTAAGTTCTTATAGTATGGATATATCTGTTCTTTTTTCCCTCCATGATATTTGAAGAACTCTTCTGTAGTATTGACATTCAAAGGCATTTATGTGTTTCTCAGCTGTTTTATTAAGTGTCCAGGTCTCATAGGCATATGTTGCGATGGGAAAGATGCACGGCCTTAAAAATCTTATTTTTGTGGTTCTATCTGCTCCTCTCCACAGATTCTTTAGTTGTTTTACTTTCTGAAGAGCGACAGATGGTCTCCTTTTAATTTCCCTCATTGTATCTCCATTTTTAGTTAGTAGTGATCCAAGATATTCAAAACTCTCCACTTCTTCCAGTTTTTCCTTACTGATACATATTTCAGCTGCCTTATTTGTTTTGTCAGTTGTCATCAATTTAGTTTTCTTCGCATTAAGATAGAGGTTTTGCTCTTCGCTGTTCTTACGGACTGACATAATTAGTTTTTCTATTCCTTTTTGTGTTGTGGACAGTAATACTGTGTCATCAGCACATCTAATCTATGGTATTTCATAACCTCCAATTGTTATGGCACCGTAACATTCTTTGTCTACATCTCCTCTAACATTCCTCATTAACAGCTGAATATACGGATATGAGGCGTAATAAGCTTCAAGTCATAATTATCACTGCTTCCATGTTTGCAACGCTACTACCATACTTACTGGTGAGTGACAGAAGAGAGAGATGAAGAGCAGAATGACAGACAAGTCTGCGAGCCCAATTCTCTTCACTTTTTTTTTAAGTAAAATCTTTCCTTCGGTTAGATCCCTTCTCATACAACGTTAGCTCGGTATCGTTGTGTTACTACTAAGACCCAGAAACACACACATGCACAAATACTACACATACGCCGTACTACACGCATATTGAAGATGAATATTGTAGAAATAATTGCTACTCGGCTTGCAGTCCCTAAAGTTTTGCATCTTCGCTTGTGAGAAACAGATTAAAACAGCTTAGAGCCCAATTCGTGAGAATAAAAATTGAGTTTTAAATTCTGGTTCTAGAGTTTTGTATAAATATTCCTCCGCGTGTATGATAGAAGAGTGTTGTATAAATATTCCTTCGCGTGTATGATGGAAGAGTATTGTTATAAATATCCCTCCTCGTGTAAGATGAAAAAGTGTTGTATAAATATTCCTCCGCGTGTATGGCGGAAGTGTTGCATAAATATTCCTTTGCGTGTCTGATTGAAGAGATCTATCTAGCTCGCGGTGCCAGAAACAAGCAAGCGCGAGTATATCCCCCGTTAAGCTCTAGATATATTTGCGTGAGGTTAGTCTCCGTTTCCCGGTCTTATTTTTACACCTAAATCTGTGCCTTTCATTTCTCGTATCTACTTTCCATGGCGTCGACGTTTTGTTGTTTGCTTGTTTGTTTCTATTCTTCTTTTTTCACGAGGGCTTTAGCCGGACTCTTCCCTGCTGACGTCGCTTCGGGTCCCAGACGTTCCCTTGGGGTCTTATACAATACGAAGAGCTTACACAACTAGCGTCACTGACGATGCAAAAAACCAGACATTCAGATGGCCTTAACCTTCTATGCAAGATTGATGCTTGTGACGTTAAAGACTGAATGATTTCCTCGGAACAGAATACAGACTCCCCCGGCGAACAATGGTCGTGACAGAAATGGCAAAAATTGCAACCGTGGGAGGAATTTAAATCCTACAGAAAATTGAGGCTTTTGAAATATGGATGGGCAGAAAAATGGGGCTTATTTCATGGGCTTATTCTGGAGGTTTACTGCATGGGTAAAAATGAAGATAAAAATACCGGAACATGAAGAAAAAAAAAGAAAGGTACAGAATATTCATTCATTCATTCATTTGCATGTCCCTTGTGGAACTTTGCCTCCCTAACAGCACTCCTGTAGGCCTCTCAGTTGTGAGCAAGATGGCCTGCTGCTGTTGCATCCATTTGCAGATCGTCAACGATGTCTTGCAGCCATCTTCGTTTTGGTCTTCCTCTTTTTCTTTTTCCCATTATGTATCCTTCCAATATGGTCTTCTCTAAATTATCATGACGTTTAATGTGTCCAAAATATTTAAGTTTTCTCTATTTAATCCTCTTTACTAGCCAAGAATATGTACAGAATATGAGAAGAGAAAAATAGATAAAAATCATTTTTATCACACGATGATAATATGTGAATGAGAAAGATTTACAGACAAAACACGTCAAGACTGGACACGTTCACGTCGTGTTTCGTCTAAGTATTTTGTCTAATGTCGAGTCTGTGCGCATTATGTCTCTTTTTCACGTCCTGTCTCATACTGGTATATAAATGTAAGAAAAGAGACCGGAGACGCGATGGGAAATAACGGCCAGAGACCCATACATGACACGCTGGCGTCAGAGTTGGCGACCCAAGCCGACCAAGACCCCGTCCCACGTCTCCGTGGGTGTTCCTAGTAACCGGCTCAGCCTGGCTAACAACAGGGATCTTTATAGTTTCCATGGCGACGGAGCCTGATTTTAAAAAAAAAAGCATTGAATTTTTTTTTCTTGATTTTTGTCTTCACGCAGGGCCTGTAGAACTAGATGCCGTAACCCACTCCAAATCCGATACGGTGTTTGTATTTCACCATCTTTGCCGCACAGGCTGCAAAGAACATCCTTTGAAGAAGAAGCAGGAGGTGCAATAGCAGTAACAATAATAAGGATGAGGAGAAGGAAGAAGTGGAGGAGGAAGAATAGGAAGGAGGAGGAGAAGGAGAAAGAGGAAGAAGGAGGTGGAGAAGGAAGAAAATGAGATTGGGAAAGAAAGAGGAAGAGAAGGAAAACAAAGGAGAATGATGTAGAGGTAAAGGAAGAAGAAGAAGGAAAAGGAGTAAAAAGATGAAGAGAAATAAGGAAGAAGATGGTGGAACAGGAAGATGGAGGAGGAAGAGGAAGAAAAAGATGGAGAAAGAGGAAAAAAAGATGGAGGAAGAAGAAGATGATGTATGGGGTGGAAGAGGAATAAGAAGAAGATGGAGAAAGAGAAAGAAGAGGACGAGGAGGAGGGGGAGGAAGAAGATGATGGAGTAGGAGAAAGAGGAAAAAGAAAATGGAAAAGGTGGAGGAAGAGAAAGGAGGAGGTAGATGAATTTTCATAAAGTATCTGTGAAGAGTATCCAAACATTCATTACAACCAGCGTGCATGAAAGAAAAATAATACCACAAACTTGAGCCTGGAGAGAGGTATCACACAAGACTGACGTCTACAATGTGTCTGCGCCAATCTTCGGGCGCTGCTGGGCGTCAAGTGCTGCTCAAATGTTGTCCTGTTCTCAGATAGCAGGATAGCATTCCAAGTGTAAAAATATCAATCGAAAACGGGGAAACAACTCTGGAACGATGAACAGCTAAAACTTAGTGTGACCTCCGTTATCTACCCATTAGTCTATGTGACTGTGTATAGTTACCCATCAGTCTATATGACTGTGTATAGCTACCCATCAGTTTATGTGACAGTGTATAGCTACCCATCAGTCTCTATGACTGTTTATAGCTACCCATTAGTCTCTGTGACTGTTTATAGCTACCCATTAGTCTCTGTGACTGTTTATAGCTACCCATCAGTCTCTGTAACTGTTTATAGCTACCGATCAGTCTATTTGGCTGTTTATAGCTACCTATCAGTCTGTGTGACTGTTATAGCTACCCATGTCTCTGTGACTGATTATAGCAAACCATCAGGCTATGTGACTGTTTATAGCTTCCCATCAGTCTGTATGACTGTCTATAGCTACCCATCAGTCTATGTGACTGTTTATAGCTACCCAACAGGCTCTGTGACTGTGCATAGCTACTCATCAGTCTCTGTGCCTGTTTATAGCTACCCGTTAGGCTCTGTGACTTTATAGCTACCCATCAGTCTATGTGACCGTTTATAGTTACCCATCAGTTTCTGTGACTGTTTATAGCTATGTTTTGTTTTATTAGTCACTGACATGAAAATACAAAGGCAAGCTCAAAAGTAATGGCAAAGCATAGAACATGACCATTGAAAAATATGTGACGAGACTTTTTGACTCGCCCTCACTAGCTCTCATGATGTAACAAACTCAGCCCCTAGAAGCCATGTTTGAAACAAAAGGCAGATGTGATGGCTAGGGAGACAGAAGAACTAACGTTACGGGTACAAAAATCCCAAGCCTATATGCACATACAAAAAATACTCAAGTAAAAACATCCCCCATGTTCTTACTATGATATTGTCTTTAAAGCACCTTATAATGAAAATAAGAGTCACCAAATCACGGATCAAAAACAAGGGCTGTTTTTTCTATGACAGGACAAGAGACTGTAAGACGGGTTTTTAACCCGAGGTATGTGAACCAAATGAGGTGAATATGGGACTCCACCTCTGAACAATTTCGTTTGTCTTAAATTGTCGTTAGATGAGGTTTTAATTTAACTACTCTCTCCCTTGACATCAATAAGTACAATAAAACCAAGCCATTGGCATTTTTGTAAAAGCATGCTACTGCCTAATAGGGAAGAAAGGCAAGGAGGATAAAAGAGGAGAAGGAGGAGAACGAAGAAAGGAAGATAGATGAAGAGAAGGAAGAGGAAGAAGAGCAAGGAGGATAAAAGAAGAGAAGAAAGAGGAAGAGAAGGAATAGGAAGAAGAAGAACAAGGAGGATGAGAAAGAGGCAGAAGAAGGATGAGGAGGAGAGTAAGAGGAAGAAGAAGGAAGAAGAAGGAAGAGGAAGAAGAACAAGGATGATGGGAAAGAGGCAGAAGAAGGATAAGGAGGAGGGTAAGAGGAAGAAGAATGGAGAGGAGAAGAGAAGGAAGAGAAAGAAAAAAGGATGAGGAGAAGAAGAGGAAGAAGAGAAGGATGAGGAAGGATGGATGAGGCGGAGGAAGAAAAGGAAGAGGAAGAAGAAGAATAGTGGAGAAGGAATAAGAAAGAGAAGGAAGAACATGAGGAAGAAGTTGAAGAACAAGAACAAGAACGAGACAGGTGCATAGATGCACGTACTCCCTAGCACGTACTGGAACTCACGATCTGAAGTCTGAGACGCCAGATTAACATCAGATTTGACATGATGATGACGACGATGATTTCGAAAATCTAGAGAAAAGGGTATGGAGACATTCTGGTCAATTAACCTGGAGTCTACTTGCTAACAGGTGAAGACCCAGCCTTGTATGAGAAAACTAACCACAGCGTATTAAGAAAAGGTGGGGGGGGGGGGGAATCCACAGAGCGGGCAGGGACATTGTCAACAGAAAAGTTTGCCCATCAAATTAAGACCGGTCTCGGGACGATAAATTGTTTTCATATCCGGAACTGTCAATGGCAGAGATGAGAGATCGCGATCAGCAAACTGTATGTGTTTACACATTAGTGTGATGGCGGCTGGCAAACTCGCCAGATTCTCGCCAGAGTACCGACAAGTGTCAGAAAATGTACATAAATCCGCTTGCTTCTTCTTGTTGTCTTGTAAGAGAAGACAGAAGATGAAAAGCTGGCTTCGGTTATGAAGTGGGACGTGGGGGAGAGGGGGAAGAGAGAAGGGAGAGAGAGAGAGAGAGAGATGATGATGATAATTTTATGTTTGTTTTTCGAAGCGCCCTTTTTTTAAGGTAAGGTAAAGATAGTCCCATAGCAAATGCCGTAGGGGATGAAGCGTTAGAGACCTCATTATTGCTGGGCCATCAGGGCATGGGGTAGGGTGGCCAGTTCCTTTCCTCTCTGCCTTTGTTTTTTTTTTCTTTTTTATTCTTCTGGTTCCGTTTCTGTAGCAGTCTGATAGTTTTGTTTTTTTTTACCAGATAGGGTTGCTGGCCCTATGCCGAACCCTCCTTAGTCGCCTTTTACGATCATGCGTGGTAGGGTACAGTGGTCCTATTCTTTGCAGATCCCGGGTACCACACTACCAAAAATAGCACTAAGATGGACACCACAGGGGAACAGAAGTAAGGGTAGACCAAAAGAGACATGGAGAAGAACAACAGAAAGGATGTTGAGCAATAGAGGGCTCACCTGGGCAAGAGCAGAAAAAAAGGAGAAGGACAGGCATTTGTGGAAAACCCTTGCGGAAGCCCCATGTGCCCTGGGCACTTAAGGTTCAGAGAGAGAGAGAGAGAGAGATTCTTTTTGGGTTTTTTCTTCTCTCTTTTTTTCTGTCGTCGCCTGCCTCTTGTCGCCTTCTCCTTGTTTTTCTTCTTCTTTTTCGTCGTCTGCTTCTTGTCGTCTTCTCCGTGTTTTTCTTCTTTTTTGTCGTCGTCTGCCTCTTATCTTCTCCTTTTTTTCTTCTTTTTTTGTCACTATCTTCCTCTTGTCGTCTTCTCCTTGTGTTTCTTCTTTTTTTGTCGTCGTCTGCCTCTTGTCGCCTTTTCCTTTTTTTCTTCTTCTTCTTTTTCATCGTCTGCTTCTTGTCGTCTTCTCCGTGTTTTTCTTCTTCTTTCTTTTGTTGTTGCCTTCTCCTCGTTTTGATGGGCCTGCGTGCCAAATTCTTTACCCTTTAAAAGTAAAGATTATTCATTCACTCATTCATTCATTCTTCTCTATTTTTTTTCGTCGTCTGCCTCTTGTCTTCTCCTTTTTTTCCTTCTTTTTTCTGTCGTTGTCTCCCTCTTGTCGTCGTCTTCTTTTTTTTTTCATCGTCTGCCTTTTGTCGTCTTCTCCTTGTTTTTTTTTTCTTCTCTCTTTTTTCTCGTCGTCTGCTTCTAGCTGTCTTCTCCTTTTTTTTCTTCTTTTTTTCGTCGTCGTATGCCAATTGTCATCTTTTCCTTGTTTTTCTTCCTATTCTCGTTTTCCTTTACACTTTCTGAACTGAGAGTGGATATTCTGAGTAAATGAGTCCTAGCCCGGCCTTCTTATCATGACATCAGCCACCACGCCCTTCATCCTTGCTCCGCCTCCCACTTTGTATTCAATTAAAAACCTTGGAAATGTTCTCATTTTTCAGAACTTGTGGGCTCCGGGTGAAGGAAAAAAACAAAGGCACAAAAAAATAAATTTAAAATATCCACTTGCTAAGCGGACTCAGACACCACCTTCTCGTGGGTTCTCGAGAACCCGTGGACCCACAAGCCCCAACACTGGGCCTGATGTTCTCCACTGCCAACTTCTGTGGCCTGTAAAAACATCCATAAACAAGGATTCGTCTGTAATATGAAACGCTGTGTTTGTACTTTTTCTCGCAAATCTTGACAAACGCTGGCTCAGAAACTGATAGCTATCAATCGACATACCACCTTACATGTGATGTACACTTAACCTCCTTTTCTGCGCCTTCCATTTAGATGAACTCGAGAAATACAGTAATGGTTGGATCTGAACATCACAATGAAACAGAATATGTCTGTAAGGGTGCGCTACCCTGCAAGAGTCATATAAAGTTGAAGCCCCTGGTTGTTTGTTTATATACTTCGGCTTATGGTGTGGTTTCCCCTGACTTTTGAGCTCAGATTCGCCATGCAAATGATGTGTTGTACTGAAATACATGAGATCTGTTAGAGGGATCTGAACATGATTTTTGTGGGGGTATGGTCTTTCTTTTAGTTTAGTCTGAGTCAGAGGGTCCTCGTCTAATGCTGTGTGAGAGACGTTGTGTTTTGTGTTTGCCTCTAAACGCGGTCTCTCATCTCTGCCACTGACGTTTAAGTGAGAAAGAGAGCCAGACAGGTCTCTAATGTTTTCTTCGTCTTCTGGTGGTTCAAGTTGGTTATGGTTGTTTATGCCACTGAAGTTTGTTACCTATGTCTTGCTGTCAGTATTCTGACTAGATATATTATCATCCATCATATGAATCAGTGACCCATAGCTGATATGCCAGCGTCAAAGTTAACGAACCATAGCTTACCAAGACCCTGCCCCCACCTCTCCGTGGTACACCCAGTAACAGGCCTAGCCTGTCTAACTGGGCAGGGATCGCCATAGTCCCCATGGTGGTGGAGTCTGCTAAAGAAGCATTGCATACCCCCTGCTTTTTAGCTGTACTCCGGGACTGAAAAAGTAGCCACCATAACCCGCTCCCACGCCGATACGATGCTGTGCCTCAACATCTCTACAGCATAGGCTGCAAAGAGCAACAGCTCGCAGTTACAGGGAGTTCGTACAAGTACTACTACTACTACTACTACTACTACTACTACTACTACTACTACTACTACTACAAGCAATGGCCAATTTCTCTGTGTGTTTATAAAAAAAGAAAACTAAGACTGCCGATCATCATCATCATTACTAGGAACAAGAATAAAGTATTACTTTAAGACTAAGAGCATTCTGAACACTAACCTAAAACAGGTAGAGGGATGGAAAGGGTACAGAATGGGCTGTATTTATAACGAAAACATTCTCTTTCGTGAAGGTCATATTGTTACATCTTCTGCACCAACTCCCCACTGTGAGTGCTATTTCTCCGTAATTTCTCTTTCTTATTTGCTTTCTTTCCTCGACTCCGCGGTGGTGTAGCGATTAGTGCACTCGCTTGCCGGTCAGAAGCTTCCTGGTTGGACCTGGCATTCAGGCTGGCACCGGGGTCAACCCAGCCTAAAAATAAAATGAGTACCTGGGCAGCGAGGACAAGTGCTGGCATCCCTACCTCACAAGCTGTCGTGGCCCAGAAACGTGCAGGCATTAACACTTCACACCCCTATGACATGCAGATGCCAAGAGACATATAGGCTTTCTTTCCTTTGTTCTTTTTTTTCGTTCTTTCTTTTATTTTCTAAATCCCACAAACTAAACACCGAACTCCACAAAGTTAGAAGAAAGAAAAAGGACACATTCACTGCTCTAACGTGCCGAACAAAACTGCCTTCACTACAAGGTAAAAGTACCAGCAAACTTGGAGCTGGAAAACGAACTGGTTAACCCACAACTGGGGGAAAGCTGTCTTTTTTGAGTCTTGTCCTGGTGTAATGTGGCATGAATGTCGAAGGAAGTGATTCTCCCCTCCTTCCAAGATTAATGTTTTTTCTAATCGTCTAGAAAAGCATAAACTCGGGACCCAGACAAAATGAGAATCGCTGGGAATTCCAGATACTCCAAACTCGATAGACTGCTACTGGCTACAGTTTAATGAAACTTGGAAAGTTTTGTCCGTTAACTTTATACGTGTATGTAATTGTTGTTGTTGTTGTTGTTGTTGTTGTTGTTGTTGTTGTTGTTGTGGCTGGGAGATCTACTGTAGCGAGAAGACACTCTGTTAATATGAGAACAGAACAGTCACATGCGGGTACAGATGTTCATGGAAAAGCTGCCTGTTCCACTCTACCGTGACACAGCAGGGACAAGACATTACTGGCCGAATATCCTTTCACCAAAAAATGGCATAACATCCATTGATGAGATTGAAAAACTCGCCGAAGACAGGGAATCTTGCCGAACTACCATGCGGGCTCTATGTGACGTTTAGCGGCACGGGAAGGGTGTAAGATTTAAGGTAATAGGACTGGCAAAACAAAAACCACAAAAATGAACAAATCAAATTTAGCACCTAAGACTACGTATCGCTAAATGCTACATATACTCAATACTCCTTTGCGCTGTAGAAGCCTAGACCTTGAATAAGAAAACAGACAAGAAAATTGAGGGCCTGAAATTTGATTATATAGAAGACAGGGCGTAACCCGCGTACAGACAACAAAACAAAGAAGTGCTAAACCAGCTATAAGTGAAAAGAGAAATAATGAAAATCATAAAAACAAACAACAAAGATATTTTGGGCATGTCAAGAGGCATCATACTATACTGAAGGCCCTTCTCGAGGGCAAGATCGAAGGGAAGAGAACAAGAACGACATACGCAGATGGGTGGACCAGAACAAGAGATGGACAAGGAACAAGCTTGGCCGAGTGCTCTACGAAGGCAAGAAACAGCAGAGTTGAGATTCATTGCAGTCGAGCTTCCGTAGGGAGACGGCACGAGATGATGATGATGATCATGAGTCTCTCACCTGTCGGGACACTAGATAATGCTGCAGTCAACGTCACGGCAGGTCGTCTTACTTCCTCACTTCCTGGAGAAGTCAAGTACCCATTTCAAGACTTGACTGCAAGGTCTCGGGCACAAGTCAAAACCCCATAAAAGTTAGACTGTCTGACAGTGGCAACCAATAACTGGTACGAGTCAGCAATAAGGAAAGCTGAACTGCAAAATAACGCAAGTAGAACAAGCAACACAACGACGCAACTAGAACCAGCAACAAAATGACGCAACTAGAACAAGCAGCTAATATCTACCTACTTCACCCCCGTCTTATAAGACGGAAGAAAAACATCACTGATTTTATTATTTCTACTACTACTACTACTATTATTACTACTGCTACTATTGGTACTACTATTACTATTACTCTTATTACTAGTAATATTATTACAACTACTATAACTATTACCACTTCTTTTACTAGTACTACTACTACTAACATTACTACTACTACTTCTACTACACTACAACTACTACTATTGCTGCTGCTGCTACTACTAGTAATATTATTACAACTACTATAACTATTACTACTTCTATTACCAGCACTACTACTATTACTACTAACATTACTACTACTACTATTATTACTACTACTACTATTACTACTACTACAACTAGTACTACTACTATTACTACTACTACTACTACTATTATTATTACTACTACTGCTACTATTACTACTATTATTATTACTACTACATTATTACTACTACTACTACTACTATTACTACTACTATTATTATTACTACTACTACTAATATTACTACTACTACTATTATTACTACTACTACTACTACTATTATTACTACTACTATTACTACTACTACTACTATTATTATTACTACTACTACTATTACTACTACTACTATTATTACTACTACTACTACTATTACTACTACTATTATTATTATTACTACTACTACTACTATTACTACTACTACTACTATTATTATTACTACTACTACTATATTACTACTACTACTACTACTATTGTTATTACTACTACTACTACTATTACTACTACTATTACTACTACTACTACTATTATTGAATGAGTTTATAAATACAGACCAATCACTCCCCCCCCCCCTCACCCCCAGCACTCGACGTAGTATCTGAGACATAGTAAGTAACTCTGACCCATTTTCCGGGGGGGGGGGCCTTATCTTCGGAAAATAGCTTGACCTTCGGAAAAACGCCCCCTCCACTCGCACGTGTATGTGCTGTATATGTTATATGTGTTGTATATGTTATACATGTTGTATATGTTATATGTGTTGTATATGTTATACGTGTTGTATATGTTATATGTGTTGTATATGTTATACGTGTTGTATATGTTATACGTGTTGTATATGTTATACGTGTTGTATATGTTATACGTGTTGTATATGTTATATGTGTTGTATATGTTATACGTGTTGTATATGTTATATGTGTTGTATATGTTTTATGTGTTGTATATGTTTTATGTGTTGTATATGTTATATGTGTTGTATATGTTGTATGTGTTATATGAGTTGCTTGTGTTGTACATGCTGTATGTATAAATAAATAAACTGGTGTCACAGAATGTTGTGTTGGTAAGTTCCTGCTTGCAAACTTCTTCCCATAGAATCGCCTGAAAATGAATGTGGCGAAAGTCACTTCACACGTGAATAGTCTTACCACCGCTCTAAACAAATACAAAATGATGTTTTTTTGTTTTTTTTCCTCTTGGCAGGTTTTGGTTGAAAATATTTTTAATAGCTTAAAAAAATGATGTATGAAATAAAACTACAACATTATTGGTGTATGAAATAAAACTATAACAATAATCATGTATGAAATAAAACTATAACAATAATAATGTATGAAATAAAATATAACATTAACAGTGTATGAAATAAAACTAGAACATTACTGGTGTATGAAATAAAAATAGAACATCATTGGTGTATGAAATAAAACTAGAACATTAATGGTGTACGAAATAAAACAAGAACATTAAAGGTGTATATGAAATACCGTTAGAACATTAATATTCATTTTAACACCTGGAGTGAGGCAATGCTGTAGATTATCCCCCATTACTATACACTGAAATCATCAGCAAAGAAGCCAACTTGCACAGTAAAAATGTCACCACAGAACTGCCCAACAGTCCAACTCCAGAAATAATGTATTTAAACTCACTATGCCTAAATGAAAACGTACACAACAGATGGACCACAACTTCCTTTTTCCTGATGACCAAGCACCTATATCTACATCAGAGAAAGACATTCAGCAGAACATGGATAACTTAGCAAGGGCATGTAAAATCCACAACATAGAGATCAATCGTGAAATCATAACCACAGCCAGAGAAGAAATCCCAACAAAGATCTTCCTCGACTATCAGCCTTTGAAACAAGCTATGCACTTCAAATACCTAGGAAGCACAGTATCATCCTCTGGGGAAATCACTGCCGAAATTTAGAACTGATGCAATAAAGTAAATCAGGACACTGGACAAATGACATCTTTACTAAAAAACAAATACATCATAAAAGAAACAAGAAAGTGCCCCCATACAACCCGATCTACTTCCGAACTCTGTCCAATAAATGTCAAACATAGACACTAGCAAAAGATCACAACAAAAATGCAATGTTTAAGGAGAATACTGAATGTGACAAGATGAGTTCAAATAAGAAATGACACCATCGGGGCAAGGGCTGGAGCAACACCAGCATTACGCTTCATCCAGTAGCAACTCAAATGGTTTGGCCATGTTACACGACAGTCCAGAAGACGGTATACCACAAACAAACATTCACACTCTGAATTGTAGGAAACAAAGGAAGAGGGCCCCCCTACCCCCTCCAGCATGAGATGGAGGGAGGAAATTACAGAAACCTTAATTATGCCGTTATATGGAGCAAGGCGCCAAACCCTATCAAGACAGCTATTTGTCCGCTCACACTAAAAACTATACGAGTAAGGAAACAAGACAAGTTAGAATATCAATGGCGTATGCGAGATGACGTTATAACAATAAATACTGTATATGACAAAAACGTATAACATTAATGGCGTACATAAAATCCTGGAAGAGCAACATTGTGGACGAAAGCTAGAATCATGGAAGAACAACATGGTGGACGAAAGCTGGAATCCTTGAAGAACATTAATGGTGTACGAAATAAAACAAGAACATTAAAGGTGTATATGAAATACCGTTAGAACATTAATATTCATTTTAACACCTGGAGTGAGGCAATGCTGTAGATTATCCCCCATTACTATACACTGAAATCATCAGCAAAGAAGCCAACTTGCACAGTAAAAATGTCACCACAGAACTGCCCAACAGTCCAACTCCAGAAATAATGTATTTAAACTCACTATGCCTAAATGAAAACGTACACAACAGATGGACCACAACTTCCTTTTTCCTGATGACCAAGCACCTATATCTACATCAGAGAAAGACATTCAGCAGAACATGGATAACTTAGCAAGGGCATGTAAAATCCACAACATAGAGATCAATCGTGAAATCATAACCACAGCCAGAGAAGAAATCCCAACAAAGATCTTCCTCGACTATCAGCCTTTGAAACAAGCTATGCACTTCAAATACCTAGGAAGCACAGTATCATCCTCTGGGGAAATCACCGCCGAAATTTAGAACTGATGCAATAAAGTAAATCAGGACACTGGACAAATGACATCTTTACTAAAAAACAAATACATCATAAAAGAAACAAGAAAGTGCCCCCATACAACCCGATCTACTTCCGAACTCTATCCAATAAATGTCAAACATAGACACTAGCAAAAGATCACAACAAAAATGCGATGTTTAAGGAGAATACTGAATGTGACAAGATGAGTTCAAATAAGAAATGACACTATCGGGGCAAGGGTTGAGCAATACCAGCATTACGCTTCATCCAGTAGCAAGTCAAATGGTTTGGCCATGTTACACGACAGTCCAGAAGACGGTATACCACAAACAAACATTCACACTCTGAATTGTAGGAAACAAAGGAAGAGCCCCCCCCCCCACCCCCTCCAGCATGAGATGGAGGGAGGAAATTACAGAAACCTTAATTATGCCGTTATATGAAGCAACCCGCCAAACCCTATCAAGACAGCTATTTGTCCGCTCACACTAAAAACTATACGAGTAAGGAAACAAGACAAGTTAGAATATCAATGGCGTATGCGAGATGACGTTATAACAATAAATACTGTATATGACAAAAACGTATAACATTAATGGCGTACATAAAATCCTGGAAGAGCAACATTGTGGATGAAAGCTAGAATCATGGAAGAACAACATGGTGGACGAAAGCTGGAATCCTTGAAGAACAACAATGTGGACGAAAGCTAGAATCCTGGAAGAACAAAAAGGGTGGACGAAAGCTGGAATCGTTGAAGAATAACATTGTGGACGAAAGCTAGAATCCTTGAAGAACAACATGGTGGACGAAAGCTGGAATCCTTGAAGAACAAAATTGTGGACGAAAGCTAGAATCCTTGAAGAACGACAATGTGGACGAAAGTTAGAATCCTTGAAGAACGACAATGTGGACGAAAGCAGTAATCCTGGAAGAAAATGTGGACGAAAGCAGTAATCCTGGAAGAACGACAATGTGGACGAAAGCTATAATCCTGGAAGAACGACAATGTGGACGAAAGCTATAATCCTGGAAGAACGACAATGTGGACGAAAGCTATAATCCTGGAAGAACGACAATGTGGACGAAAGCTATAATCCTGGAAGAACAACAATGTGGACGAAAGCTATAATCCTGGAAGAAAATGTGGACGAAAGCAGTAATCCTGGAAGAACGACAATGTGGACGAACGCAGTAATCCTGGAAGAACGACAATGTGGACGAAAGCAGTAATCCTGGAAGAACGACAATGTGGATGAAAGCTATAATCCTGGAAGAAAATGTGGACGAAAGCAGTAATCCTGGAAGAACGACAATGTGGACGAAAGCAGTAATCCTGGAAGAACGACAATGTGACGAAAGCTATAATCCTGGAAGAAAATGTGGACGAAAGCTATAATCCTGGAAGAAAATGTGGACGAAAGCAGTAATCCTGGAAGAACGACAATGTGGACGAAAGCAGTAATCCTGGAAGAACGACAATGTGACGAAAGCTATAATCCTGGAAGAAAATGTGGACGAAAGCAGTAATCCTGGAAGAACAACAATGTGGACGAAAGCAGTAATCCTGGAAGAACAACAATGTGGACGAAAGCAGTAATCCTGGAAGAACGACAATGTGGACGAAAGCTATAATCCTGGAAGAACAACAATGTGGACGAAAGCATAATCCTGGAAGAACGACAATGTGGACGAAAGCTATAATCCTGGAAGAACGACAATTTGGACGAAAGCTATAATCCTGGAAGAACAACAATGTGGACGAAAGCTATAATCCAGGAAGAACGACAATGTGGACGAAAGCAGTAATCCTGGAAGAACGACAATGTGGACGAAAGCTATAATCCTGGAAGAACGACAATGTGGACGAAAGCTATAATCCTGGAAGAACGACAATGTGGATGAAAGCTATAATCCTGGAAGAAAATGTGGACGAAAGCAGTAATCCGTGAAGAACGACAATGTGGACGAAAGCAGTAATCCGTGAAGAACGACAATGTGGACGAAAGCTATAATCCTGGAAGAAAATGTGGACGAAAGCTATAATCCTGGAAGAAAATGTGGACGAAAGCAGTAATCCTGGAAGAACGACAATGTGGACGAAAGCTATAATCCTGGAAGAAAATGTGGACGAAAGCTATAATCCTGGAAGAACAACAATGTGGACGAAAGCAGTAATCCTGGAATTACAACAATGTGGACGAAAGCAGTAATCCTGGAAGAACGACAATGTGGACGAAAGCTGGAATCGTTGAAGAATAACATTGTGGACGAAAGCTAGAATCCTTGAAGAACAACATGGTGGACGAAAGCTGGAATCCTTGAAGAACAAAATTGTGGACGAAAGCTAGAATCCTTGAAGAACGACAATGTGGACGAAAGTTAGAATCCTTGAAGAACGACAATGTGGACGAAAGCAGTAATCCTGGAAGAAAATGTGGACGAAAGCAGTAATCCTGGAAGAACGACAATGTGGACGAAAGCTATAATCCTGGAAGAACGACAATGTGGACGAAAGCTATAATCCTGGAAGAACGACAATGTGGACGAAAGCTATAATCCTGGAAGAACGACAATGTGGACGAAAGCTATAATCCTGGAAGAACAACAATGTGGACGAAAGCTATAATCCTGGAAGAAAATGTGGACGAAAGCAGTAATCCTGGAAGAACGACAATGTGGACGAACGCAGTAATCCTGGAAGAACGACAATGTGGACGAAAGCAGTAATCCTGGAAGAACGACAATGTGGATGAAAGCTATAATCCTGGAAGAAAATGTGGACGAAAGCAGTAATCCTGGAAGAACGACAATGTGGACGAAAGCAGTAATCCTGGAAGAACGACAATGTGGACGAAAGCTATAATCCTGGAAGAAAATGTGGACGAAAGCTATAATCCTGGAAGAAAATGTGACGAAAGCAGTAATCCTGGAAGAACGACAATGTGGACGAAAGCAGTAATCCTGGAAGAACGACAATGTGGACGAAAGCTATAATCCTGGAAGAAAATGTGGACGAAAGCAGTAATCCTGGAAGAACAACAATGTGGACGAAAGCAGTAATCCTGGAAGAACAACAATGTGGACGAAAGCAGTAATCCTGGAAGAACGACAATGTGGACGAAAGCTATAATCCTGGAAGAACAACAATGTGGACGAAAGCTATAATCCTGGAAGAACGACAATGTGGACGAAAGCTATAATCCTGGAAGAACGACAATTTGGACGAAAGCTATAATCCTGGAAGAACAACAATGTGGACGAAAGCTATAATCCAGGAAGAACGACAATGTGGACGAAAGCAGTAATCCTGGAAGAACGACAATGTGGACGAAAGCTATAATCCTGGAAGAACGACAATGTGGACGAAAGCTATAATCCTGGAAGAACGACAATGTGGATGAAAGCTATAATCCTGGAAGAAAATGTGGACGAAAGCAGTAATCCTGGAAGAACGACAATGTGGACGAAAGCAGTAATCCGTGAAGAACGACAATGTGGACGAAAGCTATAATCCTGGAAGAAAATGTGGACGAAAGCTATAATCCTGGAAGAAAATGTGGACGAAAGCAGTAATCCTGGAAGAACGACAATGTGGACGAAAGCTATAATCCTGGAAGAAAATGTGGACGAAAGCTATAATCCTGGAAGAACAACAATGTGGACGAAAGCAGTAATCCTGGAATTACAACAATGTGGACGAAAGCAGTAATCCTGGAAGAACGACAATGTGGACGAAAGCTATAATCCTGGAAGAACGACAATGTGGAAGAAAGCTATAATCCTGGAAGAACAACAATGTGGACGAAAGCAGTAATCCTGGAAGAACGACAATGTGGACGAAAGCAGTAATCCTGGAAGAACGACAATGTGGACGAAAGCTATAATCCTGGAAGAACGACAATGTGGACGAAAGCTATAATCCTGGAAGAACGACAATGTGGACGAAAGCAGTAATCCTGGAAGAACGACAATGTGGACGAAAGCTAGAATCCGTGAAGAACGACAATGTGGACGAAAGCTAGAATCCTGGAAGAACAACAATGTCTAAACACTTAAAAAATTTCACTTTCCAGGTTTAGATTTTCAGAATATAAATAAATATTCCTCCACACGATGCCTAACAACGACCGTATCTGATCATGTATCTGGTGAGTAACGAATAGACCCCGAGGTTCAGTTTAAGACAACTTTGTTCTATCTAAGGTAACAGTATAAGATTTTCGGGATAATTTCGCTTTTTTTCAGAATTAAATTACGAATTATGTCTGCTGAGATGATCTCCCCTGATTAGAGAAACTTAGAGAAGTTTCTAGTTATCACGAGAAGATGACTTCTTGCACGAGCCTCGAGTACGAACTCGGGGTCACGGGAAACTATAAGAAGTTACTTTTGTTCTGACTCTGTGAGTAGCGAGCTGTAGAGTCTGTGTTAGAAAATGACATGAGTCAGAACCGAAGAGAGACAAGACAATGTGTCTACTACTTTCTAGGTCTTGTGGCTGGATAAACGGCTTAACTTCAGATACTGGACGCTGGCATCATTATCCATCACCATCATGCTCACCGTTAAATACTGTTTGAATCATCCAATGAAGTGTAGAGACTCCTGTGTGTGGTACATCTGTGGGCTGGTTCATGCCAGAGTATGTCCTTCAGCTGTGACAGGTTTGTGTGTTGGTAACCCAGTTAGCAAAACCTCATCAGACGGAGCCATACTTTTGTTGCCAAACTGCAACATCTGAAGTCGTCGTGCTATCGTATCTTGGTACTATACTACATACTTATAAAGGAACAGTCTTCTTCAGATCTTCCAAAGAAAAACTGTAAAGACTGTTTAGCTACCTCGGCTACGATATAAGCAAAACACAGGATCCAGATCTGGTGTCCTCAGTGTGAGAAGATTCATGTGAAACTTTGCGAGATACAGATAAAATAGAAACTAGATGGAAAAACTAGATTAAATGTGGGTTGTTTTTTTTCTACGCTTGCGCGCATGCGTGTGTTTTGATTACGTATGTCTTCATATGTGTTTTTGTTATATATGCGCGAACATGTTTTATTCTGTACGCGCGCGCATGTGAAAATGTTTTCGAGAAAGAGAAGCAACAAAACTGTCGACGTTTTTTTTAAAAATAATTTTCTCAAATGGAATTATAATCCAAAGCGGTTTGGCCATTCAGTTCTTTGTCTGGGCGTAGGAAAGGCTTCTAACAGACAAACATTTCTCTCAAACACAACAGAATGTATTCGCCGCTCAACATTCTCTCTCTCTCTTTCTCTCTCTCTCTCTCTGAAAATGTATTGTTGTTCATGTATATGTCTCTGTGTGTGTGCGTGTGTGAGAGCTATTTTCTTAGGTTAATTACTTCTTCTCTTTTGCTTTGAATGTAATGGTTTAATCTTACACTCTTCTGATGTGTTTTTTTTCCTAATGTAATGTGTATCTCAGTCAGTCATTTGCATGTCCCTTGTGGAACTCTGCCTCCCTGGCAGCTCTCCTGTAGGACTCTCGGTTGTAAGCAAGATGCCCTGCTGCTGATACGTACATTCGCAGATCATCAACGATGTCTTGCATCCATCTTCGCTTTGGTCTTCCTCTCTTTCTTTTCCCATTATGCACCCTTCCAAGACCGTCTTCTCTAAATTATCATGACGTTTAACATGTCCAAAATATTTAAGTTTTCTCTCTTTAATCTTCCTTACTAGCCAATCTTCTTCATTATTAAGTTCACGTAGTATGGATATATTTGTTCTTTTCTGTGTCTATGATATTTGAATAACTCTTCTGTAGAACTCTTCATTTACACTCAAAGTCATTTATGTGTTTCTCGGCTGTTTTGTTAAGTGTTCGGGTCTCACAGGCTTATGCTGCGATGAGGAAGATGCATGCAATAAAAAATGTTATTTTTGTAGTTCTGTCTGTTTTTCAATTGCTTTTTGTGTTGTGGACAGTAACACTGTGTCATCAGCATATCGAATCTCTGGTATTTCATAACCGCCACTTTTTATGGCATCGTAATATTCTTTGTCTACATCTTCTTTAACATTCCTCATTATTTTATTTTTTAAAACGTATCTAAGGACGTAAATCGGACACGCGAATAGGCCAGCTGACCAATAAGATGACAAAAGGGCCGGGCTTTGAGGACCGACTTATTCTGGAGCCCAGTTAGGGCGCAAAAAAAAAAAAAAAAGCTAGCTGACCAATAGGAAAGAGGAGAGGCTTAAATGAAGGATCAGAAGAATGAATGACGGATTTGATAGACGTACAGTGGGGGGAGGGGGATGTTCGCTGAGGATGAACTCCACTAGACCAGAAGCAGACGGACTCCACTAGACCAGATGCAGACAGAGCTCAGCCAGGACTCTACGTAGAGCTCAACCAGGACTCTACGTAAAGCTAAAGAGAGACTAGAGAGAAATTCGCTAGACAGACTTCGAAGTGAAGAGGCGTAGAAAGTTTGTGAGTTAGAACCAGTCAGAACTATACAAGAGCTGGAACCAGAATGACAGACTACAACTGAGGACAGAAATAGATATTGACTTTACATTAGTAAGAAACTAAAGAGCAAACTGACGTTCTTTACAGCTGTGATCTAGATGCGTATCAAAGTAATGAATTAATCTTTTACTTCATCTTATGAAAGTGCATTCGATAACCAGCTGGGCTACATGTGAATAAACTTTTTATCTTTCGAAAGCTGATCATCATAGACTTATCTTCAAGCTGTGCACCTTCGATGAAGTCCTAGTTCAAGAATGCCTCGTGGACCGATACTGTTAATTGTCGCCAAGTGTTTCGAATGCAATTTATACGGTCTGTCATTTGTCCTCTCTACTCCCGATGGAGCATATATCATCAACAAAGGTTCTCCAGCCATTCTTGTCTTGATCGAGTCGGGATACCTCAAACCATATCTTTCCCGCATCCTTTAGTTCTTCCTGTATTGGGCGCCTCCGTGTCCCCAATGTCCTGTCCCTCTTTCTTTTCCCTTGAGGTGTCCAAGGCGGTATATGGGTCTCTTGTTCTTTCCATTCGTTGCATGTATCTATACTACAAGAGCTTAATATTGAAGAAGGCTGGCTAGTAAAGAGCATTAAAGAGAGAAAACTTAAATATTTTGGACACATTAAACGTCATGATAATTTACAGAAGACCGTCTTGGAAGGGTACATAATCAGGAAAAAAGAAAGAGAGGACGACCAAAACGAAGATGGCTGCAAGACATCGTTGACGATCTGCAAATGGATGCAGCAGCGGCAGGCCATCTTGCTCACAACCGAGAGGCCTACAGGAGTGCTGTTTGGGAGGCAAAGTTCCGCAAGGGACATGTAAATGAATGAATGAATGAATTAATTAATTAATTAATGTAGCCTAGCAATTTCCATCTTCGTTTTTTTTTTCTAAACCTCTTTAGTAATGTTCTCAATGCCTGTCACTTTGGCTATTTCTTCACTTGTTCTTCCCCCAGTGTATTCTTACAATTTTTTTCTAAGGCATCTTCCTTCAAATCTTCTCAGTTTACCTTTCCTGACTGGTTCTCATTTTTCGGCTGCATATAATAAAATGGAGCGAACATTGGGTTTATAGATTCTGAGCTTGAAACTAATAAGAATGAGAGATTTCCACGTTTGCTAATTTAGTCTACAGAATATTACAAATTATTCATCTTATAAAATATAGTTATATTTACAAGCAGTGATAGGGTAAATGCGACAGTGTGATCAACAATATTTTATAAAACTGCTATCTTTGAACGTGTTATTACAATCTTACAATTACATATTCGACAAAATCGTACAGTTGAAGTTATATCGTACGATTACAGATTCGACAAAATCGCACACTTACAGTTATATCGTACAACTATGTATTCGACAAAATCGTACATTTACAGTTATATATACAGTACTGCAACGGTGGCACTTCATTAACACATAAAAATGGAACAAAAATAATGATATACATCTTATCCACACAACCCTGCCCATCCATCCATCCATCCCCACCTTGTCTGCAGAAATTCTTTTAATGCACGATACGTTGTTCAGATATATAAATGAACAATATGGAAATAGCTGTATCGCACATATTTGGTTACTTTATACTGTTGAATGTGTGCACAAAAGGTGAACTGTCAAGTTCTGGCATTTTAGAATGTGCTCAGATCTTTCTGTGAAATGTATACCATACTTGTATATGAATACCATGCTTGTATATGTATACCATACTTGAATATATATGTATACCATACTTGTATATGTATACTATACTTGTATATATGTAAACCGTCTGAGTGGCGAAGTGGTTAGTGCACTGGTCTCTCGTGGCGAAAGTCGGGAGTTCGAATCCGGCCGGCGGCACCACAGTCACCCAGTTGTAGAAATGAGTACCCGACTTCTTCTGGAGTTGGGGAAGGAAAAGGCAGCCAGGCGTGATACTGACCATATCACCCTCTAGTGTGTCAAGGAAAATATGGGCACTAACACCATATCCCTATGTGCCTCTAAGGCATGACAGGGTTACCTTTATTTTTTTTACTTATACTTGTATATGTATACCATACATGTATATGTATACCATACTTGTATATATATATATACTATACATGTATATATATACCATACATGTGTATATATATATATACCATACTTGTATATACATACCATACTTGTATATATGTATACCATACTTGTATATATGTATACCATACTTGTATATATGTGTACCATACTTGTATATATGTATATCATACTTGTATATATGTGTACCATACTTGTATATGTATACCATACTTGTATATATGTATACCATACTTGTATATATGTATACCATACTTGTATATATGTGTACCATACTTGTATATATGTGTACCATACTTGTATAAATGTGTACCATACTTGTATATATGTATACCATACTTGTATATATGTATACCATACTTGTGTATATGTATACTATACTTGTATATGTATATACCATACTTGTATATGTATATACCATATTTGTATATATGTGTACCATACTTGTATATATGTATACCATATTTGTATATATGTATACCATACTTGTATATATGTGTACCATACTTGTATATATGTATACCATACTTGTATATATGTGTACCATACTTGTATATATGTATACCATACTTGTATATATGTGTACCATACTTGTATATATGTGTACCATACTTGTATATATGTATACCACACTTGTATATATGTGTACCATACTTGTATATATGTGTACCATACTTGTATATATGTGTACCATACTTGTATATATGTATACCATACTTGTATATATGTGTACCATACTTGTATATATGTGTACCATACTTGTATATATGTGTACCATACTTGTATATATGTGTACCATACTTGTATATATGTGTACCATACTTGTATATATGTGTACCATACTTGTAGTAAAGTGAGGATGAAAGCTGGTCAGTGTGTGGAGGCTCAGGGATAAAGGCCCGAATGTCAGATGGCATGGACATATTGGATTCTTTGCCATTTGTACCAGGTGGTTACTTCACCTGTTATCTCTGTGTGTGTATCTCTGTCTCACTCTCTGTCTATCTGTCTCTCTTTCTGTTTGTCGCTTACTCTATCTGCCTCACTGTGTCTATGTCTTTCCTCTCTGTTTCTTTGTCTCTCTCTCTCTCTCTCTCTCTCCCTGTCAATATGTGTGTGTGTCTGTTTCTCTCTGTCTCTCTATCTCTTTCGGTCTCTCTCGTATCTCTATCTCTCTTTCTCTTTCGGTCTCTCACTGTCTCTCTATCTCTCTTCCTCTTTCGGTCTCTCTCTCTCTCTCTCAAATGATCATAGTCCCTATGTTAAAATAACTGTGGACTTGACTCCTACCCTCACAGCTTCAAGGCATTACTCTCACCCCTCAGCCACGACAGAGGTGTACTAACTGAACAGCGCCTGAACTACAATGTGGTCAAGTAACTGTCTAAAGGGCGCGTGTTTGCATCCCAATAGGAAATGAGATTTCTCTCAGCATCTTGCGTGGTCCTCGTCTGATATACTTGTTACTTATACCTAAAAACAGTTGCAAGGTGAAGCACACAAGAAACCACGGAACGCTCTGCTATCAGTGTAGCAATTTCAAACAGAGTATTCAAATAACAGTCAAAATCTCATTTTAAAAAACGCCTATAAACAGTTTGAAAGTACTTTCCATGATTTGAAAACGTCAGTTTGTACTATAAAACTATATAATATGGGCGCTACCTTGTACAATAAAACTACGAGGGGCGTTCAGAAAGTAATGCACCACATCGTTTTTCTCAGATGTTTATTCAAAAAGCATGAAATTTATACACAGTATACGTGGATGTCATGTAAACATCGGAATTATTAAACATAATTCCCCCATCAACATGTACGGCTTTACGCCAGCGCGAAACAAGTGCATGTATTCCTAGCCCGTACCGGATTTTCTCTTGATTATGTAGCCATTTCTTCGGTGTATGAATCACTCCTTCGTCATCTTCAAATCTTACCCCTCGGAGTGCATCTTTAAGTGGACCAAGCAGATGGAAATCAGAGGGTGCCAAATCGGGACTGCAGGGTGGATGGGGTAGTACAGTCCAACCCAATTTGGTGATTGCTTCCCGTGTTGCCAGACTTGTGTGAGGGCGCGCATTGTCGTGAAAGAGAAGCAGGTCTGCTGGATTCTTGCGCAAACCTTACAAAATCCGAGAGATTTTATAACTGCATTTGCACTGTCATTACTGACTGACAGCTTTAAGGCCAACTGTTAAGTAGTGATACGCCTATCAGTAAGAATAATGCCCTAAGCGTATTTCAACATTGTATATGGTGGCTGTGGCTGTGGCAGGATGTCCACAGCGCGGCCGATCATGCAACTCCTTATCTCCACCTATTGATTCTTTGATTCTCTGAACCCAGCGACTGACTGTACTCTTGTCAACTGCAAAACTTTCATACACATCACATAAACGCTTGTGAATGTTCACAACGGTTTCCTTCTCTGCAACGAAAAACTCTATCACAATTCGCTGTTTATGCCGAAATTGTTAACATGCTCCATTTCAACGGTTAGGGCAGCCATATTCTTTGACCCGATGCGGTGCAATTTGGTTCACACAATTGGGAACATGCCATATTTAATGTGTGAAAAATTTCATTCTTCTATCTTCATTATTAGCTGGAAAAAACTATATAGTAATGGCTTTATCTTATACCATAAAACTATATAGTTTTAGTGCACCTTATACCATAAAACTATATAGTTTTAGTGCACCTTATACCATAAAACTATATAGTTTTAGTGCATCTTATACCATAAAACTATATAGTTTTAGTGTTATCTTAAGCCATAAAACTATACAGTTTTAGTGTTATCTTATGCCATAAAACTATATATACAGTGTTAGTGTTATCTTAAGCCATAACACTATATATATATAGTGTTAGTGTTATCTTAAGCCATAAAACTATATACACAGTGTTAGTGTTATCTTAAGCCATAAAACTATATATACAGTGTTAGTGTTATCTTAAGCCATAAAACTATATATACAGTGTTAGTGCTATCTTAAGCCATAAAATTATATATAAACAGTGTTAGTGTTATCTTAAGCCATAAAACTATATATATATATAGTGTCAGTGTTATCTTAAGCCATAAAACTATATATATACAGTGTTAGTGTTATCTTAAGCCATAAAACAATATATATATACAGTGTTAGTGTTATCCTAAGCCATAAAACTATATATATATACAGTGTTAGTGTTATCTTAAGCCATAAAATTATATAGTACTGACATTATCCAATACCATAAAATTATGTGCTGCTGTGAAGATTTAAAGACTGATGAGAAAAACTTGGAATATTCTTTTTTTAAGATGTTTATACATGCTCATGGAGCAAGCATCAGCATGAGAGGGAAGTGAAGGAATACATGTCACATTTCACTCCAGAAATTCAAAGACGATATGGATCGATAGAGTGTCAAACACTTTCAAGCACATGTACTTCATTATGGCACATTTGCCTTGGATACAAACGACGAAGTTGGTGCCTCAAACGCATCGCGCTATAGTGGAAGAAAGAAAGAAAGAAAGAAAGAAATGAAAAGAAAGAAAGGAAGAAAAGATGAAAGAAAGAAAGAAGAAAGAAAGAAAGAAAGAAATGAAAAGAAAGAAAGAAAGAAGAAAGAAAGAAAGAAAGAAATGAAAAGAAAGAAAGAAAGAAATGAAAAGAAAGAAAGGAAGAAGAGAAAGAAAGAAAGAAAGAAATCCTATCATTTCAAAAGGTGGGTTAATTGTTGGACCCTCGCAGAGGATCTCCAACCAAAACTCGCGCATATAAATACAGGTCACTAAACACTGGTCTTACTACGCGCATATGTAATGAAAGATCCATTTCAAAAATGCTACCAGAAAACTCCTACACAGGTGAATTATTACGTCTGTCGCTTGGACAGGCTCATTTCAAATTACGTCCACAGTGTCATCTGGACAGAGCAATGTCACAATACACCTGTGTCATCTACACAGACCAATATCAAATAACAGCAACTATGTCATCTACACAGACTAACGTCAAATTACGGCTATGTCGTCCAGGCAAACCAAACTAAAGCCAAGCCATGTGACAGATCTTAAACTGGGATATCTGTAGCATGAAGATTCTGGACGACACGCTAACTAGAGTATGTCTCGAG
The DNA here is from genome assembly GCA_009760885.1 of Achatina immaculata. NCBI lineage: Eukaryota > Metazoa > Mollusca > Gastropoda > Stylommatophora > Achatinidae > Lissachatina > Lissachatina immaculata. The sequence continues at coordinate 19,628,593 of CM019697.1, read as the reverse complement.
ACACTGGATCAGACTCTTATATGCCACATCCCTCAGACATTTATCAGACTCTTACATGCCACATCCCTCAGACACTGTATCAGACTCTTATGTACTATATCCCTCAGACACTGTATCAGACTCTTATGTACCACATTCCTCAAACACTGTATCAGACTCTTATGTACTATATTCCTCAAACACTGTATCAGACTCTTATGTACCACATTCCTCAAACACTGTATCAGACTCTTATGTACCACATTCCTCAAACACTGTATCAGACTCTTATGTACTATATTCCTCAGACACTGTATCAGACTCTTATGTACTACATCCCTCAGACACTGTATCAGACTCTTATGTACTACATCCCTCAGACACTGTATCAGACTCTTATGTACTACATTCCTCAGACACTGTATCAGACTCTTATGTACTATATCCCTCAGACACTGTATCAGACTCGTATGTACTACATTCCTCAGACACTGTATCAGACTCTTATGTACTACATTCCTCAGACACTGTATCAGACTCTTATGTACTATATCCCTCAGACACTGTATCAGACTCTTATGTACTATATCCCTCAGACACTGTATCAGACTCTTATGTACTATATTCCTCAGACACTGTATCAGACTCTTATGTACTATATCCCTCAGACACTGTATCAGACTCTTATGTACTACATTCCTCAGACACTGTATCAGACTCTTATGTACTACATTCCTCAGACACTGTATCAGACTCTTATGTACTATATCCCTCAGACACTGTATCAGACTCTTATGTACTATATCCCTCAGACACTGTATCAGACTCTTATGTACTACATCCCTCAGACACTGTATCAGACTCTTATGTACTACATTCCTCAGACACTGTATCAGACTCTTACATGCCACATCCCTCAGACACTGTATCAGACTCTTATGTACTACATCCCTCAGACACTGTATCAGACTCTTATGTACTACATTCCTCAGACACTGTATCAGACTCTTATGTACTACATTCCTCAGACACTGTATCAGACTCTTATGTACTACATCCCTCAGACACTGTATCAGACTCTTATGTACCACATTCCTCAAACACTGTATCATGCCACATCTCTCAGACACTGTATCAGACTCTTACATGCCGCGTCCCTCAGACACTGTATCAGAATCCTACATGCCATGTACCTCAGACACTATATCAGACTCTTACATGCCAGACCCCTCAGACACTATATCAGACTCTTACATGCCACATCCCTCAGACACTATATCAGACTCTTACATTCCACATCCCTCAGACACTATATCAGACTCTTACATGTCACATCCCTCAGACACTATATCAGACTCTTACATGCCACATCCCTCAGACACTATATCAGACTCTTACATTCCACATCCCTCAGACACTATATCAGACTCTTACATTCCACATCCCTCGGACACTATATCAGACTCTTACATTCCACATCCCTCGGACACTATATCAGACTCTTATATGTCACATCCCTCAGACACTATATCAGACTCTTACATGCCACATCCCTCAGACACTATATCAGACTCTTACATTCCACATCCCTCAGACACTATATCAGACTCTTATATGTCACATCCCTCAGACACTATATCAGACTCTTACATGCCACATCCCTCAGACACTATATCAGACTCTTATATGTCACATCCCTCAGACACTATATCAGACTCTTACATGCCACATCCCTCAGACACTATATCAGACTCTTACATGCCACATCCCTCAGACACTATATCAGACTCTTATATGTCACATCCCTCAGACACTATATCAGACTCTTACATGCCACATCCCTCAGACACTATATCAGACTCTTACATTCCACATCCCTCGGACACTATATCAGACTCTTACATTCCACATCCCTCGGACACTATATCAGACTCTTATATGTCACATCCCTCAGACACCATATCAGACTCTTACATGTCACATCCCTGAAGTGTAGAGAAACGCGTTAATTGAGTCGCACGTGCCTGGGGAAATGGGAGAGGGGAGGGGGGATGCTGCTGAAGAATTGAATGAGTGAGTGAAATGCGCCTACAAACACTGAAAGTTAGAAAAATTTCATGGCATGAATACTGAATACATGAAATCGCATTTAACTAGAGAATTCTGCTCCCACGAGACGGATAAAAAAAAAAACAATGAGTGAGACAAAATATAAAACAAAGGTAAGAAATATAAAGAAAGAAGGAAACTAGAAGCAGGTAAACTGAAACGAGATTTCTCTTCTGCAGTCACACCATCCATTCCTTTAATTGATGTTTACGCTCGCTGCCGTCTGTAGCCTTGAGCCATTACTAGCAGCAGCAGCAGCAGCAATATAAGACTGGCACTGTTGCCAGGCATCAAATATACATTGCGAGCTCACTCCAACATAAAAGAAGACTTATATTTCATAAAGGGCTGCAGAAGGCTTCTTGCAAAACAGCACTCGCAGGTGAATGAGACCGCTAGACGGAATTTAATCAGTTTATCCTGCAAGCAGACTGCCTGTCTAGACTACAGACATATATAAACTCATTGTAGTTCGTCATAAATAACGGGAAAGCAATTTTTTTTTAAAAATTATGATTCCTTTTTTTTTTACTCCTGGTTACTTTTCTCGATTAAATTTTACAATCATGGGAAAGCATTAATAATAACATCGGAACACTCTGCCTAACCAAAACACACATTAAGTGATTATTACTGTCGAAAATACTGTGATATGACTTTTATTTCGGCTCATTATATGTATAGTCAATGATAGTGGAAGATTCGTTATTTGCCCCAAACGAGTGATTCTCAAACCTTTTTCAAGCTATCGTTTTTCTATCTTTGCCCTAAACGACTCAAACTTTTTTCATGCTATCGTCTCTCCATCTTTGCCCTAAACGACTCAAACTTTTTTCAAGCTATCGTCTCTCCATCTTTGTCCTAAACGACTGATTCTCAAACTTTTTTCATGCTATCGTCTCTCCATCTTTGCCCCAAACGAGTGATTCTCAAACCTTTTTCAAGCTATCGTTTTTCTATCTTTGCCCTAAACGACTCAAACTTTTTTTTTCATGCTATCGTCTCTCCATCTTTGCCCTAAACGACTCAAACTTTTTTCAAGCTATCGTCTCTCCATCTTTGTCCTAAACGACTGATTCTCAAACTTTTTTTCATGCTATCGTCTCTCCATCTTTGCCCTAAACGACTGATTCTCAAACTTTTTTTTCATGCTATCGTCTCTCTATCTTTGCCCTAAACGACTGATTCTCAAACTTTTTTTTTCATGCTATCGTCTCTCCATCTTTCCCCCTAAACGACTCAAACTTTTTTTCATGCTATCGTCTCTCCATTTTTGCCCTAAACGACTCAAACTTGTTTTCATGCTATCGTCTCTCCATCTTTCCCCCTAAACGACTGATTCTCAAACTTCCTTCAGGTTGTCGTCATCTTATCTCTCAGGTTACATCCCCAGATCACACCACCTCCACCCGACAACTTTTTTCCCTCTCAACTGAATCTGCTTTCACCTGCTGTTCCCTTTTCCCCTCACTGTCCCCTTTTCCCCTCACTATTCCCGTGGATATTCCCAATCCCTCGAAGATTTGGGGGGGGGGGGGTTTGATGTGGTTTGTATGAATTCATAGTCTGTGCCGTAAGTTACAAGAAGGCGGACTGAAGAATGAAGATGGAGAAGACAATGAAGGAAGCAGGAACTTACGTCTGTGTCCGGACCTTTGTCAGCACCAGGGCACACGAAGGAGACGAACTCGTGACATCTCTTGTGTACAACCAGGCTGCAAACTGTGGACACGACGAGAACAGACGGTTTAGTTCGTACATTGGATAATGACAACTGGAAAGCTGTGATGCAAATGGCGATAATAAGCAGTGGAGACGTGCGGATGTTAATGATCAGAAGATGTGCTACCTTATATAAAGAGGACAGAATAACGTTTCGAAGTCCCAAAAATGACTTTACCTGTGGACAAGGAAGTGACACTGAGAAAATCACGTTCAGAGTATATCTACGGAGAACATCATGCACGCTCTGAGTATATGTACAGTGAACATCACGCTCTGAGTATATGTACAGAGAACATCACGCTCTGAGTATATGTACAGAGAACATCACGCTCTGAGTATATCTAGAGAGAACATCACGCTCTGAGTATATCTAGAGAGAACATCACGCTCTGAGTATATCTAGAGAGAACATCACGCTCTGAGTATATGTACAGAGAACATCACGCTCCGAGTATATCTAGAGAGAACATCACGCTCTGAGTATATCTACAGAGAACATTACGTTCTGAGTATATCTACAGAGAATATCACGCTATGAGTATATGTACAGAGAACATCACGCTCTGAATATATCTACAGAGAACATCACGCTCCGAGTATATCTACAGAGAACATCACGCTCCGAGTATATGTACAGAGAACATCACGCTCTGAGGTATATCTCCAAAAGCTATTCTCTAGATGTGTAGTTATCTTCTCCCTCCCAATCATAAGAAATGAACAGAAAGTACAGTAGAAATATTTTAGCATGAACACTTCAAGCATACATGAGTCCCACTTGGAAACAGCAATTAAGATTTTATCGTTTGCAAAAAGCTTTTCTTTTCAAACCTCGATACTGGAAACCCATTATGAAACAGCATACACAAGTGTTACATCTCGTATTCGGTATGACGTAATCGTGCTTGCACTCTTGGTAATTTCGATTATCGACAAATGTATCGTTAACAGCAATGTTAAACCGACCTATCGGTGTTGTGTGTTCGGGAGTCCTCAAATTATTATCAAAGTGGCAAAAATTGTCGGAAAGGCACATGATGATGATGATGTTAAAAAAAAACCACGCAAATGTTGGTTTGGTTTTCTGGCGTGAATTCTAACAGACTTTATCTAGCCATAGTGGAAACAGTGCACACTGGGTGGACGGACAGACAGATAGACAGACAGACAGGCCGGCAAGAAGGCCTCCATCTGGCTTCCATACCTCCAACAGATATGGATATTCCCCATCACCTATCCCCCACAATACCACCAATAGGTATGGATACCTCCATCATCTGACCCTCCCCCATACCACCAATAGGTATGTATACACCCATCATCTAACCCCATACCACCAACAGGTATAGATATCCCCCATACCACCAATAGGTATGTATACACCCATCATCTAACCCCATACCACCAACAGGTATAGATATCCCCCATACCACCAATAGGTATGTATACACCCATCATCTAACCCCATACCACCAACATGTATAGATATTCTACCCCCCCCCCCCATACCACCTGCAGGTATGGATATCCTCCATCATCTGACCTCCAACCCACCAACAGGTACAGACATCCCCCCATCATTTGCCCCCCCCCCCATTCATTCATTTTGCATGTCCCTTGTGGAAATTTGCCTCCCTAACAGATCTCCTGTAGGCCTCTCGGTTGTGAGCAAGATGCCCTGCTGCCGATGCATCCATTTGCAGATCATCAACGATGTCTTGCAGCCATCTTCGCCTTGGTCTTCCTCTCTTTCTTTTTCCCATTATGTACCCTTCCACGACGGTTTTCTCTAGATTATCATGACGTTTAATGTGTCCAAAATATTTAAGTTTTCTCTATTTAATCCTCTTTACTAGCCAGACTTCTTCAATATTACGTTTTTGTAGTATGGATACCCCCAACAAGTATGGATATCCCCATCATCTGACCCCATACCACCAACAGGTATGGATATCCCCAACATCTGACCCCATACCACCAACAGGTATGGATACCCCCATCATCTAACCACCATATCATCAACAAGAATGGATATCTCCCATCATCTGACCCTCCCCATATCACCAATAGATATGGATACCCCCATACCACCAACAGATATAGATATCCCTCACCATCTGACCCTCCCCCATATCACCAATAGATATGGATACCCCCATACCACCAACAGGTATAGATATCCCTCACCATCTGACCCTCCCCCATACCACCAACAGGTATGGATATCCCCCACCATCTGACCCTCCCCCATACCACCAACAGGTATAGATATCCCCCACCATCTGACACTCCCCCATACCACCAATAGGTATGGATACCCCCATACCACCAACAGGTATGGATATCCCCCACCATATGATCCCCCATACCACCAACAGGTATGGATATCCTCCACCATCTGATCCCCCATACCACAAACAGGTATGGATATCCTCCACCATCTGATCCCCCATACCACCAACAGGTATGGATATCCTCCACCATCTGACCCCCCCCCCCCATACCACAACAGGTATGGATATCCTGCATTATCTGACCCCCCCCCCATATACCACCAACAGGTATGGATATCCTCCATCATCTGACCCCCCATACAACCAACAGGTATGGATATCCTCCATCATCTGAACCCCCCCCCCCCACCACCACCAACAGGTATGGATATCCTCCATCATCTGACCCCCCCCGTACCACCAACAGGTATGGATATCCTCCATCATCTGATCCCCCATACCACCAACAGGTATGGATATCCTCCATCATCTGACCCCCCCCCCACCACCAACAGGGATATCCTCCATCATCTGACCCCCCCCCCATACCACCAACAGGTATGGATATCCTCCATCATCTGACCCCCCCCCCCCATACCACCAACAGGTATGGATATCCTCCACCATCTGACCCCCCCCCCATACCACCAACAGGTATGGATATCACCCATCATCTGACCCCGATATTCCCAGCAGGTATGGGTATCCTCAGTTAAGACCCTCCTTTAGATGGAACTTAAAACAGTCATGAAGATATTAGCAACGCATAAAGTTTTGCTACATCTACAGATATCCCGATTGCTTGTCTCTAGTTACTATGCAGCCCAGTAATAACTCCCAGACTCCCAGTCGTTCTCCTTTTTGTCTCACGTCTAAAGGACTTGTCACTTTTCGAGAATGAATTTCCATATTCTTGGCACTTATTATGCTACATACACGCCTGGTTATCTCCCCATAAATGTCTACATGATGAAGACCTTACTGCCTGCAAGGCAAGTTATCCAGAAACATTTTTTTTTAATTTTACACAATCGTATCTCCACTCACGGTGTCATATGTCAGTATTTTCTGAAAGGGAGATGTCAAAGAGTTATCTGTCAGTGATTTCTGGAAATCAAAGATTAATTTTGCAAGTAACGAAAACTTTTATTTCATAAATTTCCTAGGGTTATTCATCAGTCCCCCGTGTGGTACCCGGGATCTGCAAAGAATAGGACCACTGTACCCTACCATGCATGATCGTAAAAGGCGACTAAGGAGGGTTCGGCATAGGGCCAGCAACCCTATCTGGTAAAAAACTATCAGACTGCTACAGAAACAGAAGCAAGGGAAAAAGCAAATGCAGGTGGAAGGAGAAATGCGTATCAGGAAACTGAGCCCATGAAGGTTGTGGATGAAAGCCAGCCACTGGAAGTCCCCAGCCCGACTGCAGACCTCCTGGAACCTAAACAAAAGATGCAAATAGGCAGCTGGAATGTAAGAACACTAAACCAGACTGGAAAACTAGCACAAACCATCAAGGAAATGCACAGATACAAACTAGACATACTAGGAATACAAGAAGCAAGATGGACAGGACAAGGCAGAAGGAAATTAACAACACAGCACACAGAAGATACAATAATATGGTCAGGTAAAGAAGATCTTCATGAAGGAGGAGTAGCATTGATTATAACAAAAGAAGCATCAAGAGCATTGCTGAAATGGACCCCAATAAATGAGAGATTATTATATGCACGGTTCAACTCAAGATTCACGAAGCTGTCTATTATAGTTTGTTATGCACCAACAGAAGCAGCTGAAGAGGAATTAAAAGAAGATTTTTACAACAGCCTCCAAGCCACAGTAGAAACAATACCCAAGCATGATATGCTACTCATCTTGGGCGACTTCAATGCAAAAGTAGGTGAAGGAAATGAAGATAGAAGAAGAATCATGGGAAGAGAAGGAATCGGAGAAATAAATGAAAATGGAGAAAGACTGTGCAGTTTCTGTGAAGAAAACATGATGACCATCGGAGGGACAATTTTCCAACACAAAAACATCCATAAGGTGACTTGGAGGTCACCAGATAAAACCACAGAAAACCAAATCGATCACATACTAATAAACAACAAGTGGAAACGGTCACTACAAGATGTGCGAGCAAGGAAAGGAGCAGATATAGGAAGTGATCACAACCTTCTGGTAGCAAAAATAAAACTAAAATTAAGGAAAGCCAGAATCGGAGAACACAGAAAGATACATTTTGATACAAGAAAACTGATAGACCAGCAAACAAGAAATGAATTCTCAATAATACTTAAGAACCGCTTCAGTGTCCTACAAGACGAAGCAGAAATGTCCATATTAGAGTTCAATAAAACACTACAGGAAACAGCAAAAGAGGTGCTGGGATATCGGAAAAGGAGAAAAGAGGAATGGATAAGTGAGACCACATGGGAAAAGATAGAGCAAAGAAAAGAAATCAAGAAAAAATTACTGAACACCAAATCACAACGGCTTAAAGAACGAGTTTTAAGTAATTATGCACAAAAAGACAAAGAAGTGAAGGAATCATGCCGTCAAGATAAACGTCAGTATTATGACAACTTAGCAGAGACAGCAGAGAAAGCAGCATATACAAATGACATGAAAACCATATATAAAATCACAAAGCAGATGACAGGTAACTTCAATACAAGATGTGAAAGTGCAGTAAGAACACAAAATGGACAACTGGTCAGTGGAGAAAGAGAAAAAATTGAAAGATGGAGGGAACACTTTAACACCCTACTAAACAGAACACAAGCAGCACAAGCAATAGATATACCTGAAGCAAAAGCGGAACTAAACATCAATACAGGACCAATAACAATAAATGAAGTAAAAGAGGCGATAAAGATGCTAAAATCAGACAGGGCACCAGGTGAAGATGAAGTGACTGCTGAGATGTTGAAAGCAGAAGAAACAGAAACACCAAAACAACTTTGCCGGATATTACAACAAATTTGGGATTAGAAAAAGCCCCAGAGGAGTGGAAAACTGGTCTTATAGTAAAACTACCAAAGAAGGGTGACCTCAGAGATTGCGGGAACTGGAGAGGCATTACCCTACTGCCACTCACTAGTAAAGTATTTTGCAGAATAATCATCAACAGAATTGTACCAACACTTGAGGAAAAACTTCGGAAAGAGCAGGCAGGATTTAGGAAAGGAAGATCATGCATAGACCATATATTTGTACTTAGACAAATATTAGAACAGGCAAATGAGTGGCATAGCACAACATATGCATTATTCATAGATTTTGAGAAAGCCTTTGACAGTGTCAACAGAGATGCACTGTGGAAAATCCTAAGATGGCATGGCCTCCCCCATAAAATAGTTAATGTAATCAAAGCCCTATACGAGGGTTTTCAGTGCAAAGTTATCTGTGGAGAACATACCTCCAGCAGCTTTAGGGTACAAACAGGAGTGAAACAGGGATGTGTACTATCACCAACATTATTTATCTTGGCAGTAGACTGGTTAATGAAGGAGGCAACATCAGACAAACGCAGAGGATTACAATGGACCCTTAACACAGTGCTGGAGGACCTTGACTTTGCGGACGACATTTGTCTATTATCAAGCAGTCACAAAGATATGCAAGATAAAATAAACAAGTTAACCCAGAATGCAAACAACATAGGACTAAAGATCAACGTAGGAAAGACAAAGTTAATGAAGCAAAATGTGAACAACAGAAATGTACTCAGAGTAGATAACAAGTTAGTGGAGGAGGTCAACGAATTTGTATACCTTGGCAGCAGAGTAGTAGAAAATGGAGACAGCACAGAGGACATCAACAGCAGACTTACTAGAGCAAACCAGGCTTTTGCAATGCTACAGAATATATGGAAATCAAATAAACTAAGCATAAATATGAAAATCAGGATATTTAAGAGTAATGTTCTAAGTGTACTACTCTATGGAAGTGAATGCTGGAAAATCACCAAAACCATAGAAAACAAGTTGAATTCTTTCCAGACTAAATGTTTACGTAGAATTAAAAAAATATTTTGGCCAAACACCATAAGAAATAACATCTTATTGGCAGAAATGCAGATGAAACCACTGACAACAATTATTGAGGAAAGACGCTGGCGATGGTTGGGACATGTGCTCCGAATGACTGACAACTCACTACCAAAAATAGCACTAAGATGGACACCACAGGGGAGCAGAAGTAAGGGTAGACCAAAAGAGACATGGAGAAGAACAACAGAAAGGATGTTGAGCAATAGAGGGCTCACCTGGGCAAGAGCAGAGAAAAAGGCGAAAGACAGGCATTTGTGGAAAACCCTTGCGGAAGCCCCATGTGCCCTGGGCACTTAAGGTTCAGAGAGAGAGAGAGAGAGATTCATCAGTGAATTCTGGAGAACGCTGTTTCAAACTGCCATTCTTCTTCTTCTTCTTCTTCCTTGAACATTCCCAGTCGTGAATTTGGACATCTTTGAAGAATGCTGCCATTTGTCTTAATCCGTCAAGATCACAGCTTGTCATGGACTGGCACAGGTGACGTCAAAAAGCGCTCTCTCGGCTCTTCACGAGGAATTTGGTTCGCGCGTCAAAAAAAACTAACAAAGTATCATTCACAACGTTATTCATCAGAAAATTCTGGAAAGATTATCACATCTTTTCTTGTCACTTCTGGAGGATAATGACTCGTGATTGACGTTTTCATCATTGAAAATTCAAAGTAAAAATGCTAGCCAATCATAAAAAGTCACACAAATCAAAGACATTTTACAGTTATGTTAACTTGTTGAAGACTGGTAATGACTGACGTATGCTGGAATACTCTGTATAATTCGTATATATGTAAACAATAACACAAAATATATTTTCAATCATATCTTTAACACATCAGATCCACCATAAAGAATGGAGCCTGTGTGTATGTGTGTGTGCGCACGCGTGTGTGGGTGTATGTGCGCTCGTTCTCGGCAGCCCTCGTAATGAAGATCTTGAAGCAGGGGCACAGTGTCACATGTGGAGCGAGTTACTGAAGTATGCTTGAAATAAGACAGACTCCACGCGGATTACTGAAGTTTGCTTGAAATAAGACAGACTTCACGCGGATTACTGAAGTCTCCTTGAAATAAGACAAGACTCCACCACTCTTGGGGCTCCACACACACTGGGCCTCCTTCCTTTCTGCCATGCGGAAGGAGTGTAAACACCGCGAAGAGATCCAGACAAAGAAAAAGGCTCACGTGAATGAAAGAATGAACTACAATTTTTGTATCAGTATTTCAGATTACATATGTATGCTGGTGGACATGTCGCTACTTCTGAAATACAATGGTAACCATGATAATGAAAGAAAAGCGGTCACTGACTACAGAAAGTACTCTCTTTTATAGATGCATTTTTCTGAACTTCAGATCAAATAAACAACTGAACACGACATGTTCAGTTCTGAAATCACGTGTATGCTAAGTTTAAAGTTGTTATTTCCCCTCTGCGTAATGCGCCCAAGCGCGTCAGAGTGTGGATCATATCCTCCAAAGCTACATCAACTACGAAACACGGAGACGCATCTACTGGCCACATGAAACCACTCAAGGAGTTCAAAGCTCTGTCGTTCTATACAGGAACTACAACAAAAGTTCCCCTCAAATTTATGGAAGAGACAGGACAGTATAACTAATGTCTTCTTCTTCTTCTTCTTTCTACTTCTTCTTCTTCTTCTTCTTTCTAGTTCTTCTTCTTCTTCTTTCTAGTTTTTCTTCTTCTTCTTCTTTCTAGTTCTTCTTCTTCTTCTTCTTTCTAGTTCTTCTTCTTCCTCGATCTCCCTGAAACTGCGGATTGATTCAGTGAAAATGTTGAGACATCGCATGGTGTGAACCTGGGAGCAGGTTATGGTGGCTATTTTCTCCAGTGTCTGAATGCAGCTAAAAGCAAAGTGCATGCAATACTTCTTTAGCAGACTCCACCACCATGGGGACTATGACGATCCCTGCCTCGTTAGCCAGGCTAGGCCTGTTACTGGGGGGGGGGGGGGGGGGGGGACCAACGGAGAGGTTACACAAGATCTTAAGCAGCTATGGTTCGTCAACCCTGACGCTAGCATGTTAGCTATAGTTCCCAACCCTGACGCTAGCATGTCAGCTATAGTTCTCAACCCTGACGCTAGCATGTCAGCTATAGTTCCCAACCCTGACGTTAGCATGTCAGCTATAGTTCCCAAACCTGACGCTAGCATGTCAGCTATAGTTCCCAACCCTGACGTTAGCATGTCAGCTATAGTTCCCAACCCTGACGCTAGCATGTCAGCTATAGTTTCCAACCCTGACGCTAGAATGTCAGCTATGGGTCGCTAACTGCCACATCGGACATTGTCTTCCCCCCCTACAGAACTACTTTACATGAATTTAAAACAAAAAAATACTGAAAACGATGGAAATAATTTGGACGAGCTACGTTAAGTCCAGTTCTGATGACAAATTTCTTCACTGGCCCTAAGAACAAAAATAACAACTCGAACAAACATAACAAAAGAACAAAAAAAGGAGCCACCATTCCATAAAACAAAACTCTACCACATTATTTTCATCTGAACTTCCGCTAGAACATAGCCTAGATAGAGATTACATAGAACACATCTTGAGTAAATAATAAAACAGGAATACGAGTAACAAAACAGGGATGCGAGTAAAGGATATCTTGAACTCACTTTATATCCAGAGTAGGTTTTTAAAAATACATGAGGATTTTGTTGGGACATGTGCTCCGGATGACTGACGACTCGCTACCAAAAACAGCACTAAGACGGATACCACAGGAGAACAGAAGTAAGGGTGGACCAAAGGAGACATGGAGAAGAACGACAGAGGGGATGTTGAGCAATAGAGGGCTCACTTGGGCAAGAGCGGAAAAAAGGGCAGAGGACATGTGTTTGTGGAAGACCCTTGTGTCCTGGGAACTTAACGTTCAAAGAGAGAGAGAGAGAGGGAGAGAGAGAGAGAGAAATATATGAGTAGATAAAAAAATATGAGTACATAAAAAATACATGAGTAGATGTTAAAAAAATACATCAGTAGATAAAAAACACATATCTCCCGTGAAGTTGATGAACACTTTCTGACAACAGAGACACTCTCTCATCTGATTATCATCCTGGTGGGATTCGAACTTTCAGTCCTTTATCATTAAATGATTCCTTAACCACTGAGCTAACAACTCCTTCCTTTTTTTTTTAACCACTTCTCCCTTTTAACATTTTAATTTTCCCGTGGCGTTGAACCACCTGGTGTTTGATGTGTATAAAAAAAAAAAATCGACCCACGTAACGCTCGTGAGCTGCCTCGTCTCTGGTGGTGTTATGAATGGGTTACCGCAGATTACAGGAAGCAGCTCATACGGACGAGTCGCCGTAGCATTAGAAGCACAAGCGGAGGAGTAAGGGAGGATTGAACTAACCCATCTCTCGTTCTCCCTGTCCCCAAGGATTACACTGTCGATCTAGTAAAGGCGTCTTTTTCGTGTCCCTCCGTTTTCTCCAATCAAAGCACACGATAATGATCTTCTTCTCCTCTCTTCTTCTTCTTCTCCTGCTCCTCCTTCTTCTTCTTCTTCTTCTTTACTCTCCCTCAAAATGGCCTTGTGTCTCCGTTATACGCCTTATAAGACCCGACACATCCGACTTCGGCCTGATATACTCTTAGGACCCGGCTTGTCTTCCCATAGCGATCCCCATCCATTTAATTTTTCTTTTCCAGGGGAACCACAGGTAAGCAGACCAGGCTCTTGGCCGGGTTTGACTCGCCCTTACGCAAGAAATCAGCTGTGAACCGGTGACCACTATCTCATGTAGCATCTTACATCTTACACCCTTCCCGTGCCGCTTAAAGTCACATCGGGCCCGCATGGCAGTTCGCCAAGACTTCCTGACTTCCTCGAGTTTTTTCAATCTCATCAAAGGATGTTATGCCCATTGAACAGGCCTCTCTTAAAAATGTCTTCTTTAGAGTTTCACGTGGTCGACCTCTTTTTCTTCGGCCTGTTGTGTTCCACTTGACAGCTTGTTTGGGGATCCGCTGTAGTATGAGCACTGCATATTCGTCTCTGCAATACATAACGCATATATATATACGTATTTCATATCCACATATACAAATTTTATAACAGGCATTTCAACATGCGCAGGGGAACACTCGCATTCGTAAATCAGTGCTAACATACAAACGAGTAACGAAATGTCTCAATCGTAGTGTTCCCTTGATTAAATCTATGATTTATTTGCAGTGATTTATTTCAATCAAAAATGCAGAATGCCGAAAGAATTATCCAGTCAAACAGATTTACGAGCTCGGGCTGAGAGAGCGAATGCTCTGCTTAAGATGGATGGCTTCGGAATAGGAATAATTAAATCGGGAGATTAAGATCCTTTGTACCTCCAGCTGCATGGTTAGGTAAGCCGTCGAAATGATAGGCAGCTGTTACACATCTCAGGTCTTTACTTGGGCGAAAACCTTGCTTTTGTGTGCAAAGCTTGGGGGGTGAAGCTGTGTAGCTGGGGGGGGGGGGGGGGAGAGGGGGAGAGAGCTCATCTGACGAAAAAGCGAAAAACGTTGACAAAGAATACAGAACAGATTATAACAGAGCTGACTACCTATGATTATAAGGGAAACCTTACCTAAGATTATGGAGACAGACTTGCCGAAGACTAGTACCTAAAATTATAAATGATTCTTATCTGATGTTATTGGTGAGAACTTACTAAATACGCGTACCATGCAGCATTACTTAATGATATATGCGAAAGTCTACTTTATATTATTATAACTCCAACTTTATGGATCAATCCAACAAATTATTAGAATTTGATCGTCATCCCCACTATCCAGAAAATGTCCTTCGGGAAGCATTTAACAGTATCCAACACACACAAAAAAAGTGAGCCGCGAAGAGGCATTCAGAAAAAAAAAAAACATGTAACCTCATCCGACAGAGCTAAATTAGTACTTCCACTTCACTCACATGGTCAGATGGTTAATGAAATTCTTTAGCGTCAACTGCCACTAATCCAGCTCGATCCCGATACGCGCGACATCTTCTCTGATCTGCCCCTATTAGCATACAGACAGGAACCAAATCTTAAGGGCATCCTCGTCCACAGCCACCAGAAGCGGAATCTTGCACACGTTGCCACCAGAAAATTTGATCACCCTCGCTGTTATCTGCCCTGTAGTCTGGGAAACGTAAATGATCTCCTTTCCCAAAACTATCCTCACATTCTATGTGTGGAGTCACATGCGAGTCCCATAATATGACGTATGCCATCGTATGCAAAATATGTAGGATAACTTATATTGGTGAAACTGGTCTCAGATTAGGTGACCGCATGCAGAAACATCCATATGATGTCACCTAGAATTCTTCGAAACCATTCCTTATTCATTTCAATGGCTCCGATCACAGAGGAAAATCTGACTTTCTGGTAACAGCCATCAAACAATGTCACACAGATGGCACAAGTCGCCTAGCGCTTGAGAACCGCTACATTCAGGAATATGGGGCGCTTGAACCACATGGTTTGAACTCACAATTCAGTTACACCTAACATTCCCCTCTCCCACAACTGTATTCCCTCTGCACCAAGTTCCACTCCTTTCTCACCTACACATATTTCAAAACCTCCTCACAACATCAGATTATAACCCCTCTACCCCAATTACAATCACCTATTCCACCTTCTCCCAGCTAGATTACCATCATTCTCTCCCCTTTCCGCGGTTCTCCCTTCCCCCCCCCCCCAACCCCTTTTACGACCCACCCACCACAAGTCTCCACGTAAACATTCTCTACATTCCACCATGGGCACTTCTGGACAGCTTCTTACAAGTCACAGCTAAGTGGTTCATTTATTTTATTTTATTCTATTTTTTCCGTTCATTTTTTTTTTAAATTCATAACATTCACGTGAATTCATTTTATCTCCTCTCTCTATTTCTTCGCCCTGTTTGTATTTTTGTATGATTAAGGTTCAAACTGAAACGTACAACTGTGTACTCGTTAATTATTAACGCTTTTCCTACTTTTTTTTCCTAGTTTATATACTTTAC
This sequence comes from Achatina immaculata, assembly GCA_009760885.1. Taxonomy (NCBI): domain Eukaryota; kingdom Metazoa; phylum Mollusca; class Gastropoda; order Stylommatophora; family Achatinidae; genus Lissachatina; species Lissachatina immaculata. Next base: position 19,612,414 of record CM019697.1, on the reverse strand, counting down.
ATTGTAACATGCACAGTAGCAATGATAATAAGTAGATATGGACTTTATAACCGAAGCTTGAAGAGTACCACAGAGACTAATAGTCTACAGCCGCGGAGAAAAAGAATGAATATAGATAATAGAATTTTTAAAAACCAGCAACAACTGAAATAAAACAGGTACAATATAACAGATAAAATATACAATCTAAGATAACAATAATGGAGAACTACACTAAGAAAACAATGAACAGATACAATCAGATATGACGATATAAATGAGGAAAACAATCCGCGAGTAAAACGAGAAAGGCAAATATTCTCATATTACGCAAGGGAGATAAATATTTTCGGACCACGCAAGGAAGATAAATCTTCTGAGAATATGCAAGGGAGATAAATATTCAGACTACAGAAGACATATATCTCACATCGGACACTAATAACTGAATGAATTCGTGTGAGATCATCCAGGCTGAAATAATGCCTGGGATAACTATAGCAGGAAGAGCCTTTCCTCAAACAAAAATAATAAAAGAAACGACGAGGCCAATAACATGAAGTCAAAACCACGGTAACATAAGGAATTGATAACAATAAGGTTAAAATGAACAACAAACAACAAGAAAGACATAACGTATGTCGTCAGACTAGGCGTAACTTCAGAACAACATTTGTTCATATTGTTTTCTTCTCCTAATACTCTAATCCAGTTACTTTATCCATGTCCATCATTATCCAGATGCAACTGTAACTAACAAGTAACATTTCAACCAATAACATGGCCTAATATAAAGTTGGCATCCCTGGCTATGTGGAATACAATCTAAAACTGTCAACATCATTAAGGACCTCTACAATGGTTATGTTTGTGCAGTCAAAACAGAAGAAGGGGTGAGTGAATGGTTCCAGATTGAAACATGCGTGAAACAAGGATGTATACTGTCTCCTTTGTTTTTTTTTAAAATTACAGTAGACTTCATAACGAAAAAATGCTGCACAGGTAATACAGGTATTGACTGGGTACATGAGACCCAACTAGAATATCTTGATTTTGCTGATGACATAACTCTTATCAGTAACAATGTGATTTCCATGCAAGAAAAAACAGATAGCCTGTCTTCACTGGCTAGCAAAATAGGACTTGAAATTAACAAGGACAAAACAAAAACAATGAAAATTCCCATCAATCAAAATGGAAAAATTCACATAGAAGGGACAGATATTGAAGAAGTCAATCAATCTGCATACCTTGGCAGCTACATAGACCAGGATGGTGACACTAGAAAGGAAGTTGGAATTAGAATTGCAAAAGCAGCATCGATCTTCAAGAATCTTGAGAACATATGGAATTCAAAAGTTATAAGCACAAAAACCAAGTTAAGACTATTCAATTCAAATGTAATATCCATCCTCATTTATGCATGTGAAAGCTGGAAAATAACTAAAGAAACAGACAAGAAATTAAACTCTTTTGAAAACAAATGCATAAGGAAAATACTCGGCATCAAGTGGAACGAATTCAAGAACAATGCAGAGATAAGACAGATGACTGAACAACAACCAGTCTCAGGACAAGGAGATGGACATATGTTGGTCACGTGATGAGAAGAAACAGTCAGAGAATCCCAAAACAAGCTATAAAATGGAACACAACAGGCCGAAGAAAAAGAGGCAGACCGCGTGAAACTCTGAAGATGACACTGTTAAGAGAGGCCAAATTAACAGGCATAAAATCCCTTGATGAGGTTGAAAGACTCGCCGAAGACAGTACAAATTGGCGAACTACCTTGTGAGCCCTATGTGACGATTAACGGCAAGGGAAGGATATAAGATATAAGATATAAAAGAATATAACGTGTTTTCTTTAAAAAAAAATTATTTCCAATCATTAAAACTTCAATTCTCAACAGAGGATATTTCACAAAAATCAGTATCTACAACATGAGTGTACCTTAAAATGCAGAGGATGTGCAGTACTTCTTTAGCAGACTCCACCACCATGGTGAACCCCGTTATCTAGGCTAGGTTACGAGTATTTTAGAATTTAATTCTTAAATTAGAATACATATATACAGATTAGAATTTATCTTAAATTAATTTCTCTCTCTCTCTCTCTCTCTCTCTCTCTCTCTCTCGTGCGTGCGTGCGTGCGTGCGTGTGTGTGTGTGTGTGTGTAAAAAAAAAAAGTAAAAGTAAAAAAGAAAAAAAATCTTATTAACCAGACTTCATTCATTTATTCGAATCTTTTACGATTTTAACATGTTAAATTACAATTTATCTAATCGAATTTACACATAATAACATTTTTTAAATTAAGATGTATTTATTACAATATTTAAACCAGAATTTAACATCTAAAATTAGATCTAAAAGAAAAAGAAAAGAGAACAGAAATTGTGTCAGGTCTTCTCTACGGGTGTCACTCGAGTACCCCGGAAGAAAGAGGGGGGCGCCTCATTTGTCAGGGGTACGACTAAAATAAGTGAACAAGCTTTTTTCTACAATAAGAGGACCATACGGGGGCCACAAGCTTTTGATTACACTAAGAGGACCGTACGGGGCCCACAAGCTTTTGTCTACACTAAGAGGACCTACTGTGGCCACAGGCTTTTGTCTACACTAAAAGGACCGTATGCGGGTCACAAGCTTTTATCTACACTAAGAGGACCGTACGGGGCCCACAAGCTTTTGTCTACACTAAGAGGACCGTACAGGGCCCACAAGCTTTTGTCTACACTAAGAGGACCTACTGTGGCCACAGGCTTTTGTCTACACTAAGAGGACCTACTGTGGCCACAGGCTTTTGTCTACACTAAGAGGACCTATGCGGGCCACAAGCTTTTGTCTACACTAAGAGGACCTACGGTGGCTACAGGCTTTTGTCTACATTAAGAGGACCGTATGGGGGCCACAAGCTTTTGTCCACACTAAGAGGACCGTAAGGTGGTCACAAGCTTTTTATCTACACTAAGAGGACCGTATGGGGGCCACAAGCTTTTGTCTACACTAAGAGGACCATATGGGGGCCACAAGCTTTTGTCTACACTAAGAGGACCATATGGGGGCCACGAAGAAATTAATGCGAAAAGAAGCGAGCGCGGGTGGCTGGGGGGGGGCCGGGGGGGAGGGACACTAGCATAAAAATAGGCAGAACAACCATGACTTAAAACGACATTGACACAGAAAAACAAAATACTGACAAGTCACCCGAACTTGGTTGATGGTATAAGGCAATCTGTGGAAGAAACCTAAAACTGCACGAACTACCAAACCCGAGACCCATCTACTGGTCCAGCGAAACCGTCAAAGACCCATCTACTAGTCCAGCGGAACCGTCCAAGACCCATCTACTGGTCCAGCGAAACCGTCAAAGATACATCTACTGGTCCAGCGAAACCGTCAAAGATCCATCTATTAGTCCAGCGAAACCGTCAAAGATACATCTACTAGCCCAGCGAAACCGTCAAAGATACATCTACTAGTCCAGCGAAACCGTCAAAGATACATCTACTAGTCCAACGAAACCGTCAAAGATACATCTACTAGTCCAGCGAAACCGTCAAAGATACATCTACTAGTCCAGCGAAACCGTCAAAGATACATCTACTAGTCCAGCGAAACCGTCCAAGAAGCTTAGCTCCACGGTTATGTTACTGGAACTTGAAAAAAAAAAAGCAGTCCAGTTTATCTAAGAGACAACTGCAGACAGAGACAGAAGAAGAAGACGGTCACCACTACAATAATCCTTCTCTTCCTCCTCCTTCTTCTTCTTCTTCTTCTTCTGCAACCTGGTGTTCTCTGCAACCGATGCGGTAAAGATGCTGTGGCACAGCATCGTGTCGGATTGGGAGCTGGTTATGTCGGCTATTTTCTTTTCTTCAGTCCTTAAGTGGAGATACAACAAGCAGGGGACGTGCAATACTTCTTCAGCAGACTCCACCACCCACCATGGGGGGGGGGGGATATGGCGATCCTGCACCGTTAGTCCTGGGCTAGATCTGTTACTAAGGGTGAGAGAGGTGAGACATGGTCAGATGTGGTTGGCCCTACCCTGACGCTGGCATGTTACCTACGGGTCGTTGATCGCCAAATAGGACATCGTCTCTGTCCCCAATTCTATGGGGACAAAACAACAACAACAAAAACAACAACAGCAACAACAACAACAACAAATACAATAATGCTTCAGGATCATCATCGCTGCAGCCCCAACCACCCCCCCCCCCCTTCCAAGTCAATATGTGATCCAGTCAAAACGCTACAAACTGCTCCCTACCCTTAATCACCATCGCAGCTTTTATCTTCTCACTGTACGGGTTAACTCTATACAGCAACTAATCGAAAATAACCGCAATACGACACAAAGAGAAAACACGCCTAGCGCACGTTCCGTTACCTCCAGACAACAATAACCGCCGACGACAACTGGAGAGCTGAAACTCTATAAGTTATTAAAAGCTGCCTTTTGTAGTAGAACTGCCGACGGTTGAAATGATGAAAAAGGAAAGTCTAATAAAAATCCATGAAATAAAAAAACCACAAAAAAAATGTCATTAAAAATAGAAAAAGACAACCAGCAGTATTGGACACATATGAGACATAGGGGACCTGACAACGTCATGGCAACGGGAACGGTGAGAGGGAAGGAGTGTGGAGGAAGATGGTGCGAGGAGATCACGACAACTGAGAGGGAAAATGTTATCAGGGACTGAGATTTGTGGAGAAGCATTAACACCAGCACCTACTGACAGGAAGCAAACAGACGAAGCTGATGACGACGACGGTGATAGTCCACGACGACGACGATGATGATGCAATCTCGAATTTAGCAAGGCCAACACTGGCCGTTATCATTTAAATCTGCTTCCGAAACTCGCTTTCTAAATGAATGTCCGGTTCAACAGCCAAACGTAGCTTTTATCTTCTGTCCAGGCTGGAGACAACACGCCTGTCCCTGGCCACACAGAAAAAAACAAGTCCGTAGCAGAAATAATTCCCAGATTTATCGCCACAAGCACGTGCTACAGACGTCAGCCATCTTGTCATGGCGAAACGTTCCCAGAAAGCCAAGCTAAGTTCTAAGTTCCGCCGAAGATCTCGTATAAAGCAATGCAATAAAACTGCTGGTTTTTCGCGCCATATTGTCTTTTTTTTATTATTTATACGAAAGCTGTGGGGATGGACTTTTAAAAAAATATATAAATTAACTGTCAAAATGTTGTTCTTTTTTATGTGCAAGACGTCTTAAGACGGGGCCGAAAGGAAAGTTGCTGTTTTCTTTCTTAAAACCCTGGACGTTATGAGAATTGCCAAATATGACGAGCTGATGGTAACAGTTCTGATCAGTGAATTATGTCATCCTTATTATCATAATCAAAGTCGTTTTCTTCGTCACTATCATCATCGTTTTCGTCGTCATAATCATCGCCGTTATTGTCCCCATCTTCACAATAATCATCGTTGTCGCCAAACCTCGTTGTCGTCGAACCTCGCTATCGTCATCATTTTCACCAACATTATCGCCTTCATCATGATCATCATCTTCACTGTCGCTATCATCATGAAGTGTACTCTTCGTGTGGAGAAAATGGGGGGGGGGGGCGGTTTTCAGACAAGAGATGAAGATCAAAGGCAAGAAAAGATATTTCTCGGCAGACACCCTCCCTCTCCTCGGCCCCCGCTGTGGGAATCATTTGGTCAGGCCGAGTCTGGTACCATGACCAACAGAGAAAATTTGCGGATAGGGTCTTGGCCAGTCATGATTTGCTAACTCTGAAAACTGTACCTGCCGCTCTAAAGCAGCAATCATTTCTGTTCTCATCTCTTATTCAAAGTCTCAGGAAATGAAAGTCTCAGAAGCTATATCAGGAAATAAAAGTCTCAGAAGCTATATCAGGAAACAAAAGTCTCAGAAGCTATATCAGGAAATAAAAGTCTCAGAAGCTATATCAGGAAATAAAAGTCTCAGAAGCTATATCAGGAAAAGAAAGTCTCAGAAATTATATCAGGTAAAGTCTCAGATGTATGCTGCCTATATCTTACTTATTTTCACTCCTAAATATGCCGCGAGAAGAACTGAGCATGAAAATGACAGAAATAAAAATACAAAGAGTGAGTGGGGAGCATGGCGCTAAGGAGTGGTGGAACGAACAAACAAACTTTATTCGCAAAAAAAAGTGAATAACTTGGCAAGCAGGCCCAACTTTTGACTTATCCCTCAACTGTTATTCCAATGCAGTCATTCAATGTCTGTATAGTACCAGTATTACAGAGTTGTAAACCCAAGTCAGTCTACTCAGAACCTGATTCCGACTCCAGACACTTTAAAGGAGATTTGGACTTTATCGAGAGATGAAGTGCAGAGACTTGGGTTTGACTCGCCAACTCAGAATTTTTTAGCTAATGAACTCAACGGCTTTACCACAGCGCGGTATTAATATAAAATCTAATACAGCATATGTATCAACAATGTCATCACATAAGGGCTAATAAAGTGTAGCACGATGTACATTGTAAGATTGGAACAGACCAGTTAGAGAGATAACATGACACTCGTGAAGCTCAGCACGCTACAGCCACACTCTCATGTAAGGCACGAAACTGTATTGTTTCTTGACGAAGAGATATGATACATAAGTACAGTCCCCATATTTTTCTGCTGAATTTACCTTACAAATTAAATGGTAAACCCCGGTCATTTCTTTTTTACTGTTGGTAAGACATAAATGAAATAAACGCACACGAAATATCACTCCTACAAAAAGTATGAACAAAAAGAAACTCAATATTAAAAGTGGGGTCTAACTGACATTATAAAGAAGATCAACACTGCCTCAGTGGGCTATGGTACCAAGCATAATTACAATAAGAAAACGACTCAAGTACTTGATGAAATGCTGAATAAAACAACATGTATAGTGCCTTTTTCTTTTCGCTTGATTTCTACACCTTCACAATTCACAAGCAGCCTCCCAAACAGATCTCTTGAAGGCCTCTCGGTTGTAAACTCGATGAGACTTGTCATGAAGGGCATGAAAGTAACGCTAATAAACAGGGTGTTCCAAAAGTTCCTTCACACATTCCGGAGGCCATTGTAGGAAGACAAAAGCAGCTACGTGGAGAAAGTGTGTCATTTTGTAGAGAAATTCTCAAGAGTTTTAGGCGTACCTTACAGAGATTCAATGTCTGCGCCCCTCCCAAAACCATGACAAGGCATACGTCAATCTTATCTTATATCCTTCCCGTGCCGTTAAACGTCACATAGGGCTCGCAAAGTAGTTCGCCAATTTTTCCTGTTTTCGGCGAGTCTTTCAACCTAATCAAAGGATTTCATGCCTGTTAATTTGGCCTCTCTTAATAATGTCCTCTTCAGAGTTTCACGCGGTCTGCCTCTTTTTCTTCGGCCTGTTGTGTTCCACTTGATAGCTTGTTTTGGGATTCTCTGATTATTTCTTCTCATCAAGTGACCAACATATATACGTCAATACGATAAGTGAATTCTTCCAATCTTACATGTACCATATCTGACATAACAGAAGCGATGACGTCACGTGACTGGCTGCTTTACGACGTTCAGGTCCTGTGGAAGAGAGAGTTTGTGTGTGTGTAGGGGGGGATGTATGTAAAACAGCATCTTTAATGTACTCCCACAAGAGGAAGTCACGAGGTGTCAGGTCAGGGGATCTAGGGCGTCGCCTAAAGTGGATACCGGAAAGTGAACATTTTGGGCTGTTTTTTTTTTGGAATACCCTGTAACACGAAGAACAACAATAAATATGAAGTAACAAGTTTCACGTGCAACTTCTTATCCAAATATATAACAGTAAAATATAGTGCATACAGAAAACATGACGCAGACAGTTATTTTACATCCTCGCACATTAACTACAGTCAAAATGGTGAGCAAACTGATTCGGGCCACATAATTATTTCAATGACTCCAACTGTTAAGAGAGAGGGGGGGGGGGGGGACAGAGTGAGAAAATGAGACCGAAAGAGAGAGAGAGAGACAATGAGAGACACACAGGGGGGGGGGGGGGACAGACAAAGAGACAGAAACAGAGAAAGAAAGAGACAAAGAGAGAGAGAGACACACACACACAGAGGGAGAGAGAGGCATGAAGGGAGAGAGAGAGACATGAAGCACACTGATCCGAACCCAATCCCCTAAAAAAACATGCGGAAAAATAAACAGGAAGGTTGCGACCCGCCCCCTGCCGTTCCCGCACAATGAAAAGACAAGTGGAAATGTCAGTATGACTGATTTTTTGCCTGCAAATTATTCCGTTCATACTTTGCCTTGAACCACCAGCAGACAAGACATTTAACTAAAAAATCCATAGCAGTTCATACCACAGTATTTACCATAAACCCGAATGTTAGAAAACCTTTACCGAAATTATGAATCACCTTAGTTATAAGAGGGGAAGAAACTTCCCTGGGATGTCATCTTTGAAGAGGCCGTACATGGAGTAGGCCAGCGGACAAGGTAAAAGAAATGAAGGGGGCTGGTACATGAGAGAAAGGAGAAGGTACAAGTAATGGAGGGACACAGCCCCCCCCCCCCCCTTTTCACCTTCCACGTTGTCTTAATCGAGAACTACGCTTATGTTACAGGAGCCCATTAGGTGCGATCTGTCAGACTGGAGATAGGATGGACCTCGTAACAAATCTTCGGCTTGTCAACGGCCATCAAGGCTTAGTCAGCCACCATTAGAAGGAAATGGGACAATCCTTCACAGAAGTCCCTGATTTGGGCGCGCTAGTGTGTCTGGCTAAAGTGTCCAGAATAAGAACCAGAGTTACTTCTTTGTAACAGAGTTGGTATATTTTCCTAACGCAGCGGTTCTCAGTATCCCAGAGCCCGCCCTTTACTTTTCAATCCAGGCTGCCCCCCTCCCCTCAATTTTTCCCTACATCGGTGGTTCCCAGTTGGTGGCCTATCGTCAGGGTCCGTGACAAAAACATGAAGAACAGGCACTAGAATGGCTAGATAGTGATACAGATTTGATATTAACAACAGGAAATACCAGATGTGGAAGAGATTGTTTGGAATAAAAAGAGGCATAATTTCTCTCACCATAACTAGGAAGCTTATTTGTCACACATTTCATTTGTCACAACAAGCCGGGACGTTACTGCTGTCTATTTTTTTCCTAAATACGTTATTGCCATTTTGACAATTCACTAAGTTTACTATGTTTTTAGTGTAGTGCAGCGTTTACATATTAAAAGTTACCCACATTTTCAGGGGAAAAATTATTTTGCATTTAAAGCATATAGCTACTATATAGATGAAACTCTTCCAAATTTGGGGGCGGGGGTTCCGTGGCCTGGATTTTGAAACAGAAAGGGGTCCTCGGACTTTTGTTAACTGGGAACCACTGCCCTATATATTAAATCTTCATCCAGAAAGGATTTTTCATTACTACACATCATTTTATTTTTTTAAAAAAAGATGCTCTCTACTTAGATTCAAAATTTCTTAACAGGGGAACCAGCAACCACCCTGCTGAGAATCCCTGTTCTAATGTAACTTTATCTTCTCCTTGCTTACTGTATCGTTCAATAACTGCGAGCGGCTATGTCTATTTCTGTCTTTACACTGCTCTGTCTCTCTCTCACACAAAATGGGATTTGCTATTTCTTTCGTTTAAGAGTGAGAAAAAATTAACACCATTATCTTGTGCCAAGCTTACAAATAACAAACCCCGACACAATTATCTCCATTTTCATCATTCATGATGAACTGCAGTTCATGTTTTTTTCATCAGCCCCCCCCCCCCCCAAGATTTTGGCCACCATTATATTTTGCTTCAGTGTGCACGATAGTGAAATAACTGTTTCTACTTCAAAAACAGGATTTATAAATCAGTTTTACATTTCTTTACATTTCCTTTAACAGTGGCTGCCTTCGATTTTGTCCTGAGACGAGGATTTTGGAGACGAAGAATCTGCGCTGGGTGGAAGACGCGGTGAAAAGTTTAGAGAAACACGGCGATGCTGTTCTAATAAAAAACAACATATAGGCCAGGCCACGAACTGAGGTAGCTTGCCCCCTTTTTTATGACCGCAACTTCTCAGCTGATTCTAAAATAAAGGAACAGAGTACCCATCCCTGCCCTCGAAGATTACCCAGGACACTGGAAGCGAGAGAGAGAGAGAGAGAGAGACGCTGAAAGAATGACTGAGAACACAACTCCGGGCGCTAACAGGACAGCAACCGCTTAGCCACAACTCCACTGAGATAAATGAAAATTCCAGTCTCCGCGAGCCCCACGTGTGATAAGAGCCACGAATTGCCTACTAACATAACCAGGAAAAAGAGACCAAAAAAAAACCATCAGAACAATTAACTGATGTATTCTCACTAAGAGAGAGAGAGAGAAAGAAAGAAAGAGAGAAAGAGAGATAGATTTTTTTTTAGAATGGCAAACCAACCAGACTGTGAATGACTCCACAGCATCACCATCACCTAGCAACCAATAGGTTATAAATAAATGATTTCAATACTTCAGTAAACTCCAATGTTTGAAAAAACAAAAGCAATATCTGATTAAAAAAAAAATACCTGGACAGCTATAACGACCATTATTCTTGTTCTTTTTGTAACTTTATGCTCTGCAAATTTGTGTTATATTTTCCGCGGCAAAATCATAATACTTCCAAAGCGGAATTACAGTTCATAAGTTCATATCTGCACGTGACTTAATTTGCTGTTCATTTGTCTCTTAAATGTTTGGTTGATTTAACTTTCTTATGAATAATTCACTTTCTCTATTTCACTGGTTCTCTCGAGTCAATCACATGGTCATAACAATTATAACTGGTAACGCCATGATCCTACATTTTGGTGGTATTCTTTTCTTTTCTCCAACAAAATGTTGCATGACCATCGATGGCACAGAACTGAAACAAGTTGATAGATTCATGTACTTAGAAACATTTATAACAGCTGATGGGAAATGTCACAACGAAATAAAAAGCAGACGTGCTCAGGCCAAGTCGGCATTCCAGAAAATGAGACACATCTTGTGCAACAGATCCGTATCAATGGAAACAAGATTCCGAGTACTTAAATGTTACATCGAGCCAATTTTGTTTTACGGGTGTGAAGCATGGTCTATGAGTACAGCGAGAAATGGAGGCCATGGAAATGTGGTTCCTAAGAAGGATGTTGAAGGTACCATGGACAGCTAAGAAAAACCAACGAAGAAGTCTTAAGAGAGGCTGAAGTTAAAAGCAAATTAACAGCAAAGATCAGAGGCAGACAAGCGAGATTTGTAGGACATTTTCTGAGAAGAGGAAAATTGGAACACACTGTGACAACTGGAAAAACTGAGGGAAGAAGAGACAGATGAAGACACAGAGAGAGTGTGTGGCTAGGAAAAAAGTCACCGGCGGATCTCATAATCAAGTCTAAAGACAGGAAATTGTGAAGGGAAATGATCGCCTACGCCACGCGGCACGGCACTTGATTGATTGAAAGCCATAATGATCAGCTTTTAAACCGTGAAAGTTTATTTACGCTCGCCCTGACAAACGCCGGAGTACATTATTCAACGTAACAGTTTGTAGGCTGATACGTTATTTGCATGTAATGATCTAAATCAAAGCAATAACACAACGAAATAAATACAGCGTGGCGATAATATGCTGACAATGTTGTTGAAGGAAAATTTCGTTAACTTTCTGTTGAAATTCTCAAGTTTCTTGGGTTTTTTCTTCAGTTTCCGGTGTAAAATTCATGCATGCTGCTTTGACTGGTTACCTTTCTCTGCTAGCGTGTCTGGTTAGAGACTGGCCTTTCAAATGACTATTCAGATTCTGCCCCTCCTACATGAGGTAATACCAGGTAATTTAAACTTCCCTGGCAGTAGGTATCAAAGTTTGATCTATGATTTTAAAAAAAAAAAGACTTCACTTCTAGGACCTGTCCTAATATTCCGCCTTGCTCGTCTTGGCATTGTTACATTTTAACACAGATCATTGTAGTTTTAGATGTTTTTGGTTAATCTGATCGTTACATTAAACTTGGTGAGTTGCTGATACTGGTCGTGTGAGCTGTATATATCAGCTATTGCTGTAGGTGTCTTGAGGTGAGAGCTACTGCTGTGTGTGGCTTGATGTGTGAATTATTGGTGCAGGTGTCTTGAGGTATAAACTATTGATGTAGACGTCGTGAGGTGTCAGCTATTGCTTGTAATTGTCTTGAGGTGTCAGCTATTGCTTGTAATTGTCTTGAGGTGTCAGCTATTGCTTGTAATTGTCTTGAGGTGTCAGCTATTGCTTGTAATTGTCTTGAGGTGTCAGCTACTACTGTCATAATATGTGGACTATTAGTATCTTGACGTACAAGTTATCGTTATTATGTCTGAGTTACTGATGACTGGATGCTTGAATTATGAGATATCAGTGACTGATGTACTATTACGACTGCAAATCACACAACTGGGGTGTCTAGCCGGTGGTCCGTCATGCGAGGTCACTGCGGCCCGCGAAGTTATTATGAAAATGCAATTTAGTTTATTAAAAGTAGTGTTGTTATCCAAGAAAGGATGAGTTTTAGTTCTCTGCTAGGAAAGAAAACAATCATCATAGCTACAACCGACTGTGGCAGCTAACAGTAAAATGCCCTTAGTATGTTAAGTAAAGAAACAAAATTGCTTGATTTATATGCAGCCTGTCACCCGACACGTGTGTAAAATTGCTGGGTCGTTTTTGTTTAATTTGGAGAGTTGATGTTCGTTGTTCTTGTTGTTGCTGTATTTGTTTAGTTTGGAGAGTTGATGTTTGTTGTTCTTGTTGTTGTTTCTGTTTAGTTTGGAGAGTTGTTATTTGTTGTTGTTGCTGTTGTTGTTGGTTTTATTTAGTTTGGAGAGATGATGTTTGTTGTTCCTGTTGTTGTCGTTCTTGTTTAGTTTTGGAGAGTTGATGTTTGTTGTTCTTGTTATTGTTGTTGTTTTTGTTTAGCTTGGGAAATTTATGTTTGTTGGTCTTGTTCTTGTTTCTGTTTTGTTTGGAGAGTTGATATTTGTTGTTCTTGTTTTTTGTTTAGATTGGGGGGGGGGGGGGGGGTTGATGTTTGTTGTTTATGTTATTGTTTTTCTTTAGTCTGGAGAGTTGCTGTTTGTTGTTGTTGCTGTTGTTTAGTTTGGAGAGTTATTTTTGTTGTTTCTTGATGCTGTCGTTTGTGTTTAGTTTGGAGAGTTTTTGTTTGTTATTCTTGTTGTTGTTGTTGTTGTTGTTTTTGTTTAGCCTGGAGAGTTGATATTTGTTCTTGTTGTTGTTGTTTTCTTGTTTAGTTGGAGAGCTGATGATTGTTGTTCCTATTCTTCTTGTTTTTGTTTAGTTTGGAAAGTTGATGATTGTTGTTCTTATTGTTGCTGTTTTTGTTTAGTTTGGAGAGTTGATGTTTGCTGTTCTTGTTGTTCTTGTTTTTGTTTGGATTTGGGGGTTGATGTCTGTTGTTGTTGTTTTCGTTTAGCTTGGGGAATTGATATTTGCTGTTCTTGTTGTTGTTGTTGCTTCTGTTTAGTTTGAAGACTTGATGATTGCTGTTCTTATTGTTGCTGTTTCTGTTTAGTTTGAAGAGTTGATGTTTGCTGCTCTTATTGTTGCTGCTGTTATTTTTGTTTAGTATGGAGAGTTGATGTTTGCTGTTCTTGTTTTTGTTTAGATTTGGGGGGGGGGGGGGGGTTGATGTTTGCTGTTGTTGTTGTTTTCGTTTAGCTTGGAGAATTGATATTTGTTGTTCTTGTTGTTGTTGTTTCTGTTTAGTTTGGAGAGTTGTTTGTTGTTGTTGTTGTTTTTGTTTAGTTTGGAGAGTTGATATTTGTTACGCTTATTGTTGTTATTTTTGTTTGTTTGGAGAGATGATGGTTGTTGTTGTTGTAATTGTTTTTGTTTAGCTTGGAGAGTTGATGATTGTTGTCCTTGTTGGTGTTGTTTTTCTATAATTTATAGAGCTGATGTTTGTTGTGATGTTATTGTTTCTGTTTAGTTTGGAGAGTTGATGTTTGTTGTTGTTGTTGCTGTTTGTGTTTAGTTTGGAGAGTTGATGTTTGTTGTTGCCGTTTTTTTTTAGTTTGTGGAGTTGATGTTTGTTGTTCTTGTTGCTGTTGTTTTTGTTTAGTTTGGAGAGCTGAAGTTTGTTGTTCTTGTTGCTTAGTTTGGAGAGTTGATGTCTGTTATTCTTGTTGCTTAGTTTGGGGAGTTGATGTTTGTTGTTCTTGTTGCTTAGTTTGGGGAGTTGATGTTTGTTGTTCTTGTTGTTGTTGATTTTCTTTAGTTTGGAGAGTTGATGTTTGTTGCTGCTGTTGTAGTTTGGAGAGTTGATGTTTGTTGCTGCTGTTGTTTTTCTTTAGCTTGGAGAGCTGATGTTTGTTGTTGTTGGTGTTGTTGTTGTTGTTGTTGTTGTTGTTGTTTAGTTTGGAGAGTTGATGTTTCTTGTTCTTTTCTTTTTTTTTAGTTTGGAGAATCGATGTTTGTTGTTCTTGCTATTGTTGTTTTTTTTATGTACTATTTTTTCTTTAACTCTGAACTAAATGTTCTTCATTTAACTTATTAATGTCTGGTACATACAGAAACATTCCAATGAAACCTAATGTTAAGTACAAATCGTACTAGAGGGCCATTTAATACACCCTTTTACAATCGCCAGGTTCTTCCTTCTAAGATGCGCGTGATATAACAACAAAGAATACAACTGTTAGAATCTAACACTCATACATTCGATAAGATGACATGATTAACAGCGAACAGATAAGGCTCGTGATCAATATGCATATATTCAAGTTTAATGCACAACCACACATGACGATAATATATACAGACTGGCCACACAGCCAAAACAATACGATTTACATCAAGTAGATATGATATATACCAACATGATGGACATCAATGCAATATGGCCCAATTCTCAGGTCCAAATAATGAACGTTATAAATTGACCTAACATATACAACATGGTGAATAGACTCACTCGTCACATAACAATCTTATACATTTACTAAAGGCCTCTTTAAATCCACGTATGTGTGACAGAAATGAAAACTTACTTAAGGACTCTTCTCACGAACTTAGGTGCGACAGCACTCAAGACTTCAAGATATCTCTGAAAACTCCTATTACCGGTTACTATCATCACGAGGCTAAAACTCCTACTACTGGTTACTATCACTATAAGGCTAAAACTCCTACTACTGGTTATTATCACCAAGAGACTAAAACTCCTACTACTGGTTACTATCACTATGAGGCTAAAACTCCTACTACTGGTTATTATCACCAAGAGGCTAAAACTCCTACTACTGGTTACTATCACTATGAGGCTAAAATTCCTACTACTGGCTATTATCACCAAGAGGCTAAAACTCCAAATACTGGTCATCACCACAAGGCTAAAACTACTACTGGTTATTATCACCACGAGGCTAAAACTCCTACTACTGGTTCTTATCACCACGAGGCTAAAACTCCTACTACTGGTTATTATCACCACGAGGCTAAAACTCCTACTACTGGTTATTATCACCACGAGGCTAAAACTCCTACTACTGGCTATTATCACCACGAGGCTAATTCTCCCACTACTGGTCATCACCATGAGGCTAAAACTCCTACTACTGGTTATTATCACCACGAGGCTAAAACTCCTACAACTGGTTATTATCACCACGAGGCTAAAACTCCTACTACTGGTTATTATCACCACGAGGCTAAAACTCCCACTACTGGTCATCACCACGAGGCTAAAACTCCTACTACTGGTTATTATCACAAGGAGGCTAAAACTCCTACTACTGGCTACTATCACCACGAGGCTAAAACTCCCACTACTGGTCATCACCACGAGGCTAAAACTCCTACTACTGGTTATTATCACAAGGAGGCTAAAACTCCTACTACTGGTTACTATCACCACGAGGCTAAAACTCCCACTACTGGTCATCACCACGAGGCTAAAACTCCTACTACTGGTTATTATCACAAGGAGGCTAAAACTCCTACTACTGGCTACTATCACCACGAAACTTGCCACAAATCACCTACATAGAACCTACACAGCTGCTGTAACGGACACAGACGAATCATCACAATAACACCAACATCAAATAATGGAAAATCAAAGGACATTATAACAATGCATGTTATTATAGCATATTACAGGAAAACTGTGATACTCAAAATGCATGAAACCCACAGACGTCATCTTGAGTCCAAACGCAATGGTGAAAAAAATGAATCAATCAATGGACTGAATGCATATCAGTCGAATGATGATATAAATCAGCAACACATTTATCAATAATATATGCATTTAACATTCGATTCAACACACTTCGCCATTACCGTTCAACAATGCTCACATACATGGAAACCTACATTAACTGCTTCACAAACGTAAAAGAAACGTACATCACTTACAAACACAAACATACAACTTACGCCACATGATTTTGGGGGCGGGTACGATATTACAGCACCTGTAGCATGGCCTTGTAAGTAATGATTATAGCTGTTGTTGTTATTATTATTGATGAATATGATTATAAATATACTGTAGGCATAATAGTAACATCTAACAGCAACAGAAAAAGTAAATAGGAAAATCAGACCAAGGCAGAAAAACAAACTTCCACGACACTAGTATGACTGGACGCTGACACAAGTAAACAGAATAGAAAAGGCAGACACAAAGAAATGCAAGGACACAATAAAACCTCCGACATGAAAGAGCAAGGTAATGACGCAGGCAAATGACAACTCTTTAGATGGATTTGACACGGACTGACACGTATTAGCTTGCTAATCTTAGGACGCTATTCCACACGATTTTTAAATAAAGGAGTGACCAACTCGGCCAGCTGACCAATTAAATATTTAGAGGCGTGGCCTACTGGACAATTGACTTACGACATATAAGTCACGACGTGGCAGTTGGAGAGGATGTAGCCTCGAAGACGTACGAACAAGGACGGTCAATGAATAGAGACGGTCCAGACAAGAAAAGAAGAGAAGGACAGACAATCAGAGAAGAACAGCAGCAGGAGAATACACACCAGAGAAGATACGGGAGAGAAAGAAGACGTAGGTAACGACAGATTGACAATTAGAGCCATAGATACTCAGGAAAAGCAGTTTTGAAGAAGTAGTTTTAGGACAGATTGAAGATGTTTTTCAAGTGATTCAAGTGATTACGAAGAACTGATACTTTTCAAACTTCGAGTAAAGAGATTTCAGATAATAAAGTTGTTGACCACTTGTTGCGGATCTATTAGAAAACAGAGTTTAGAATGTCCTGGTATCACGCGTAGAGTAGCTTGAAGTTGAAAACATTGCCGAAATGCTGCATGTAGAATATAATAGAGTTTGATAATTGTGAACAAATGATTAAGTGATTCAATCCAAGTAATGCTATCAACAATACATCTTGAACTTATTTGTCAGAATTAAATAACGCAGTGAACTTTTCATCGGCCTTGCTCTGGTCTAGCGAATGTGCTAAAGTTTTGTGAAACCTGTTATGTGTTAATCAAAGAGCATCTGTAAGCTTCAGTACCATAGAACTATTCTTATAATATGGAACTATTCAGCAATATATAATTCACAAAATATCAATATTATATATCATCACAATGATAAAGAGAAAAATCCGCAATATAACATCCATCACAATATAACATCCACCACAATGATACAGAGAAAAATCCCACAATATAACATCCATCACAGTATAACATCCATCACAGTATAACATCCATCACAATATACACAATATAACATCAATCACAATAGAACATTCATTACAGTATAACATCCATCACAATATAACATCCATCACTATATAACATCTATCACAATATATACAATATAACATCAATCACAATATAACATTTATTACAGTATAACATCCATCACAATATAACATCCATCACTATATAACATCCATCGCAATATAACATCCATCACTATATAACATCCATCACAATATAACATCCATCACTATATAACATCTATCACAATATGACGACGGCCCTTTTGGCCTCTGACCCTGCTATGACCTCGTAACGAAGGTAAAGGTAATTCTGTCATGCCTTAGAGGCTCATATGGATATGGTGTTAGTAAGTGAATCAAAAATCCAAACTTCCCGCCACACATTTAGACGCATGACCGGTGGCGCGTTCAGCTTGACCTCTTGATTCGGTCACTTCGAAAGCCCCAAACCGGACACGTTCATACGTGGGTACAATTGTGGCCCTCTGCCCTTTTGAAATTTGGAAACATTTGCTACAAGAGAATAAATACGAGGGGGGGGGGCGAACAGCTTTACTTCCTCTATGATATTCTGGACAAGAATGAATATAGTTATTACTGGCTCAGTGTAGTAGAATAATTTCAGCCCTTCAGTTTTTTTTAAGATGGGACCAAATACTCGTCACAGTTTGGAAGATGGGACCCGATACTCTTCACAGTTTGGAAGATGGGACCCGATACTCTTCACAGTTTGGAAGATGGGACCCGATACTCTTCACAGTTTGGAAGATAGGACCCGATACTCTTCACAGTTTGGAAGATAGGACCCGATACTCTTCACAGTTTGGAAGATAGGACCCGATACTCTTCACAGTTTGGAAGATAGGACCCGATACTCTTCACAGTTTGGAAGATAGGACCCGATACTCTTCACAGTTTAGAAGATGGGATCCGATACTCTACACAGCTTGGAGGGTGCGACCTGAAACTTCTCACAACTCCTGCTCAATGTAGGTTAAAAAAAAATGTCGACCTATCGCACCGCATCGTTCAAACAATACGCTGTTATTGACTATTTCACTGCTGAAAAGGCTCTTCCCATTGACATTCACTGAAGCCCGCCAGCGGTTTGTGGAGATCAGAGCGTTAATGTGACTACTGTTAAACGTTCAGTAATGAAGTTTACTAATGAAGGAGTGCTTGGAAAGGAATTTTGAAAGCCCAGTCACAATAGGGAGATCTGTGACAGTAACAGGCGAGTTTCGCCATTAAAAAAAATAATAATAATAAAATTGCCGCATCAAACAAAAAAGAAATATGAACATTTATCCAGTGTTCTTTGATTTCGTGAATTTTGTGTCAGGTCGATGTGCGCATGTCGCCAGCAAAGACGAAGGCTGCACGAGTAGTGGTCTCACGAGAAAGTCTGCAATGTCCTGACACCGAAGATGAGAACTTGTGGATAACTGAATTCTGAATGCGGATGAAACACGTTTTCAGCATTATGGTCCGTAGACATTATCACTGATGGCACAGAACTGAAACAAGTTGATAGATTCAAGTATATAGGAATAATTATAACAGCTGATGGGGAAATGTCACAACGAAATAAAAAAGCAGACGTGCTCAAGCCAAGTCAGCATTCCAGAAAATGAGAAACATCTTGTGCAACAGATCCATATCAATGGAAACAGGATTCCGAGTACTTAAATGTTACATCAAGCCAATTTTGTTTTATGAATGTGAAGCATGGTCCATGAAAGAGAGTACAGCGAGAAATGGAGGCCATGGAAATGTGGTTCATAAGAAGGATGTTGAATGTACCATTGACAGCTATGAAAACCAACGAAGAAGTCTTAAGAGAGGCTGGAGTTAAAAGGCAAATTATAATAAAGATCAGAGGCAGACAAGCGAGATTTGTAGGACATTTTCTGAGAAGAGGAAAATTGGAACACATTGTGGCAACTGGAAAAATTGAAGGAAGAAGAGACAAAGGAAGACAGAGAGAGAGAAGTTACTGGATGGGCTGTCAGTGTGGCTAGGAAGAAAGTCACCGGTGGATCTCATAATCAAATCTAAAGACAGGGAAATGTAGGGAGAAATGATCGCCTACGCCAAGCGGCACGGCACTTAACTGATTGATTGATTGACTGATTGATTGATTGGTTGGTTAATTGGTTGATTGATTGATTGATTGATTGGTCTGTAGAGCAAGAGAAAGCCTAGAGATACAGCAAAAAAATAATCACTACAGTCAAATAATGTTCAACACACGAATCTCACCCGAGAAGTTCCTGATGAAATTGTCTAGGAACTCTACCGGAAGATTTTCCGGGGAAAGAGAGCAACTACTACAGAAAACTCTGAAAGTAAAACTCGTTCTACACGGAAAGATGGTCAACTGGAGGGCATACTCATTTATTATCACAAAGTTAAGCCATACGGCAGCTGCGCTACCTTTTATTCTGTACTGTGCTTAATTTGAGGACTGCAATATTTTGAAAAACTAAAACAAAATAGAACAAAACAAAGTAGAAATGCTTCATTCCACTGAGACATTTAGTGTTGCTATGATAAAACAATGAAACAATCACTTCGCTACTCAGGTGCATCCTACAGAATGCTTTGATGGTATAAGTATTCTCAAATATATTAAAAACAGTATGTGAGAACATAACTGCCATTATAGGTTTACGATGACAATATAACTCCCACTATTGGTCCAAAATGACATGAAAACTGTCACTGCTAATCCATAATGACAATATAATTGTCACTATTGGTCCATCATGACATGGTAACTGTCACTGCTAATCCATAATAACAATATAATTGTCACTATTGGTCCACGATGACAAATATAACTGCTACTATTGGTCAACGATGGTAATATAACTGCCACTTTTGGTCTACGATGGTAATATAACTGCTACAGTTGGTCCACAATGGCAATATAACTGCTATTATTGGTCCACGATGGCAATATAACTGCTACTATTGGTCCACGATGGCAATATAACTGCTACTATTGGTCCACGATGGCAATATAACTGCTACTATTGGACCACGATGGTAATATAGCTGCTGCTATTGGTCTACGATGATAATATAACTGCCACTTTTGGTCTACGATGGTAATATAACTGCTATTATTGGTCCACGATGGCAATATAACTGTTAATATTGGTCCATGGTGGTAATAGAACTTCCACTACTGACCAGCGATGGTAATATAACTGCTATTATTGGTCCACGATGGTAATATAACTGCTACTAGTGGTCCACGATGGTAATATAACTGCTATTATTGGTCCACGATACGATGGTAATGTAACTGCTAATATTGGTCCACGATGGTAATATAACTGCTGCTATTGACCAACGATGGTAATATAACTGCTGCTATTGACCAACGATGGTAATATAACTGCTGCTATTGACCAACGATGGTAATATAACTGCTATTATTGGTCCACGATGGTAATATAATTGCTACTATTGGTCCACAATGGTAATATAACTGCTACTATTGGTCCACGATGGTACTATAACTGCTACTGTTAGTCCACGATGGTAAAATAACTGCTACTATTGGTCCGCTATGGTAATATAACTGCTACTATTGGTCCACGATGGTAATATAATTGCTACTATTAGTCCACGATGGTAATATAATTGCTACTACTGCTCCACGATAGTAAATATAGTGCCACTGCATCAAAAAGAGCTCACGCACATGAAGAGGGCACACGCAAGCTCTACAAA
Source organism: Achatina immaculata (assembly GCA_009760885.1). NCBI lineage: Eukaryota > Metazoa > Mollusca > Gastropoda > Stylommatophora > Achatinidae > Lissachatina > Lissachatina immaculata. The sequence continues at coordinate 19,590,907 of CM019697.1, read as the reverse complement.
CGTAATAGTAGAATTCTCTCGCAAACACTGACAAGACGCAAGCACGGCGCTGAGCTCTGATACATGCCCGAATCCAAACGACACTTTACAGACCTGAAAAGCCTGCAAAAACAGAGACAATTAACGACAGAAATAAGTTGTTATTAAATCTGCTGACCGCTGGTTGACGCCGTAACTATTGTAGTTAAGAGAGACCTAATACGTTTAGCCTGATCCAGAACATTATCTTCCTTAAACTGTAGACACTTTAATAAAGACTGCACCATCCCCCCCCTCCCCTCCTAGCTTTTCCTGCTCTGCGTATTCCGGGAGGTGAGAGATCACTCAGACACGGAAGCAGACAAGGCAGACAAGGCACAGACAGACATATCTGACAGAAAATCAGAAACGCGACGCAGGGGAGAGACGGGGGAAGGCCAGCGGCTTATCGGGGTGATTTGATTAGTGAGTCATTCAAACTGGGACCAAGCAGAGAAGCTGGGATTTTTCGAGGAGATGGGATAAAATAATACAAACAGCGGCCAAACAGAAAAATCTGGGATTTCTGGAGATGTGGACAAAATAATACAAACAGCGGCCAAACAGAAAAATCTGGGATTTCTGGAGATGTGGACAAAATAATACAAACAGCGGCCAAACAGAAAAATCTGGGATTTCTGGAGATGTGGACAAAATAATACAAACAGCGGCCAAACAGAAAAATCTGGGATTTCTGGAGATGTGGACAAAATAATACAAAAAACGGCCAAACAGAAAAATCTGGGATTTCTGGAGATGTGGACAAAATAATACAAAAAGCGGCCAAACAGAAAAATCTGGGATTTCTGGAGATGTGGACAAAATAATACAAACAGCGGCCAAACAGAAAAATCTGGGATTTCTGGAGATGTGGACAAAATAATACAAACAACGGCCAAACAGAAAAGGCTGTGCTTTTGGCTGAATCCGGGATAAAGAATATTAACTGTGGTCGAAAAGAAAACTGAAACTTTTGGAAGCGATAAGAACAAAAGCATATATATATTTACAAAAGACAAACAAAAAGGACAGGAAAAAAAACGAGAAGAAAGAAAAACGAGAAATGGCAACTGCGCTATAAGAACGAGGCAGATGCTGGAAACAATGGACCTGAACTGATCAAGACCCTATCTCGTCATTTCACGGAAGACACCGGCTCGTGATTTTATTCAGTCTGGAGCAGGACTTGAGTTTGTTCTGTAATGGAGGCCAGCCAACAGGAATTGTTTTGGGTTCCAACCCGAGATTTTCAAACAAGACCCTGTAATCTGCTTCACACCCGACATGATGCTTTGGTTTAAGCGCTTACAAAGACAGAAGTAGGCAGATCTTCGAAGAAGCGCAGAAAAAGAGGAAGGAAGAAGAAGAAAGGAAGAAAGAGGAAGGAAGAAAGGAGGAGGAGGAAGAAGAAAGAAAAAGGAGGAGGAGAAAGAAAGAAGGGATGAAGAAGAGGAGGAGGAAGAAGAAGGAGGAGGAGAGGAAGAAGAAAGAAAAAGGAGGAGGAGGAGGAAGAGGAAGAAAGAAGAGATGAAGGAGGAGGAAGAAGAACGAGAAGGGGGGAGAAGAACGAGAAGGAGGAGAGGAAGAAGAAGAACGAGGAAGAGTAAGAAGAAAAAAGGAGGAGGAGGAGGAAGCAGGAAGAGGAAGAAGGAGGAGGAGAAGGAAGAATGAGGAAGAAGGAGGAGGAAGAATGAGGAAGAGGGAGAAAGAAGAAGGAGTAGGGAGAAAGAAGGAGGAGGAGGAGGAAGAAGAATGAGGAGAAAAAAGAATAAGAATATTAATTCGACCAAAATACACGGGGGGCAGACAAAGATAGTTTAGAGAACTAAGCTAGCACGTGTGAGCGTGCTTTTCATCGAGATCAACATCTTGGCACAGACGGGCAACTAGGAATTGGAATATGAAAGACCCACCACAAGCTAAGCAAACTTGGACAAGTCAGCCATAATGGACAGGAAATTCTCTACTCCATCAGGGAGACCGAAATAACCAGACAAATCTCCAGACCCGCCGAAGCAGCATCTTCTTCCTTGGAGAATTATTTCGGCCCCTTTCAACTTTGGATATTTTAAAGGGAATGGAATAAAGTGACCTATGGATTATTAATACAAAGTTTCTGTGGTGGGGTTTTTCTATAATGAAATAAGTATTCTGAAAATCTATATTATTTTTTAAATCATATATTCATATGATAAGAACAACTCATAAAGCACAGTCAGTCATTTGCATGTCCCTTGTGGAACTTTGCCTCCCTAATAGCTGTCCTGTAGGCCTCTTAGTTGTAAGCAAGATGCCCTGCTGCTGATTGCATCCATTTGAGACTATTCAACAATGTCTTGTTGCCATCTTCGCCTTCGTCTTCCTCTCTTTCTTTTTCCCATTATGTACCCTTCCAAGACGGTCTTCTCTAGATTATCATGACGTTTAATGTATCAAAAATATTTAAGTTTTCTCCGTTTAATCCTCTTTACTAGCCAGCCTTCTTCAATATTAAATTCTTGTAGTACTTTTACCACAAGAACCAAATCTGGATAACAACTGAAGGTCACTTACATTTCCGAAATGAGGTGACAAAACAAAATAAGAGCTAATCAGGTAAGAACTGGAAAGATTACAAAAGTTGCAAAGCCTGAAAAGGACCTTGTGGCCTGGAGGACATACTTACATGACCGGGTACACTGTACAGGAAAAAGCCTTGAGTGCGTTTCTACCAGAGAGTAAGCTTATCTTGATACGCTAAGAGAAGAGGAGGCTATCTGCGATTCATAACTGTGAAATGTTCATGCGAACCATACAACTTTCCCAAATCTTTCTAATACGTGTCAATATATTCCTTCTGGCACTAGGACTAACCTTCTATAGTTCAGAGATTCTTAAGTTTCTGCAATTACAGACCCACGATGAACTGTCAAATATGTCCCCATATCTTTTTCTTCCTTCTTCTTCATCACCATCATCAGCAGAATCAGCTGTACGAGTTAAAAAATGTCAGTAGTGTGGTTTTCACTTTATATATGGACAACCAGGAAGAGCTATATGGACAGCTAGGAAGAGCTATATGGACAGCTAGGAAGAGCTTTATAGACAGCTAGAAAGAGCTATATGGACAGCTGGGAAAAGCTTTGTGGACAGCTAAGCTAGGAAGAGCTTTGTTGACAGCTAGGAAGAGCCATGTGGACGGCTAGGAACAGCCACGTGGACGGCTAGAAACAGCCACGTGGACAGCTAGGAAGAGCCACTTGGACAGCTAGGAAGAGCCACGCGGACAGCTAGGAAGAGCCACGTGGACGGCTAGGAAGAGCTTTATGGACAGCTAGGAAGAGCCACGTGACAGCTAGGAAGAGCCACGTGACAGCTAGGAAGAGCCACACGGACATCTAGGAAGAACTACGTAGACAGCTAGGAAGTGCCATTTGGACAGCTAGAAAGAGCCATGTGAACAGCTAGGAAAAGCCATACGGACACCTAGGAAGAGCCATACTGATAGCTAGGAAGAGAACAAGGGAGAGAAAATCCGATATATCAATAATTTTTCAGACATCGAAACTGTTCAGATATCGAGTCCCATACCTACCCCCTTTCTCCCTCAATACCCCCTTTCTCCTTCAACACATACCCCCACATAACGCCCCCCCCCCCTTTCCAAACATTTGGTTCCTAAATCTCCAGAGAAGTAAGGGCACCCCTGGTTAGGAAGTCGTATTGTCACCGATTATATCATGTCACTCTTTTCTGCAGTGCTTCCAGGCAACAGGCAAGTCACAACAATGTGGGAAACAAGGTAATAATCGACGCGTTTTCCCTGGTGGTGGAGCTTAATCATAAGACTGGCAACGCAGGTTACAAGGAAGGCGTCGGCCCAAGTTTCTGTCAGGCGTCTTGGAACACGGGGGGGGGGGGGGGGGAGACTATGACAAACGGATGCTACCATTGTTTGATCCTGTATTACCTGGGATACGAACACCCTTATTATGTAACGGCACTGAAACCCGACATGTTGCTCAAGCCCTGCCTTAACTTTCTGGCCATCGAAGCACTTTATACGCTCCACCTGCTGCATGAGTCACCGTCGAACTTACGCTATAACATTACCTCTACTTTTGTCCCCCTTACTTGCAGTTCTAGATACATATTTTCCAATTACTTCCACGTGGGTGATCACATGATGCATAGCATTAATTTCCGCCGATTTCTCCCAGGCTTTCCCTTCCCTGCTTTTCGCCACTATTCCCTAACATCTTCCTCGTCGTTATTTTCTCGTTAAGCAACGTATCCCCCAGCCCAACGAAAGGGCGGGCCTTCACGCTAGTCAACATCTCGCTTTCTAACCATCACGGCTGAATGAACAATTTCTGTGCCTACATACATACACACATGAATAAAGCCTTTAAAGTCGCTGGGCTATGCTCCTTATAGCTGGAATTTTATATTCTACAACGCTTGAGAAGCCGCGATAAATCAAAGAATCACAGGCCCGCTACAGATCCAGATTGATATCCACTTTCTACTCCTTCATACCGTGTATAGCCTGACAGCTCTAGTACCACACAACTCGCTCCACGAAAACATTCAAAGTTACTGTTTTTTACGAGTACCACACAACTCGCTCCAAGAAAACATTCAAAGTTACTGTTTTTTACGAGTACCACACAACTCGCTCCAAGAAAACATTCAAAGTTACTGTTTTTACGAGTACCACACAACTCGCTCCAAGAAAACATTCAAAGTTACTGTTTTTACGAGTACCACACAACTCGCTCCACGAAAACATTCAAAGTTACTGTTTTTACGAGTACCACACAACTCGCTCCAAGAAAACATTCAAAGTTACTGTTTTTACGAGCACCACACAACTAGCTCCAAGAAAACATTCAAAGTTACTGTTTTTACGAGTACCACACAACTCGCTCTAAGAAAACATTCAAAGTTACTGATTTTTACAAGTACCACACAACTCGCTCCAAGAAAACATTCAAAGTCACTGTTCCTACACAGAGTCCCAAGGTCAGTATTAACGCGAGATGTGTACGTAAATGAGAATGACAATAACAACCCGCTATCTGAATACTTGTTTATTTTTACAACAGGCACTGCATGGGAGGAAATTACAAAGAGGTCATAAATGTGAGAACAAAACATCTGAAAATCACAGTGATATGTTAATAAAATTTACAGGTCGCAAGTGTGACATCAATATATCCGAAAATCACCGCAATATATTAGTAAAATGTATAGGTGACAACTGTGAGAACAAAACATCCGAAAATCACCGACACTTTTTATGGGTAAGTTTCAGGGCCTATCAAATACGCGAAATGATCTTTTCAAAATCACAGACAGAAAAGAAGGACGGGCCAGAGACACAGCGGAGACGGGTGGATCAATAAGTAGATGGATGAGATGGTGGATGGATGAATGAGTCGGTGGGTGAATCATGGATGGATGGATGGATGGATGGATGGATGGATGGATGGATGGATGGATGTTCCAAGTTCGATAGCTTTTTTCGGTTATCTTGGAGCACTCAGAGTGTTTCGAGTGATATGTTATGAAAAGGCAATCACTAGAAAAAGTGTGAGAAAAATAGTCGCACAATCTAGCACTCATTAGAAATCTTAGGTCACGAGAACAGACTAGTCACAGAATCTAGCACTCATTAGACCTCGTAGATCATGAGAACAGAGTAGTCACAGAATCTAGCACTCATTAGACCTCGTAGATCATGAGAACAGAGTAGTCACAGAATCTAGCACTCATTAGACCTCGTAGATCATGAGAACAGAGTAGTCACAGAATCTAGCACTCATTAGACCTCGTAGATCATGAGAACAGAGTAGTCACAAAACCAATCACTAGAAATCTGAAATCATGAGACCATACTTGTCACAAAACCTATCAAACACTATAAAACTCATGCCAAAAGCAGAAAAAAGGAAGAAAATTCTACAGCTGGGGTTGCGAATATTTCTAAAGCTTCGCTCTGATAGCTGTCAAGTTTAAATTACTTTCAAAGTTCAAAGTTCAAATTCAGAATCCTGATTACTTTCAAAGAGCAAAACTCAAAGCTCAAAATTCAGACTCCGGCTTCACTGCATTCGGGACAACCTCATACATGCTCCGCCGCATCCATCCAAGAGTTTGTTTGCTGATAGTTCCTGCCAAGTGTTGGTTGTTTACGGTGCATTTTCTGACACACAGTTCGGGTTTCCTGCCAGCACCTTTAATGTGTCCTAGCTCCAGCAGTCTCCTCACAGCTACATGACTTCGTCCATTCCCGCTCTTCATTTTCCCACAGTCTGTCCAGTACAGCCCTAGCAATGTTCCCCTTGTCCACTGACAGTCTGCCGTTTATTTTAGCCTGTCCAGCACGTCTGTCGGCCACATCGCTGCCATGTACTCCCGCATGCCCTGGACAGTAAAGCCACGTTAGGTTTGTCACAGCTTAACAGTTGAACCCATTCTTTGAGAAGCAAATTCTTCTCAATCTTACAGCGAATACTCTGTGAAAATTACTTTGCGTACTACTAGAGTTTTAACTGCTCATTTTGCAGTATGATTTTTTTCCCCCAATTTCAGATGTCTAGTAGCTTTGTGCCCTGAGCTGGACACTCATGATCTTATTTAAACCCCCCCCCCCCAAAAAAAAAAAGAAGAAAGAAAAATGGAATGGAATGGGAAAAGATTTGTGGTCCGAACAACCTCAGCAATGTTCCACAGATAACCTAACTATTTTATTCATTCATTTGCATATGCCCTGCGGAACTTTGCCTCCCAAATAGCACTCCTGTAGGCCTCTCGGTTGTGAGCAAGATGGCCTGCTGCTACTGCATCCATTTGCAGCTCGTCAACGATGTCTTGCAGCCATCTTCGTTTTGGCCTTCCTCTCTTTCTTTTTCCCATTATGTATCCTTCCAATACGGTCTTCTCTAAATTATCATGACGTTTAATGTGTCCAGAATATTTAAGTTTTCTCTTTATAATCCTCTTTACTAGCCAGCCTTCTTCAATATTAAGCTCTTGTAGTATAGATATATTTGTTCTTTTTTGTTTCCACGATATTTGGAGAACTCTTCCGTAGCATTTAAATTCAAAGGCATTTATGTGTTTCTAAGCTGTTTTGTTAAGTGTCCAGGTCTCACAGGCATATGTTGCGAGGGGAAAGATGCATGCCCTTAAAAATCTTATTTTTGTAGTTCCGTCTGTTCCTCTCCACAGATTCTTTAGTTGTTTTACTTTCTGAAGAGCGATAGATGTCCTCCTTTTAATTTCCCTCATTGTATCTCCATTATTAGTTAGTAGTGATCCAAGATATTCAAAACTCTCCACTTCTTCCAATTTTTCCTCATTTATATATATTTCACCTGCCTTGTTTGTTTTGTCAATTGTCATCAATTTAGTTTTCTTTGCATTTAGATAGAGGTTCTGTTCTTCGCTGTTCTTACGGACTGACATAATTAGTTTTTCCATTCCTTTTTGTGTTGTGGACAATAACACTGTGTCATCAGCATATCTAATCTCTGGTATTTCATAACCTCCAATTGTTATGGCATCGTAATATTCTTTGTCTATATCTTCTCTAACATTCCTCATTATATTTTCAGTATACAAATTAAATAAGGTGACAATATGCACCCCTGACGGACCCATTGTTTTATGTCAAACCAAGTTGTTATACCATTTATTCTAGCTGCTGCTTGTTGGTCTAGATACAACAGTGATATTAATTGTATCAAATGTGTTTGAAATCCCATTTTTTTCCATTATTTCCCAAAGTTTCCGGTGTTGTACACAATCAAATGCCTTTGAGTAGTCTATAAAGGATAAATATAGATTCACATTAAACTCTCTGCATTTCTCTATTATTAATCTTAGATTGAATATATGATCTCTTGATCCTCTTCCTTGCCTGAAACCAGCTTGGACCATATTGACTTCTTCTAATATTTTCTGTCGAAGTCTAACCTAACTATCTGCTCTACAGATATAATGATTCTGGTGGTCATGATGGTACGAAGGATCCATTTTCAACAAAGAACAAGAAACTAGACTTTCCACACTGTTCTATTCATCACAATCACCCCGCCCCTCTCACCCACACACTCCCCACCCCTCTGGGCACTTATGTCAAACTGGTGTCTGTTTCTAAATTTGTATCAGAGGAAAAAAAAAAACTTCACCTGTTTTGCAGTTCGCAGGGAATAGATAAAAATCTAAATGAATCGGAAGAATAATTGCAGAAACCACGTGCAAAATTAATGATACTGTGTGTTCTGACTTTGTGTTTCTTTAGAAAGAAATTGGTGAAAATATCGGTTCATTGAAATTATGATTTTTAAAAAAATTGTTTTTAATGAACTGATGAAACGGGTAAAAACATCGATTCTTTGATGTGATGAATGGTTTTAAAACGTCGATTCCTTGAAGTGATGAATGGGTTAAAATATCGATTCTTTGAAGCGATGAACTGATTAAAACACTGGAATCTCTGAGGTCGTGAATTGGTTAAAACCTCAGCATTTTGAGAGTGAAGAGATGGGTTAGGACATCAATTCCTTCAGGTGATGAAATGAGTTAAAACATCGATGATAACATGTGTTCTTATGAAGAAAGAGCTGGCAGTTTGTGGCTCCAAACCAACAGTGTCTTAAAGATAAGAAGGAGAACTGGTCTAAGCCACATTGATGACGAAGATCTTAGTGAACAGTATAAAGCCTTGTAACTGAATCTGAAGACAACGTCATGTTTTTTACTCAATTCAACAACTTCTGGACAACGTCATGTTTTCAACTCAACAACTTCTGGACAACGTCATGTTTTCAACTCAACAACTTCTGGACAACGTCATGTTTTCAACTCAACAACTTCTGGACAACGTCATGTTGAAAACTCAACAACTTCTGGACAACGTCATGTTTTCAACTCAACAACTTCTGGACAACGTCATGTTTTCAACTCAACAACTTCTGGACAACGTCATGTTTTCGACTCAACAACTTCTGAACAACGTCATGTTTTCGACTCAACAACTTCTGGATAGTTTGATGACAATCTGCACCGAAAATCAGCTAAATCAAATTTTTATAATCCAAGCGGGAGACACGCCCAAGGAGACGCAATTACATGCTATCATGTTCTCTTGAGTATCAATACTCATTTCTTGGTAGTAGCATCTGAAGTGATCAGAAATGCCCTGCAGGCTGAGACTATGTTGGGGAAACTGCCTGAATGAGTCGTGAAGTGATCTGTATACTCGTGCCCTGGGGGGGGGGGGGGGGGAGGCCGAAGACCCGTGGTTCATTTTCCGGTCGGAGGTGCCCCAATCAAACTCAGCTGTAGCAGATATGGCTACCTGGCTATCCCTGGAGCTAGGGAAGGAACGGTGGCCATGGATGACAATGGTCACATCATCGGTCGATATGTCCAGAGAACGAAGGCATTAAACCACTTTGTGTGTATGGCTCACATGATGAACATATACCTACCTTTAAGGATTCAGCAAAACAAATCAGAAAAAAAAAGGAGGATGTGTTGACAGAGGTATCCTGTTGTTGGGGAGGGGGGGGGGAAGAGTGAAGGGAGAAGGAGAGAAGAACGCTTATGACAGTTCGTAGAAGCGGACGTGAAATGTGTGAGTATCAAAATGGTGTACTGGATGATATATAGCTGAAGTCCGTTGGTTGGCTGCTCGGTTGGCTGTTTGATTGACTGGATGACTGACTGGCTGGTTGGTTGGCTGACTGTTTGATTAGCTGGCTGGTTGGTTGTTTGGTTGGTTGGCTGGCAGGCTGGCTGGCTGGCTTGCTGGTTGGTTGGCTGGCTGGTTGGTTGACTGCTTGGTTCGCCGGCTAGTTGGTTGGCTCGCTGGTTGATTAGCTGGTTGATTATTTGGCTGGCTGGCCGGCTGGTTAGTTGGCTAACAGGCAGGTTGGTTGGCTGGTTGATTGGTTGGCTGGTTGGCTGGTTAGCTGATTGGCTGACTAGTTGGTTGGCTGGCTGGTTGATTGGTTGGCTGGCTAGCTGGCTGGTTGATTGATTGAATGGCTGGTTGATTGGTTGCTGTCTGGCTGGCTGGTTGATTGGTTGGTTGGTTGCTGGCTGACTAGTTGATTGGCTGGCTGGTTGGTTGGTTGGTTGATTGGCTAGCTGATTGACGGTTGTTTGGTTGATTGGCTGGCTGGCTGGTTGGCTGGTTGATTGGCTGGCTAGTTGTCTGGCTGATTGGGTGGCTGGTTGGTTGATATGGTGACTGGCTGGCTGGCTGATTGGTTGGTTGATTGGTTGGTTGCTTGCTGGCTGACTAGTTGATTGGCTGGTTGGTTGGTTGGTTGGTTAATTGGCTAGCTGATTGGTGGTTGTTGGCTGATTGGGTGGCTGGCTGGTTGGTTGGTTGGTTGGTTGGTTGGTTGGTTGGTTGGTTGGTTGGTTGGTTGGTTGGTTGGTTGGTTGGTTGGTTGGTTGGTTGGTTGGTTGGTTGGTTGGTTGGTTGGTTGGTTGGTTGGTTGGTTGACCGTAACTACAGCACTGAGTTCTTTGCAACAGAGTTCCACAGTTTAAAACACAAGCATAGAATCCTATATGAAGCAGTTTATTACAAATACTCTCCTCAAACCATGGACTGGATTCAAGAAGCAAGTTCCCCGCTGGAACCAACTACATGGCATGGAGGTTTCTCTCTACTTTTTGGGTAAGCTGAAGTGGCGCAGCAGCACGTATCATAGTAAGCCGCGCTGATGTGAGATAAGGTCTTTCTTCAGCGCAGGTTTATTTGGGTCTTCTGCAGCTCGGGTTCACCTGGGGCTTTCCCCAGCTCAGATCTATCTGGACCTTCCCAAGATCAGATCCACCTGTGTCTTTCCCCAGCTCTGGTCTACCTGGACCTTCCCAGGATCAGATCCAACTGAGTTTTTCCCCAGTTCAGGCCCACTTGAGTCTTTCCCCACTCAGATCCACCTGGGCCTTTCCTAGCTCAGATTCAGCAAGGCCTTCCCCAGCTCTGATCCACCTGGGTCCTCCCCAGCTCCGATCCACCTGGGCCTTCTCCACCCCAGATCCACTTGGGCCTTCCCCAGCTAAGATCCACCTGGACCTTCCTTAGCTCAAATCCACCTGGGCCTTCTCCAGCTCAGATTCACTTAGGCCTTCCCCAGCTCAGATTCACCTGGGGGTTCCCTAGCTCAGGTCCACCAGGGTCTTCCCCAGCTCGGATCCAGCTGGCTCTGATAAATATCTCGTGTATCAAGCACAGATTTTCTAAACCAGTCCTCCTTGAGACATCATGCAGGTGCCAACATTCTTACACATCAAAGGCTGCTTGAAATTATCAAACTTTTCTTTTTTTCTCCTCCCCAATGGTTCCGTCATCGCAAAAAGCTTGAGGAAAAACTGCTGTAGCACAATGTTTCTTTGCTCATGAACGAGGAGAGAGAGAGAGAGTGGGAGAAAGAGAGAGAGAGAGAGAGAGAGATTGTGGATGAAATATCAGAGAGTGACAGATTTTTCTGGACAACAGAAGGGAAGATCGAATTCTTGAAGGGAATGATGTTTTGGGCGAGGGAGGAGGGGGGAGAGCGTGGAGGAGGTTATCAAGAGACCACAAGACAAAGCAAGATTCCGACATGGCCTAGAAAGAGGGAGCATTAATTATTAATCTCCCATTTAATATTTTCTGCTCAGATCTCTTCTCTACTCCAGCTCTACTGAGATTAATAATACCTCCCTTTCCATTCCCTGCAGGGCATAGCTATGTGAAAGCTGTAAGAGGATAATGTTTCGATCGATATCCCTTTTAAATAAAAAAAAAAAATACGGGATCAGTAAAACGTGCTACCATTTTTAAAAACGTACAGTGCTTTGGGCTTTGTATAGGAACGATGTCTTGCATTTCTATGTCGTTCTAGGACCCAAATGCAGAGTGTCTCATCTGAGAATCCTTGCTATTCCCACACAGGTTCTGTAAATCTGTGGCTGAATAGACTTTCTTCCTAGCAACGCTATCTGATAACAGGTTGTGTTAGAACAGCTTTTGAGAACGAGGGCAGGACAGACAGTCCCTGTTTATGATGGAGCTTTCAGACAAACCTAGTGCCTGTGCTCCTGTGAAAGTCTGGTGATAATGAAGAAAGGCATGTCAGCCGTCTATCAATGCCACGTGTCCTTTTACCAGCCAATAACAGTCGCTGGGCATAAATGTCAGTCATTGTATTCTACATGACAGACAGCAGGTACACGCTTATAACAAAACATTTTATGTGCTTTAGTACAATGTGGGGCATTGCGGTTAGTACGTGAGACAGTAAAATACTGTGTGTTATGGTCAATATGTGAGACTGTACAATAGACTGCCTTATAGTGAATATCTGAGAAGGTACAATTCATTCATTTGCATGTCCTTTGCGGAACTTTGCCTCCCTAACAGCACTCCTGTAGGCCTCTCGGTTGTGAGCAAGATGGCTGCTGATGCATCCATTTGCAGATCATCAACGATGTCTTGCAGCCATCTTTGCCTTGGTCTTCCTCTCTTTCTTTTTCCCATTATGTATCCTTCCAAGACGGTTTTCTCTAGATTATCATGACGTTTAATGTGTCCAAAATATTTAAGTTTTCTTTCTTCAATCCTCTTTACTAGCCAGCCTTCTTCAATATTAAGTTCTTGTAGTATGGATATATTTTTTATTTTTTGTGTCCATGATATTTGAAGAACTCTTCTGTAGCATTTACATTCAAAGGTATGTATATGTTTCTCAGATGTTTTGTTAAGTGTCCAGGTCTCACAGGCATATGTTGTGATGGGAAAAATGCATGCCCTTAAAAATCGTATTTTTGTAGTTTTGTCTGTTCCTCTCCACAGATTCTTTAGTTGTTTTACTTTCTGAAGGTACAATACTGAGTGTTATTGTGAATATCTGAGAAGGTACAATACAGAGTGCTATAGTTAATATCTGAGAAGGTACAATAGAGTGTTATAGTGAATATCTGAGAAGGTACACTACAGAATGCTATAGCGAATATCTGAGAAGGTACATTACAAAGCGTTACAGTGAATATCTCAGAAGGTACAATACAAAGTGTTACAGTGAATATATGAGCAGGCAGTGTCCGAGGAGGTAATAAAAAAACCGAAACAGAAAGACGATACAGCACAATAGTATCCACACAACCCCACAAACAAACAATTCCGATACAGCACAATATTACCCACACATCCCCACAAACAAACAACATACCTTTACACTGAAATCCCTGTTTTCCAAATCCCCTGAAAAGAAACAAAGGTAACAATAATGGCAGATTAATTCAGAAGACTTTTAGCACAACAATCAGCAACTCACATGTAAACAGCTGTTCTGTTGTTGATCTGCACATCCTGTCAAAACTTAAAAAGTGAACGAAAACTGACCGGTTCCTCGGTTGTCTTCACTTCTACAGTGATAACATTCAGCTTCTCAGTTGTCTTCACTTCACCACTACCTTGTACCTGTACGAACTCCCTGTAACTGCGAGCTGTTGTTCTTTGCAGCTGATGCTGTAGAGGTGCTGAAGCACAGCATCGTATCGGCGTGGGAGCGGGTTATGTCGGTTACTTTTTCAGTCCCAGAGTACAGCTAAAAAGCAGGGGGTGTGCAATGCTTCTTTAGTAGACTCCACCACCATGGGGACTATGGCGATCCCTGCCCGGTTAGCCAGGCTATGCCTGTTACTGAGGGTACCACGGAGAGGTGATAAATAGCCTTGGTCAGCTATGAGTTGCTAACCCTGACGCTGACATATCAGCTATGGGTTGCTAGCCCTGACGCTGACATATCAGCTATGGGTTGCTAGCCCTGACGCTGGCATATCAACTATGGGTTGCTAGCCCTGACGCTGACATATCAGCTATGGGTTGCTAGCCCTGACGCTGGCATATCAACTATGGGTTGCTAGCCCTGACGCTGACATATCAGCTAAGGGTTGCTAGCCCTGACGCTGGCATATCAGCTATGGGTTGCTGATTATCTTACCTTACTTCCACACTAACAGCATTCAATTCCTCGGTTGTCTTCACTTTTACACTAATAGCATTCAATTCCTCGGTTGTCTTCACTTCTACACTAATAGCATTCAATTCCTCGGTTGTCTTCACTTCTACACTAATAGCATTCAATTCCTCGGTTGTCTTCACTTCTACACTAATAACATTCAATTCCTCGGTTGTCTTCACTTCTACACTAATAACATTCAGTTCCTCAGATGTCTTCACTTTATACTAATAACATTCACTTCCTCATTTGTCTTCACTTCTACACCAATGACATTCACATTTTCAGATATCTTCACTTCTACACTAATGACATTCACTTCCTCAGATGTCTCCACTTCTTATCTTATATATCTTATATCCTTCCCGTGCCGTTAGACGTCACATAGGGCTCGCAAAGTAGTTCGCCAATTTTTCCTGTCTTCGGCGAGTCTTTCAACCTCATCAAAGGATTTTATGCCTGTTAACTTGGCCTCTCTTAATAATGTTCTCTTCAGAGTTTCACGCGGTCTGCCCCTTTTTCTTCGGCCTGTTGTGTTCCACTTGATAGCTTGTTTTGGGATTCTCTGCTCATTTCTTCTCATCAAGTGGCCAACATATGTCCATCTCCTTTTCCTGATCACCCGTAAGACTGGTTGTTGTTCAGTCATCTGTCTTATCTCTGCATTGTTCTTGAATTCATTCCACTTGATGCCGAGTATTTTCCTTAGGCATTTGTTTTCAAAAGAGTCTAATTTCTTTTCTATTTCTTTAGTTGTTTTCCAGCTTTCGCATGCATAAATGAGGGTGGATATTACATTTGAATTGAATAGTCTTAACTTGGTTTTTGTGCTTATAACTTTTGAATTCCATATGTTCTCAAGATTCTTGAAGATTGATGCTGCTTTTGCAATTCTGATCCTAACTTCCTTTCTAGTGTCACCATCCTGGTCTATGTAGCTGCCACGGTATGCAAATTGATTGACTTCTTCAATATCTGTCCCTTCTATGTGTATTTTTCCATTTTGATTGATGGGAATTTTCATTATTTTTGTTTTGTCCTTGTTAATTTCAAGTCCTATTTTGCTAGCCAGTGAAGATAGGCTATCTGTTTTTTCTTGCATGGAATTCACATTATTACTGATAAGAGTTATGTCATCAGCAAAATCAAGATCTTCTAGTTGGGTCCCATGTACCCAGTCAATACCTGTGTTACCTGTGCAGCATTTTTTCATTATGAAGTCTATTGTAATCCCAAAAAGTAAAGGAGACAGTATACATCCTTGTTTCACGCCTGTTTCAATCTGGAACCATTCACTCATCCCTTCTTCTGTCTTGACTGCACAACCATATCCATTGTATAAGTCCTTAATGATGTTGACAATTTTAGATGGTATTCCATATAGACATAAAATTCTCCATAATGAATCTCTGTGTATGCTATCAAATGCCTTCTTAAAATCTATGAAATTCAGTATTAATGGTTTCTGCTTTTCAATATGTTCTTCAAGTATTATTCTGAGAGTAAAGATCTGGTCGAGACAGCTTCTCCCTTTTCGAAATCCTGCTTGTTCTTCTCTCATTGCAGTATCCACTATATCTTTGAGTCTATTCAAAATGACCTTGCAAAATACTTTTGACACAACTGATATTAAGGTTACTCCTCTCCAGTTGTTACAGTCACTAAGGTTGCCCTTTTTTGGTATTTTCACAATGATTCCCTTCTTCCAATTAGAAGGGACCTTTTCTTCTTTCCAAATCTTGTTAAACATTCTCTGTAGTTGTCTCATGTTGTCACTATTGATAGCTTTTAGCATCTCGGCTGTTATTTCATCTTCACCTGCAGCTTTGTTGTTAGCCATTAAATTCACTGCTGTTTCAATTTCATGCAATTCAATTTCATCTAGATTGACATTTAGTTGTGGGGCTGGTAAGTCAGTTTCAAGGTTTAACAATTGTTTTGGGTGTGGTCGATTGAGTATTTCTTGGAAGTGTTCAGCCCATCTTTGCTTTTGGTCTTTATTTGATGTTAATAGTGTTCCAGTTTTGCTAAGTATTGGTCTTTCTTTAGATGTAATAGTACCTGTTAGCCTCTTTTGTATGTTATATAAAGTTTTGCTGTCTCCACTTCTGCACTGATAATATTCATTTCCTCAGATGTCTTCACTTCTACACTAATAACATCCAACTCTTCAGCTGTCTTCACTTCTACACTAATGACATTCACTTCCTCAGATGTCTTCACTTCTGCACTGATAACATTCACTTCCTCAGATGTTATCACTTCTACACTGATAACATTCAGTTCCTTAGTTGTCTTCATTTCTACAATAACAACATTCACTTCCTCAGATGTCTTCACTTCCACAATAATAACAATCACCTTCACAAATGTCTTCACTTCTACACTGTTTTCAATAATAACATTTCTTTCCTTAGTTGTCTTCACTTCTATACTATTAACATCCAGTTCCTCAGATGTCTTCACTTCTACACCAATGACATTCACATCTCAGATGTCTTCACTTCACACTAATGACATTCGCTTCCTCTGATATCTCCACTTCTGCACTGATAACATTCATTTCTTCAGATGTTATCATTTCTACACTGATAACATTCACTTCCACAGATGTCTTCACTTCTACACTATTCTTCAATAATAAAATTCAGTTCCTCAGTTGTCTTCACTTCCATACTATTAACATCCAGTTCCTCGGATGTCTTCACTTCTGTACTGATAACATGCACTTCCTCAGACGTTATCACTTCTACACTGATAACATTCAGTTCCTTAGTTGTCTTCACTTCCACAATAATAACATTCACTTCCTCAGATGTCTTCACTTCCACAATAATAACATTCACTTCCTCAGATGTCTTCACTTCCACAATAATAACATTCACTTCCACAGATGTCTTCACTTCTACACTATTCTAAACTAATAACATTCAGTTCCTCAGTTGTCTTCACTTCCATACTAGTAACATCCAGATCCTCAGATGTTTTCATGTCTTGGATAAATTTCACTGTTTTTTGTAACTCATGTATGGAACCGTAGAGCTTATCTTCTTTAGTGGTTTCACTGGGCCAGTAATTATTTCTCAGTGTCTCGTAGTTGATGCAGTTCTGGAGGATATGTTCCACAGTTTGGGGCACCTGGGCACATGTACATAGATTAGTAGTACCAACCTTAAACTTTGTATACATATGACTTCGGAGTCGGCTGTGTCCTGTTCGGAGACGGAAGATGGTGACTTGTTCCTTTCTGTTTAGCATGTGATAGTCATCATGTGGTGGTGTTTGTGGCTTCCTGTAGGTTTTTATCATGCTTTTCTTCTGATTATAGGTGACTGGTATGTCTGGTTGCTCCATTTCAGTGCCCTCTTTGGCCAGATGGTCAGCTTTCTCATTGCCCAGTATCCCACAGTGGGAGGGAATCCATTGCAAAGTGACTCCATGTTGTAAGCCAATTTTTGACAAGGAATCTTTAAGGTCTGGTAGTTTGTTGCTCTGAAGAGCTTCCAGTACTAATCTTGCATCTGTGAGAATTACTACAGGATATGTATCAATTCTGGAGTCTGATAGTTTTTCAACTGCAGCAATAATTGCCCTAACTTCTGCATCAAAGTTGTTGCAGTATTTACCAGTGGGTATGGAAATCTTGTCAATGGTGTTGTTTGGATATTCAATGATATGCTCCTGCCCCTCCATTCTTTATGGCATTATGTGCAGATCCATCTGTATACACACGTATCCAGGTGTCACATGGATATTTGTCATCTAGAACACTAAGTGTGGCTGTTGATCTTACAAGACTGCTCTGCATCTCACCATTCTGCACACCTTTCACTTCGGTCTGAATAGATATCTGTGTATAATCTGCTTCTTTCCATGGTGTATGCTCTGGTACAGATGATAATGGAGCGACTACAGTTGGAAGGTCAGGTATCAGCTTACGCATACGCTTGGCCTGATGAATGAAGCTGCTTCTTTTAAGCCGTCCTAATGCCAAGTTATTGAATCTCTCAGGACTGCAGATATAGACAGACAATGCGAACGAAGAAGAAGAAGAAGATGTTTTCATGTCTACATTAATAACATTCACTTCCTCAGATGTCTTCACTTCTACACTGATGACATTCAGTTCCTCAGATGTCTTCACTTTTGCACTAACAGCATTCAGTTCCTCAGTTGTCTTCACTTCTACACTAACATTTACTTCCTCACTTGTCTTCACTTCTACACTGAAGGCATTCAAAATGTCAACAAGATGTGAGGAGACTCTACATATTAAACTCCTCCACTACACAAATCTCCCTATGGAAAAAGATAATCCTTCTTGCTCATGTGTCTCCTCTGTCAACTATGAGGAATTACATTCTTAAAGTGTATCCTCACCTACACAGCATTACCAAACTAATCTCCTTGCCTGTCACTCATGTTTCCTTTCTATGTTTGTCAAGTTTTAGTATTTCATTTTTCAGTATGTAAGTTTATTATGTTTGTCATGTCTCAGCATGTAAGTTTATGTATTATATTTGTCGTGTTTCAATATGTATATTTATCTACTATGTTTGTTAGGTTTTAGGATGCATGTTTCTCTATTGCGTTTGTCGTGTTTCAATAAGTAAGTTTATCTATTATGCTTGTTGTATTTCAGTATGTAAGTCTATTATCTTTGTCATGTTTCAAGATATAAATTTATCTATTATATTTGTTGTGTTTCAATATGTATGTTTATCTTCTTTGTCTGTTGCATTTTAATTACGTACGTTTATCTCCTACATTTAACCCTATCTGGTAAAAAAACCATCAGACTGCTACAGAAACAGAAGCAAGGGAAAAAACAAATGCAGGTGGAAGGAGAAATGCTTATCAGGAAACTGAGCCCACGAAGGTTGTGGATGAAAGCCAGCCACTGAAAGTCCCCAGCCCGACTCCAGACTTCCTGGAACCTAAACACAAGATGCAAATAGGCAGCTGGAATGTAAGAACACCTAACCAGACTGGAAAACTAGCACAAACCATCAAGGAAATGCACAGTTATAAAATAGACACACTAGGAATACAAGAGACAAGATGGGCAGAACAAGGCAGAAGGAAATTAACAACACAGCACACAGAAGATACAATAATATGGTCAGGTAAAGAAGATCTTCACGAAGGAGAAGTAGCACTGATTATAATTTTAAAAAAAGAAGCATCAAGAGCATTGCTGAAATGGACCCCAATAAATGAAAGATTATTATATGCACGCTTCAACTCAAGATTCACGAAGCTGTCTATTATAGTTTGTTATGCACCAACAGAAGCAGCTGAAGAGGAATTAAAAGAAGATTTTTACAACAGCCTCCAAGCCACAGTAGAAACAATACCCAAGCATGATATGCTACTCATCTTTGGCGAGTTCAATACAAAAGTAGGTGAAGGAAATGAAGATAGAAGAAGAATCATGGGAAGAGAAGGAATTAGAGAAATAAATGAAAAATGGAGAAAGACTGTGCAGTTTCTGTGAATAAAACACGATGATCATTGAAGGAACAATTTTCCAACATAAGAACATCCATAAAGTGACTTGGAGGTCCCCAGATAAAACCACAGAAAACCAAATCGATCACCTAATAAACAACAAGTGGAAACGGACACTACAAGATGTGAGAGCAAGGAAAGGAGACGTAAGAAGTGATCACAACCTTCTGGTAGCAAAAATAAAACTAAAATGAAAGAAAGCCAAAATTGGAGAACACAGAAAGGCATGCAACAAAACTGAAACAAGAAATGAATTCTCCATATTACTTAAGAACTGCTTCAGTGCCCTACAAGACAAAGCAGAAATGTCTATACTAGAGTTCAATGAAACACTACAGGAAACAACAAAAGAGGTGCTGGGAGAAAAGAGGAATGGATAAGAAAGACCACATGGGAAAAGATAGAGCAAAGAAAAGAAATCAAGAAAAAATTACTGACCACCAAATCAGAAAGGCTGAAAGAACATGTCTTAAAAAACTATGCACAAAATGACAAGGAGGTGAAAGAATAGTGTTGTCAAGATAAACGTCAATACTATGACAACTTAGCAGAAGCAGCTGAGAAAGCAGCTTATGCAAATGACATGAAAACCATATACAAAATCACAAATCAGATGATAGGTAACTTCAGCACAAGATGTGAGAGTGCAATAAGGACACAAAATGGACAACAGGTCAGTGGATAAAGGGAACAAATTGAAAAATGGAGGGAACACTTTAACACCCTACTAAACATAACTCAAGCAGCACAAACAATAGATATACCTGAAGCAAAAATGGAACTAAACATCAATACAGGACCAATAACAATAAGTGAAGTAAAGGAGGCAATAAAGAAGCTAAAATTAGACAGGGCACCAGGTGAAGATGAAGTAACTGGTGAGATGTTGAAAGCAGAAGAGATAGAAACACCAAAACAACTATGCTGGATACTACAACAAATTTGAGATCTAGAAAAAGCTCCAGAAGAGTGGAAAAAAATGGACTTATAGTAAAACTACCAAAGAAGAGTGACCTCAGAGATTGCAGGAACTGGAAAGGCATCACCCTCCTGCCACTCACCAGCAAAAGTATTCTGCCACATAACCATCAAAAGAATTGGACCAGTGCTTGAGGGAAAACTTCAGAAAGAGCAGGCAGGATTTAGGAAAGGAAGATCATGCATAGACCACATATTTATACTTAAGACATATAGAAGAACAGGCAAATGAGTGGCATAGCATAACATACACACAGTTTACAGATTTTGAGAAAGCCTTCGGCAGTGTCAACAGAGATGCACTGTGGAAAATTCTAAGATAGCATGGCCTCCTTCATAAAATAGTGAATGTCATCAAAGCCCTATCCGAGGGTTTTCAATGCAAAGTGATATGCAGAAAACATACCTCTAACAGCTTTAAGGTACAAACAGGAGTGAAGCAGGGATTTGTACTATCATCAACATTATTTATTTTAGCAGTAGACTGGTTAATGAAGGAGGCAATATCAGATAAACGCAGAGGATTACAATGGACACTCGACACAGTGCTGGAGGACCTTGACTTTGCTGACGACATCTGTCTACTGTCAAACAGCCACAAAGATATGCAAGATAAACAAGCTAACTCAGAATGCTAACAATACATGATTAAAGATCAATGTAGGAAAGACAAAGTTAATGGAGCAAAATGTGAACAACAGAAATGTAATGAGAGCAGATAACAAGCTAGTGGAGGAGGTCAACGAATTTGTATATCTTGGTAGTAGAGTAACAGCACAGAGGACATCAACAATAGACTAGAGCAAACCAGGCTTTTGCAATGCTGCAGACTATATGGAAATCTAAAAAACTAAGCCTCCAGATGAAAATCTGGATATTTAAGAGTAATGTTCTAAGTGTACTATTCTATGGAAGTGAATGCTGGAAAATCACCACAACTATAGAAAACAAATTGAATTCTTTCCAAACCAAATGTTTACAAAGAATTAGAAAAATATTTTGGCCAAACACCGTAAGAAATAACATCTTGTTGGCAGAATTGCAGATGAAGTCACTGACAGCAATTACTGAAGAAAGACAATGACAATGGTTGGGATATGTGCTCCGGATGACTGGCAAGCACTAAGATGGACACCACAGGAAAACAGAAGGGTAGACCAAAGAAGACATGGAGAAGAGCAACAGAGAGGATACTGAGCAACTGAGGACTCACTTGGGCAAGAGTGAAAAAAGAGCAAAGTACAGGCATATGTGGGAAACCCTTGCGGAACCCCATGTGCCTTGGTTCAGAGAGAGAGAGAGAGAGAGAAAGAGATCTCCTACATTTATCATAATTCAATATGTATGTTTATCTATTATGATTGTTGCTTTTCAAATATGTACATGATTGTCCTATATTTGCAGTGTTTCACTACACATGTTTATCTCCATCTGCATTGTTTCAGCATTTCACTATACACATTTATCTCCTACATCTGCCGTGTTTCAGTGTTTCACTATACACGTTTATCTCCTATGTCCGCTGTGTTTCTGTGTTTCACTACACATGTTTATCTCCATCTGCATTGTTTCAGTGTTTCACTATACACGTTTATCTCCTACGTCTGCCATGTTTCACTATACATGTTTATCTCCATCTGTCATGTTTCAGTGTTTCACTATACACATTTATCTCCTATATCTGCCATTTTTCAATATGTATGTTTATATCTTATTCTTCATTTTCCTAAGATCACATCCAGCCTCTAATGCCCACAAGAAGGACCGTGTAATCTTTATTATAACTCTTCTTAAACTGAAATTAAATTTTGGGCACAAAAATAAAGCACAGAAATTTGTACAAGGCTATTTAAAACCGACAAGAAAAATCATTAAAAATACAGAGCAGGCCATGGAACACTAACGATTTTCCAAGTGAAATTAACCAGTGCCAAATATAACTTAACCAGTTATTTCTTATTATGTAAAGCTAGGAAACAGATTGCCATTTGAGTATATTCCATCATCTTGCTCATATTTTTAGACAGCACATGTGTTGAATGTGCCCAGTAACATATACCACGCTAATCCAGTTTGTCACACAGGTTTCGCATGGCTGACTGCACCATGTTGTCTGGTATAGTTGTAATTCCTTCCTGTAAAGTGGTATGATGAGCAGACAGCAAGGACAGTTATGGGATATCTGAACATCTCGGATCGAGTCCTACTAGCACAAATGAAAGGACAATCAATAAACATAAATATTAAACAAATGTACGCTCCAACAGCTGATAGTTCTGAAGAAGATGTACAACTATTTTATAATGACAAAGAGACAGCCCAGAAACACACAAAGTCACATGAAGTTACCATAGTGATGAGAGATTTTAATGCCAAAGTTGGTAAAGGAAAAACTTTAGACATTGTTGATGACTATGGACTGGGAGAGAGGAATGACAGAGGTAGTAAATTAATTGAATGGGCAAAAATACATTGCATGGTTGTAGGAAACACCTGGTTTAAACAACATCCTCGAAGACTGGCAACGTGGTGCAGCCCAGACAAAAAGACTTTTAACCAAATAGACTACATATTAATCACCAGGAATAGTTACTAACAACAAAAACCATGGCAGGAGCTGATTGCAATAGTGACCATGACCTACTCTATGGAAAAAAATAGAATAAAGCTAAAGCAGGCATGGAGAAAAGTGAGAAACATCAAACTGAATGCAGAACTCCTTTAAAATTACCAAGAACAGCGAGAACAATACAGAGTTATCATAACAAATAAATACAATGCAATTCATTCATTCATTTGCATGTCCCTTGGGTAACTTTGCCTACCTAACAGCACTCCTGTAGGCCTCTTGATTGTAAGCAAGATGCCCTACTGCTGATGCATCCATTTGCAGATCATCAACGATGTCTTGCAGCCATCTTCACCTTGGTCTTCCTCTCTTTTTTTCCCCATTATGTACTTTTACAAGATAGTCTTCTCTAGATTATCATGATGTTTAATGTGTCCAAAATATTTAAGTTTTCTTTGTTTCATCCTCTTTACTAGCCAGCCCTCTTCAATGTTAAGTTCTTGTAGTACGGATATATTTGTTCTTTTTTTGTGTCCGTGATATGTGAAGAACTCTTCTGTAGCATTTATATTCAAAGGAATGCAATAGCAAAGATAAATAGTATAGATGAACAATGGGCAATGTTAAGAGACTCTATCCACCAAACTGTTAAGGAGATAATACTACCAAAAAAAGAAGCCCCCAAGAATAAATGATGACAAATGACATCTTGGGACTCATGGACAAAAGAAGGAGGAGTAAAAATAACCCAAAAAAATATAGCAAGATAAATAAAGAAATAATACGCAAATGCAGAGAAGCAAAGGAAGTGTGGTTAAATGAACAGTGCATCAGACAAATAGACGACTCCCATAATAAAGACAGCAAAAACATGCACAAATGAATTCGTGAACTCACAGGCAGGAAGACAAAATATACCACAGGATGCCTGAAATCAAAAGAAGGTAAAATATTTATGGGAAAAGAAGACATTGTGGACAGGTGGACAGAGTATATCGGTGAGCTATATGGAGGAGAAAGACCAGAATTAACACCAGATACTGAAAACTGTGATGGACCACCAGTACCTGAAGATGAAATCATAGATGCCATCAAACACATAAAGAAAGGAAAAGCGACTGGGCCTGATAATATAACAATAGAAGAAATAGAGGCACTAGAATAGATGGGAATAAAAATAATAACCAATGACATTTACAACAGTGGTTATATGCCCAATGACCTGCTTAAATCCATGTTTATAGCACTACCAAAGAAACCAGGTGCAAAGGAATGTGATGACTACAGGACTATCAGACTCTCATGTCACATAACAAAGCTACTTCTGAGAATTGTTATGACAAGAACAAGGAAAAAGATAAAAATGGAAATAGCAGATGAACAGTTTGGATTTGTTGAAGGAAAGGGAACACACAATGCCATTTATGCTTTACGAACACTAACAGAAAGAGCTTTAGAAGTACAGAAAGATCTCTACTTATGCTTCACTGATTACACCAAGGCATTCGACAAGGTAAAACATGATGAGATTGTTAAAACGCTTGAAGACATAAATATAGATGGCAAAGACCTGAGGATTGTAAAACATCTATCCTGGCAGCAGGAAGCTTTGATTAAAGTTGAAAATAAAACTGGAAAATATCAACCAATAAAACAAGAAGTGCAACAAGGATATGTACTATCTCCAGACCTTTTTTCTCTATACAGTGAGAATATTCTAAGAACGTTATAGAATCTGATTACAGAATCAAATATAAAAATAGGAGGATACAATATTAACAACCTTCAGTATGCTGACAACACAGTACTGATAACTGAGAACCAATAAAACCTGCAAAATCTCTTGGATATAGTCACTAAAGAAAATGAACAGAAAGACCTAACTTTGAACATCAAAAATACAGAGACTATGGTTATATCTAATACACAGAATCGACCAAAATGCAGTATAAAATTAAATGGAACTACTCTAAAGCCAGTGCAGAAATTCTGAAGCCAGTGCAGAAATTCAAATACCCTGGAGCAGTAATAACTTCAGATGGGACATGCAGAACAGAAATTAAGAACAGAATAGGCCAAGCGAAGACTGCATTTCAGAGAATGAGAAACATATTATACAACACATCTTTATCAATAAGTGTTAGAAAACAAGTCCTAAAATGCTATACTGAACCTATCTTGTTATATGGAAGTGAATCATGGACAATAGGCAAGTCTGCACAAAAATCACTGGAAGCAGCAGAAATGTGGTTTATTAGAAGAATGTTGCGAAATCCTTGGACGCAAAAATAACTAATCGAGAATGTTTGAGAAGAGCTGGAGATACAAAAAAATCTTGTCAAAAAAATAAGAGAGACAATGTACTTTCATAGGACACACAATGAGAAGAGGGGGCATTGAAAATATTATAACAACAAGAAAAATAGAGGGAAGAAAAGCCAGGGGAAGACCAAGAGAAATGATACTGAAAAGTCTAACGAGATGGCGTGAGAGGAGATCGCCAACTGATCTAATGGCCTGCATGAAGGATCGTGTACTCTGGAGAATCATAATAGCCAACGCCAGTCGGCACGGCACCTGACGATGATGACAAAAATAGTACTACTTCTTCTGTGTTTAAGGTTGTTGGTCACTTCAGATCCTGATCCCTGTCGACATGGCAAAAGCCCGCAGTCCTCTCCAGATCCTGATAGGAGCCCCAAAGCTTTTGTCCAAAGCCTGTGTCCTCTGGCCATGTCTCACGTCTCAGGTCTGCATGGTTTTGGCACTCCTAAAGGATATGTTCTGGAGTCTGGATTCTACTGCCACATGGACACTCGTCTGCGTGAGACGTTTTGTGTCGCTATAGGTGGCTGAGTAGTTTACAGTGGCCTGTCCTTGGGCGAAAGAGGATGGTTTGCTGATATCTTTGTAGTTTGTGTACTGCGTCTTGTTCGTTGTTGCATTTCAGTTGTTTCTTCCATTCAGATCTGCACTAGTTACTGAGTTCGTTAATGTCCACAGATTTCTCGATATACACTTTAAGACTTAAAGAAACTGGTCACACACTGGTCTGGAGAAAGTGCCGGTCTTGGACCGTCTCCTTCTCTGGAACTCACACTCATTAAAAGGACCAACTCACCTCCCAAACAGCATACACATGGGGCCTCTTGCTTCGCTGTCTCAATGTTTGGTGGGATTATCACGGTGTACACACGGGCCCTCTTGCCTCACTGTCTCAATGTTTGGTGGGATTATCACGGTGTACACACGGGCCCTCTTGCTTCACTGTCTCAATGTTCGGTGGGATTATCACGGTGTACACACGGGCCCTCTTGCCTCACTGTCTCAATGTTTGGTGGGATTATCACGGTGTACACACGGGCCCTCTTGCCTCACTGTCTCAATGTTTGGTGGGATTATCACGGTGTACACACGGGCCCTCTTGCCTCACTGTCTCAATGTTTGGTGGGATTATCACGGTGTACACACGGGCCCTCTTGCCTCACACTCTGTGTGTGTGTGTGTGTGAGAGAGAGAGAGAGAGAGAGAAAACTGAAATGACAACGAAATACCTGCCAAGTAAACACAACTGAGTCATCGTTTTTAAAAAAATGCCCCCCCCCAAAAAAAAAAAAACGTGACCGAAGCCCTGAAGTGCGGGGTAGACCACCAGTCCACTGCTCCACTGTTCCACTGCACCGACTTGGCGTACATCATGCGAGTGAACAAAGAGTTCGCTCCCCCACCTAAATGTCAGCGTTGTCAGTCTATTGTGCTCAAAGATCAACAGGTTCCCGCAGACCACCATGTATACCCAGACAGTTTAAACTTTTCAGTTTGACCAAAAAAAAATACGGTACAATAATGAAAGCCAGACTTGTGGGAAAAGTTAAGAAAAACAAAATAATGACAACGATACAGACAGGAAGATAAAGCATCATCGAGTGATGGATGAAGTTCAACTTAGCCAGGGAACACGGTGAAAGCTGGTAACAAAAGAAGCTGGAGATCTACCGTAGCCAAAACCTTTACCTGGGCTGGCAACACAAGATGATGAAAGTCTCCCGGAATTGGGGAATATCTAGTTATTCAGTGTAACTAAAATAACAAATTAAAATCTTGGTTAAAATCTTGGTCAGTCAAAAGAAAACCTCTCCGTTTTTGTTTTTTTTTTTGGCGGTATAAAATTGTTTGACTTTAATCACAAGCCACGCATCTGTTTGAAGAACAGTCTTGTGGCTCGGATAAGAGAAAAAGTTCACAGTAAACTATCTTGTCATATGTGAGTATTTTGATAGACAGCTCTTAAATACTATATACAGTGTCTTGTACTCAGTGAAACCATTATATGCATTTGCCTCATGATTACAGTCACCTCTTGAGACCTCAATTAAGGTTTCTGCTTTCGTTAATTTGTTTCTAGATAACATAGTTGTCTTTGCGTAGCACAGTCTAGTTTTTGTCAATTTTACACAAGGAGTGACCTTACAGAAGTGGACTGTTGCTTTCTGAAAAGTAAGAGAAACAGTTTTGTAGGTTTAGACCTCGAAAAAATCGTAGACAAAGCATAAGTTGCTTTCTGAGAACTACTCCACCTTTCCAGTTCCTTGTCCTACGTGTAGGTCTGCTTTTCTTGACAACTTTTGCCGCAATGCTTCACTGAACTACATGTCACCTACTTCTATCTACATAGAGAACGCTACAGCTGTACACTGACTAGTCAGGTAAGAGAGATGCCCGCATTGGTGCCGGTACTCCGTAGCACAAGACAGAATCTTTAGAAACTTGAATATCTGTACCGTGACTATTTATCATGGCTTTGTCAGGCATATCACCTTTGTCTGTTGCAAATCGCCATAAATGAACAAACTCTTCAGTGTGCTTCTGTTGTACTGATATATCGACATGAGGAGATATGGTTTATGCTGTTAAAGAGCTACAAAAAGAACTGAGCAGTGTAGCAGGCTAGTGCCATGTAGTTGTCAATCCAAGTAAAGACTTCAACTGCATAATTTTCACTTAAACTTTACAAAACAGAAAAGAGCATACGGGAAAAAAACTGTATTCACTACCGGGCATCAAATATGAGTAGAATGACTAGGCAAAGTGCAAATATGTGATTACTGATGTCATATTTGGTACTTCAGAAGGAGCAGGTCTACAACAGACTACAATAGATTCAGAAGGAATAAGCCTACATTAGATTACAATAGATTCAGAAGGAACAGGTCTACAATAGACTACAAAAGATTCAGAAGAAACAGTTCTATAAAAGACCAGATATTCTTGTTGAGACAGAAAGCTGGGAAAAGTTGGAAGTATGGAAAAGAAGTCCATAACATATTCAATGATTTCAAAAAGGCAAATGATAGCATCCATAGAAACAGCCTATGGAATATAATGAAGGAGTTTGGTATACCAAAGAAATACATTAAAATAAGCAAACTGCACAGAGGAAACAGAAAACATGTTGTTATATAAAGGAAGGAAATCAAAACCATTCCAAACAAGAACAGTCCTGAAGCAAGGTGATGTCCTATCCCCAGTGCTGTTCTATCTGGTCCTAGAACAAATTATAAACACAATAAATAAGAGGAAATCATTAACGATATAATGAAAGTATTAGTATATGCAGATGATATAGATGTTATAGGAGAAACTTTGTAAGAGACCACAGAAGTCTTCAAACATCTGCAAGAACAGCAGAAAAACTGGGGCTAAAGATAAACTATGAGAAAACCGAATACTGAGAATAGCAAGGCCAAAAAAAAAAATGAAAAAAAAAACAAGACAATGATATCCAAACAGAAGCTGTGATGATTAAAAGAACAAATTCATATAAATATCTGGGGGGGGTTATTCAATAGCTCTAACACTGTGGAAGATGAGATTAGGGATAGGATACAAGCAGGAAGCAACACTTATCTGCACTCAGACATTAGCTGCAATCAAAAATCCTGTCTCACAGCACCTAACTAAGTATATACAAGGCACAGATTAGACCAGTTGTCTTGTATGCATCATAACATGGAGCACTACAAAACAAGATGAAGCACAGCTACAGATTTTTTAAAACAGAATCTAAAGAAGAATTTTCAGACCAATTAGAGATCCTATATCACAAGAATGGAAAATCAAAAACAACAAAGAAATACACACACTATTCAAGTCTCCACTTATAACTACCATTATGAAGAGCAACAGACTGAGATGGCTCGGACACTTGGAGAGGATGGACGAGAACAGACGGACAAAAAGGGCTTATACAGATGTGATTAACAGAGACAGACCAAGAAGCCGACCAAGACAACAGTGGAGTGACAACCTGGAAGAAGATCTACCAGCCCTCTTAGTGGACAACTGGCAGGAGAAGATTAAGAACAGAGAGGAATGGAGACAACTGGCAGGAGAAGATTAAGAACAGAGAGGAATGGAGACAACTGGCAGGAGAAGATTAAGAACAGAGAGGAATAGGGACAAGTCTTGCCCTGCAGCAATGGGCCGCAATGGCTGGGAAAGCTGAACGAATATTTGGTACTTGTAGCATGGCAATATTTTTGTCATTGCTCTCCCTAGTGTGTCAGTGCTCGTGTCTAAATTTTCATTATCACTAGCTTCCTTGTCGTCAGTTTCTGATTCAGAATCATCGAAAATGTCAAGATACTCAATAAGAACCTTCTCTTTCCTTGACCCCTTGTCACTTGCAATAGATGAAATAAAATCCACAAGTTACAGCAGTGCCAAAATAATAATGGCAGACATTTGCCACCAAACAATACAGAAAGATGCAGTGACAGATATTTGCCACCAAACAATACAGAAAGAAGCAGTGGCAGATATTGCGCACCAAATAATACACAAAGAGACAGTGGCAGGTCCATTACTGCCCCATAGTGGCTAATATACATCCCATTGGCTTGTAAAGGGTTAACAGATGAATTATAAACACACTTGCATCTATTTTTAGATTGCGTGGGAATGCAATTAAAAACGTGTTGACGCCAGACCCGAACGTTATACCAAGGAGACAAGAAACACAACTCGTCACAGAACTGGTATCAGCGTGTTAAGAGACCTCTTAATGGGATGAACGAGCTGAAAGTAAACTTGTGGTGCTAGTTAAGGACACAGAGACAAACCGTAAATAACCGCAGAACTGGTGCCAACAGGCGCTTTTACACGAACGTACCTGTTCAGGAGTTCGGAAAGCCTATGGCAGTGACCCCCCCCCACCCCCACCCATCTCCCCATGGGACCCAGGTTAATAACCACTGAACCATGGACTTGCCGAGTGCTCAGGTGATGTTACAAACTGATCTCTATTATCGCTACTATTTAATCTTATTTCTACAAGTTCAGAAACTATTTAATCTTATTTCTACAAATTCAGAAACTATTTAATCTTATTTCTACAAATTCAGAAACTATTTAATCTTATTTCTACAAATTCAGAAACGAGCCATGCCTCAAAAGCTTTGAGACCAGTTGCTAATATCTATTTATCCTAAACAGATGCTTTTTGAAAAAAAATGCTCTTATGACTTGGGGGGGGGGGGGTGTTTGGTTAGCTACCTAACTCTATATTACACAGTTTTAACCGAGGTATAATTAAGCTGTATACGGAGGAGGGCCACTTAGATTGTTAATAATTCATAAAGTGCATTTAATATACTTCCTCTTTTCATATGTCTCTTGGTCCAGCCAGTAATGAAGTTAAAAGAAGATACGGGAACATTGCTTACATTGTTATATAAATCCTGGGAAAAAAACCGGAATGAAAGCTGAGCTACAGGAACTCACTATCACCCACATCTTCCATGGGGAAAGAGCAAACTTCCAAACTTTAGGATGTTGTACGTGACTTGATCGCAGACATGTTACTTTTGTGCCGACTTAATCCTCTGAAGTGACCCTCTCTGTGCTATCTATTACTCCTACTGCTATATCATTACAAGTACTGCCTTTACTTTAACTTCAAACATTTTTCAATGACTCTGTCACACTCTACAGCTGTAGTTCCATGAGTGGACAGCACCTCCCTCCCTTTTCCTGGGGGTTGTGGGGGGAGGGGCTGGCTGTAGCAATATCCAAGGAGGCGGTGACGGAAAAATATGCGGCAAAGAGTACCCGAACTAAGCCAAACATGTTCTGTCTAGGGACACTTAATATGTAGTCTAGGGACACTAAGTATGGAGTCTAGGGACACTTAATATGTAGTCTAGGGACACTAAGTATGGAGTCTAGGGACACTTAATATGTAGTCTAGGGACACTAAGTATTTAGTCTAGGGACACTAAGTATTGAGTCTAGGGACACTAAGTATTGAGTCTAGGGACACTAAGTATGGAGTCTAGGGACACTAAGTATGGAGTCTAGGGACACTAAGTATTTAGTCTAGGGACACTAAGTATGGAGTCTAGGGACACTAAGCACTGAGTCTAGGGACACTAAGTATTTAGTCTAGGGACACTAAGTATTTAGTCTAGGGACACTAAGTATGGAGTCTAGGGACACTAAGTATTTAGTCTAGGGACACTAAGTATTTAGTCTAGGGACACTAAGTATGGAGTCTAGGGACACTAAGTATGGAGTCTAGGTAAACTAATTATGTAGTCTGGGGAAACTAATTATGTGGTCTAGGGACACTAGGTATGTAGTCTAGATAGAAAGGAAGCAGCAGCCGAAGAAAGCTTTAGAACCACTTCTTTACTACACTGGCTCAACTTTTCAAGCAACAAACGCCTAATGAACACGGACAGTGCACTCTTATTTTATTTGCAGTTATTCGTGCTTCGTTAGATGCCGAAACCACCTAAAACGTATTGAATAAAAGGTGACTGAAAGCTGATTGTTTTGCTGATTGAGTTGTGAATCATAACTTCCTGGCGTGTCCTGAAGAAAGATGGTAGACATCCTCCTAACTAGTCACTAGACCAAACTTTTAAACACCTCCGGGAATACAGCCAATACCTATTATTTTAATGAACAGAGGTAGAAACCGTTCCTCCCCCCCCCCCCAACACTCCTTTTCAAACGTATCAATGGCAGTAGTTCTTCTTCTTCAATTTCCTTGAAACTGCTAGCTGGTGTTCTCTGCAGCCGATGTGGTGGGGTTGCTGAGACACAGTATCGTATCGGATTAGAAGCGGGTTATGTTGGGGAGGTTGAGGCACAGCATCGTATCGGATTGGGAGCGGGTTATGTTGGGGAGGTTGAGGCACAGCATCGTATCGGATTAGAAGCGGGTTATGTTGGGGAGGTTGAGGCACAGCATCGTATCGGATTGGGAGCGGGTTATGTTGGCTATTTTTCAGTCCCTGAATGGAGCTTAAGAAGCAGGGACTATGCAATACTTCTTTAGCAGACCCCACCACCATGGGGCCTAAGGCGATCCGGCCCCGTTAATCAGAATAGACCTGTTATCGGGGGTACTAACAGAGACGTTTTTGGTCATCTACTGTTCAGCTATGGCTCGCTGATTGCCAAATCGGACAGCGATTCGGCCCCCCCCCCCCCCACACACACACAGAATGTTATGATATGTGAAGCCCCGATACCCCCCGAACTATGACGACCCTACTAATATTACCCCAGGTCAATAATTCCGCCAGTAAGAGCTCTGATAGCAGCTACAGCGTAAGGTGTGTTTACTGTATGTTTAATGTTTACTCTAATCTGTCTGTAAGAATTTGTTAGAACATCGGCTCAGACCTACCACATCCTGGTGAATGTTTACACCCGGCATAGTCAACATCGTTTCTACACTTGAATTTCGGTTTTTTTTTTCTTTGTTCTATTCATTAAAAAAAAAAAACTTTATCTTCGTACAATCCTCCGAAAATAACAATATAAGAGAACAGAATTTACAGACGGCAGTGAAATAACAAACTCGGTAGAAAATCAGGGAAAAAAAAAACCCCCACAGAGAGGTCTCGCCTGAAAATAAATCAACTGAAAACAAAGCTGCTTATGACCTTCTCATTGGAACAACATTCTGAAGTTGGTAAGAATGTGCTACAGACCAGACTTGTACAACTAATAGCAGTAATGGCTGACAAAGGCTGCAAAGTCAACTGATTCCATCATGCAAGAACTCAACCAAAGGTCCCATCAGTAATGTGCAACAATTATGCGAAGCCAGAACAAATAAAATCCATTGAAAAACCAGAAAAGATCATGCATTTATTTTTTTAAAATAATAATAATAAATGAAAGAAGAGGCAACACAAACACAGACAAACATTAAACTTTGCAAGACAACCCAGCACAGATGATAAAGTCTACAATTCAATCCAGACACAGACATTAGACACAGACATTAAAGTCTCCATGGCAACCCTGACACTGACAAACATGTTTGTAAAACAAATCAGACACAAACATTAAAGTCTGCAATTCAACTCAGACACTGGCATCAAAATCTGCAAGACAACCCAGACATGGACAAACATTAAAGTCTGCAAGACAATGCACATACAGACAAACATTAAAGTTTGAAAGGCAATCCAGACATGGGCAACATTAAAGTCCTCAAAGACAACTCAGACAAAGACATTAAAACCTAAAAGAGAAGCTAGTGAGTATCTAAAATCAAATGGTCTTTGAGACTGTTAGAAGAGGGGTGAACAAAGACCCAACTAGAGAACCTGGCCAGGGATGCCGGGAGAAAAAAAATGAAGCAGACTCAATAAAAACCACAGCAACAGTAAAGCATTACAACAGTTGGAGCTCCCAATATTCTAGCATCATGCTCTTGGGTTTTTCAGAGAACCGAGGGTCCCAGAAATAAAAACATACATGACCGAGCTTGAGAGGAAGGTCACCAGACTAATGACCAATGGAAACTGTCTAGCCAGTGATAACATTTGCATAGCAGTTAACCCATCCACGTTAAGTTGGATTCCAGTATCACATTAGTTCAGTCAGTCATCTGCATTTCCCTTGTGGAACTTTGCCTCCCTAACAGCTCTCCTGTAGGCCTCTTGGTTGTAAACAAGATGCCCTGCTCATTATGAGTCCATTTGCAGATTAACATCAACGTCTTGCACCCACTTTCACCTTGGTCTTCCTCTCTTTCTTTTTTCTCATTATGTACCCTTCCAAGATGGTCTTCTCTAAATTCTCATAATGTTTACACATCACATTAGTTACAGCTCCTAATGTTTTTATCTTACTAGTTACAGCTCCATTATACTAGTCTGGGCTCCTGGTGTTACATCACACTAGTTACAGCTCCAAATGTTACATCATCCTCATTATAACTCCCAATATCCCAACATAATAGTTATAGTTCCCATTATTCCATCACACTAGTTATAACTCCCAAAATTTCATCATAAAAGTTACAGTTCCCAATATTCCATCACAATAGTCATAACTCCCAATGTTCTAGCACACTAGTTATAGCACACAATGTTATATCACACTAGTTATAGCTCCCAATGTTTGATCACACTAGTTATAGCTCCAAATGTTCTATCATAATAATCGAAACTTCCAATGTTCTATCACACTAGTCAGAGTTCTTAATATTACATGACACTTATTATATGACCTAATGTTCCAGCATACTAGTTATAGCTCCTAATATCCTATCAAATTAGTCTTAACTCCCAATGTTCTATCACACTATATATAACCCCCCCCCCCAATGTTCTGTTACACTAGTTATAGCTCCCTATGTTCTGTCATATTACTTATAATTCCCAATGTTCTATCACACTAGTTAAGCTTCCAATGTTTCATTACAATAGTTATAGCTCCAATGTTCTGTCACACTAGTTAAAGCTCCCAATGTTCTATCACACTAATCAAAACTCTCAATTTTCCATCATACTAGTTACAGCACCCAATGTTCTATCACACTAGCTATAACTCCCAATATTCCATCATACCAGTTACAGCTCCCAGTGTTCTGTCACACTAGTTACAGCTCCCAATTTTCTGTTACACTCATTACAGCTCCCAATGTTCTGTCACACTAGTTATAGCTCTTAATGTTATGTCACACTAGTTATAACTCCCAATGTTCCATCACACTAGTTATAGCTCCCAATGTTCTATCACACTAGTTATAGCTCCCAATGTTATGTCATATTAGTTATAGCTTTTTTTTAATACTGCTTTTCTATAAATTTGTTACTTTTGAATGAATGTAAGAATGCAAGTTTATTTCATGTTGTTGCATAAATCAGAGTGAAGAGTGTATGGACATGAGATAAGTTTATTATTTATTTATTAATCATTTAATGTGTCTTCATGATTATTATGCTCATTAACAAATGCTGAATGACTGTGACTGAGTGAAAGCTGTATGATGAAGGGCAGAATGTCAGATGGGCCTGCGTGCCCAATTCTTAACCCTTTATAAATAAAGTATGTTCGTTCATTCCAAATGTTCTATGACACTAATCAAAACTCCAAATTTTCCATCATACTAGTTATAGCTCACAATGTTCTATCACACTAGTTATAGCTCCCAATGTTCTATCACACTAGTCAGTCAACATATATTTCTGTAATGAAAGTTAGTTTTATTGAATTTTTTCATATTTATAAAATTGTATACTTCTCAGATGATGCGTAGGTTACCATGTGTTTTGTCCCAAATCCACCACCTTCACCATCATCATGTGCCGCGCTAATAGGTTTTAGTGGCAATATTTCCACATACATTTTTTATCCTTCATGTTTTTCTTCAATTCAGTTAACAAATTTCTAATATGCCATCACAATCACATTATTCATAATCTGCTATCTTTGCCTTGCTCTGCTTCTTTTCTCGTGTGTCTTTCTTGCTGTGGTCGCTATATCGATTCAAAAAGAGAGAGAGAGAGAGAGAGAGAGAAATCTCAGTCACGGTTATTTATTTATGAATATCAAATCTGAGCGTCTATGGAATTTTAAACCAGAGGATCAAAACAAGGCTGCACCGCCTGGCCTTTTGTGCCCTCGTAACTCCGAACTCGGGTTAACAGCAGCGAAAAAATGTCGCGTATACGGACAAGACAACACGAACCTAATCGATGCATGTTGCGTATATCTCTGCTACAGAGCAGGGGCATACTTACCAAATAAAATCCTTACAATGGCTGCAGAATGTTGGCTGCTTGAAAAACCGTGCCAAAAACTTGTGATTTTTCACTTCATGGACATTTTTTTGGCGCAAAGCACCCCTCCGAATGACTCCCTTAGCAGCAGGCTCGGTGTCGGCCATTTTGCTGGAGTGAATGTTTTTACATTACCCCGGGAGCAGGTAGCGAGGACAACGGGCGGCGTCCGGCCCGCCGAGTGTCGACAGTTAGACAACTACGAGTCGTGAGCCCTCACTAGTTTTCTCGACTTCGTGAGCACTCGGTTTTGTTCACAATCTGGCACAAGATGAGAACAGTGCTCGATGTATGAGAACATTTATTAAAATATATTCTTTTATCATACATTAAACATTGTACCATCCACACACAGGAAAATGTGTTTGAGGATAGCTTTACATTGTGTGTTACAGGGATCAAAGGTGACTAGTAGATTGTATCTAGCATCTGTGTGTTTAGAAATCGAGAAACAGCATAGAAAAACATAACGAAGTGGGACCCTAGAGATAGAAAGATAAAGAGAGCGGGGATAAAGACAAGGAGAAAGAGTCGATGAAGCAAAGTGTAACAAGTCAAGTCATACACAACAGCATCACCTACATTCACTCAGTCATTTGCATGTCCCTTGCGGAATTTTGTCTCCCTAACAGCACTCCTGTAGGCCTCTCGGTTGTAAGAAAGATGCCCTGCTGCTGATGCATCCATTTGCAGATCATCAACAATGTCTTGCAGCCATCTTTGCCTTGGTCTTCCTCTCTTTCTTTTTCCCATTATATACCCTTACAAGACGGTCTTCTCTAGATTATCATGACGTTTAATGTGTCCAAAATATTTAAGTTTTATTTGTTTAATCCTCTTTACTAGCCAGCCTTCTTCAATATTAAGCTCTTGTAGTATGGATATATTTGTTCTTTTTTGTGTCCATGATATCTGAAGAACTCTTCTATAGCATTTCTATTCAAAAGCATTTATGTGTTTCTCAGCTGTTTTGTTAAGTGTCCAGGTCTCACAGGAATATGTTGCGATGGGAAAGATGCATGCCCTTAAAAATCTTACTTTTGTAGTTCTGTCTGTTCCTCTCCACAGATTCTTTATTTCTTTTACTTTCTGAAGAGCGATAGATGCCCTCCTTTTAATTTCCCTCATTGTATCTCCATTTTAATTAGTAGTGATTCAAGATATTTAAAACACTCTACTTCTTCCAATTTTTCCTCATTGATACATATTTCATTTGCCTTATTTGTTTTGTCAGTTGTCATCAATTTAGTTTTCTTCGCATTAAGATAGAGGTTTTGTTCTTCGCTGTTCTTACGGACTGACATAATTAGTTTTTCTATTCTTTTTTGTGTTGCGGACAGTAATACTGTGTCATCAGCATATCTAATCTCTGGTATTTCATAACCTCCAATTGTTATGGCATTGTAATATTCTTTGTCTACATCTTCTCTAACATTCCTCATTATATTTTCAGTATATAAGTTAAATAAGTAAGGTGACAATATGCACCCCTGACGGACCCATTGTTTTATGTCAAACCTAGTTGTTGTTTTACCATTTATTCTTACTGTTGCGTGTTGATCTAGATACAGCAGTGATATTAATTGTATCAAATGTGTTGGAAATCCCATTTTTTTCCATTATTTTCCAAAGTTTCTGGTGTTGTACGCAATCAAATGCCTTTGAGTAGTCTACAAAAAATGAATATTGATTCACATAAACTCTCTGCATTTCTCTATTATTAATCTTATATTGAATATATGACCTCTTGATCCTCTTCCTTGCCTGAAACCAGCTTGGACTATATTGACTTCTTCTGTTTTCTTACGAAGTCTGCCCATTATGATTTTTAACAGAATTTTACTGGCATGACTAATCAGGGCAACAGTTCTGTAGTTTGTGCATAATTTTAAGTTACTCTTTGTTGGCAGTGGTATGAATACAGTTATTTTCCATTATTTTGCCCAATACCTGAATGCCATATCTTTTTACATAGTGCATGATAGATTGTTGCACATTCCTTTCCTCCTGCTTTAATAAGTTCAGCGGTTATCTCATCACATCCTGGTGAT
Organism: Achatina immaculata; assembly: GCA_009760885.1. NCBI lineage: Eukaryota > Metazoa > Mollusca > Gastropoda > Stylommatophora > Achatinidae > Lissachatina > Lissachatina immaculata. The sequence goes on along the minus strand of CM019697.1, from coordinate 19,552,674 downwards.
TTACCATGTTTCAGATTCTTTATTGCCCATAAAACTTCTTCTATTATCAGTTCGGGCTCTTTCTCCTCCAATAATAATTCACACTGTTGATTTCTGCTTTCACAGTCAGTTATTTCATAGATTCCTCTGCAATATTCCTTCCATCTTTCTAGAATTTCCTCTGTCTCTGTCAAGGTATTCCCCATCTCGTCAGAAATTACATTTAGCTTAGATGTGGCATTTCTCGTCAATGTCTTCGTTTTTTTTTTTAACATTTCACTATCTCTTCCACACTTCTGATATCCTTCTATTCTTTCACAACAATCTTGTATGTACTGTTTTTTGTTGTTGTTTTTCCTTATGTTTCTTCGTACTTCTTTTGTTAAAGATTTATATTCCTCTTTGTTGTTGTTTGTCACTTTCCACTGCGTCTTCATTTCTCTAAGTTGTTTTATTAGTTCTGGTGTGTCTGCTGTAATCCATCCATTCTTTTGTCTTTTCTTTACTGTAACCACGTCTTTAGCTGTTGTTATTAAGATATCTTTGGCCTGCGTAGCCAAATCATCTGGTGTCATCTCCTCCTATACAGCCATTAGGATTTCGTAACGGTTCTTCACTTCTACATCGTATTGTTCTGGTATTTTTGTAAGAACAAAGCGGAGTGGTCACCTACATTATCTTCTTCATAATTTTTTTGTTGTTGCTTCTTTTGAAAGGGATGGAGGAGCAAGTAATTAAACTTGAGTAGGGCACAAACTAGCCTGGTGCTGGCCCTGTCCACCCACCCACCCACAGAGAGAGAGAGAGAGAGAGAGAGAGAGAGAGAGAGAGACAGCTTCATTCCAGGTTGCTGGGTAGTACGTCTATAGTGCAATGTTTCATCATGAAAAGTGTACTGAGTGCACTCTGTCCGTACCCTATATTCAACACGATTGTAAACAAAAAAAAGTACTCTACACCCTTGTACTAAGGGATATTCTGAAAACATAAAGTATATACTGGAGGAGGGGGGGGGGACTAGAATACACTGTGCTCATAGCATGGCAGTGTAGGAAAGGAGAATGAAGGTAGACATAGTCGCATGATTCAGTTATATAGAGATTGGGGCAAAAATAAGAATGGGAGAATGCATGATGATCACATGTACATGAACAACATACAACAATCCAATATTTCCGCAAAAGCCATTTTTCAAGGATCACATACAAAAACAACACAACAGATAACAAAAATAACGAAAATTAGATGAAAAATTAAGACAGCTTTTTTGTTGGGTATACTTGTGTGTATGTGTGTGTGTGTGTGTGAGAGAGAGAGAGAGAGAGAGAGAGACGGGCACCAAAATGCGCCCAGGTATATAAGAATAAAACGAAGGCAAGTGATTGGCTTAGAAATGAGGTAAAAGAAAAATGGCGCAGTGTACCATGTAATAAACAACATGTGCTATGCCCTAGATGGCCATCGGATACTAAACAATAGCCGCCCAGATGGCCCAGACAATGAATGTGGAAGACGACATGGGGAGGGGTGGTGGAAGAAATGTTCAGAAAGAATAGAGAACACTTAGAGGACAAGACTCCTCGTTTAGAATGTCTAGACAATGAAGCTATCAAAACCTTCTAATGGCTACAGAAGACGGCCCTTAAAATGCCTGCTACAAGAAAAATAAAATGCAGCGAAGTGATTGGGGCTAAGATGAGAAAGTTGAGCATGAATGGCAGAAATGGAAGAAGTTTCCATTATATATACTTCACTCAAGGTTCACTTTTTTTTTTCTTTCTGTATTGTCACACTTCAGACAGCTACGAAGATGAGTGGCAGGGAGCAACCAACCCACAGATCCCAGGAGACTGCGTCTCAGCAGTGTCTGGAGCTGAAACAGACCAGGCTGATCTGGTATTTTTGCCCATCTCACAGCTGATGCTTCTAATTATCGGCCCCAGAGCAGCTCACCCTGGCTCTCTCATAGTTTGGATTGTGCCTAGACGCTGTTCGTTCCAGTTCACGCTGGACTTTCACGCTAGCCACAACAACACCAGCAGCAACAACTATCTGCGAAGCTGACCCACTGTTTCTGACCCTGCGATGGTTTCCTTTGTGTGCTGATCAAAACTGCGCGGAGCCGGACCACACGAACGAAGGCACGGACTTTCCATAAGCTCTAATCAGCTGATAAGAAAAGTTTCTGTTTTCCCAGTTTCTGAACTGGCTACGCTTTCATTCCGGGAAATGTTTGTAGAAAACTGCGATAGACGGGAAAACAGAGAATTTGGGGGGGGGGGGGGAGGCGGTAACAAAATTGTATACAAACATTCAAGAATGATACCTAACCTTTTCGTCATTTTAATTTCTCAGATTTCAGAATATCCTTGTCATCGGATTTTTTTTTTTTGGTGGGGGGAGGAGAAGGGGAGGGAAAGATTTGGTTGGGGGGGGGGGGGTGTTTCCGAATCTGACATTTATTTCTATTTTTGTGCTAAGAAAATCATAGACACAGAAAGAGAGTGGGGATGGAGGCAGCGAAAGTAAGGAGAGAGGGAAAGATGGTGGTGGTGGTGGTGGTGGTGGTGGTGGTGTGGTGGTGGTGGTGGTGGTGGTGGTGGTGAGGAATGAGCTCAAGATTGAGGAAGTGATAAAGGAAAGTGAAAGTGGGAGACGAGAGTGATATATGGAAAAATGAAAGGGATTGATAAAGCAACGACGAAGGGAGGGGATTGTGAAGTGTGATGGAACTATGAAGGCAGTATTCTATAAGGGAATTAATAGTGATACATTGGGAAGGGACTTAATTTCACAACAGATAATCACAATTATCTTCCTTTTTTTTTTTGAAAATTCGAGAAGTTTTGTCACGTGACCGGGGGATTCGGTGCACGTGATGTTTTTTTTTTTTTTTGGAATGGAGATTCTAGCCTGAGATGATGTGAGTTCCGCTGAAGTTTGATGGCGCTGTATGTTTGTATCTGGATCACAGTGAATGTGAAGTCCCTGTGCTTGCTGCGAGAATGGGAAATACGGAAGAATATGTTGAATATGTTTCGCTGGAGTTTTTGGAATGTACATCGCGTGAGAAGAACGCGTGAATGGGCTGCAATGTGGCAGGCCGCCGGCAGCCATCGTCTTGTTTTCTTGCCGTCTCCATCACCATCAAATCCACTTAATCATGTCGACTCCGTCATGCCGTACCTGCTTGGTTATTTGTACAGTGTTATGTGCCAACACAAGGACCTGGAATGAATCTGAAACCAGGGCGTGACTAATTCGGAGTAAATCAGAGTACTTCAGAGAAAGTTTAGAGACAGAAATTTCAGAGATTCATAGTAAATCAACGCGCTGGTTGACTAACATTCGTCCTTTTAGTTGCTGTCATTTGTGCACGCCCACATCCCCCCACACACACACACGTACACACACACACACACATAAACACTGCTTTAAAGGGAAAGGGAAGAAAAAGAAGAATGAGGAAAGGAAAAGGAGGGAACTATGGAGGGAATGGGAAGAGAGGGAGGAATAGTAAAGGGAGAAGAAAACTTACAGACAAGAGGTGATAAAAGGAGAAAGAGAAAGACTGATGAAGGAAAGGAGAAACTAGAGAGAGGTATTGATGAAGGCAAGAGATGGGGTGTGATGAAGGAAAGGAGAAACGAGAGGGAGAGGGATTGGTGAAGGGAAGAGACAGGGAGTGATGAAGAAAAGGAGAAAATGGAGAATGAAAGATGAACGGAAATGGAAGAAACAGGGAGTGATGAAGGGGAAGCGGGGGAAGAGAGAGAAAGAGACAGACAGAGAGAGTAATGGAAGAGGAAATTATTCTTCTTCTTCTTCGTAAGTTTTCCAAGCCATTAAGACTCATTGCTACAGATAAAGTTCTCCATTCCTCTCTATTCCTATCTTCTCTCTCCAGTTGATGACGCCAATTTCCTGTATGTTTTTTTAACTCTTTATTTCCAAAAAAAACTTTTACATGTCATTCAAATGAAAATGTATATATATATATATATAGTTGCATAATAAAGGGTGTCTGAAACTAAAACATATAAAACTTTTGATGGAAATGAGGTGTATGCTAACGAAATACACTTTTGATGGGAGTGTAGATGAAAAAACAAATGACGTCAATGTTTCAAATATTTGTTCAAGGATTGAGCTGATATTCTGGACTCAAGTCTGCCCGACGGCCATGGACGCTCCTTTCGGAGGCGGGCGGTGTCTGGCGAAAGATTAAGAGGAAGGAAGGTACATAAACAGAATTTAGAGGAGAATAGATACAAGTGAGATCATGTTTTTCCATCTTATTTAGACCAGCTAAGAAAATCGGAAGGTGAGTTTGAACAGAGTCTCGAGAGGATTAGGATTAGCCCGAGGATGGGCACCAAGGAGACTCATGGCTTACAGACGCATGTCATGTCATAGTTTTGTTTCCATTGTGCGGTGATGTTATGATAAATCTGGACTTTCAATTATTTAGGAATCAGTAGAAGTGTTATGAGTGGATCTCTGCTTATGCTTCATTGATTACACCAAGGCATTTGACAAGGTGAAACATAATGAATTATTAAAATGCTTGAAGACATCGCAACATATGCCTGTGAGACCTGGACACTTAACAAAACAGCTGAGAAGCACATAAATGCCTTTGAATGTAAATGCTATAGAAGAGTTCTCCAAATATCGTGGACACAAAAAAGAACAAATATATCTATACTACAGGAGCTTAATATTGAAGAAGGCTGGCTAGTGAAGAGGATTAAAGAGAGAAAACTTAAATATTTTGGCCACATTAAACGTCATGATACTTTGGAGAGGACCGTATTGGAAGGATACATGGTGGGAAAAAGAAAAAGAGGAAGACCGAGACGAAGATGGCTGCAGGACATCGTTGATGATCTGGAAATGGATGCAGCAGCAGCAGGCCATCTTGCTCACAACCGAGAGGCCTACAGGAGTGCTGTTTGGGGGGCAAAGTTCCGCAAGGGACAAGCAAAGGAATGAATGAATGAAGACATCAATATAGACGGCAAAGACCTGAGGATTGTAAAACATCTATACTGGCAGCAAGAAGCAGCAGTTCGAGTTGAAAATAGAATTGGAAAATATCAACCTATAAAACAAGGGTTGCGACAAGGATGTGTACTATCTCCAGACCTTTTTTCTCTGTATAGCGAGAATATTCTAAGAACAATCATCACAGAACCAGGCATAAAAATTGGAGGATACAATATTAACAACCTTCGGTATGCTGACGACACAGTACTGATAGCTGAGAACCAACAAGACCTGCAAAATCTCTTGGATAAAGTCGCCAAAGAAAGTGAACAGAAGGCCTTACTTTGAACATCAAAAAGACAGAGACTATGGTTATATCTAAGAAACAGAATCCACCAGCATGCAGTATTAAATTAAACGGAACTATTCTAAAGCAGGTGCAGAAATTCAAATACCTTGGAGCAGTAATAACTTCAGATGGGAAATGCAGAACAGAAATTAGGAACAGAATAGGCCAAGCAAAGACTGGATTTCAGAGAATGAGAAACATATTAACCAACACATCCTTATCAATGAATGTTAGAAAACGAGTCCTAAAATGCTATATTGAACCTATCTTGTTATATGGAAGTGAATCATGGACAATAGGCAAGTCTGCACAAAAATCATTGGAAGCAGCAGAAATGTGATTTATTAGAAGAATGTTGCGAATCCCCTGGACAGCAACAATAACTAATGAAGAATGTATGAGAAGAGCTGGAGAGACAAAAAACCTTGTCAAAAAAGATAAGAGAGAGACAATGTACTTTCATAGGACATGCAATGAGAAGAGGGGGCATTGAAAATATTATAACAACAGGAAAAATAGAAGGAAGAAGATCAAGAGGAAGACCAAGAGAAATGATACTGGACAGTCTGACGGATGGTGTGAGAGGAGATCACTAACTGAACTGATGGCCTGTATGAAGGATCGCGTACTCTGGAGAAGCATAATAGCCAACGCCAGTCGGCACGGCACATGATGATGATGATGATGATGATAGAAGTGTTATGAGGATGAAGGTGATCTGCGATGATGGAAGTGTTGGTGAAAAACCATGATGAACCACCTTCTTTTTTTCAGAATTTAGTACATGACACTTTCCTACATAAATTGGACATAATAATTATGATCAGACAATGTGTTCTGAATATGAAGATGGTCTGTGATGTGTTTTACAATGCCATGATGGAAGTGTTGGCGCAGACACAAAATGTAACAAAGGTTGTTTCTAAGTATATTTTATGCAGATAAAAAGTTGATAAGGCAAGGACTGGTAGTAGCCCGGGGCGGTTGCCACTCATAAGCTGACATGCCTGAGTGGATTATGCAAGCTGACATGGAAGTTTATGTGTGGCTTCTATTGGTAGTCTCTTAGGTACTCGGAAGCACAAGATTTGAAGGAGATTAGATGGTGAATACTTATCAGAGTGAGAGATTCCGTGGGAAGGGAGTTTACTCGCTTCTTTATCTACATCATACAATTATAGTCTTATCACATCAAACAGCCAACATCAAAACTAAATACTAATTGAAATCCATATCAATTTTTGTTGGAAGATGTACAGAAAACTTTCTTTTGTAAAAAATCTGTTTTCAAACATGACCTTATTCCTGCATAACCAAACAAGATATCTAAACTCTGTACGGAGAATGATGGACTGTGTACGGTTGTTTCTGTCCGGGGAATGGTGTTTAACACATGTCTACTTTCTCTGTTGTTCTTGTTGTCTCTTGAGTCGACAGTTTTAAGCTAAAGAAACAGTTTTACACTCACAGAAGATGTGTTCTTCTGTTTCTTGTGTGTTTGTTCTACATAGTCTACATCTGATCAGTCTGTTGGATCTGCGGGTGACTCCTTGTGTGGTCGGTGTTATGTTATCTCTCGTGCACTTGGCTTGATTCCTTTCTTGTGTAAGTTTTGAAATGATTGTGCGTAGCCTGTGATGAAGTATTTGTATCCTTTTTTTTTATTCTGTCCTATAATGGTGGCTCCTGTTTCCTGATCAGATATTTGTAGATGCCTGATGTTTCCATGTGTATTAAATGTTCATGTCCAGTTACGCTTTGTATGCATTGTCTGTAGAAGAGCGGTATGGTACCAAAGTGATGGGGATGTGCGTTGTTTAATTTACTAAGTTTGGTTAGTCTCAGCCCAATGTTGTAGTGGTCGCTGTACCATTATAATATTGAAGTGATGTGAATCATATATTTCTGAGTAGTTCCATATTACAGAATTGAAGCTTAAAGATGCTCTTTGATTAACACATCACAGGTTTCACAAAACTTTACCATTTCACTAGATCAGAACAGATCAAGTCCGATGAAAAGTTCACTGTATTATTTCATTCTGACAAATAAGTTCAAGATGTATTGTCAACAACATCAAGTGGATTGAATCATTTAATCATTTGTTCACAATATCAAACTCTATCATATTCTACATACAGCATTTTCGCAATGTTCTCAACTTCACATGATACGAGAACATTTTCTAACTCAGTATTATATCAGATCTGCAACACGTGGTCAGTCAGTTACACGACTAAATCACTGTACTCGAAGTATCAATTCTTCGTAATCATTGGAAACACATCTTCAATCTGTCCTAAAACTATTTCTTCAAAACTGCTTTTCCTGAGTATCTATTGCTCTAATTGTCCATCTGTTCCATCTGTTGTTAACTACGGTCTTCTTTCTCTCTCGTGTCTTCTCTGGTGTGTGTTCTCCTTCTCCTGTTCTTCTCTTCTCTACTTCCGTACTTCTTGGTTCTTCCTCTCCAGCCTCTCCGTTCGCCTTTTTATATTCAAGTCTAGCTTGATGGATTTCTCTCTCTCTCTCTCTCTGAACCTTAAGTGCCCAGAGCACATGGGGCTTCCGCAAGGGTTTTCCACAAATGCCTGTCCTTTGCCCTTTTTTTCTGCTCTTGCACTGATGAGCCCTCTATTGCTCAACATCCTCTCTGTTGTTCTTCTCCATGTCTCTTTTGGTCTACCCTTACTTCTATTCCCCTGTGGTGTCCATCTTAGTGCTATTTTTGGTAGTGAGTTGTCAGTCATTCGGAGCATATGTCCCAACCATCGCCAGTGTCTTTCCTCAATAACTGCTGTCAGTGGATTCATCTGCATTTCTGCCAACATGATGTTATTTCTTACGGTGTTTGGCCAAAATAGTTTTCTAATTCTTCGTAAACATTTAGTCTGGAAAGAATTCAACTTGTTTTCTATGATTTTGGTGATTTTTCCAGCATTCACTTCCATAGAGTAGTACACTTAGAACATTACTCTTAAACATCCTGATTTTCGTATTCATAGCTTGATGGATTTACCAGTAAGTATTTTGGCTTCACCCTTCAGATGTCCACTGGTTCCCATGAGCGTTCTGATTGTCCGTCATTCAAACTGCCCCGTGACTTATCTCTCTTAAGTCAGTTGTCCGATAGGCCACGCCTCTAAATATTTAATTGGTCAGCTGGCCGAGTTAGTCACTCCTTTATTTAAAAACCGTGCGCAACAGTGTCCTAACGCGTGTCATGCGTGTCAGTCTCGTCTATATACTTGCTATTTACCCGAGTCATTATCTTGCTCTTTCATGTCGGAGATTTTATTGTGTCCTAGCTTTTTCATTGTGTCTGCCTTTTCTATTCGTCTTTTCTATTTTGTTTACACGTGTCAACGTCCAGTCACCGTTTTGATATCAAAGGACCATCTTACTTTCTGGGGTCCTTCTTTTGAATTGCCTATATCTCAGCGTCACTGAGTCTTGTCTTTTTCTATTCACTGTTTCCATTGTTTACTTTTGTCCGCGTCTTGTTCTAGTGTCATGGAAGTTTTATACCTTTCTCTTCCTTTTGCTACCTACTTTTCTCTGTCGCAATTCATGTTACTATTTTGTTTACAGTATATTTTCATAATCATATTCATTAATAATAATTATACTTACAACGCCATGCTACAGTGGATGTTTTTGTGGCTTTTGGATGATTTGTCCCACATAATTAATCCTGAGTGTCTGTATCTTTGTTTTTATGTCTTGTAAGGAGATGCCTCTTCTTTTCTTGTCTTGCATCAAGGTTTTTCGTTGGATGCTGTGTACTGTGTGTCGGAAAATAAAGTGGCTAATCATTGAATTTATTTCTTTAAGTGACTGTTTATGCAGAGAAAAGATGTTTGCGGTGTATATAAGTTGTGGTATGACGCAGGTGTTGACTGTGACACTTCTGCCGAATATGTGGTGGTTTTATAGTTGTATATTTCAAGTCTGTTTTTTTTTTAATTTTCTCAATTATACTTCGCCATCTTGCTTTGCTGTTATTTGATGGCGTAGCTGTAAACAAAATTCCATATATTTTGATTTCGTTGACTTGTATTAATGTGAATGGGAAGTTGTTTTGTTGACCCATTTGCCTAAACCCATTATGTGTGATTTGTGAATGTTTATTTTGGCCCCGCTGCCTTGTCTGAATTTCGTACATGTGTCTAGTATATTCCTGATAGGGGATATAGTGGAGGGGAAGAAGATTGTGTCGTCAGCGTAGGCCAACAACTTTCTCTCTCCCATCCCAGGAATAAAGATTCCTTTGATTAATGTCTCCTGCCAGATTCTCTCCAGGAGTAGCTCTAGAGTTAGTACGTACAACAGGAGTGAGAGTGGGCAGCCCTGACGTACGGATCTGGTTAACCGTATTAGTTCACTTAGGGTGTGGTTTATTAAAATTCTGCTTTCTGGTTTGTTATACAGAATTTCGATCCAGTCTCTAATATAGTTCCTAAGATTACATTTGGACAAGTTTTCTGGAGGAAGGAATGTGAAACTTTGTCGAAGGCCTTCTCTTGGTCCAGTGATAAGATTGCTGACTGGCTGTTTTTGTTGCGAGAGTACTGAATAACGTCTCTTAGGAAATGTGAATGAGTATTTATGTTTCTGTCGGTGACACTGCATTGCTGGTCTTCGTGTATAAGTGTGTGCATGACGGGTTTCATAGCAGTGGATTTTGTAGTCTACGTTGAGTAATGAGATAGGTTTGTAGTTCGTTACTTGGGTTGTGTCTGCCTTGTTTTTCTTTATGAGTGTTATGTATGACTGTTTGATACTATTGGGTAAGTTTTTTTCTATCAAAGGCTTCAGTAAAGACCTTGTGTAAGACAGGTCCTCGAATGTGGAAGAATTTCTGGTACAACTCGGCGGCGAGGGCGTCTGGTCCTGGAGATTTGTTCTTTTTGGAATGTGTTGAGTGCATTTTGTAGGTTTTCTAGCGTGGGTGGGATGTCTAACGTTTGTCTGTCTTCTTCAGGAAGTTGTTTGGCGTAGTTCAAAAATTTGTTTTGTATGTCTTCCGACTGACCCTTGTCCTCAGAGTATAGATATTTGTAAAAGTCTTGAAAGGTTTGGCTTATTTTGGCGGTGCCTGTCTGTTCCTGTCGTTTTATGACTATTATTGTGTGTATTTGTCTGTTTCTCTGTATATTTTGTTCTGTTCCCAGATACTGCTTGCCTGGTATTTCTTATACAACAGAGGCTAGTTTTGTTCTGATGAAGGCATCCTAATAGCTATGTTGATGGCATGTATCTAGTTCTTCCTCTAGTTCGTGTATGTGAGGACTATTGGGATCTATCTGCTTGGTTAGGTTAATGGCGTTTTCTAAAATTTGCTGTCGCTGTCGTCTGTGCTGTGTCTGTGTATTTGTGTTGCTAAGTGTTTTCTCTCTGATAGTGTTCTTTAAGGTGTCCCAGTATTCTATGAGGCTGGATTTGGGTAAGTCTTGGGTGTATGCCCGTAACAATTCTGTTATGTTGACTACATACTTCTCGTTGTCCAGCAGGCTGTTATTGAACTTCCAGTGTGGGGAGCTTTTGTTTTTGAGTTGTGTCAAAGCTGCGTTTAATGTGACCATGACAGCTTTATGATCCGCGTAATTTAGTGTTGTGTCTATGTGTTTTATGTCGTTTATTAGGAGATTATCTGGGACATATATTCTATCTAGTCCGGCTGATCGTCCTATGTTTATATTGACTGTGTCCATGTGTGTGGTTTCCCTACCATGTGGCTTCGACTTTCTGTACATGTCTACGAGTCCGTGCTCGTCTATGATATTGTGTAGTATGTCTGTTTGTGTGAGTTCTCTACTGTTTGTTCGGCTAGTGCGTGTGTTGACTGTTCCTCTCGACAGATCAACGTCGTGTAGGACACAGTTAAAGTCTTCTGCTATATAATGTCTTGTCCCCTGTGGAATGATGTTAGCGTCTGTGAGAGTTTGTCGTAGAAGTTGCGTTGCTGGCCTGTCATAGCTGGAGCGTATACGTTGACTAATGCGTATTTGTTGTGATTTGAACTTGCGTGTTTTATTTCCACTATGCTATTCTATCTTCGCTGTCTCTGTTGTGTCCTACAATTTGCCAGTCTTCTGATCCTTGTAGTGTTGCTACTCCTGCGTGTATGGTCCCTAAGCTGAAACACGAATGTCTGAGTACTAAGAGTTGTGTGATTTTGTTGACGTGCGTGTCCGTGTTGATGTATGTTTATTGGATAAGGATAAAATCTGGTTTGTGTTTGTGTACTAAGTGCACTACTTGACTGAATTTTCTTCTCAGTCCTCTGATATTGATAGATAAAATCGAAAGTTTATCAGCCGTATTGGGTTAAGAGTTTGTTTTTTTTTAAGCGATACACAGTTTAAAATTACAAATAATTCTACAAATGAAACAAAATGTTTTGTGTGGTAGATATTTACCTCGTTGCTGTGAGTCCCCATACAAGTATAAGTAATGTTCCTAGATTGGGAAATGTGGGTGTCTGAGTGGCGAAGTGGTTAGTGCACGGTCTCTCATGGCAAAGGTCGGGGGTTCGAATCCGGCCGGAGGCACCCCCAGTCACCAAGCTGTAGAAATGGGTACTCGATTTCTTCTGGAGATGGGGAAGGAAATGCGTCCAGGCGTGATACTGACCATATCACCCTCTAGTGTGCTGACAGGTCAAGGAAAATATGGGCACTAACACCATATCCCTATGTGCCTCTAAGGCATGACAGGATTACCTTTACCTTTACTTTTTTACTTTAGTCCACGTTGTAGAATGTCTTGTTGACACAGTTATCTTAACATAGTTCATCCTCGCCAATAATTAGAAGGAGGTCTTCTTCGTCACAATGACCTTCTGCTGCCCGTTGGCTCAAGAAAGGGGTGCCTCGGTTGGTTGGACATATTGCCAAGTCCATGCCCTCCTCTGGAAGGGGGGGCATTCTCTGCTTCTTCTGTTGGAAGGTGCCGAGTTCTGGGTTCGCTTCTTGAACCCCTGGCTTCGGATGTTCAGTCGGTTGTCGCCCGTTTTCCTGGCGTACATGGTGACTTACTTGTTTTCGGCGACTGAGGCGGTTATCTCTTCTTTCTGTTATTTTCCACCAGCTTAAAGCCGTCGTCATCGGTGGGCTCTAGGGCTGGCTCTTGGCGGTCCGAAGCCTGACCTTGAGGGTCCGCGGCGATTGTGGCGGGTCGTTCTTCTACTCTCTTGTCTGTAGACACCTGCTGTTGTCTTGTGGCTTGCTTTTCTTGAGCATTTGCTTGCCCGATGGGCATCGCTGCCGCAAGTTGGGCATGGTGTATTTCTGCAGCGTGCTGGCAATAGTGTTTTCCTTGCTGCCGCTAGAGTTGGCTACGAGCGTGTAGTGTGGGATGCCTTGTGTCGGTCTGCGCGGAAAAGCCCACTTATCATTTGCTCTCTCGACTCGGGGCACCTCGGCCTTCTCGTCGTCGGTCAGGAACGTGACAAGGCGCTTGACCATCTGCGCCTTCATTGCCGTGGGCACCCAGTGTAGTGTCCCTTTCACGCGCTCTTTGTCCAAATGTTCAATGACTATGTTTGGTTTGGACTTCTCCAGGTGGAGGGATTTTCCGTGCAGTCTAAGGGTGACAGACCGGCTAAGGGTGGCCACTCAATTGGCTCCAAGCCCTATTAGTCCTGCAAGGACGCTATGCATAAATGAGTAGGACACTCTGTACAAGAGTTCTGGCTACTTACGGTGGTGACGAGGGCTCCGGGATGCTCCTCTTGACGACCCTCCATGTCGTCTCCAGCATTGTAAGTGAAACGTGGAGTTTCCATTTCTTTTTGCTAGAAATAACACAGGAAAAAAAGCAAGCAAGCACACACGCACGCACGCACGCACGCGCACACGCACACACAGAGCTCCGAGAAATTTTTATCACGCCTGGACGGGTGGAAGGATCACCTTGTTGACCTTCCGTGCCAGGTTAAGTATATTCTCTTCTATGTTGTCTTTCCATCTTTGTCTTGGTCTACCTGTAGGTCTTGTTTCCTTCATCTCTTGTACATACATAATTTTCGTTTGTTCTCCTCCACACATTTTACATGACCCAACCAGCAGGACAGCTGTCCAGGACAAAGTGTTACAGTGATGTAGGGAGAGGCAAAAGAGAAAGGGGTAGGACAAGACAGACAATGTCTCCAGAGCAACAAGCCATTTTCTTGGCCGTGTTGCTGTCCACGTACATAAACTTTTCATGTTAGTTTTTGTTGACAGTAGTCTCCCATTCTGTTCACTGTTAGAATGTCATAACATAGAACAGTGGTTTCCAACTCTTTGTCCGTAGACCACAAGTGGTCCGCAGATTATAATCAGGTGATCCGTGGCGGCGTTATCGATCTGGTATTCAGTGCCACCAACTGTGTCAAGAAAAGGAAATATTGTACAAGAATTGAAGGCATTACCATGTTACAGAAACAGTGATCGCGTTAACCTGCAAGTAACCGATAACAAACAAGAAAAACAAAAGTTTTGGTGGTCGTCGGTTACCGTGACCGGTTTATATGATTTAAAAAAAAACCTAACATAAAGGCAAACGGTAAGGTAAAATCCCCGTTTCCATGCCATTAAGGCATATTGGGGATATGATGTTAGGCCCATATTTCCCATGACCTTCGGCACATGAAAGTGTGATGTGGTTAGTATCACGCCTGGCCACTTTACTTTCCCAGCTCTCTGGTATCCATTTTTAGAGGCTGGGTGAACCCCAGGACCTCTGTGTGTGTGTGTGTGTGTACCACAAAATATCCCACTGCTGTGACTGAACCCAGTACCACCGGATTAGTCGACTTTTCGCCTAACCACTCAGCTAATCAGGCCAGTAGATGATGGTTATGCTCAATTTGTACGAAGGAAAATCAGCCGGTTTTGACTCTGGTTCAGCATAAAAGCATTTTGTAAATAGTACATCTAGTAGCAAATAAGACTGAAAAAAAAAACTTCAGGCGAATATTTAATTCTCGCTGATGTTTGTAAAGCATGTTTAGTTTTACGAGTTTTGAAGGCACTGAACATTATACTGACAACTTATTCATGCAACATCAAACACAGTACAAGTGTACTGTTTTCAGACAATCTTAGCGCCATCATTTCAAACAGGATGATGGTAGGTAACCTGCATGTAGCTGGGAAATTGATTCTTGGATGGATATATATATATATACATATTTTTTTTTAAAAGTTGAGAACCTCTGATAATAGAACAATGATAACCGACTCGGAGATGTGTAGCAGTGTTGCCTTGTTGACACCGAATATAAGGCTTGCGTGGTCCAGATCGTCGTCCTTCACGTTCGTCTACTCATCTTTTGGTGTCAACTTCTTCAGGTGCTGGAGCACGCTAATCTTCAGTCAGTGACAACATCGACAGAAAGCAGAAAAATCTAGGGTATGCCGGGAGAACGTCAGCCAAACTCAGAACTCACACAAAAACAATATGGCGACCTTCTGAAAGGAAGACCACGTGGTAGACTACAGCTGTTTCAAACTATCCATGAGAACTTGAAAGTACCTGCGAAAGACTCTTCAATGCAGAGTGTGACTTTCGTTTCAAGAAGAAACAAAGAGCTCAAACTGAACACAGAAAATTCTAGCCCAAAGATGCTGGACCTTGCAAACGCAAACAAGATTTGCTGCTGCTATACCCACTTATCCATTCAGAGAAACTCTGCAGCAAAATGATGCGCAGCAACACCCACGAAGAGTCAATATCTTCCTGCACACAGATCACCTTTGTCTTTTGGCACAGCGTATACTGACAACGGTGATGGCATGGGACAGGAAGTACAACTGCTAACACTGAAACAAAACTTGATGTTAATGCTTCTTTATTTTGGTAGATGAAATGCATGAGATTCTACAAGACAAAACAAAATGTTAAGTACATTTAGGACACTCTTGATAGAGAGTGATGTAAGTTAATAAATCTATATAGAACAATGCTGAATGTGGGCTGCAGAAGATGGGAAGCCTTCTTTGAACAAGCCGTTTATTACTTTTTTATTCTGTGCCTCAAAAAAAAAATAAAAAAGGTTAATGTTCTTCAAGCTTTAGCCTGCCTTCTTTTCAAATGTGGCCCTTGCTACACTGTTAACTTTACTCCACAAATACCAACAGCTGCTACTGGAGTCCCTCATACCAAAATAAGCCGCCTGCTCCCAAACTCATCAGTTTTTCTGTCTGGCTGATAGTGCTTTGTTACGTCCCGTCTTCCAGCGCAAGGAACTGAAGGTCTCGGCATTTTTTCAAGTACATGAACAAGAAGCCTTTAAGCTTATGGAGCGACAGATCCTAACATCACTTTAGCTTTTTTTTTTTTCATGCCAGTAAAATAAATCACATGCTTACAAACCAAATACAATACTCTATGGTAGAACTGTAAGTCAGAATACAAAGTGGAGCTTCCAAGACTCACTCAACACAAAGTTAATGCTGCTCTCTGACAAGACTATCAGTCAAATTAGCTACACCTAAATTTAAAACAAAGCTCAGAGTTATAATGACGCAACCCAATTGATTCCATATTAAACAAAAGCATTTATAAACAAGCTGATTTAAAGTTCCACCATTTGATTTCATGTGGCACTGATTTCATGCACAAACAAACAATATGGATATCATCTGAGAATTTTCTTATATATATATACACAGATAGCCCCCACTTTCTGATGTCCTAGTTTACAACAATTCATTTTTTTTAACCAACTGTTCATTTACTGTAAATTTACAAATATTTGCCTGTGAGTACGCAGTACTAAACTCCTTATTTTAAAGTCTGTGTACAGATGACATGGTGGTTCTAGGACAACAGACAGTAAAGCGCTGAATGCTCATCTTTATGGCATTTTCCTTACATCCACTTCACTTTCGAACATGGTCATCAGAGTATGGAGCCCATCAGAAAACCCAGGACTATCTGTATGTATGTATATGTGTGTGTTATTAACAGATAATTACTTGAAAATTAAAATAAAATGCTAATTATAAAATGAAATATCTATACTAGATAAAAGAAAAACCATTCATAATTACCTGACACATCAATCATCTACACAATATTCTAACAAATGACAAGCAATCATCTACACAATATTCTAACAAATGATATACAAGTCTACATAACAAGATTATCTTGCTGTGTTTTTTTTATTGACATTTTACTGCCAACCATCAACAAAAATTTTGTTCTAAAAAATAAAAACTTAACCATTTTACTATGCATATGCAGCAGTACAATTCAGTTATAAAACACACCACACATGCAAATGGACATACATGCACCATCTTTGTTTAAAATAACCGTCTTCACTTCTATCTGTATGAGCCACATATGGATACTGTAAACCCCTAAACTGTTACTCTGTATCAAAATTCTGTCACAAGTTTTACAAGTTAAGTTTTATTACGTTTCTCAGGGGCTCTCAGCTTCTCAAACGGACCCAAGAAACTAGCACTTGTGAACAAACTCAGCTTGAATGCCATGAAACAGCGTTAACAGTAACGGAAGAATGTCCCAAATGAACATATACATACATGTACATCTATAACATACATGTATTTGGTAGACATATCTCAATACTTTAAGGACTAAATGATCAGTTCAGCGATTTATTTCATGGATTATCAAAAGAATTCCCTAATCAGAGCCTAAAGTTTGAAAATGATGAAACTAAAATACTCTCTTTTCTAGTCCTACTTGCTGAAATGTGTCCCATATTTTTTGTTTGTAAAAATCTGCTTTAACCAAAAGTTACTCTCAGAATTTTAACTCCATTATATGGAGAATTACCCATTGTTTGAAGAACTCTCTGGTGCAGGCTAAATAAAGTAAATGTTGCATTGTCACTAAAAAAAAAAAACAACTTGCTAACCGGTAAATACATTCAACATACTACAGATATATATGTATATATAGATACATAGATACAGTGTTACAAAGAGCAGTAATAAAGGGACAAATGATGAGAACTGTAGCACCTGTACTGTTGTATATAAGCACACCAGCAATCAGTTTGGAAAGCCTTGTCTTTGCAATGAGGGATATCAGATTATAATGAAATATTGCCAGCCTTGGTGAGAAGCTGAGCGCTTCCATAGCAGTTTTGTTGCACAGAGAGAGATAAAGAGAGATAGGGAAACAGACAAGCAGAGAGATAGTGAGAGAGAAACAGACAAGCAGAAAGAGAGAGAAAGAGAGAGAGAGGGAGAGGGAGGGAGGAAAGTGAGAGAGAAACAGACAAGCAGAGAGACAGGAAAGTGAGAGAGGGAGAAAGAGACAGTGAGAGAGAAACAGACAAGAGGAACGTGAGAGAGGGGGAGAGAGAGACAAACAGAAAGAGAGAGAGATAAAGAGAGAAGACATTTGTTCACAGGGGATATTTCTTCCTACATATCTCTCTCTCTTTTTTTTTTTCTAATTGTTTTCAGATTTTTAGAAGTACTATTACAGTTATAATCACAGTTTGTGGCTCTATCATTGTAAACTTCTCTAGTATATATACACCATTATCAGATGCTAAAAATGATCACATGACATCCATAAATATTTCTGCCTAGCTCTACCATGGAGCTTGGCAGTGTGCAGCCACTTTAACACAACAGACTAAAATCCAGTTTTTTGTTCTAATCCAATACTCTACATATCTGTGAAAAATCCCTCTTGTAATCTGAGAATTCTTCATAAAAACTATAAATAAGTTAACATATTAAAATGTTTACATATAAAAAAAAATTAAGCATTATATATAAAAAAAATAAAACTATCAATCTGTCAAGTTTTTATGTGGTTTTTTTTAAAAATTAAAATCTAAAATCCTGGAGCTTCTTCAATCTCAAAAAAAAACAAAAAACCCCAAAACCCCCATGGTTTGGTTTATGGCTAAATCAACTGGTTGTATCTGTGTTGGCAAGAACTAAAACAGACCACACTGGACAGAATAAAGTAGAAGAGCTGTGACTGGGGACTGGGCAAGTGGTTGCTTGCTTGATGATCTGAACTCTTTGTGATAAGGACAGCGGTGAACATAACAAAACACTGGCCAGCACAGGCAACTGCAAGCCCTTGAGAAACTCAAGATCTTTTCTTGCCAGGGTCCAGATCCAGCTCTATTCAAGGGATTGGGGATGCAGCCTAGGTCAAGGGATTGGGGATGGAGCCTAGGTCAAGGGATTGGGGATGCAGCCTAGGTCAAGGGATTGGGGATGGAGCCTAGGTCAAGGGATCGGGGATGTAGCCTAGGTCAAGGGATTGGGGATGCAGCCCAGGTCAAGGGATTGGGGATGGAGCCTAGGTCAAGGGATCGGGGATGCAGCCTAGGTCAAGGGATTGGGGATGGAGCCTAGGTCAAGGGATCGGGGATGTAGCCTAGGTCAAGGGATCGGGGATGCAGCCCAGGTCAAGGGATTGGGGATACAGCCTAGGTCAAGGGATCGGGGATACAGCCTAGGTCAAGGGATCGGGGATACAGCCTAGGTCAAGGGATCGGGGATGCAGCCTAGGTCAAGGGATCCGGGATGCAGCCTAGGTCAAGGGATTGAGGATGTAGTCTAGGCCAGCCCTAATTTGATCTCTGTGGTGGTAACTGTACTGTTGCTATGATACAGTCACCATCGTCCCTCTCTGACAGATGTCTACAACTACTTTTAATGTTCTGTCTGCATGTACATGTTCCCTGTGCCAGCATACACCTAGATAACACTTCTTTTCAGACACAATATGGCTGTGATGATGTCACTGTGGTGCAGGGTTGAATGCATTCACTCGTTTACAAGGTCCCTGGTTCAAATTTTTTCCAGACAACAAACCTCAAGAAATGGATATTTCAGGTGTCTCTGGCAGTGTGGACAGGCACTGGACTCCTTAAATCACAACGCTGTGGTGGCCCAGAAATATGAAGACACTTAACACCTCACACCCCTAGGATATGTAAATACCACGAGATTTCACGATTTTTTTTTTTTGTGTACTGTGTGCCAGTAACGAAGTCCTACCAGCTGAAATGCATACAAATGATCAGCTGCTTCTTAACCATTATGTTAAATATAAAAGAATATAAAAAAGCAGTTAGTAGTTATTGTTCAAACAGGCTCAGTTCTCAGTGCTGTGATACAAAAAAAATAAGGATACAACAAAAATATGCACATACAAAAAAAACTGAAAATTTTGGTAATGAATATGGAGTCTGTAGAACTGGATGAGGTAGCATGTAAACTTACGTGGCCAATCTGCCCTACAGCTGCTGTGCTCCCAAACATTAAACCCAAGCGTTTAAAATTCAGCTCATAAAACTATGGCAGCTAAATGCAGGGAGCAAGATATCAATTTTTAAAAAAAGCATGCAAAGTAAAATGGATATTTTAAACAAAAATGTATGGCATGATATCATTCAATCAACGACGCAATTAACCAAATGCAATAGCAAATATGATCAATATAGGCACAAGAAAAACTTAAGAAATGGAACATAGCAAAAAATTTTTAGATTTGTTCATCATTAAAATCAACAGATGTTTTATCATTTTAAAAAATCAATCTTTTTACAAAAAAAAACCCCCACACAAAAAAAAAAAAAAACCAAACATTTTCAAACTTAAATGCTGATTATGATTTGTATAGTAACATGGTTGCAATATTCTGCAAAAGATCTGGTGAACAGCTCCGAAGTCTGCTTGTCATGAGGGTGCTCTTTAACTTATCGCCTGCTCCTGCCATAACCGGTTCTTACAAGACAAACAAATATATTCCACAGTTGTAGGTCTTTGGTCCACTTCCATTTATGACACTTTGTGGACATATTTGATTACTGTTTCTTTCCTAATCCTTGACAGGAACTGAGTGTACAGATTTTGGGCAAATTCGCACATGTGACAATACCATTCACACCGAATTATGGTCTCTTCTAGCACTGCACTATATCTAGGAAATGTCAGGCATCTGAAGAGAAAGAGGTTGTCTGAGATGTCACAGTCACAATGACAGGAAGTATACTTCATAATTTCCTCAACATGCCCTCCTACCGTTATAAAGTCAACATAGACAGGGAAAAAAAAAAACTCCATTGACATGTGTCTAACATGGCCATCTTATGAAGGTTCAGCTTTGAGACTAGGGTCCAGTGTTGCACCAGAACCTGTCAGCACACTCACTTGGTGTGCACAGCTAGATCTTTCTGTTAATTTCACTCAACTTCTGCTGCTGTATTATTACTATCACAATCGCGACCATAACATCATTAGTAAGGGGTCTCAAACTAAGATAAGTAAGAGTACCACTTTGGATGACTTAACCAGCAAAGAACAAGGCAATAAATAACGTTAAAAGCTCAAATAATCTGCTGTTACAGCAGTCACTTGAAGAAAGTGGAAAAGAATTTTAAAAATCATACGAGTAATTTTAGTGCCAAAAGTCTGGCCATGTTCTGAAAATGATTTAAGAGCAACAATGGCAGGTAACAAGAAAAACAAACTTGGGACTGTGATGCTCGAGATGACCCAAAACCAGTCAATGAAAACAGTATAAAACTGACCCTCGGACAATAAGGATTCAAACAGATATTAAAGACAGATCTCTGCAATATCTGTACACTACTGAACTGAAATGGACCATATGAAGTTAGTACAAATAATTTTATTAGATCAAACAGGTGACAAGTTTGATGCCACTGTCTATCAAACAGGTGACAAGTTTGATGCCACTGTCTATCAAACAGGTGACAAGTTCGATGCCACTGTCTCAAATATTTTAGTACTTCAGCAGCAGCAGCAGCAGGCCTGCAGCAACAGTTTGTATAAAAATGCAAAGCACGTATCCTTTAGACTAAGCTTCAACATTCACATATACAATTCAAAATTCATAAATGACATTAAGAAAAAAAAAAAACCAGATACATATATACAACAAGAACAGTTTTCTATATACAATATAAAATAAGTTTCATTAATAATGACATAACTGATAAAATACCTTGTTTAATTTTTTTTTAAAAAGGAAAGGTTCACGGGAACTTTTGATTTTTAATCAAAATGTTTGCATATAAAAATATACAGCAAATGAGGAATAAGCCAATGTTTGTGAATTAATTTCTCATTCTGTTCACCTACAAAAACTGAAACAAATGCCATCATTCTTCTGCTGGGGTAAGAATTATCTAAAGATACTGACCTACCAGTTATGCACTGGTCAATATAAAATGATTTAAAAATGCCATTGTAGGATGTGGTTATCGTGTGTAGAGCCACTGGTTACAAACCTTGGGACTGCACAATAATGGAGCACAACAACCACCATTAAATGATGAGAGAAGAATTCTCATAAATTTATATATGCTGACTATCTTAGAATAATTCACCATAGAAAGTCCTCAACTTATGTAAGTGGGCTATCACACAATCTCACATGTAAGTCCATTTTTTTTATTCATCTCAGAGCCACATTTTATTATAAGTCCTACGAGTATTTTACATTATCAGTTTGTTCTATAAAATAATGTAGATTCTTTCTAAGTGTCATAACTTTTGTATGTATGTCCTGATCTACAAATTGTTAGAGCTACATAAGTAGTATCTGTCTTTACTTACCAATCTATGAATGTAGATTATCTCAGAAGAATTCTCTACATACCAATTTATAAATGTAGATTATCTCCTAACAATAACCTGAACACTTAAAAAAAAACCAAAACACTAAAGAAAAAAGCTCCCACCAGAATCTCTCCCATTAAATGTAGTTTTAACAGAAAAGCAAATCCAAAGAATAGCAGCAGCACCAAAAAAGGAAATACACGACTAAAATGCATTTTTTCTCTTCCCTCCTGTTCTCACTTATCTGATTTTTTTTTTTTAATCGACTTTTACACTAAAGTGTCATTTTTATTTCAGTCATTTCCCACTCACTTTTAAAATATTTGAAGAAATGTCTTATTAGGAAAATAACCAAACTTGACTGAGTCAAGCTTAACTGGCTAACCAAACTTGACTAAGTCAAGCTTAACTGGCATAACTGGCATAATTTTAGATCCTGCATAAACAGCAAATTCAGCAGTAGATATCAGGAGTTTATCACCAAATGATTATACACAAATATTTGTTTATAAATAGTCTAATACATATATAATAGTTATTTTTAAAAAAGTCTAAAGTAACAATAAAGTAGCTAGATTTGCTGCAAGAACCTACATTAGAACACAAACACTATCCACGTGACAACAGCTCTAGCAGTGTAAATATGTTTGGATCAGTGACAGCACATCCAAGTCTGGGTGTACCTATCCACAAACTTCATGAAAAAAGAAAACAATAAAAAGGTTCATTTACATCTTCTTAAACAAGTACTTAAGTAATCAATGCCTGGTTGGATACTTTAGAAAGCACAGAGACCAGAACTCTGTCATTATAATGATGTTTCAGCACCAGTTTTAAAGCTTGGAATAAGCATGTGCTCGTACTGTGGTATCAGAAACCATGTTCTGTGCTCAGCTTAAGACAAAGCAGGAAGATAAACCACACTTACATTATAATGGCAGTATGGTGGGGCGGTGGTACGGTAGATCAGAGGCAATTGGACTAGAACAAAGAACAATACATGACAGCATGGTTATCATTAAGCACATAGTGAAATTAAAACAAAGAAGTACTAAATCAACTGAAACAGTAAATAGAAATAATGAAAAGTATCAGAACCGTAGACAGTTAAAATATTTCGGTCACATCAAGAAGTTTAATACAACAAGAACCATACTTGATGGCTAAGCAGCAGAAAAAAACTGCATAATGTTGATGATATAAACTAGAGGAGTGAGTTTGGCTGAATGCACTATGAAAACAAAGGACGGAGCCAACACTGATGAAAGACTGCTGGAGCCGACCCTTCCTGAGTAGGGAGCACAGGATGATGATGAAATGCTGACTGCATATATCTGCACCTTCTACATAAACTGAAGGCCACCAAAACCCAAAGTGCACACAACAAAACCTCTCTTCAAACTCTGAAACAACAAAAGATCCTGCCAACCTGTGCTCTCTGCAGATACATGTCCAAACATGGGGCCATGAAGACAGCATGAATAGAAAAGCATGGGACATGTGTGAAGAACTTGCTGGTGAAAGGATCTGTGGAGATAACTAGTGTCTTTGTTTGAATGGCTGAGCAATAAGAAACTGAACACAGAAGATATTATACTTGTATGGGATTTCAAACTTTGAAAACAATCTAATGTTTATTTTATGAAGCTGACCTATTTGCAACCTTGACTGATTTAAATGAGAGTCATTTAAGCACACTGCTTATTACATAACATGCAGTAGAAAGTATGCAAATCAACTACAATTTGTACTAACACATGAAGATGGTAGTTGCTAGAGTCCCTGACCTTGTTGCTCAATGTATCACTGTCCCCCATACAAGTATTATTTTCTGTGTTCCTACAACTACAAACTCCTCTAGTATCTATTTAATGTCAACTAAATGCCTCCATGATTCATAAAACTTACATGTTATTTCAGACTGTTCTCACAAGCACCAAATTCAGTTAATTATTATTCTGAACAGTACTCAAATTGTTGTTTGGCAGTACATGATGTATGTACTTACTTTCTGTACACAGTGCATGAATAAGAGTGAAACGTAAATGTTATATTTTATGTTATATTTCTCAGCTTTTCAGTGTTAATTATGTTATACACACGGCACATTTGTAGAATGTCTGAAACAGAGTGAAAGCTGTATGACAAAGGGCAGAATATCAGATGGGTCTGCATGCCCAGTTCTTAACCCTTTGGAAATAAAGATCGACCAATCTCTGTAAGCCATGGGACATTGATAAAAGTCTATGATAACTCCACAACTTTGCTTGCTTCACTTGTTGTACTGGACATAGTTCCAAGGGTCTTGTTATACTGGCATGAACAATGGAAGTCAGGGATAACTAACTGTTCAGTCCCATGGCATTAAGCACACCAGAAAAGGAAATAGGTGGACTGGGTAGTCTTGAGGTTAGATGTTCGCCTTGGGTGTTGGATGTTGCTGGTTTGAATCCCACCAGAAGCAGAGGGGATTATCTTCCTGTGAATCATCCAACAACAAATTTCCCTGCGTCTAGGAAGGAGGACCTAACATCCATGTGCTGTTTTGCACACAGCAGTTCATGGCAAGAACAGGTCAGATGGCCACCGCCCTGACGAAAATGTCAGGAAATCCATCATTTATGCTGGCGCAGTTGCTTGGAGTGTCTATGCTGCCTGCGGTGGCATTTGTTCCAAGGTGGCAACTGGGGAGGGGCTCTTGCAGTGCTAGCAGATATGGGAATGCCCAGGCTGCAATGAAGCCATTTTCCAAGCAAGAAACAAACAATGAACAGGAGGCAGCTAGGCAGCATATGCAAGAACCACATCCACATTCATTTCATACTTCTAGCACACACACTGTTATCTGTACCAGAACACCTTGTGTGCAGCCCATGAAGTGAATGATCAATAAAACACACACTACAGTGACAAAAATTCATTTACAGACATCAAGATTCACAGACCAAAAAGGAAACACTAGATGAATGGATTCACAAGAACAGTCAAGCCTATGAAGTGGAATAAAGTAACCTTAGAACAAGAGGAACTTAATGACTGAAAAATCAAACTATGAAAACAACCACATATCAAGAGTGATCTGATGAATGTAAGTCAAACTATAACATTAAACTTAAATCAAGAAAAGCTTGATGATTAAAAGCTCAACTTCATAAATAACATTTCTAAAATAAAAATACTTAAACAACAGCCAACTTCATAACATCAAGCAAAATCCTAACTGATTTTGGCTTAATGAGATTAAGTACTAAGGTATGTGAAAAATATTCATCCATTGTACAATCTTACTTGTGTAAATTTAAAAAAAACAAAAAAACAGCAATTTATTATCTGTTAATATTACAGAGGGACACTTCAAAGCTGGCAAAACTCAGCTCCAGTCCATGAACATGGTTAATCAATGACGCCGTAAGAGCAAGGGATACACAAGAGACAAAGACAAAGGTACATCAGTCATATATTTACACATGATCAAACAATGCCTCTATCTCATATCAGGCCTCGATATTTGCTTAGATATGTTATTACTGCATGTGAAATAAGCCTAGTAATACTGGTTAAATATATATACTAAACACATCTGTACATAATGCCAGCTCATATACTGGAGGAACATTTACAAATACAACGTCCACATTACACGAAAACTTTCTGGTGATGTCTGCTGAAGAACAATGAAGAGACCTCCTCAAACATAATCATACACACTTAATAGTGTACTGACATCCTGATTCACGGACATCCAATACACTTACAGCTGATCACCAATGAAAACTAGCTCTGCGTCTGTTGTTATTAGAAACTTCAACCCCCTTCTCACCCACTCTGGAAGATTTCTTAGGCAAGACAATTCTGATGCTGCAATCCTGAGTAGAAATTTTATCTGCAAACAAGTCATTAAAGAAATTTTCCACGACTTTAAAAAAAAAACAAAACAATCCACTATTTTAAAAGTCTTTTTTTTTTTAAAAAATGGTGCTTATAGTGAAATGTAATGTATGAAAAAAAAGTGTGGGATAAACTGAAATAATCCACATCAATGTAATATTTTTGGTTTCGAAATTTAAAAAAAACAAACTTTTTAAGCACTTGCATTCTTTTTGGGAAACCCTGCATTATTACAGAAATACTGGGGGAAAAATTTCAGTTCAATTATCGGCTGCTTTGTAAAAATTATTTGTTGTCTATAAAACACAGGCTAAAAAGAAAGAATAAAAAAAATTCTAGAAACAAGAAGTCAAATAAAAACAAAATAACCAAATTTAGATAATACAGGATTTGAAATCACGTAGTTTTATATTTAAAAAAAAAAAATGGATTGCAAAAGGTTAACGGACATTATGAGTTAACTACTGCCAATATCTGTGTCTTGAGAGAGCCCCAAAGGTCTCAACAGCTGCAGATGTAACAGGAAAAACTTTACTGGGCTTTTGGCTGCTTGGATACCGACTCTACTGCTTCTACTAGCCTTCCCAGAGTTTTCTTGATCCTTAAACACGTCAGTCTGGCCTGCGGACTTGGGTTCCAACACTCAGACATCACACGTGACATAACTTTCAGGTACTGCATTAAAGTGAAACAAAAAACAAAAAGATTTTAAAAAAAACGTTGAAATTTCCAGGCGATGTCAAACAAAATGTGGTGATGAAAACTAATAATTAAGAAATTTCATTCATTCATTCATTTGCATGTCCCTTGCGGAACTTTGCCTCCCAAACAGCACTCCTGTAGGCCTCTCGGTTGTGAGCAAGATGGCCTGCTGCTGTTGCATCCATTTCCAGATCGTCAACGATGTCTTGCAGCCATCTTCGTCTTGGTCTTCCTCTTTTTCTTTTTCCCCATTATGTATCCTTCCAATACGGTCTTCTCTAAATTATCATGACGTTTAATGTGTCCAAAATATTTCAGTTTTCTCTCTTTAATCCTCTTCACTAGCCAGCCTTCTTCAATATTAAGCTCTTGAAGAAGGCTGGCTAGTGAAGAGGATTAAGAAATTAACATACAAAAAAAAACTGATCTCAAACAGTTTGTGTTGTTTTGGTTGCAGATATTTTTTTTAAAGTATGAAAGAAGCTGTACACAAACTTACAGCTAAGTTACAGCTAAGGTACCATAAGACAATTTAATGCGATGTGATTCACTTTGCGATCACAATCATTTGCTACTTGACAAGACTACAGAAGAATATATTGTTTGTAAAATAAACATAGAAGTAAAAGAAATGGAAGGACAATGAAAAAGAATGAGAATATCATGACTGACCTCATCATACTCCCACACTTCAGGTATGGTTGGCCTAATCTTCTCTATGCAGACAATCTTTCTCATGTCCTCAATGCTGGGATCTTGGGGTACGTACTCATAGTATGGCAGCTCAGGATCGTGAACAATGCCTTCACAACAAGAACAGGTTATGGAAGATAAATCTCACACCATGCAGAAATTAAATTCATGTAAGATAAACCTCGTATGGATTATACAGAATAATAACAGGCTCATGTAAGATAAACTTCATACGGATTATACATAACAAGAGCAAGCTCACAAAAGATAAACCTCATACAGAACATACAGAACTAGAACAGGTTAGACAAGCTAGAACTGACTACCAGCATAACTAATAATTTTTTATAATTTTTTATAAATAGGAAACTACGAGGCTTTGGTACAGTAAAGTAAGAGAACAAATTTTGTATGATTAGACCTCGAAAAAATCGTAGACAAAGCACTTTAGTGAGACGTGAGAGAAAGAAAAATCACAAGAGAATTACCTGGGATTCGAACACGGACTCCAGTAGGACGAGCAGCCGTCTAGCCACGAGAGAACAGCTTACTATCGACTTAGCCAACTAGCACCCCAAAAAAGGTGTTTTGTTGACATAGTCTTTAGTAACCGCTCAGCAAACATAAGGGATCGTGACACCCGGAAAGAAACGAGGTCGTGACACAGAAATTCCGTAACTTAGGTTCATTCTCTCTAGCAGGTACCAACTAGACAAACATACACACGGTCTCCTGCCATGTCTGGTGCAAACTTGGACAACAATAACAAACGAACGAATACTTATTACATGAAGTAAAAAAGTGTAATAAGTATTCGTTCGTTTGTTATTGTTGTCCAAGTTTGCACCAGACATGGCAGGAGACCGTGTGTATGTTTGTCTAGTTGGTACCTGCTAGAGAGAATGAATCTAAGCTACGGAATTTCTGTGTCACGACCTCGTTTCTTTCCGGGTGTCACGATCCCTTATGTTTGCTGAGCGGTTACTAAAGACTATGTCAACAAAACACCTTTTTTGGGGTGCTAGTTGGCTAAGTCGATAGTAAGCTGTTCTCTCGTGGCTAGACGGCTGCTCGTCCTACCGGAGTCCGTGTTCGAATCCCAGGTAATTCTCTTGTGATTTTTCTTTCTCTCACGTCTCACTAAAGTGCTTTGTCTACGATTTTTTCGAGGTCTAATCATACAAAATTTGTTCTCTTACTTTACCAGCATAACTAATGCTGATTACAAGCAAATGCTGTAACACAAATGAAACCCTACTCAATGCCATAGAGAGGCATACAGAAACCTTGTAGTAGAGCCAGTGTTTCATTGACCTGGCAGCACATAAGAAGATGATCAGGTCAGTGTCATAAACGGCTGCTCTTCTCTTCTCTAGTTCCACTAGGTGACAGTTCACTTCTGACATCGAATTTACTGGGCCATATCTGCCAAGAATCAAACCACTGACCTTCACTATGAGAGGAGAGTGCAATAACTGCTTCGCTGCTCTGGCACCAATACATAAATCAAGAAAGCTGGATCCACATACGAGACATCCTATTCAAAGTAAACACTCACCTCCTATGACACACCTCCTTGCTATCTCCCACAGAACAAGTCCAAAGGAGTACATATCAGCTTGTTTGTACGAGTCAAAATGTTTTTTGTTCAGCGTCTCATCCAGCACCTCTGGTGCCATGTAACGTCTGGTGCCGCAGCGGGTATTCGATGCTAGGTCCACCTCATTGGTTTCACTGAATGGACAAGTCATCATTTGTACATCACCATGATAAGCAAAAACATCTATGAATTACTGGTCAAATGAGCACTGAAATGTTTGTATCGCCTTTTTCTCAGTGACTATTCTTTCATAAAAAGTTCTATTGTCAAGAAAATGATATATGAAACAAGACCAAATGGCAATTTTGTCTTAACTCTTAGTCTCCACCACTCACATAAACATCTTCTATTAAAAATAAAATACCTGCACTCATATGGTTTTGTTCCGTAGTTGAGTGTTAATAATTTTAAACTGCCACAAATACTAAAAATAGCCACTGCATCATTTCTAAATAAAACATGGTGGTTGTAATGTTAAATTACAAAAAATGTTTGTGCCATGAATGTTGTTTGGTAGGATTTGAGTTAACATTTTTATCTTTATTATCTGTAGCTACATGGATAAAAGTAAAAAAAAAAATGCTAGGGTATGCAGTCATCAAATATGAGACCCCCACCTTGAAAACCATCACATTACAAAGCACCAACT
Source organism: Achatina immaculata (assembly GCA_009760885.1). Classification (NCBI taxonomy): domain Eukaryota; kingdom Metazoa; phylum Mollusca; class Gastropoda; order Stylommatophora; family Achatinidae; genus Lissachatina; species Lissachatina immaculata. The sequence goes on along the minus strand of CM019697.1, from coordinate 19,523,236 downwards.
GGGTCAGTACAAAGGTAAATGCAAAGAGAAGTAATGGAGCTTGACACTGCCCCGGGAGTCTGAAAAGAATATACAAGCTACCATAACAAGTGACAGTTCGAACTGTTGAAACGTAAATAAAAATGTTTTATCCACTATTTTCACTTCTTTTAAATTCCATTTTAAAATTTTAAAATATCAATAGAGAAGGAAATGCCGCTGAATTCTTGATGGTCTTTATACACGTAATGAAGTAAAGTAAGGGAGACCAAAATAGCAACAAAGAGATGGCACTGTGGGTATTGAGCCCATGGATAAGAAAATTCAGCTACAAATTCCTCACCTGACGTAACGCACAGCCAGTCCTAAGTCTGCAATGCAGCAGGTGCCATTCCTGCGTACCAAAATGTTTTTGCTCTTAATATCTCGATGTGCAATAGCTGGTTTACCTGCACATACACAGAACAAATTCTTGTATCAGTTGAAACCAAGTTATTGCAGGACATGTAATTTGGTTGTAATTTTAAAAATACACAAGTTACAAAAGCTAATCATTATAAAGTAAAGTTCGATTTTTGTTGAGCTTTACTTTACCCTCTCTCTTGTACTGTGAAGTGTCGAGGGGAGATTCAATTGGCATTTTTGGGGCAAATTGGCGGCCTCTGTGATGGTCATGCCACAATTCGCAAGTGTTTCTCTGATACCATCTGTCCATCTCTTTCTGGGTCTTCCTCTTGATCTGTGCCCTTTACTTCTTTGGTTGAAGGCTCTCACAGATGGCTGGTAATGTGTCATTAAGTGGCTGAACCGCTTAATTCTTTGCTTCTCTATGTGTCGTAGACATGATGCAGTCTGATGACTATTTTTTAGCACTTACTGAAATACAACTCAGTAATGATCAACATATACCAGTGGGTAAGTGCCAGGACTTAAATGTGACAGACAACAGTGATTGAAAGGAAAATGTGGCAGTGGCTTGGCATATTATGAGAGTGACAGACTCTGATATGAACTCCACTGGGTAAAAGAAGCATAGAATGACCCAAAGAGACACGGAGATGTACAGCAGAGAAGATGCTGGTAAACAAGGGACTGATATGGGATACAGCCAAGAAGACAGTGAAGGACTGGCAAAAGTGGAAATCTCTTGCCACCAGCTGTTCCATGTGTCTTGGGCTCTTAGGACTTTTCAAGTAGACTAATGGAAACCAATACTGTATGACTTTTCTGGTAGACTAATGGAAACCAATGTTGTAAGACTTCTCAGGCAATTGCTGATGAAAACATCTATTGACTGGCTTGTCAGCCCACAGATTGCACAGAACACACAGCAGAAGATTCAACAGTCCAAAAAAACCCAACAAGTACCATATAGCTAGTTAGAGACAATGAAACTCTAGCAACAGAGAAAGGGACACATCATTCATTTTCATTCATTCATTTGCATGTCCCTTGAGGAATTTTGCCTCCCTAACAGCTCTCCTGTAGGCCTCTCGGTTGTGAGCAAGATGGCCTGCTGCTGATGCATCCATAAGGGACACGTCAAGACACTATTACAGAACTGAGTATGCACTGACAAACAAGATGAATGTATGAATGTCATCAGCGGCCTCAGCACTTATCAACATTACCATCCACAGTAAGACCCCTACCTCTGGTGCCAAATATCTCCACATGCAAGTGCGAGAGGCCACAAGAAGCTGAGTGGGCCAAGTAGAGCATCTCTGAGGTGTCCAGTGCATGAATGTGAAGGTAGTCATACAAGGAGCCATTTTCGTGATAGTCTGTGATAAGGTACAACTGTGTCCAAGACCCAGTCCCTTTAATATCTGCTGCAATAAAACCTGGAGATCAAAGAAAAAAATCTGGAAATCAAAGGGAAAAAAAATATGGAAATAAAGGGGAGGGGGGAGAGGGAACCCTGGGAATCAAAGAAAAAACCTGGAAATTAGAAAAAAAAAAAAAACCTGTAAATCAAAGAGAAAAAAAAACCCACTGGAAACCAAAGAAAAAAAAACAAACAAACCTGGAAATCAAAGAAAAAAAAAAAACCAAACAAACCTGGAAATCAAAGAAAAAAAAAAATCCTGGAAAGCAAAGAAATAAAAACTCATGGCAATCAAAGAAAAAAAAACTTGGAATGAAAGAAAAAATCCCTGAAAATATTTAAAAAAAAAAAACAAACAAACAAACATGGAAATCAAAGAAAAACCCCCCTAGAAATCAAAGAAAGAAAAAAAAAACCCTGGAAATCAAAGAAAAAAAGAAACATATAAATCAAAGAAAAAGATGCTGCACACTGGTGTATTCCTTTCACATTGTCAACTTGAGCCAACATTTCAGGTTTTCCCTCACCAAGTCTTTATTACTCTACTTTTAATGTAGAACACTGAAAATTTCTGGATGATGATTTAATACATATAAGAGGAGATTCTGGGGCACCTTGGGTTGAAATGGCAAGACTGGGACTATGGACACTTGAGAACCACTGTCCATGCCACCAGTGTTCTGCAACACCTCCTGAGGATGCTAACAATGCATGCAAAATACATGATCTGCTCACCTACTACTGCAAACTTATCTAATCTCACCAAACTACTTTCTCATTTTTTGTTTCTGAGTGGCAGAGTGGTTAGCGTACTGGTCCCTCATAGCAAAGGTTGGTGGTTCAAAATCGGCCGGAGGCACCCCAGTCACCCAGCTGTGGAAATGGGTATCCTGGAGTTGGAGAAGGAAAGGCGGCCAGGCGTGATACTGACCATATCACCCTCAAGTGTGCTGACAGGTCAAGGAAAATATGGGCACTAACACCATATCCCTATGTGCCTCTAAGGCATGACATGCTTACCTTTACTTACTTTTTTACTGTACTACACCGACGACAGCGCTTTAACAAGCTGCTGAATGCTGCACTGATTTCCCTCCACACTGAGGGTTGTTCGAGTTCTTCTGAGCATATTTACAGACTATATCAAAATGTATGTCAAGACCATGCTTCTGTTTGCCTCATGGCCATAAGAATCCAATGCGTGTAATGTTTCAGCTTCTATGCAGAATTTTTTTTTAAGTAGAAAATATCAATATGGGTCTTCGTAGAATATTTTCATGTCTAAATAACAGATATCAATGGGGACATACCTAGAATATTTTCATGTCTAAACAGTAAAGATCAAAGGAGGCCTACCTAGAATATTTTCATGTCTAAATAGCAAAGATCAAATGCGCCCCACAGGGGAAACCTAGAATATTTTTATGTTACCTAAAATATTTTCATGTTAGCAGAGACCTACCTAAAATATTTTCATGTTAGCAGAGACCTACCTAAAATATTTTCATGTTAGCAGAGACCTACCTAAAATACTTTCATGTTAGCAGAGACCGGCCTAAAATATTTTCATGTTAGCAGAGACCTACCTAAAATATTTTTGTGTTAGCAGAGACCTACCTAAAATATTTTTGTGTTAGCGGAGACCTACCTAAAATATTTTCATGTTAGCAGAGACCGGCCTAAAATATTTTCATGTTAGCAGAGACCTACCTAAAATATTTGTGTGTTAGCGGAGATCTACCTAAAATATTTCTGTGTTAGCGGAGACCTACCTAAAATATTTTCATGCCTAAGTAGCACAGTCTGATACAGCTCCGTCTCCCTGAACCAGCTCTGCTCCTCTGTGGTGAAGAAGATTTTCACTGCCACGTTCTCTCCACGCCATTTGCCCTTCCACACCTCCCCAAAACGACCTTTGCCGATGCTCCTCACTAAAGTTATTTGTTTGGCTATGGTCCTCTGAACCTGTACAAAGGAAATATGACAAAATGGCTTCATATGCCACGGTACCCTGAATGTAATAAACCAAATATTGTGTAGGAAAAAGTGTGATGGTGTGTTTACCAATCTCAATGAAATTCAGTTATAAAATTTTTCTTTCAGTGAAGATGTGGTGAAGATCTTGAAACCCAAGCACTGTTTCTTCTTCTGTTTCTTCTTCTTCTATGTCCCTGGAAGTGTGAACATCGTGTTATTTGCAGCTGATGTCATGGTGGAGGTGTTGAGGCACAGCACTCTGTCAGATTGGGAGCATGCTGTAGCAGCTATTTTTCAGTCCTCAACTGGAGCTAAAGAGCAGGGGACATGCAATACTTCTTTAATGGATTCCACCACCACAGGGACTATAGTGATCCCTGCCCTGTCAGCTAAGCAAGGCCTGTTTATTGTTTATTGGGAGGAAGGGGGGGGGGGGTATACCAAGAAGGAGATGGGACAGAGTCAGCTATGGTTTGCCAACTCTGAAACTAACATATCAGCTATGAGTCACTGACTGCCAAAGCAGAACAGCACCTCTATTCCTGGTGAATCACTTTTTATGATGAGAAACACTTTCTTCTTGCTCTTTTTTTCAACTCCTGGAGTTGATCTCCAAGATGCATCATGATGGGTACATGTTTACTCCTATATGATGACCACGGTGAAGTGAAACAATACTGCTGGAGGTCTTACTGTAATATGATCTTGGCACGATACGCTTTGCTAGCCCTAGAAAAAATTGCCACAGACTACGGCACAGGTTCTCAAGCTGTGCTGTGAAATGGAATCATCATATTTTTATAACAGTACTCTAAACATTTAAATGTCTTTGAATGTAAATGCTATAGAAGAGTTCAGATATAATGGACACAAAAAAAGAACAAATATATCCATATTACAAGAACTTAATACTGAAGAAGGCTAGCTAGTAAAGAGGATTAAACAGAGAAAATGTAAATATTCTGAACACATTAAAAGTCATGATAATTTAGGGAAGATCATCTTGGAAGGATACATAACGGGAAAAAGAAAGAGAGGAAGACCAAGGCGAAGATGGCTCCAAGATATCATCGATAATCTGCAAATGGATGCATCAGCAGCAGGGCATCTTGCTTACAATCTTGCTATAGGAGAGCTGTTAGGGAGGCAAAGTTCCGCAAGGGACATGCAAATGACTATGACTACTCTAAACATTTGTGAAAAAATGCCCACATTTGCCTCCCTAAAAGGCCAATGTAGTAAGACAAGCTTATTTAGATTATATTTTCATCTTGCTCTACTTTTAAAATGGCAATTCCATCAATCTTATATCCAGAACATAAAACCTCACCCAGAAATAAATTTTAAACAAAGATAGGATTTTATATGAGAAAGATCAATATTTCTAATCAAGTACAGCACAGCTGATTCACTTCCTTCAATGTAATCATATCCTTCAGCTCTGGTCCTTACTTTGTTTTTGTATCAGATGAAACATATTGTAAACCTCAAGTCTCCTTGATTACATAATTTCACATTAACTGTAATTGTTTATTTACTGATAATCATCATAATTTTCTTTCTACTTTTTAGTACACTCAATGTAATAAGGAAAAAGTAAATCAATTTTTCCAGAAACTTCATTCTTTTTAAACTCATATTTTTATTATTTTATTCATCTTACTTGACTCCAAATTGTTACATTTACTTACAATGTTACAATTATACAGGTATAATATATACGCTGAGAACAACGTTACAATTATATAGATATAATACACACACTGAGAACTTTAATTCTGCTGTATATAATTAATTACAAAATTAGTTTCTGAAATGAAAAGCTTCCCTCTAAAATAAGAGAAAAACACAAAAAAAACTTTGACATGGGGCTTCAGCCAACCTGAAATCCTTTGCCTAGCCATAATGCCTGCTCAGTGAGTGTGGCATTTAGAGTGACAGTGATAGAATGGCATACAGGATAGGAAAGTGAGACAATGGCTTAAACAATGATGCAATCAGTGAGAAAGAGGAGAATGAGCTTACAATAAGAGGTAACCCAGAGCCACTGCCAGAGCTCTCATCTATCATACTGTGAAGTGACTGGCCTGGTGGTATGAATGTTTCATGCTCAGAGTCCACCAACAGCTGGTTTCTTCTCAGCTCCTGCTTCTTGCACCTGAAAGCAACAGGCAGGCGGAAGTTCACAATGAACAAAAACAAGAGTAAGTGATACTGATAAAAAAAATTATACAGTTACATTAGGGGTTATTTTTTTTTTTTAACCTCATATCTATTGGGCTGATTTTTATGTAAGGTAAAAGCAGGTAATGGCAGTCCTAGAGTGCCACAGAGGCATCTAGGGGACAAGGTGTTAATGTCCATATTTTCCTTGACCTGCTGACACACTAGAAAATCATGTAGTCAGCATAACACCTGGCCACCCCTCCTTCCCAAACTCCATAACGAGTCAGGTACTCATTTCTCCAGCTGGGTGACTGTGGCTCCTCCGGCCAGATTCAAACTACCAACTTTCACCATGAGAAGTTAGTACACCAGCCACTTTTGCCACTCCAGTAGATTTTGACATGATTTTCACTTACTATATCGACAGGAATGTGTACATCATACTCTAATGTTTAACATCTTCCACTTCCTCCAGCCTTGTACTCTAATGTTTAACATCTTCCACTTCCTCCAGCCTTGTACTCTAATGTTTAACATCTTCCACTTCCTCCAGCCTTGTACTCTAATGTTTAACATCTTCCACTTCCTCCAGCCTTGTACTCTAATGTTTAACATCTTCCACTTCCTCTAGCCTTGTTCTCTAATGTTTAACATCTTTCACTTCCTCCAGCCTTGTACTCTAACATTTAACATCTTCCACTTCCTCCAGCCTTGTACTCTAATGTTTAACATCTTCCACTTCCTCCAGCCTTGTACTCTAACATTTAACATCTTCCACTTCCTCCAGCCTTGTACTCTAATGTTTAACATCTTCCACTTCCTCCAGCCTTGTATCTGTTCTCACTTGTAAAATTTGTACTTCCTTCTCAAACTTTATAATTTTTCCACAGAGTACTTGCAACAATTTTATTAATGTATACTGACTTGTGTTGCGATCACCATGTCACACATGTGGAAATGTGATAATAATTACACTGCTTGTGATTAGTAATTTTATATATTGATGGAAGTGTGGTTTAGAGGTTGAATGTAAAAGTTTTTGTCATTTGACATTTTCTTTCCCATTCTCTTCACGTATTTATTACTTTTTGTACTAAACGGAATGTCAGCTATCAAGTAAAAATTGTATGATGATGGCCAGAATGTCAGACGAGCCTACATGCCCGACCCTTCACCCTCTGGAAATAAAGTCCAATCATTATTATTATCTAGAATATCTGAGGTGAGGATTATAGCACTAAATATAGCACTAAGCAAAAGGAGATCTGATTAAAAAACAGAACTCCAGCAGTTCATAGCATTCTAATCCTTGATATTAACTCTTTCCGTGTGGCAGAAGAAACATGGACGTGTCATGGCGTGCGGGAGTAAAACGCGGGTCTTTGTCAGTAAGGGGGTATAGTTGTAAAATGGAATGGAAAACAGTATTTCCATGTACTTCCGTATACGTAATATGTGTCAAAGTGTAGCTAAATGAATGAAAATTTCATAAATGCAGAGTTTTTTAGGAAAAAAAGAAGTAATGTGATGTTTTTAGACACTGATTGTGGCCAGCTCACCATCGGCTAGGTCTAGATTCACGCTACTTACCATCTAAGATGTGTAGATCTACTTGTCGATCTCGTATTGTGACTCCGTATTGCATTTCCGCTGCATGAATGTCTGAAATAACCTCCTAACTACTTCTCCAGTCGTCTAAATATGTTTAAATCTACTTAGAAAACATTCAAGAGCAGCGGCGAGGCCATAGGCTATGTCCATACCCCTACCTACATCGTCAAAAATTGAAAAACTTCCATGCTTCGCGTCCTTGTTCTCGCTCGGCATCGCTTGTAACTAGGCACGCATTCTCCATTTTGAAAGTGTCACCGGAATCGCGGACGAAATATGTACAATGTAAATGTTACACCACTTGTTTTAATGGAACAAACAATGTCGAATTTTCGACCATACGCACGCTGGGGACCACCGGAAGTGTCAAAAATTCGACCATACGCACGGAAAGAGTTAAAATAAGCAGCTATGTTAAAAGCTGAGCTAGCCTATCTGTGAACAAAACTTTCAATCTTTCTGTTATGGATGTCAACTCTGTGGACAGCTTCTAACTCATTCATTCATTAGCATATCCCTTGCAGAACTTTGCCTCTCTAACAGCTCTCTTGAAGGCCTCTCAGTTGTAACAAAAATGCCCTGTTGCTGCCTCCATTTACAAATCATCAACAATGTCTTGTTGTCATCTTTGCCTGGGTCTTTCTCTCTCCCTCCCCCCCCACCCCCATATCTACCCTTCCAAGACTGTCTTCTCCGAATTCTCATGGCATTTACAGCTTTCTGTTTAATTTTCTTTACTAGCCAACTGTCTTCAATATTAAAATCTTGTAGCATGGATATAATTGGTTTTTTTTTTTTTATGTCCATGATATCTGAAGGACTCTTCTATAGCATTTACATTCAATGGCTTTTAATTCACTGCAGAATGACACCACGGAGCCTTTTCTTTCATTATTCTCAAAAAAAACAAACAAACAAACAAAAACAGGACAGCATCTGGCCAAAGTTCCTCTACAAATAAACTGCTACCTACCTTAGGAATAGAAAGATGATGGCAACGATGAGGATGACAAGACACAAGCTGACAAAGATGAGCAGGGCTATCTGTGTCACATTCTCTCCTCTCTGCTCAGAGCTCGATGATTCTGTACAGCGAAAATAAAAAGAGACAGAGAGGCCTTTGCTTAGTTACCCTGTAAACCAAATTAACAAAGATGCTGTGACGAAAGCCCAGCATTGATGAGTTCATGGACCAGGAGAGAAACTCTACCTTCAAACACCTGCAGAAATTTACTAACTTACTAACTACTTTTCCTGACAGAAGTTAAAATAAAAACATAAGGGAATGCATAAACAAAACAAATCTTTAGTCATGAAAACTGACAAATTAAACATCCTAACAATGGAAATAATAAAATTAATAACTCTCATAAAAGAAATAATGAAACAGAATTAATCAAGCTTAGAGAGGGAATTAACAATTAACCAAACATTATTAGATACTATCAATGAAGAATTAACCATGTGATCAAGAAAACAATACCACCAAACTCAATTACAGAAATATTATAAAAAAAGTTAACATAAAAAATAAGATAAGACCACAAAGAATAGAAATAACAAAACTTTCCAAGTTCAAGTTAACAAAATGAATATTAACTTATCTAAATTTAAAAAAAAACCAAAAAAAACAGAAATTAAAACCAAAGATAATAATAAAAAAAAAAAAAGAATCACACTGAAAATAAACAAACCTTAACAGTCAAAAGCACAGAAGAACAAGTAAAAAAACGTACGCTTTTTTATACAATGTACAAAAGAAACTTACGTACTTACCATCATTTTCTTCTAGCTCAGTGAATGTAAGGTTGAGATTGAGGTTACACAGGTCTCCAACTTGACAACATCTGGACACTTCTCTGTGTGGAACTGCTGACGGCTGACACTAAAAACACGGCATCAGAAGAAGAAATTCTAAGAATTTTTATATAAATTCATTTTCAGGCCACAGCATATTTTATCATTTACTACACCAGTGGTTCCCAATTAACAAAAGTCTGCAGACCCCCTGCTGTTTCAAAATCCAGGCCGCAGACCCCCATACTTTTAAAAGTTTCATATCTGTATGGTAGCTATGTACTTATATGCAAAATAATTTTTTTTTAGAAAATGTGGTTTTTTTTTTTATTTTACTCACTGTTTAATGACTAAACGCTAAACTACACTAAAAAAAAAAATAAAAAAACAAAACATAGTATGAACTTCTTGAATTTTTAAAATGACAATAATGTAGTTAAGAAAAAAATAGACAGCAATTAACACTCCTACTTGTTCTGCCAAATGAACAGAATGTGAAATGTGTGACAGCTAACCAATCTAAATATGATGAGAGAAATCATTTCTCTTTTTTTTGTTCCAACTGATCGCTTCCACACCTGGTTCAGAATTTCCAATTTTTAATCTCAAATCTGGATCAGCATCGAACCGATTCCTGCACTTGCTCTTCATGTAAAAATATGTCGAAAACGTTTGTTCACAAAGGGTAAACGGAACAAAAGGGAATGAGATGCTTTAACCAGCCTTCTCACAATCAGAAAAAAAACCTTCACCCAGAATTAGTCCAATCTGCAATCTACCATCACAAGATGTGTCAACATGTGCACATCAGAAAAATGTGCTAAAATTTTTTAAAGTTCTTTCTTTCCTCCACGCAGGATTCACAGAAACAATGGTTGTTAACTATTTCACAATAAAAAGGACACTGTGCTTCTGTCATGGCAGGTTGCGTGGACCCCCAGATCACAAACTGGGAACCACTGTACTATAAGCAACACAACCACAAAATAACAGTGTAGAGAATAATATAAGATGACAACTGGAACACAATGAACACATGTGTAATACTGATAATCCCTTCCTGTCCTATGAGACAAAAACAACACTCGTATTGACTTGCTGACAAAGTCTTCATAGCTGAAACCAGGCCACATATAACTAAAAACAACTATTGTAACTGAATGACTCAGTCAGTCAGTCATTTGCATGTCCCTTGCAGAACTTTGTCTTCCTAACAGCTCTCCTGTAGGCCTATTGGTTGTAAGCAAGATGCTTTGCTGCTGATGCATCCATTTGAAGATTATCAATGATGTCTTGCAGCTATCTTCGTCTTGGTCTTCCTCTCTTTTCTTTTTCCCATTATGTACCCTTTCAATATGGTCTTCTCTAAATTATCATGACGTTTACTGTGTCCAAGATATTTAAGATTTCTCTGTTTAATCCTCCTTACCGGCCAGCCTTCTTCAACATTAAGTTCTTGTAGTATGGATATATTTGTTCTTTTTCGTGTCCACGATATCTGAAGAACTCTTTGGTAGCATTTACATTCAAAGGCATTTATGTATTTTCCAGCTGCTTTGTTAAGTGTCCAGGCCACACAGGCATATGTTGCGATGGGAAAGACTGAATGACTCAGCAGTTTAATCCAGCAAAACTAGTACAAGCAGAATGTGTTAACATTTGCACCAGATGCATGGAAATCTTGCAAACATGCTAAGACATCCTAGCAGCAAAACAGCTGAATATCTAAACATGTGCACATCCAGCACACAGTAAGAAACTGGCTCTACACTCCTTCAGCATGCTGCCAGCACACAGTAAGAAGCTGGCTCTACACTCCTTCAGCATGCTGCCACCACACAGTAAGAAGCTGGCTCTACACTCCTTCAGCATGCTGCCACCACACAGTAAGAAGCTGGCTCTACACTCCTTCAGCATGCTGCCACCACACAGTAAGAAGCTGGCTCTACACTCCTTCAGCATGCTGCCACCACACAGTAAGAAGCTGGCTCTACACTCCTTCAGCATGCTGCCACCACACAGTAAGAAGCTGGCTCTACACTCCTTCAGCATGCTGCCAGCATACAGTAAGAAGCTGGGCCTACACTCCTTCAGCATGCTGCCACCACACAGTAAGAAGCTGGCTCTACACTCCTTCAGCATGCTGCCAGCATACAGTAAGAAGCTGGGCCTACACTCCTTCAGCATGCTGCCAGCACACAGTAAGAAGCTGGCTCTACACTCCTTCAGCATGCTGCCAGCACACAGTAAGAAGCTGGCCCTACACTCCTTCAGCATGCTGCAGTGCAAGTTTCTAGGAATATGGAAGAACCAAGGCTTTTATCCCCAGGGTCTGGGCTGTTGAGTGAACCCTCAATTTATACCCAGCAAAAAAATTATAAAGCTTGGACATTTTTTTTTGTCATTTATATTTACTGTGATATTATTTTAACTCTTCCCACGCCACAGAAAAAAAACGTGGATGTTCCCGTCCATGCAACACAAAAAGCGAGGGTCTTGATATGTATAGGGTTTATAGTTGTAAAAGTGAATGAATAAGGTGTTTCCACTTTAAAAGTATACATATTATGCATGAAAATAGTTGTAAATGTAAGAAGATTTCATTATTGAAGAGTTTTTTAGGAAAAAAAGAAGTAGTGTGATGATTTTAGCTGATAACTGTGTTGTGCTTAACATCGGCAATGCCTAGATGTACAATGTTTACCATCGGCAATTTCCAGATCTACTTAAATTTTCATCCAATCTCGTCGTGTGGTGGCATTCTCACTAAAATAATGTCTGAAATAACCTTCTAACTACTTCTCCAGTCCATTTAATAGGTCTAGATGTACTTGGGGTACATTCAGGAACAGTGGTCTGGTCATAGGACATATCCTTATGCCTCGGAAATCACAATAAATATTGAAATTTCTCAGTTAAAAACGTCGATTTTGCTCAGTTGTTAGCCAAGCTTTGAATTGAACTATAAAAGGTCACCAGACATGCGCAGATAAATCGTGTACAATAAAAAGTTACAATAGTTTTACGCTGCAACGAAACAAAATTGCTATAACGTGCATGGCAGGCGCTAGACTAACAGGAAGAATTCACTAAATTGGCAGGAAAGAGTTAAAAAAAAAATAAATTCAGGAAACATGCTTCTGTGAGCCACACATCACATGTGGCTTGTGAGCCTTAGTTTGATTACTGCTGTTCGAGCATAACAAAATATCTGTCCAGACAGATACCAATAATCAAAGAACAGATTATTATGGTAATGTATGAAACACAGATGAATGTTTGCCTCTTGTGTTAGTGCTGAAGCTCTGCTTCTCACCTGCAACACAGTTTCTGCCTCAGGATTTAGGCATCCCCAGGTCTGTGTTTCCAGCTCTTCATTCTCATCCAGGCTGGTCAGGGATTTGGAGGCATAGCAAGCCCCTCCAGGTGATGTCTCACATGTTCCGTTTGTGTCCGAGTTATAACATGGATGGCAATAACACCACAAAGCTGTCACTTCTGAAAAAGTTGTTGTTTTTTTAAAGAAACTTTTTTTTTACTTCTGACAATGTTAAAAGAAAAGTATCTCTTTCTGAAAATGTTACAAGATCACAGAAATATTTATCACTTTAGACTCTATATTTACAAAATGATAAGAAGAACTTTCACCATCAGTATCACTTTAGTCGGCAATACTTATGTAAGTAAGGGTGACACGTTTTTTTATCCCTTTTATTTATTTTAAAAAAATATTTGCAGCAAGCGTTACGATTTGTTTTTGTGGTCACTTTCTTCATCGCACAATAGCACATATACATAATTCTAACCAGTCTGTCGTCCATTTCCCAAACAATGATCCCATTGTTTACAAAAGAAATATCTCCTTGGCTGCATAAAATGTGCTCCTCGGCGTGAGAGTAACTGTAAAATTCAGCAAATCTGGTACATGTAACCGTAAGACATACAAACCTGGAACATAAAGCACCAAAATTGAGAGTAACGTTCCCCACACACTATAGATCTTGCACCCCAATAGCCTGAGGTCCGCCATCTTTGTGTGGTGTCTACCACTTAGAACTGGGTAGGAACTGAATTAGGAACCGGTTCTTTCGGTTCTTCAGGTAAATGCCAATACCCGGTTCTTACAAATCGATTCCTGATACCGAGCAGTACCACCTTGGAACCGCTGTAGAAAACAGAGATCAAACCAGTTCCAAAAAACAAGTTAGAACTCTTTGTTGATTAGTATAACCGTTTACTGACGTAGAAAAGTGTAGACAGAATGGCGTCTGATGATGGAATATTCTGTTTGAAAGCTGAGGTATCAAAATAATGCCGTTATCTCGCAGTGTCAATTCGCAGCAGTTCTTTCTCCACGCTTCCCTTTCTTTAGCAATAAACATTAGAGTCGTATTTCATTCAGTGATAATTGACGAACCATTTTAACCACAGTAACCATATATTTCTGTACTGTGCAGTCATTAAATGTGCTCTTTTTATTTGTTAAAGTTCATGAACATATTGGCGTCCTGTCATAAAATTGTCGCTGGATTTTTTGTTCTTGAATTCTGCTTCTAAATTTACTTCATTCACTGTGGTTCTGTGTGTTTTACTGTGAATCTTGTGTATGAATAATGGTTGAAAGATCTGATAGTAGTTCAGTGTATAAGATATATGGAAAATTATGGGGGAATTATCATTTATCTTATATTCAAATCATTACTCACATTTGCCAATGGCAATAACGGAGAAATCGTTTTCAAGAACCGATTCCGTGAGTATTTACTAAACGGTAAAACCGAGTAGTGCCCAGCATTATCCACACAAAAACTAGTGACGTCATAAGATGCTGTTCTATCTTTCACGCATCAGCCCACAAGTACTGACGTACAAAAACATACTCAGCATCAAATTATATGTCAGCGAAATATATGAATCCTAATGCGTGAGATAGTTAAGAAATGTAGAACCACTTAACGAAAAAAAAAGTGTTGACACCTACGAATAAGTAAATCAGAAAAATAGGTGTATCTCACCATGAGGACTGTTATGCTAGAGCGCAAAACTTGTTCAGACATGAGCTTCATGTTTTTAGATATTGGAACATCTTTATCTGTGCTCTCTAAAGTTACTTTGACATGTTTTTTTTTTAGAATTTGATAGTTCCATGTGCGTCAGCCACTTCATATATGTATATTCGTCCAGGTTGCCCTGCGAATTATGTATGTACAACAGATGAAAGAAACAAAACCAAGGGGTAGACCAAGACAGAGATGGAAAGACAACATAGAAGATATAACAAAAAATTGGCGTCCTCAACTGGAGAGAGAAGATTAGGAATAGAGATGAATGGATGCGAACTATAACTGCAGCAATGAGCCTAACTGGCTTGGGAAGAAGAAGAAGAAAAAGAAGAAGAAGAAGAAGAAGAAGAAGAAGTGCCCTGTGAGATGCGATTGGTGATTTTTTTGCTCAAATAAACAGCCACAGACAAGATGACGTTGTAAGAAGAACAGTGAAGGAATAGTTCATGTAAAAAGACAAAGGAAACTGTGAGAGGTCACATGACATCACTGACACTGTAGATACCACACTCCTGGATGCGAGGATCCTGACTATGACCGTGACTCATCTTCACATTGTTTACTGTGAGAGGAAAGTTTAGCACATGTACATTCCTTTTGAATGAATAAAGCTGATCGCTGAGTACTGTCCATGGATGTATTGTTCTGGATGTTTGAAGTTTTTAGCAAATTCTAAAATATTGTATGTTCTTCTTCTCTTCTACCTGGTTCTTTTTTTTTTCACTTTCTTATTTTTGTTCCTTCTCTCATTTAAGGCTCAACTCTAATCACACCATGATCGCACCATCTGCCAACGAGACTTGCGTAAAGTAGAGTGTATAGTCAATCAATCAATCATTTTCATGTCCCTTGCTGAACTTTGCCTCCCTAACAGCTTTCATGTAGGCCTCTTGAAGCAAGATGTCCTGCAGCTGATGCATCCACTCGCAGATCATCAACGATGTCTTGCAGCCATCTTCGCCTTGATCTTTCTCTCTTTCTTGTTCCCATTATGTACCATTTCAAGACTGTCTTCTCTAAATTGTCATGACGCTTAATGTGTCCAAAATGTTCAAGTTTTCTCTGTTTAATATTCTTTACTAGTCAACATAATTATTCTTGGGAATTACAACAGTGGTTTCCCGTTGCCTTCTGTCGGTTTGTGTACGGACTCTCCGCAAGCCTTTGGACTCCCTGTCCTACCCGCAAGGCAGCGGGAGCATTAGAAGAATGTTGCGAATCCCCTGGACAGCAAAAATAACTAATGAAGAATGTAGGAGAAGAGCTGGAGAGACAAAAAACCTTGTCAAAAAGATAAGAGAGAGACAATGTACTTTCATAGGACATGCAATGAGAAGAGGGGGCATTGAAAATATTATAACAACAGGAAAAATAGAAGGAAGAAGATCAAGAGGAAAACCAAGAGAAATGATACTGGACAGTCTGACGGGATGGTGTGAGAGGAGATCACTAACTGAGCTGATGGCCTGCATGAAGGATCGCGTACTCTGGAGAAGCATAATAGCCAACGCCAGTCGGCACGGCACATGATGATGATGATGACTAGTCAACCTTCTTCAATATTAAGTTCTTGTGGCATCGTTATTATTTTTTTAAAATTAAAAATAATAATTTGTTTAAAATTGTTTGTGTTAAATTTGTTAAAACAATAATAAAGCAAACAATAAAAAGCAATAATAAAAAAAACCAGTATTTGATTGATTAGATTTGAAAAACTGTAAAGTCCGGGATTTCGTTTTACAGTCATTATGTTGCTGTTTATACGCCTAAAGGCTATCGAATGGCGGCTGTAGGTGGAAGTTCTAGAATGTTAGATGAGGTTATCGCCCAGAAATACATAGCACATGAAATCGCTTCGGCCCCCCCCCCCCCCCCCCCGGCTGTGGTAGAGCTCTAATGAAAGACCAGCTTGCTCAAAGTCCCTGCTGATCCCACACGAGGTCGAAAATTCGAATCCCACCGGAAGTGACGGGGACTTTTCTCATAAATCCTCCGCCAATAAATTACCCTGGTCCCTAGGTAGTGGGACTGAACGATGGCGTGCACTGTCCCGCATGTTAAAAATCCCTTGGCAGTTGGAAATCGCAAAAAAAATAATAATAAAAAAAAAGAGCAGGTCAAACGACTGCTGCTCATGCAAAAATCTAGGAAAAAATCTAGCACGGAGATTGGTACAGGCGTCTGGAGTGTCTTTGCTGACTGCAACACCCGCTTCCATGCGTGAGAGCGGGTAACGAGCGGATGTGGGTATGTTCTGACTGTGACGAAGCCATTTCCAAACAAATAAACACATAGAACGAGAACAACCGTTGGGTTTCATGAGCTCTGGATTCCAAGAAACTGACAACTGGGGCTAGGCAGTATCTGATCTCTCAGATCTATAATCCTCAAAAAAGTGTTAAGCAACAAATGTTTGAAGAGATTTTCTTTTCAGTTTTTTTTTAAGCTCAAATGATGAAAGTGTGTTATTTCGTGAACACGTTTCAATGTACCATTATCCTAACTTTCATGTGCGAAATGAGAATTTAAGATAGCCGTCGTGTCATTGTATTTTTCCGCTAAGTTTCCTGGTACAGATCAGTATAGAAAAATTTGCCTGCGACCACATCAAAACAAGGTAAACAACGTGGTCAATCTTACTTATAAGTATGTGCTGTCTCGAGATGGTCAGACATCGTATGACTGATCATAAAGTTGTACAGGCCATGGGAATGCTACAGGCTGGTAACTTCATAGAATGTTACTACACATTTTGGAGTTAACAAAAGTGTGATCTATATAGACTTCAGGAAACTAAGAAGTTCTCTGTTTTGCCAAGGAGTGGTCGACCACGTGTCACCATCCTGAGAGAACGATAATTTTGTGGGGGGGGGGGGGGAGAGAGGGTTCGCCAGAAGACAATGGTTTGTAACTGCACGAATGTTACAGAACATCCTTCAAGAAAAGACTGGGCTACTAGTTTCTGTTTAAACCATCATCAAGCTGGTTTTCATTTGAGAATACCCGCAATTCGGATCCTTCCCAATCTCCGTCAGCGCCAAGTTCCTCTTAACTGGACAAGACGTCATGGTCCACGTCTCATTACGGGTCAAGGCCTGTTGTTTTCGTCGTCTTTAAAAAAAATTAGTCCAAGTGTCCTCTTGGCAGGTATCCCGATCAAAAAGCCCTTTGGTTAAGACAAAAGCGTCGTTTATTTTTGAACTAAACGACGTGCCCGAGGCCCGCCCTGCACATTGAATGCCGGGGGTATGGTTCACATCTCGTTACGGGTGAACCCGGTTTGCAGTACCAGCGGGTCACGGCCTGTTGTCTTCGTCGTCTTAAAAAAAAAAAATTCTAACAATATCTGACAAGCTACTTTTCGAACTATGTCATTTTAGTACTTGATAGATGGCGAGCCATGGGTTGAGAGAGAGCTGGTTATTCTATGGAACCATATATGTAATTACAAGCAAGTAAATGTAAATGATGAAACAGGTTTGAGTTAAAGGATGAAGTATTACTAATTGATGTTAAATGGTAGGGGAGGGTGTTCCAGAGCTGTGCTGCAGAGTATGCATGGCTTTTCTTGGACAGAGACCATGATGCGAACTCATCTAGTGAATTTCAAGCGGTTAGTTTATTTTCTCCCAAAACTTTGGGTGGTGCACAATTCACAGCTCATACGTCTTGGCTGACTACCAAAATACACAGATAAAACTGGTAAGAATCCTTATGTTCTCTGCTGGGACCATGGAACAATCAGGCTATGTTTTATCTACTTCAACTGTGGGAGCTATTCTAGATGGACCTTTTTTGGCTACTGAACCCTTACTCCTCAGTCCTCTCTTTGTCCTGCATTTTATCTATTTTTTTCGTTTCCAAGTTCGTCATTTGTACCCTAGAGATTTTCCGGTTTTTTTTTCTTCCCTCAAGACTACATGTTCCTGTGACGGTTCCTATTTTAATCTTTTAACATTTCTTACTGGCTCAAGATTTCGTCGATTCTGTCACACGCAGCAGGTGGACCGTAAATCAGTGGCGACATGTTGTCTTCAGTGACGAATTCAGATTTTGTTTGGACTTTAACGATAGTCATCAGAGGGTCTGGAACAGTGTTTCCCAGTCTTGTTTGGGCTACCGCCCCCTTTTCTCCCAAACCACATCCTAAACGGCCCCATGTTGTGTACTACTCGTTCAATAGTCTGTTAAACTGGGATGTGCATTACATAACTAAAGACTTAAGTTAGCAAACTAATTTATTTAACACTATTAATGAGTAAATTTATATCTCGACTACTGCATTATACATATGGTGTACATAAAACACTTTTAAAAAGTTGTTACTGTCCCTCTCACAGCCTCCTTGAATGCAATACTGCCTTGTGCAAGTTGACCGGCGTCTTGCAGTGACACATTCAGATTTTCTGTGATGTCCTGTGTCCATCTGCGACGAGGTCGTCCCTTTTCTCTTTTTCCGGGAACTATGCCTTCTACTACAGAAGAGTTCTTCAAATATCATGGACACAAAAAAGAACAAATATATCCATACTACAAGAACTTAGTATTGAATAAGGCTGGCGGCTAATAAAAAGGATTAAACAGAGAAAACTTAAATATTTTGGACACATTAAACGTCATGATAATCTTGAGAAAACTGTCTTGGAAGGGTACATAATGAGAAAAAGAAAGAGAGAAAGACCAAGGCGAAGATGGAACAAGACATTGTTGATGATCTGCAAATGGATGCAGCAGCAGCAGGCCATCTTGCTCACAACCAAAAGGCCTACAGGAGTGCTGTTGGGGAGGCAAAGTTCTGCAGTGCCTTCTACTATCATCCTCTCAAAACCTTTGTGTTGCTTGATGTGGCCGAAGTATCTCAGCTTTCTAATTGTTATGGTATTAACGAGCCAGTTTTCTGCGGCGCCTAATCCCATCAATATCTCTTTATTTGATTTTCGTTCTATCCGTGATATTCTAAGTAACATTTTAATTTCTTCTGTAACATTTTATTTCAAATGCTGTCATTCTCTTTTCTAGTGTTGTGTTAAGTGTCCATGTTTCACATCCGTATATTGCCGCTGGGAATATGTAAGCTCTTAATAAACAAAACTTTGTGTTTCTTGTTGGTATCTTGCCACATACTCTTCATTTGTGCTAGTTTTTGTGATACACCTGCTAGTCTTCTTTTGATCTGGCGGAATATAATACTGATCGTAATAAGTGATACCTCATTTTGAAGAGAAAATCTGAATGGTTTTTAACACAAATTTTGGCGCCGCGTTCGTTTCAGTATTTTGCCGCCAGGTGACTATGGGCCGAATATGGCTGCGCAGGGAGACGCGAAAGCCTTCTGTGCCATTCTAGTTGCAAAAACAAACTGTTACAGCCGCGCGGCCATCTTTTTGTACAGAAAGTAAATCATTGTCCTGGATGGTAGTTTATTTTTAAAATTATCCAAGAAAATAAAAAGCAAATTATACTGACATGCACACTACATTTATTATCGGGAAATCCCATCCTATCGTTGATGATAAACAATCGGGCAGGAAAATACCAGATTAGCTCGAGTCTGAACGTTATTTTCTGGGCTCTACAGATCAATGTTTAAGAAATATAACTCAACAGAGTCTGTCTCGTATCTACAGGTTCAGAGATTAGTCAAGCGAATGACCTTACAACTAAGTGTTGGTAAATCACTGGGGCATGAAGTCTGCCCTTTTCTCGGAACAGGTTTTTCTGGCTAACAGAGCAGACGATGTTATAGCCGTCAAGGTCATGGTATCTGCTGAAGAAGCATAGTATCCTTCCTGCTTTGTTAGCCACATTCAAGGTCTGAAAAATAACCACTGTAACATACTCTCTATTGGATGAGATGCTGTTCTTCAACATCTTCACCGCATCGGCTGCAAAAGAACATCTTACTCGCAGTTCCAATGAGAAGAACAAGAACATTAATATCACTTTGAAAGTGAAAGTTAGTAGCTGAGCATGATTTATGTTTATTTAATTCTTTTATTTTTCATGCGTACTGAATCATTCGCAGAAAACTTAAATTCGCACAATCAAGACGATTCTTTGCCAACTGAAGTTTTTTTCCTGCAATCTCCCCCCCCCCCCCAAAAAAAAAAATTTAAATCTTACAGTCTCCTTCTCCTTACTTAGGTAACATTATTTTAACCTGTTTTATTGTTTGGTTTTTCAACTGTCACGTGGTTTGTTATCAGTTGCCGGCTTGTCTGCAATGGCATTTCCGCATCCGGCAAAGAGATGCCCATTTGTACGAAGAACCAAAGTGTCTTATAATTAACTTCTAACGGAGACAATTATCAAAATTACTCTTCGATGGTTGCTAGAGCGGGCAGCAGAGGTATTTAGCAACTGTAATCACAGAAATAGCAACAGCAGCATTAATAGTAATATATGTGCGGTCATGGTAGTAGAAACTGCAGTAACTGAAAGAATAATAGTATTAGTTGTATTTTCAGCAGCAGCAGCAGTAGTAGTAGTTAGTAGTAGTAGTAGTAGTAGTAGTAGTAGTAGATAGAAGAATCCAGCAATAAATGTTAGTTCTCTTCGCAGATGAAAAATGTATTATTTTTCAATGGATTATTATTATTATTATTATTTAAAACCACGATGTTTCGCGGAAGCCCGGTTGTGTAAGATGGCTGAAAATGTTACGTGGACGTCTTGAGTGTTGACGTTTAATTAGGTCAAGCGGTCCCGGAAATTCCTTCTCCGCTCCCGTAACATCCACAATTTCTAGGTCGCGTCAAGCAAGTCTAGTACCGCGCCGCGACCAAATGCGGAGTCGTGTCATGTACGTGGGCACAGTGGCATAAAGTGTCGGTCTGACATTTGTGTAAGGGAATGAGGGGCAGCGACACTGAGAGCTGGGAATCGTGTGTCAGGAAATAGCGAGGGCACAAACACACCGAAGTTCTTCTTCTTCACCTTCACAAGGGCGTTGGTTGTGTTGTGTCACAGTTCGTAGCTGAATTGTATATCGGCTCCTTTCGCCCCGACCTTCGGCCCGCTTATTTTTTTAGCACTGGGTCGGCTTTCCAATGTCCGCCCCACTCACTCGGCCAGGCTACTTACCTGTTACCAGACTACTTGCCTATTACCAACGTCTCGATTAGCCATGTTTCACTAACCTTGACCCACTCACTCGGCCAGGCTACTTGCCTATTACCAACGTCTCGATTAGCCATGTTTCACTAATCTTGACCCACTCACTCGGCCAGGCTACTTGCCTATTACCAACGTCTCGATTAGCCATGTTTCACTAATCTTGACCCACTCACTCGGCCAGGCTACTTGCCTATTACCAACGTCTCGATTAGCCATGTTTCACTAATCTTGACCCACTCACTCGGCCAGGCTACTTGCCTATTACCAACGTCTCGATTAGCCATGTTTCACTAACCTTGGCTCAAGCAGTCAGCTATGGGCCGCTGACATTTGCCTCATCCAGCCTGAAAACTGCATCTTTGGCCCGTAATTTTTTTCTCTCCAGATTTCGTTAATTATCTATACACTTGCGTGTAATGGCACGATGCACACAAAAGACTGGCTTCGCAGCAAACACTTCCCATAAACGCTTAGACTCATATTCAAACATCCATCGTGACTACTGATTGATTACAGGGAAGGTTCTAAGGACTGTTATAGCCGGAAGTGGGGTCGGGGATACGCTCTCCACTCCGGTGAAATGTCTCCAAGGCGTGCGTCTCAAATAGCCTCTGACAGTCAAGTCCAGCTCCTGGCCTTCTCGTAGCAGAACTGTTCAAACTGACAGGAGAAGGGGCGAAGGCGAATATCTGGAGCTTGAAAACCAGACGCTTCTGGTAGATGAGAGTCATGTTTGGTAGCTCATCTACCGCTGCTGGCGAGGTTCTTCAGCTTCCGTGCATGAAGTGGGGCTCCAGCCGGCCAGTGAAGATAGGTGCGAATGTGGTTGCCGCCCGGTGCCACTGTGGAAAAGGCGAAAGAAAGGATTAAGTGAAGTAATCAGTAGTCTCGAGGTCAGGACTGCTCAAATCACGGCACCTCTGCTCTGGATGTCGGCCACGACTTATGTGCACTCATACCGGGCGAATTGCCTGAACCGGCTTAACCCAGGGGTTAAGATACTGCTGGCGAGATTCTTCGGATGCTGCGCGTGGAGTGAAACTCCTCCCGGCCAATGAAGAAAATGCGAAAAGGCAATTAGGGTTGCTGTACGGCGCCGATGTGAAAAGGTGATGGAAAGGATAAAGTGAAGCTTAGTTGGTATGCCCAGTAGTCTCGCGGCGAGAGCTACTCATATCACGGCACCTCTGCTCTAGAGGCCGGCCACATCCGATATACACCCATACTAGTGAAATATGCCTAAACCTTAAACCAGGGGTGAAACTAGATGGCTACTCATGTCACGGCACCTCTGCTCTAGAGGTAGGTCATATCCTAAACACGCTTATACTGGGATAATATGCCTAAACCGCTTAACTCAGGGGTTAAACTTACTAGTGGCGAGGATTCGTCCTGGACAAAAGCTCCGTCCTGGTCACAACTAGGAAGGGTAGCGGCCACGACCATAAAATTTGAAGTCGGAGACACTGGACCAGTGCAGTCTAGACAGGCAACCACCTTGCACCCGGCGGGGATGTATAAGTAAGTAAAGATAGTCCCATAGCATTTCAAATGCCGTAGGGGGTGAAGCGTTAGAGACCTCATTATGCTGGGTCATCAGCGTATGAGGTAGGGTGACCAGTTCCTTTCCTCGCTGCCTTTACTTCCCAGATTTTCTCTGGTACCCATTTTACGAGGCTGGGTCGACCTCGGGGCCGTATTGGTCGGAAAAAAAATCCCGCTCAGCTGGGGATTCGAACCCTCGACCATTTGGTTGCTAGACGAGTGCTCTAACCACTACGCTAGCCGGCCCCTGGGGATGTATGCGTATCCTAATAACGCTGAGGTTTTCTGGTGAGAAAGTCCAACGCTGGACTGGATGGGAACCAACTCTCACCCGGCGGAGATACACGGGTATCCCAAAACACGTCGAGGTTTTCCGGTGAGAAAGTCCAACTCTAGGCTGGATGGGCAACCACCTCTCATCCAGCAGGGATATACTGATATTCAAAACATGTTGAGGTCTTCCGGCGAGAAAGTCCAACTCTAGATTAAACTGGTGCAACGAAGACCACGGTGTCAAGCAATCCCGCTTCTGAGACCCACCGAGAATACAGGCTCAAGCCCTGCGATACTCTGAACTTCTTGTGGTCCTCTCGGGGATCTCGTGCGGTCCTTTCGGGGACTCTCAACCTATCGAGGACCACAGGAGTAAATTCAGTAGGATCACGGGGCGGTCTTGTTGGTAGACGCGAACGAAGAAGAAGATTACAAGGGGAAAAAAAAAGTTATACTGAAGTAAGCGCCTCAAAGGCAAGTACTGCTCCTGTCTGCAGTGTGCGCCATTGGCGACTGTCTGGTAACGTTGGCTCTGGGTTTATCTTGAAACAACGGCCGACATCGTTGTCATATGACATAAGCCTTCCATAGTGAAGATGGACGTACTTAATGGTGCTTTCCTGCTACCATAAAGTTTACGTTACCATGGAGTTTATCTTACCAGAGAAATTATCTTACCATTGAGTTTATCTTACCACAGAGTTTACGTTACCATGGAGTTTATCTTACCAGAGAAATTATCTTACCATAGAGTTTTGTCTTACCACAGAAATTATCTTACCACAGAAATTATCTTGCCATAGAGTTTTATCTTACCACAGAAATTATCTTACCATAGAGTTTATCTTACCACAGAAATGATCTTACCATAGAGTTTATCTTACCACAGAAATGATCTTACCATAGAGTTTTATCTTACCACAGAAATGATCTTACCATAGAGTTTATCTTACCACAGAAATGATCTTACCATAGAGTTTATCTTACCACAGAAATTATCTTATCATAGAGTTTATCTTACCACAGAAATGATCTTACCATAGAGTTTATCTTACCACAGAAATTATCTTACCATAGAGTTTATCTTACCACAGAGTTTATCTTACCACTGAAATGATCTTACCACAGAAATGATCTTACCATAGAGTTTATCTTAAAACAGAGTTTATGTTACCATACATAGAGTTTATTTTACCACAGATTTTATCTTACTAGAGAGTTTATTAAAAAGTTCCTCTTACTACAGTGTTTTTATCTTACTACAGAGTTTACTTTACTACAGAGTTCATCTTATTACAAAGTTTTTATCTTTCTACAGAGTTTATCTTACAATAGTTTTTATCCTATGGCAGAGTTTATCTTACCACAGAATTTTTATCTTACCGCAGAGCATTTTTTAAAATCTTGCTACAGAGTTTATCTTACGAGAGAGTCTTTTTTTTTATCTTGCTACAGTTTTTATTTTATGACAGGGTTTATCTTACAACAGAGATTTTATTTTACTACAGAGTTTATCCTACTACAGAGTTTTTATCTTACATAAGAATTTACCTTATTACAGAGTCTATGTTACTATAGAATTTATCTTACTACAGAGACTATGTTACTACAGCATTTATCTCATGACAGAGTTTATTCCTAAAGTGGACTTGAGTAATCTAACTGTATCACCATCTTTCATATGACATGGAGTTCTTAATGTACATATTCCATGGTTCCATTACCCTCACCTGGAAGATAAGCATCTGATTTTCCAAACAAACTGTGCAATGACTAAGACGACAAATGAGAAAAGCTGTGCATACTCTATACTCTTCTATAGTGACTTTAAGTAGGTAAACAGAGAAAAGAAAATAGAGCCCTCGAATGTGAGATGTACAGAAAACTGAGAAAAGACATAATTTAAAAATGACCCAATGTTGTTGAAGTTTAATACACTAACTAGATCTCTGATTTATTGTGACATAGTGATGTCTATGAAACAGCAACTGATTTAAACTCAGACATCTCTCATGTCACGAGCAACTGAATTAAACATAAACATTTCTAGTGTATCTATCAAATAGCAACTGGTTTAAACATAAACATTTCTCATGTGTTTATCAAAGAGCAATTGATTTAAACCCAAATATCTCTTGCATCTCTATCAAACAGTTACCGATTTAAACCTAAATACCTATGATGTCAGTGTAACAAATGCAGCTCATAAAACACGTAACTATCGTGATATTCAGATATTATGTGTCAACGCTGGTGATTGGCTGGATGAGATCTTCCACCATAGTGCACATGGAGAAACATCAATCATTCACTAACACTTTTCGTTATCTTCCTAAACTTTCAGTACCTTATTATCAGCTTCTGGCCTTCCTTGTCGCTCAATATTGTAAACACTAAAGCATGCTGGATGCACAAAGACACATGCAAACACCGGTCAATGACCAAATATACGTAACGATCAGCAGAAGTCAAAGCCGCGATACAGCGCATTTGGTATGAAACATTATGGGTTTGGAAAAGAACAACTGGGTCTTCTATAGTTATCAAAAGTCATTTTTAATGGTATCTTTCATTTTCCCTTTCAGAGCCACTTTCACTCGATAAATAAAGCAATGGACTTTTCAGTGTTATATTTGAAAGTAAAAAGTTCAGAAAAACAATAGATATTTTGAGCAAAGAAAAACCCTTTTTGCAGAGGAACAGAAAATAAAATACAAGTGAAAAATACCAGATAATATTTATATATTAAATATTTAACTTAATACAGACAAGTTGAATAAATTTTTTCTTCTTAAAGAATATGAAGAGAAATATTTATTTGAAACAAATTTCTCAGTTTTAGAACAAGAAACTATGATATACCCTCTGTTGGACTGCCCTGCACTGGAACAACTCTGGAGTCACCAACTTTCAGAAAACTTTCCCATCATAGTCATGCTTCAGACTGAGTAAAAGATTTTCACCATTTGATAAAAGGGAAACAACTGTGAAAACTCTTTAATGTAGAGACGGGAGAAATCAGTTTTTAGAAAGGTAAAGGTAAAATTCCCATTTCCATGTTTTTAAGGCAAATTGGGGAATACGGTGTTAGGCCTGTATTTTCCATGACCTTTGGTACATGAAAGTCTGATGTGGTCAGTATCACGCCTGGACACTTTACTTTCCCAAATTTCTCTGGTACCCATTTTTAGAGGCCCGGGGCTTTTTTTTTTGCTGTGTACCAGAAAAAAATCCCACTGCTGGTACTGAACCCGGTACCACTGGAATAGCAAACTGAGTGCCTAACTATTTTTAATCTAAGGACCACAGAATTCAACTCTTTATTCTAGAGACCAAAAATTCAACTCTTTACTCTATCTCTTCATCTTCATGTGTGATGTGTCCTTTCCAGAATGTGGTCTCTCTCATTGCCTCACTGAATGCACTGCGGTCCAGTGCAAGTTGACCAGCGTCTCACAATGACATATTCAGACTTTCCCGTGATGTCCTGAGTCCGTCTGCATCAAGGGTGCACCTTTTCTCTTTTGCCGGGCACTATGTCTTCAACTATCAACCTCTCCAAGCTGTTGTGTCTCCTGATGTGGCCAAAGTATCTCAACTTTCTAATTTTTATGGTGTTAATGAGCTAGTTTTCTGTAACACCTAACCCCACCAATATATCTTTATTTCATTTGCTTTCTATCCATGATATTCTAAGTGCTGTTCTATGACATTTAATTTTAACTGCCGTTATTCTCCCTGTTAGGTAAGCATAACTTTGTTTTCTCACTGGTACCTTGCCACATACTTTTCACGTCTGCTATTTTCTATGAATCAACTGCTGGTCTTCTTTTGATTTCTGCTGGTGGAGATAAGTGAACCTAGGTATTCACATTTGTTCACATTTTCCACTTCTCTGGGTTTGCTTCTCATTTTGTCAATTATTGGTTTGGTTTTGTTGGTGTTTAAAAAAAGAGGTTCTGAGCTTCTCTTTGTCCTTTGGTGGAGAGAATTCAACTAATGCACCCCTTCTGAGCTGTCTAATGGAAGGACAGTATCATCGGCATATCTAATTTCTGAAATCTAGCGGCCCCCAGTGTTGAAAGAGCCAAAGTTAGTTGTTTCTTGGTCATATCTCTTATGTTCATCATGATGATGTTTTCAGCATAGATGTTAAACAAGTATGGAGAAAGGATACATCCCTGTCTGACTCCCTTTTGTACATCAAACCAACCCATTGTTTCAGCATCTACCCTCACTGCTGCTTCCTGATCTTGGTACACTTTGGCAATGAGGTGCACCAGATGATTAGGAAAACCCATGTTGTTCATTATAGACCACAACTGTTGATGTTGCTGCACACACAGTCAAATGCTTTGGAGCAGTCTAAAATACAAGTGAAAAATACCAGATAATATTTATATATTAAATATTTAACTTAATACAGACAAGTTGAATAAATTTTTTCTTCTTAAAGAATATGAAGAGAAATATTTATTTGAAACAAATTTCTCAGTTTTAGAACAAGAAACTATGATATACCCTCTGTTGGACTGCCTTGCACTGGAACAACTCTGGAGTCACCAACTTTCAGTAAACTTTCCCATCATATTCATGCTTCAGACTGAGTAAAAGATTTTCACCATTTGATAAAAGGGAAACAACTGTGAAAACTCTTTAATGTAGAGACGGGAGAAATCAGTTTTTAGAAAGGTAAAGGTAAAATTCCCATTTCCATGTTTTTAAGGCAAATTGGGGGATACGGTGTTAGGCCTGTATTTTCCATGACCTTTGGTACATGAAAGTCTGATGTGGTCAGTATCACGCCTGGACACTTTACTTTCCCAAATTTCTCTGGTACCCATTTTTAGAGGCCTGGGGCTTTTTTTTTTGCTGTGTACCAGAAAAAAATCCCACTGGTGGGACTGAACCCGGTACCACTGGAATAGCAAACTGAGTGCCTAACTATTTTTAATCTAAGGACCACAGAATTCAACTCTTTATTCTAGAGACCAAAAATTCAACTCTTTACTCTATCTCTTCATCTTCATGTGTGATGTGTCCTTTCCAGAATGTGGTCTCTCTCATTGCCTCACTGAATGCACTGCGGTCCAGTGCAAGTTGACCAGCGTCTCACAATGACATATTCAGACTTTCCCGTGATGTCCTGAGTCCGTCTGCATCAAGGCTGCACCTTTTCTCTTTTGCCGGGCACTATGTCTTCAACTATCAACCTCTCCAAGCTGTTGTGTCTCCTGATGTGGCCAAAGTATCTCAACTTTCTAATTTTTATGGTGTTAATGAGCTAGTTTTCTGTAACACCTAACCCCACCAATATATCTTTATTTCATTTGCTTTCTATCCATGATATTCTAAGTGCTGTTCTATGACATTTAATTTTAACTGCCGTTATTCTCCCTGTTAGGTAAGCATAACTTTGTTTTCTCACTGGTACCTTGCCACATACTTTTCACGTCTGCTAGTTTCTATGAATCAACTGCTGGTCTTCTTTTGATTTCTGCTGGTGGAGATAAGTGAACCTAGGTATTCACATTTGTTCACATTTTCCACTTCTCTGGGTTTGCTTCTCATTTTGTCAATTATTGGTTTGGTTTTGTTGGTGTTTAAAAAAAGAGGTTCTGAGCTTCTCTTTGTCCTTTGGTGGAGAGAATTCAACTAATGCACCCCTTCTGAGCTGTCTAATGGAAGGACAGTATCATCGGCATATCTAATTTCTGAAATCTAGCGGCCCCCAGTGTTGAAAGAGCCAAAGTTAGTTGTTTCTTGGTCATATCTCTTATGTTCATCATGATGATGTTTTCAGCATAGATGTTAAACAAGTATGGAGAAAGGATACATCCCTGTCTGACTCCCTTTTGTACATCAAACCAACCCATTGTTTCAGCATCTACCCTCACTGCTGCTTCCTGATCTTGGTACACTTTGGCAATGAGGTGCACCAGATGATTAGGAAAACCCATGTTGTTCATTATAGACCACAACTGTTGATGTTGCTGCACACACAGTCAAATGCTTTGGAGCAGTCTATAACACAGGTGCATAGATCCACATTAAACTCTCTACACTTTCCTATGATGTTCCTCATGTTTAGTATATGATCTCTGATGCCTCTGCTTGGTCTGAAACCCCCCTATACCTTGTGTGTTTCTTGTTCTATTTTTTTCTCCATCCTTTTCAACATGATTCATAGCAGTATATTGCTTGCATGACTTATAAGAGCCACGGGTCTGTAGTTTGTACACGTTTTTTTAGATTGTTCCCCTTTGGCAGGGCTATGTAAATTGAGCGCTTCCAACCTTTATTCTAAGGACCAAAACAAATCAAGCTTTTATTCTACGGACCAAAACAAATCAAGCGTTTATTCTATGGACCAAAAAAAAAATCAAGCGTTTATTCTACAGACCAAAACAAATCAGGCTTTTATTCTACGGACCAAAACAAATCAAGCTTTTACTCTACAGACCAAAACAAATCAAGCTTTTATTCTACGGACCAAAAAAAAAATCAAGCTTTTATTCTATGGACTAAAAAAATTCCACTGTTTATTGTATGCACCAAAAAAACTCAACTCTCTATTCTACTGGCTAAAACGAAAACAAAAAACTTTTCACTCTACGGATCACAGGATTCAAAACAGGTACAGATGGTTTCAAAATCAGCCATCTGTAAAACTTAACCTGTCAAGCAACTGAATATATTATCCACATGACGACATGACAAGCTCCATCAAAGCTGACCATCTGTCTAGATATCAATCGCAATGTAACTTCAGGACCAAACAGTTGCTCTGAATTTTCAAAACATCCTCAATTTTCAGTTTCAAGTAGGAAATATTAATAACGCTAATTGAAAGGGTAACTGACACTGACATACTGATTTTCCACTGAATAACTTTATGCTGCAGGAGAGCACATTAAAGGTGTACTCCAGTTTTACTGAAATTTTGAATGTGGTCATTCTGACTGCGAGCAGATTTCTCCTCTGATAATCAATATTTTTAATGATGAAGGTCCAACATTAAGTTGCTTCTACATCTTATGTAGGCCATGTTTCTCTTCTATGTATAAACTTATATCTTATATCTTATATCCTTCCCGTGCCGTTAAACGTCACATAGGGCTCGCAAAGTAGTTCGCCAATTTTTCCTGTCTTCGGCGAGTCTTTCAACCTCATCAAAGGATTTTATGCCTGTTAACTTGGCCTCTCTTAATAATGTCCTCTTCAGAGTTTCACGCGGTCTGCCCCTTTTTCTTTGGCCTGTTGTGTTCCACTTGATAGCTTGTTTTGGGATTCTCTGATCATTTATTCTCATCAAGTGACCAACATATGTCCATCTCCTTTTTCTGATCACCCATGAGACTGGTTGTTGTTCAGTCATCTGTCTTATCTCTGCATTGTTCTTGAATTCATTCCACTTGATGCAGAGTATTTTCCTTAGGCATTTGTTTTCAAAAGAGTCTAATTTCTTTTCTATTTCTTTAGTTGTTTTCCAGCTTTCACATGCATAAATGAGGGTGGATATTACATTTGAATTGAATAGTCTTAACTTGGTTTTTGTGCTTATAACTTTTGAATTCCATATGTTCCCATGATTCTTGAAGATTGATGCTGCTTTTGAAATTCTGATCCTAACTTCCTTTCTAGTGTCACCATCCTGGTCTATGTAGCTGCCAAGGTATGCAAATTGATTGACTTCTTCAATATCTGTCCCTTCTATGTGTATTTTTCCATTTTGATTGATGGGAATTTTCATTATTTTTGTTTTGTCCTTGCTAATTTCAAGTCCTATTTTGCTAGCCAGTGAAGACAGGCTATCTGTTTTTTCTTGCATGGAATTCACATTATTACTGATAAGAGTTATGTCATCAGCAAAATCAAGATCTTCTAGTTGGGTCCCATGTACCCAGTCAATACCTGTGTTACCTGTGCAGCATTTTTTCATTATGAAGTCTATTGTAATCCCAAAAAGTAAAGGAGACAGTATACATCCTTGTTTCACGCCTGTTTCAATCTGGAACCATTCACTCATCCCTTCTTCTGTCTTGACTGCACAACCATATCCATTGTATAAGTCCTTAATGATGTTGACAATTTTAGATGGTATTCCATATAGACATAAAATTCTCCATAATGAATCTCTGTGTATGCTATCAAATGCCTTTTTAAAATCTATGTAAGTTCAGTATTAATGGTTTCTGCTTTTCAATATGTTCTTCAAGTATTATTCTGAGAGTAAAGATCTGGTCGAGACAGCTTCTCCCTTTTCGAAATCCTGCTTGTTCTACTCTCATTGCAGTATCCACTATATCTTTGAGTCTATTCAAAATGACCTTGCAAAATACTTTTGACACAACTGATATTAAGGTTACTCCTCTCCAGTTGTTACAGTCACTAAGGTTGCCCTTTTTTGGTATTTTAACAATGATTCCTTTCTTCCAATCAGAAGGGACCTTTTCTTCTTTCCAAATCTTGTTAAACATTCTCTGTAATTGTCTCATGTTGTCACTATTGATAGCTTTTAGCATCTCGGCTGTTATTTCATCTTCACCTGCAGCTTTGTTGTTAGCCATTAAATTCACTGCTGTTTCAATTTCATGCAATTTAATTTCATCTAGGTTGACATGTATAAACTAGGGGAAAAAAAAAGTAGGAACAGCTTTATAACTTAATGAGTGTACTTCCTACTTTTTTTTTCTAGTTTATACATTTTGGCATCACAGCTTTACTGCATGGCTCCATGTATAGTTATATACTCACACATTAATTATTGTATGTTTCTCTTCTGGGCCTCATTTCTAACGCTGCATATCCAACAGCACATTGCTCTTACATCTTGCATGCATCTTATATGTTAATCAAGGCTGAACATGTTGCCAATACAGTCGGACTTCTCACTCAGTGACTGGTTGATTAACATACCCGCACTCCACTCATTTGAATAAACATAAATCTCCCACTCTGTGAACAAATATGAACCTCAGGCTATATATCTGACACCTGTAAGGCTACATATCTGACACCTGTAAGGCTATATATCTGACACCTGTAAGGCTATATATTTGACACCTGTAAGGCTACATATCTGACACCTGTAAGGCTATATATTTGACACCTGTAAGGCTATATATTCGACACCTGTAAAGCTATATATTTGACATCTGTAAGGCTATATATTCAACACCTGTAACACACACAGACAGTCCTTAAAGCAGAACAACAAACTTTATTTCCAAAGGTTGAAGAATATGACATATATGGACCCATCTAACACTCTACCCATCATCTTTCAGCTTTCACTGTATCACAAACATTCAATATCTATTTCATGCATACTATATGCATAATGAGCAAAAGCAAAATTTAAAATGACCAAACATTTACCTTTAGGTCTTATCCAGATCTTACATCTTACATCCTTCCAGTGCAGTTAAATGTCACATAGGGTTCGCATTACTGTTTGCCAAATTTTCCTGTTCTTGGAGAGTCTTTCAACTTCATCAAGGGATGTTATGCCCACTAAACTGTGTTCTCTTAACAATGTCCTTTTTAGAGTTTCACGTGGTCGACCTCTTTTTCTTCAGCCTGTTGTGCTCCACTTGATAGCTTGTTCTGGTATTCTCTGATTGTTTCTTCTCATCACATGGCCTACATATGTCCATCTTTTTTTCCAATTACCCATGAGACAGGTTGTTGTTTGCTCATATGTCTTATCTCTGCATTGTTCTTGAACTCATTCCACATTATACCAAGTATTTTCCTTAGGCATTTGTTTTCAAAAGAATCTAATTTCTTTAGTTGATTTCCAGCTTTCACATGCATAAATGAGGGTAGATATCACAGTTGAATTGAATAATCTTAACTTGGTTTCTGTGCTTATAACTTTTGAATTTCATATGTTCTCAAGATTTTTTAAGGAAAATGCTGCTTTTGCAATTTGAATTCTAACTTTCTTCCTGGTGTCACCATTCTGGTCTATGCACCTGCCAAGGTATACAAATTGGTTTACTTCATCAACAACTGTTCTGTCTACATATATTTTTCCTTCTTGATTAATGAGAAGTTTTATCCAGATACTCAACAATATAAAGTAATTAAAAATACATGTGATCCACTCATTTTCCAGTTTTCACGCATTTACTTACAGTCAAATCACAAAACATAATGATATGCATTTATATGGAGATATAAGGGAGTGAAACTGACTAGAGTTATAGCACAATGCTTGTGCTTTATCACTTTCACCACAAGGAACATCATGCTCATAGTTCTAGGAAGATAGAACAAAGAACATCTAGCTCATTGTTATAGGGAGATAATACAAAGAACATCTAGCTCATAGTTACAGGGAGATAATACAAATAACATCTAGCTCACAGTTACACAGAGATAATACAGAGAACATCTAGCTCATAGTTATAAGGAGAGAGAATAATCAGAAGAGCAGAACTATAAACCAACTAGAAGAATAAATGGCAAGATACTAGTGTAACAGATAAGAGAAATAAACAGCAAGATACTAATGTAACAGATGTGAGGAGTAAACAACAGGACACTAATGTAACGGATGAATATGCCTAGAAAAGTGAGAACAAGATGAAAGCAACAAAATAACAAACAGCAGCAATCATTCAAGTCATACAACATCTGCGATATCACTCACTCTGTATTTATCATAAACAGCACTAAATGAGACATTCAGAAATGATCTACACACAAAGCCTGCCATTACTACATGCTCAAAGAATTGTGGGAAACAAAATATGGAAGCAAAATGGATAATTATTAACCATCATCATGTGTTTTCTTCAGAACAAAGGTTGTATGTAATGAATCTCCAGTCTCCTCGCTTCTTTGCCTTGATGATGCACTCAGCCAGGCTGTGTCCTGTCCGTTCTCATGTGTTATTGTCCCATCTACATCTCTGTCTTCCTCTTGCTCTTTTTTCTTCCACCTTTCCTTCCCATATGGTCTTCAGTATGTTGTTATGTCTTTTGATATGGCCTAACTATTTTTTTTTCTCAGAAGTTCACATTGTACCTGGAGCTGTTCTAAAACTTGTGCATTTGTTCTTTCCATTCTCCATGTTATATGACCTAGATTTCTGTAGAACCACATCTCCGTTGCATTAATCTTTCTCTCCAACTTTGCTTAAGAGCCCAGGTTTCTACTCTGTACAGTAAAACAAAGCGGACATAGATAAGATTTAACCTGAAAATTAACCAGCACATTAAACATGGGAGATAGCGAAATAGCAAGAGGATGACTGGCATAACCTTGGACTCTGGTAGCACAAGCAACTGCTCAACTATGAGAAGACAATCCATGAACCACTTAGGCATGGACTAACCCTTTATTAAAAAAAAAAAAAAAAGAAAAGATGCTTGAGTCACACAGCAGTCAATATGTGCCCTATCATGTGACAAGAACATAAAAAATGCCATACAAATCCAGAAATGTCTGTACAGTCTGTCACATGAAGAAACCGCAGCAATGCCTATAAAACAGCCATATAATGGACGCCCCAGGGAAGGAGAGAGAAAAAAAAAAAGAGAGAGGCTAACTAAAGCTACCAAGCAGAGAACCACAGAAGTGGAAATGAGTAGCATGGTGCACAGCTGGGGCACAATACAAAGGCTGGTTGCAGACTGTGAGAGGTAGAAAGAATTTGCTGTTGCTCTGCAAGATACCGAAGGGGCCATACTGCTGTGACTGGTTAGCCAATCACCGACAGATGGCACGGACGGATGGGATCGAGGCTCTCATGCGTACCATCCCTTAAAGTGACTGCTAATCTCAAGGCTAATTCTATGTATTCTGTTTCACTACTTTGCTGTATGCATTTCAAATCATTCTGAAGCTATCAGCAACCATTCAGAAACTACAAACATACAAGCAACAAATGCACAATCGTCTACTCTATATGTTGATGTTCCTGCCACAAAACCCTCAGTCGAGTAATAAAGCTCTGGCCGTAGTGACTCCTCACAAAACCATAGACAGAACAAATAATGACAAAAGTCCACGACAGCCACAGCAGCCAGTCTCTGCCTTGAACAACCACACTGGGTAAAGGTCCAATAAAATGTGCTGGCTCAAGTTTTACGTTCCTGTCTGGGTCTAAACCTGCAGAAATAAATATAAAACGATTGTATGCTGCTTTCTGATTCTGAAATAAACATTATCGAGTAATACTATAACTTACAACGGGAGTATAACAAAATTTGTAAAAAAAGGCATTATAATACTTGCTATTTCACATTATAGCACATCTAAGTGGTGAAGTAGTTAGTGCACTAGTCTCTCATGGCAAAGGTTGAAGGTTTGAATCCAGCCAGAGGTGGCACACACCCCCCCCCCAAATCATCCAGCTGTAGAAATAGGTACCTGACTTCATCTGGAGCTGGGGAAGGAAAGGCAACCAGGTGTAGTGCTGACCACATCACTCTCTAGCATGCCAAAAGGTCAAGGAAAATATGGGCACTAATGCCATACCCCTATGTGCCTGTATGGCACGACAGGGTTATCATATCACCTTACATCTATGTCTAGTGGTAGTATGCAACATTATATTACTGTTGTACATGGTAGCAACATATTAACAGCAACCACGCTGGGATTGTAAGGTGCCCCATATTATACAGTGATATTACATCTTAGCACAAGGCATATATAAATAGTGGAAACTCCGTATAATATGGGGCACCTTGCAACCATGCTGGGATTGTAAGGTGCCCAATATTATGCAGAGTTTCCATTATTTGTATATGCCTTGTGCTAAGATGTAATATCACTGTATTATTATTGTTGTTTTTGATAGAAATATATGATTATGACACACAAAAAAAAGGTATTTTCATGTGTCCATCTGATACAGGCTTTCTCTTGTCTGAGGAGTAAAAAAAAAATATCTCATATGAGCACTGTTCCATGTTCCAACGTTCATTTTAAAAAATTATACACAAAGGGGACCTTACTTCAGTGTTAAACCATGTATTATACACAAGGGGGACCTTACTTCGGTGTTAAACCATGTATTATACACAAGGGGGACCTTACTTCGGTGTTAAACCATGTATTATACACAAGGGGGACCTTACTTCGGTGTTAAACCATGTATCAGAG
Organism: Achatina immaculata; assembly: GCA_009760885.1. Taxonomy (NCBI): domain Eukaryota; kingdom Metazoa; phylum Mollusca; class Gastropoda; order Stylommatophora; family Achatinidae; genus Lissachatina; species Lissachatina immaculata. Next base: position 19,486,759 of record CM019697.1, on the reverse strand, counting down.
ATAAAAGAGATAATGACTGCAGTAAAATAACAAAGCATTCCACTGCTCACAAGAACTGGGGAATAGCTGGCAAAAGATCAGACCATACGGAGTGTAACTACATGCAGACCAAATTTTTTGACCATGCAGACCAATACTTTTTACACAAGCCCATAGGTGAAAATAATTACAATTTAGTAGGTAACGTTTTGTTGGTTCGTGAAAATGTCGCGTTTGAATAATACATAATGCTTTAACTTACTCATTCTAAAATTATTTCTAGAAAATTGCTAGATAAACTGAAATATAATTTCCAGTCACACATCCCTCGTGTTTATCTTACTCTGGACCTTCATAAACATCAGTGGTCTGCAATATGATATCTTATATCTTATATCCTTCCCGTGCCGTTAAACGTCATATAGGACTCGCAAAGTAGTTCGCCAATTTTTCCTGTCTTCGGCGAGTCTTTCAACCTCATCAAAGGATTTTATGCCTGTTAATTTGGCCTCTCTTAATAATGTCCTCTTCAGAGTTTCACGCGGACTGCCTCTTTTTCTTTGGCCTGTTGTGTTCCACTTGACAGCTTGTTTTGGGATTCTCTGATCATTTATTCTCATCAAGTGACCAACATATGTCCATCTCCTTTTCCTGATCACCCATGAGGCTGGTTGTTGTTCAGTCATCTGTCTTATCTCTGCATTGTTCTTGAATTCATTCCACTTGATGCAGAGTATTTTCCTTAGGCATTTGTTTTCAAAAGAGTCTAATTTCTTTTCTATTTCTTTAGTTGTTTTCTAGCTTTCGCATGCATAAATGAGGGTGGATATTACATTTGAATTGAATAGTCTTAACTTGGTTTTTGTGCTTATAACTTTTGAATTCCATATGTTCCCATGATTCTTGATGATTGATGCTGCTTTTGAAATTCTGATCCTAACTTCCTTTCTAGTGTCACCATCCTGGTCTATATAGCTGCCAAGGTATGCAAATTGATTGACTTCTTCAATATCTGTCCCTTCTATGTGTATTTTTCCACTTTGATTGAGAGGAATTTTCATTATTTTTGTTTTGTCCTTGTTAATTTCAAGTCCTATTTTGCTAGCCAGTGAAGACAGGCTATCTGTTTTTTCTTGCATGGAATTCACATTATTACTGATAAGAGTTATGTCATCAGCAAAATCAAGGTCTTCTAGTTGGGTCCCATGTACCCAGTCAATACCTGTGTTACCTGTGCAGCATTTTTTCATTATGAAGTCTACTGTAATCCCAAAAAGTAAAGGAGACAGTATACATCCTTGTTTCACACCTGTTTCAATCTAGAACCATTCACTCATCCCTTCTTCTGTCTTGACTGCACAAACATATCCATTGTATAAGTCCTTAATGATGTTGACAATTTTAGATGGTATTCCATATAGACATAAAATTCTCCATAATGAATCTCTGTGTATGCTATCAAATGCCTTTTTAAAATCTATGAAGTTCAGTATTAATGGTTTCTGCTTTTCAATATGTTCTTCAAGTATTATTCTGAGAGTAAAGATCTGGTCGAGACAGCTTCTCCCTTTTCGAAATCCTGCTTGTTCTTCTCTCATTGCAGTATCCACTATATCTTTGAGTCTATTCAAAATGACCTTGTAAAATACTTTTGACACAACTGATATTAAGGTTACTCCTCTCCAGTTGTTACAGTCACTAAGGTTGCCCTTTTTTGGTATTTTAACAATGATTCCTTTCTTCCAATTAGAAGGGACCTTTTCTTCTTTCCAAATCTTGTTGAACATTCTCTGTAGTTGTCTCATGTTGTCACTATTGATAGCTTTTAGCATTTCGGCTGTTATTTCATCTTCACCTACAGCTTTGTTGTTAGCCATTAAATTCACTGCTGTTTCAATTTCATGCAATTTAATTTTATCTAGGTTGACATTTAGTTGTGGGGCTGGTTAAGTCAGTTTCATGGTTTAACAATTCTTTTGGGCAATATGATATGCCAGGATAAATTTATTGCAACTAGTTATAATGCAACAACAGTTTGTGTAATCAATTATCCTCTGTAGTGGTATGTTACGCAACTCTGATCAAACAATAAAGACAGAAACAAGCAACATATTTTGCAACATTTTCCTCCATTATTTATTTCTCAACTCCCTATGAGTACATAAGCTACAAGAGCAGTAATATTCCCTCTAAGTTACAAAACATCACAGCTGTGCCCACACAACATCACAGTTGTGCCCACACAACATCACAGCTGTGCCCACACAACATCACAGCTGTGCATACACATCACAGCTGTGCCCACACAACATCACAGCTGTGCCCACACAACATCACAGCTGTGCCCACACAACATCACAGCTGTGCATACACAACATCACAGCTGTCATCATCATCATCATCAGGTGCCATGCTGACTGGCACTGGCTATTATGCTTCTTCAGAGTACATGATCCTTTATGCAGGCCATCAGCTCAGTTGGTGATCTCCTCTCACACCATCCCACCAGACTGTCCAGTATCATTTCTCTTAGACTTCCTCTTGATCTTCTTCCTTCTATTTTTCCTGTTGTTATAATATTTTCAATGCCCCCTCTTCTCATTGCATGTCCTATGAAAGTACATTGTCTCTCTCTTATTTTTTTTTAACAAGATTTTTTTTGTCTCTCCAGCTCTTCTCATACATTCTTCATTAGTTATTTTTGCTGTCCAAGGGGTTCGCAACATTCTTCTAATAAACCACATTTTTGCTGCTTCCAATGATTTTTGTGCAGACTTGCCTATTGTCCATGATTCACTTCCATATAACAATATGGGTTCAATATAGCATTTTAGGACTCATTTTCTAACATTCAATGATAAGGATGTGTTGGATAATATGTTTCTCATTCTCTGAAATGCAGTTTTTGCTTGCCCTATTCTGTTCCTAATTTCTGTTCTGCATTTCCCATCTGAAGTTGTTACTGCTCCAAGGTATTTGAATTTCTGCACCTGCTTTAGAATAGTTCCGATTTTATACTGCATGTTGGTGGATTCTGTTTCTTAGATATATAACCATAGCTTTTGTCTTTTTGATGTTTAAAGTAAGGCCTTTCTGTTCACTTCCTTTAGCGACTTTATCCAAGAGATTTTGCAGGTCTTGTTGTGTTCTCAGCTATCACTACTGTGTCGTCAGCATACCGAAGGTTGTTAATATTGTATCCTCCAATTTTTATATCTGGTTCTGTGATGATTGTTCTTAGAATATTCTCGCTGTACAGCGAAAAAAGGTCTGGAGATAGTACACATCTTTGTTACACCCCTTGTTTTATAGGTTGATATTTTCCAGTTCTATTTTCAACTTGAACTTCTGCTTCTTGCTGCCAGTATAGATGTTTTACAATCCTCAGGTCTTTGCCATCTATATTAATGTCTTCTTGCATTTTAATAATTTCATTATGTTTCACCTTGTCGAATGCCTTGGTGTAATCAATGAAGCATAAGTAAAGATCTTTCTGTACTTCTAAAGCTCTTTCTGTTAGTGTTTGTAAAGCATAAATGGCATTGTGTGTTCCCTTTCCTTCAACAAATCCAAACTGTTCATCTGCTGTTTTCATTTTTATCTTTTTCCTTGTTCTTCTCATAATGATTCTCAGAAGTAGCTTCATTATGTGACATGAGAAGCTCTTAGTCCGGTGGTCATCACATTCCTTTGCACCTGGTTTCTTTGGTAGTGCTATAAACGTGGATTTAAGCAAGTCACTGGGCATATAACCACTGTTGTAAATGTCAATCAGTAACTTGGTTATTATTTTTATTCCTGTCTCCTCTAGCGCCTCTATTTCTTCTAATGTTATATTATCAGGCCCAGTTGGTTTTCCTTTCTTCATGTATTTGATGGCATCTATGAGTTCATCTTCAAGTATTGGTGGTCCATCACAGTTTTCAGTATCTGGTGTTAATTCTGGTCTTTCTCCTCCATATAGCTCACCAATATACTCTGTCCACAATGTCTTATTTTCCCATTAACATTCTACCTTCTTTTGATTTCAGGCATCCTGTGGTATATTTTGTTTTCCTGCCTGTGAGTTCACTAATTCATCTGTGCATATTTTTGCTATCTTTATTATGAGAGTCCTCTATTTGTCTGTACACACACAAAAAAAAGAAATCATGCCCCAATAAGAAATTTTAATGCTTCATATAAAAAAATTTTTTAAAAAAAATTTCTATTTTATTTTTCCATTTCCTGATGTCACTCTGTCCTACCTTAGAAATTAATACAAAATATGATAATGCTCCATGATTTATTTGCATTTTAGGATTTTACTGTACAGAAATGTTAATGATATTTTGCAATTTGATGTCACCATACACATTTGAACACAATTTTTTTTTTTTAGAATATGCATGTGCAAATATTTGAAAATTTTGTGCACAAACTGGGAAACATTACAAGGCACACAAGTGACGACTCCTCTGTAATATTCTGGATAGGGGTGGACGTGTGCATTTAATACTAGCTCTGTGCAGCTGTATGACGATTTGAATTCATTCCCAATGATTACCCCATTCTCTGTACAGCCAATATCATGCTCCCAGTGACTACTCCATTCTCTGTACAGCCAAGATCTTGTTCCCAGTGACTACCCCATTCTCTGTACAGCCAGGATCTTGCTCCCAGTGACTACCCCATTCTCTGTACAGCCAAGATCTTGTTCCCACTGACTACTCCATTCTCTGTACAGCCAAGATCTTGTTCCCAGTGATATTACCATTCTCTGTACAGCCAAGATCTTGTTCCCAGTGATATTACCATTCTCTGTACAGCCAAGATCTTGTTCCCAGTGATATTACCATTCTCTGTACAGCCAAGATCTTGCTCCCAGTGACTACTCCATTCTCTGTACAGCCAAGATCTTGTTCCCAGTGATATTACCATTCTCTGTACAGCCAAGATCTTGTTCCCAGTGACTACCCCATTCTCTGTACAACCAAGATCTTGCTTCCAGTGACTACCTTATGACTGGTTCCATAAACTAGAAACACATTATAGAAATGTTGAGAAGCTTTAGAAGACTACATGAATGGGCATCCAGGTAATGAAGTGCTTTGTGGTTATCTGGGGTGTGAAGTATTTAGTGGTTATCTTAGTGATAAAGTGGTTAATGTTTAACTCTGGTTAACTCTCTTCCCGTGCCTTTCGTTGCTTGGATGACGGTTCTAGTTTCTCACATGGTGCCTTCAGTTGCTTTAGCGACGGTTGGTTTGTTTAATTAAAAACCCAGTGTAACGTTTAGATTGTAAACATTTAGTGCGCATGCCCCATGACCTTTTCCAAAATGACCGAAGAGTGCTTAGTTACGAGGGAGAAAATTAAAGTTTTCTGTGAGAAATTTCAATTTTTGGTGATGTAGATAGGGGTATGGACATGCCCTGTGACCAGACCACTGTTCTTGAATGTATCCCAAGTAGATCTAGACATATGAGATGACTGGAGAGGTAATTAGAAGGTTATTTCAGACATTATTCTACCAATAATGCAACAATGAATCACAATACGACGTCAACAGGTAGATCTACGCATCTCAGATGGTACATAATGTACCTCTAGGCCTTTCTGATGGTAAGTTGGACAGCAATCATTGTCTAAAAACATCACATTACTTCTTTTTTCCTAAAAAACTCTGTATTTATGAAATCTTCATACAATAAGTTATATTTTGAAACATAATAAGTACACGGAAGTACATGGAAATACTGTGTTTCATTCAATTTTACAACTATACCCCCATACATGTCAAGACCCGTGCTTTTAATCTGGCACCCAACTGAACGTCCACGTTTCTTCCTGGGCCACGAGAAGAGTTGAATCAGGTGTAAAAACAGTTTAATTTGGGTTTGGGACACCAACTGTGAAACTGGATAGTATATGTCTCTAAGATAAAAGCCAAAAGAGTACGCTGTACCCAAAGCTATCAGTGCATTAAAGATGAACAGATGTTCACAAAATCTGTCCCATGTACAAAAAAACCTCACAAAACCACCAGTGAGGGAAAAAAACAAAATGTTCAAAAATTCATCTCACGGTTATCAAGAATAAACCTACATATGGAATCAGCTGAACAGAAAAGAACACTCACCTGTATTGTTTGTAACAAACTGGATAAAATTATCCAGGACACGAGCTGTGTGGTTAAAACGTACAGCTGATCTTGCATGAAACAGCATAACATTTGGAACGGCCACTGTTCCAAATCGAGCATTCAGGCTGTTAAATGTAAATTTTAAAAAATGAAGTAAATAAAATCATGATCCAAGTGTACAGTCTTACAGGTTGTGACAATTTGCTATTATAATTGTTTATCATCATATTAACTAAAGGTTAGACATCTGAGTATTATAATGTGAAATACCAACCAAGGTTAGATATCTGAGCATTATAGTGTGACATACATACTAACCAAAAGTCAGACATCAAAATACTATAATGGGTAATACTAACCTAAGTCTGATGTCAAGTATAGCGATATAGAAGATATATGACACAAAGATCAGACTTTAGAGTACTGTACTGTATCATGCTTACTAACTTAAGTTTGATGTCAAGTGTAGTGATATAGAAGATATATGACCCAAAGATCAGACTTCAGAGCACTGTGTCATACTTACTAACCTAAGTCAAGTGTAGTGATACAGAAGATATATGACCCAAAGATCAGACTTCATAGTACTGTACTGTGTCATACTTACTAACCTAAGTCAAGTGTAGTGATACAGAAGATATATGACCCAAAGATCAGACTTCATAGTACTGTACTGTGTCATACTTACTAACCTAAGTCAAGTGTAGTGATACAGAAGATATATGACCCAAAGATCAGACTTTAGAGTACTGTACTGTGTCATACTTACTAACCTAAGTCAAGTGTAGTGATATAAAAGATATATGACCCAAAGATCAGACTTCACAGTACTGTACTGCGTCATGCTTACTAACTTAAGTCTGATGTCAAGTGTAATGATATAGAAGATATATGACCCAAAGATCAGACTTCAGAGTACTGTACTGTGTCATACTTACTAACCTAAGTCAAGTGTAGTGATATAGAAGATATATGACCCAAAGATCAGACTTCAGAGTACTGTACTGTGTCATACTTACTAACCTAAGTCAAGTGTAGTGATATAGAAGATATATGACCCAAAGATCAGACTTCAGAGTACTGTACTGTGTCATACTTACTAACCTAAGTCTGATGTCAACTATAGCCATACAGAAGATATATGACCCAAAGATCAGACTTCAGAGTACTGTACTGTGTCATACTTACTAACCTAAGTCTGATGTCAAGTATATCCATACAGAAGATATATGACCCAAAGATCAGACTTCAGAGTACTGTACTGCGCCATGCTTACTAACCTAAATCAGACACTAACGTGCAGTGATGCAGAAGGCACAATCATGATACTGCTGTCCAAACATCAGATATCAAAGCACAACAATGTAGATAACATTGTCAGACATGTTGTCTTGTCTTGTCTCCTTCCTCATACACCTTTCAGTTTTGAGGGGACAAAGAGATATCTTGATAAGGCTCTGTGACATGCTTCATATGAGATATTTAAGGTATTTGTCATCTCCTCCATCCACCTCCTATGAAGGCAGCCTTTGTTTCCTACCACTTTTACTGTGGATGTGGCATGCTGCCTGACAGTACCCATGCAAAATGGCATAACCATTTGGCTTGTATCTAGACGCAATACCGGTGTTACTCCAACCACTGCCGTGACGGTGTCATGTCTGAATTTATCTTTCTTGTCACATTTAAAATTCTCTTTAAACTTTATTTCTGTCATGATGATTTACCTTTTATTTTTAGCTGTTAGTGTCCATGTTTGACAATCACAATATAGAACTGAGTGGAAGACTGTGTTGTAAAGCGTTCTTTTAGCATTCATCGTATTTGTTTTTCAGTAAAAGTTGGTCAGATATCAAAGCACTGTAAATATCATTTTTACTATTCAAAAGTCGGACATCAGTGTACTGTAGTGTGCAAAACTTACTCAGACATCAAAGTATCGTAATGTGCAACACTTACTAACTAAAGTGGGATGTGTCAACAGCCAAGACATCCAGCTGTGGGAAGGCTTTAGCCAGGGCATTGTAATGAGGAGCAGTTCGAGCACAGAAATGGCACCACGGAGCATAGAACATAACAAGAACACACGGGGACACTTTCTGATTCTTGCTGAAGTTTAAGATCTCAAGTAATTCTGTGCTGTTAACAATTTTAACCTGTGGATAAATTATAATATTATAGTAAAATCTTTTGTAAACAATCATTATACTTAGGAAAAAAGAAAGAAAAAAACTAAACTTCAATACTTCATATCTTTCAAGAAGTCTGTCACTGTATTTCATCTCTTACAAGAAATCGGCCACTGTATTCCATCTCTTACAAGAAGTCTGCCACTGTATTTCATATCTTACAAAAAGCCTGTCACTGTATTTCATCTCTTATGAGAAGTCTGTCACTGTATTTCATCTCTTACGAGAAGTCTGTCACTGTATTTCATTTCTTACAAGAAGTCTGCCACTGTATTTCATCTCTTACAAGAAGCATGTCACTGTATTTCATCTCTTATGAGAAGTCTGTCACTGTATTTCATCTCTTACAAGGAGTCCGTTACTGTATTTCATCTCTTATGAGAAGTCTGTCACTGTATTTCATCTCTTATAAGAAGTCTGTCACTGTATTTCATCTCTTACAAGAAGTCTGTCACTGTATTTCATCTTTCACAGGAAATGTGTCACTATAAATTAATCTCTCACAAGAATTTCATCATAATAAATCAATCTCTGACATGAATTCTGCCTCTATGAATCAATCTCTGACACAAATTCTGCCACTATGAATCAAATCTCTCACATGAATTCTGTTGCTATAAATTAATCTCTCACAGGAATTCTGTCACTATAAATCAATTTCTAGCAGGCATTTATTCATAAACAGGCATTTCATAATTGTCTAGTTCTTACAAGACTTAAAATTAACATGGAGATACTATATATGCATTTAATGACTGTAATGATGCTGATACAGGCAGATAGAGGTGTATGGTTCAGTTTTACAAAGTGATAGAGGGAGTGAGAAAAATGAGAAAAAAACACAAATAATGAAAAAACATACAACATTCAATATTTCAGCGTGAGCCTTTTTCAAGGATTACATACAAAAACAAATACAATATAAAAAAGAAGAAAATGGAAAAACTTAGCTTTGTGGCATTCCTCCTTGTACACAATACAAAAGAATGTGCCCTAAAGACAAGGCTGGGAGACCACAAAGGAAAACAAACTGAACAATGATGTTGATACATCAGTGAGTGGGTCAGGAAAGGGTAATGATGATTCGTATGCCAGAAGATTCAGATTTTGCACATTCCAAGCACACATTTGGAAAAACCCTTTATCTGCTTCGAATCCAACATCTTGAGTGCACATAAATATAACAAAAACTTTCCTAAAAAAAAAAAAACAACAAAAAACATTTAACCTGAAAATAGGAACAATACTAGTGGTAAGCATTCAGTCATCCATAACCATGGGTTTAACTACACAACCATGGGTTTAATTACACAACCATGGGTTTAACTACACAACCATTGGTTTAACTACGCATGGTAAACACCACCAATATTTCCCTGTGTGGTCTCCCTGAAGCTCCTTCTCACATGTCTTACTCTCTCCCAGTCAGCTCAAACGTTTCTTGCTACCTTTCATGAGTTGAAAACTTAGAGGCTTCCACTAGGGGGACAGCTGAGGGTACAGTCCTCCAAAAATATTTACTCTTTGTCCAGCCCACATCTCTGGTCATTAATAAATAAAAATCTTTACCCAAACTATAAAAAAAAAAAAAAAATCTGAGGAAATCTAAAGTAACAGTTGTGATATAATCTGCTTGATAATTAAAACAACAGAAACACGCTTCTTGGATTACAGACATAGCTGATGCTGTTGCTGTCCAGTGAAGCCAGCTATAACAATGTTGAAGAAAGTTTGTTTTTTTTTTCCTTGCTAGCTCTACAGAAGTGCATGCAACTGTGCTGAGAATGCCTTGCTGGATCAGTCAGCATTCAGTCACTGTGTGTGTCTGTCTACACAGAACAGATGTCTTTAGTACTCCGATGTCCAGAGAGAGAGGAAACTATTATAACAACAATTTCACTAAACACACATCACCATATGCATAAGAAAGTTCAAACATTACCTCTCCTGTAGTATTGCTTGTAACATTCTTGATCGCGCACTGAAACCGTGTCTTTTTGCCAGACTCCGTTCCATTGACTGTACCATTAATCTCTTTAATCAAGTCTTCGGCCGCTGTCAAGTTTCCCACGGTGGCGTCAGACGAATTGAACGAGACATCCTGATTCCCGCCTTCTTCACCAAACTCTGACATCAGAGAGTTTAACAAAGTTCTAATTGTGTACAACAGGGGAACGTATCTTTGCCTGGAAATGGTTTGCTCAGGCTGGGTGTCCCTGATCTCTCTCTGTGAACCGTCACTGTCATTCTTCTCCTTCTTCACACGATCAACACCTACAACTTCAAGCTCCGGAGATGAAGCTTCCAGCTGCTGATTTTCCAATTCTTCACTCGCTGACAGGATGTCTTTTTGCTCTGCTTCTTCACTCCCCAAAGATGATTCTGTTTCAGTGCTTTCACAGTCACCTTTGCAGTGACCTCTTGAAACATCCAAGTTCTCATGATGTTCACTAGGAAGGTTTCCTCCATCATAATGTTCTCCAAATACATCTTTCTCATTCTGGGAAGAGGGGCTAACCTCATCAAATAAACCACTGTCTGGTGTAAATTTATCATCCTGGAAGTTAACATCAGCACTATCTGACATTTGCTCTGCAGAACTTCTCACAAAGATGTCTTCATTTCCCTGCTCTGCTTGACTAAACAGTTTTTCTTCATACACATGCTCTCCTTTACAACCCCCTTCAGTGCAAGATTCTCCAAGTACAAAAACATTTTCTGGAACTTCTTCTCCACCTAAAGAAGCTGCATGCAGGGTTAGCCAGAGAATCCCAAATATCTTCACTGTGAGGAATAAACAATCAAAACATAAATTATAATGACAAAATATTCTGACTATACAAGGTTTCTTAGCTCTTTAACTACAACCAGCTGTGTATGTAATCACAATACTTGAAACAAGAAATTCTTCACTTACTCTTCCTTATATGCAGTTAGCAACTGAGGCCAGAGGTCCTCACCATTGTTGTGTAGGTGGGTCCTATGTAATGATACACTCAGATGAATGAACTGGCTGAAAGACTATAGCATAATGAACTGGCTAAAAGACTACAGCATAATACACTGACTGAAAGATTATAACAGAATGCACTGGCTAAAAGACTATACCATAATACACTGACTGAAAGACTATAGCATAATATACTGACTTAAAGATTATAACAGAATACACTGGCTAAAAGACTATAACATAATACACTAGCTAAAAGATTATAGCATAATACACTGGCTAAAAGACTATAGCATAATATGTTGATTGAAAAGACTAATAACTGTGCTAAGAAAACATTTAAGGATGATATTTTGTACAAATTTAATCAGATTTTTAAAAATTTTCTCATGACTGACCAAGTTATTTGACCAAGTTACACATCTACTACAGTGACAACATTGTTAACAGGAGTGTTGAGGCTGATCTGGTCAAGACCCCATTCCACATCTTCATGAGCTCCTAGCAACAGGCTGATCTGTTTCTTCTGCTGGCCAAAGGGGCAGGGTTTGTCGTGGTACACGTGGTAGTGGAGCATGCCTAGAAGCTCATTTCTTGGATCCACCTGAAGTCTTCAGGCAAGCTATTATAACTCACTCCTTCTATACCATTGCTTTATCATGATCAACATCATCATTACCATCATAAGTGGACTACACAGAATAAGAACTAAAAATTATATGAAGGTTAATACAAGAACATGGGATCGGTTAGCGTAGAGGTTAGAGCACTCGTCTAGCAACCGAATGGTCGAGGGTTCGAATCTCCAGCTGAGCGGGATTTTTTTTCCGACCAATACAGCCCCGAGGTCGACCCAGCCTCCTAAAATGGGTACCAGAGAAAATCTGGGAAGGAAAGGCAGCGAGGAAAGGAACAGGCCTCCCTATCGCATACACTGATGCCCAGCATAAAGAGGGCTCTAAAGCTTCATCCCCTACGGCATTTGCAAAGTACAGCTACTTTATCTTTGATAAAATGTATATTTGAATACAATTATTAGAACTTACTTTCACGCGCCTTGTAACTGTTTAAGCTTTATGTGTATATATACAAAATACTGTCACATATCCTCCAGGATAAACAACCAAACAACCACAATATCTTTCCGTATTTTTGCTATTATGTTTTCATTCTCTGTTTACCCTTCTGAAACGCAAAAGCAGGTCGCAATCTTCAGAGTAACTTCCCCTGATAAGTGAAAAAAAATAGAAAAATAAGAAGCAAAATTTACAAAACAAAATGTATACTAGTATCGATGTGTAGACGTCCGTTACCTCACTGTTAACAACGGGTTGTTAGTCAGAACATTCTCCAATACTGGGCTAATAGGTTTCAAAAGACATGTTAGTTTGACTTTCAGAATAGCCGTATTCTGTTAGTTAATTAATGGTTGGTTGGTTAGTTAGGACAAGGCTGCGGAAGCCAAATGAAGGTCGTGATTCAGAAAGATGAGTTTTTCAGTGTTACATCGAACCTATATTATTATATGGATGCGAAGCACGGGCGATTAAGAAAAAACCCAAGAAAACAAGTGATATATGCCAGGCTAGGCAAAATAAAAACTATGGCAAAATTCAGAACACGACAGTCCAGATTTGTAGGACATGTTTTAAGATGAGGCAAACTGAAATACTTAATGACAATTGGAAAAATGGAAGGAAAAGGGGATATGGGACAATAAAGAAACAAGATACTTGACGGACTAGAGAATAGCACAGAGCAGAGTCCAAAAACACAGCTTAGAGAAAGAACAAAGAAAAGATGGTTGTGGATATCAGTGACGACCAATGTCTGATTAGGATGGGATAGATAGAAAGACAGACAGACAGACAGACAGATAGATAGACAGACAGACAGACAGACATACAGACAGACAGACAGGCAGACAGACAGACAGACAGACAGATAGATAGATAGATAGATAGATAGATAGATAGATAGATAGATAGATAGATAGATAGATAGATAGATAGATAGTGAATGGCGACAGGGTAAAGAAGTCCAGGTGCAGGAACAGATTCAGCAATCACTCCAAACCACGTGACCCTGTGATCTTCACAGATGGGTCAATGGCACGAGGCCTAAAAAGTGAAGAAGCTGCATATAGAGGACGACATCGGGTTGGAGGACGATATCGGGTTGAATGACGACAATCGCATCAGGAGGATGATCACAATTTTGTAGGATTAAACCTCGAAAAAAATCGTAGACAAAGCACTTTAGTGAGACGTGAGAGAAAGAAAAATCACAAGAGAATTACCTGGGGTTCGAACACGGACTCTGGTAGGACGAGCAGCCGTCTAGCCACGAGAGAACAGCGAAATAACCAACTTAGCCAGCTGGCACCCCCTCATAAAAGGTGTTTATTGGCAGTCATTAGTAACTGTTCAGTAGACACGAGGGATCATGACACCTGGAGAGAAACGAGGTCGTGACACAGAAATTCCGTAGATTAGATTCAGTCTCTCTAGCAGGTACCAATTTTTAGACAAACATGCACAGAAATTCCGTATAGGTAATTCTCTCACGTCTCACTAAAGTGCTTTGCCTACTATTTTTTCGAGGTTTAATCCTACACAATTTTGTTCTCGTACGTTACCGTACAAAAGCCTCGTTTTCTATTTATAACAAAATTTTTCGAACGGGGGGGGGGGGGGGGTGTGAGAGGGGAAGCAGACGTTTTTCCGAAAGAAGTGGTTTAGCGCGTTATTCACAACCAGTGTGTGACCGGTTCCATCAGCAGGCTCACACTTCAGTGGCTGTTGGAACAGAAGGCGGAACACGTATGGGAATGCCCGGAGTGCAGTGATGCCAGGCTCTGATTACAGTTACAGGGCCACCTTCTGGTGCAATCTTTCAACAAAGGAACTCCAAGCTTTTATAATGTGGGGGCCTCAACAAATCTAAATCCAACGCTGATCAAGACTATTTATTGCCCTGTAAACAAGGATGGTCAGATCATTGTATTGTAGTAAACTATAGTAACTGGCCATTATTTATATTTTAACAACAAGTTAACAGGCATAAAATCCTTTGTTGAGGTTGAAAGACTCGCCGAAGACAGGAAATATTGGCGAACTACTTTGCGAGCCCTATGTGACGTCTAACGGCACGGGAAGGATATAAGATATAAGATATAAGAACAACAAGAAATAAAACTGACAAATGACAGTTTTGCCCCAGAAGCTGATTTTGAAACATGTAGCTGTTATAGATTCATTACTATCAGGTGCCGTGCCGGTATGCGTTGAGGTTATGCTTCTGCGCAGAACTCGGTCCTTGATATTTTCCATAGGCTCAGATGGTGACTATGCCATAGCGTTAGTCTGTCCATGTTTTTTTTCTCTTGATATTCTTCTGTTTATCTTCCCATTTATCTTTCATGTCGTTGTGATGTTTTAAAACCCTCTCCTTCTCATTACATGTCCAGTGAACGATGACTGTCATTTCCTTATGGATTTAACTATGTTCCTTTCTATATTTTGCTTTTCTTAAACATTCACTGTTTGTCATCTTAGCTGTCCATGGTTCTCTTAACATTCTTCTAAGACATCACATCTATGTTACCTCTAGTGGTCTTTGCATCACATTTTTCATTATTCATGACTCACTTCCATAGAACAGGATAGGATCAACGTAGCATTTTAGAACATTCAGTAACAGAGATGCATTGCACAAGATGTCTCTCGTTTGTTTGAAAGCTGTTTTGGCTTGACAAATTCTATTTATTACTTCAGAGGTGCATTTCCCATATGATGTTACTCGTGTGCCAAAATATTTAAATGTAAGCACTTATCCCAGGGTTGTTCATTGTAATTTAATACTGTTTATAGGTGGATTCTTCTTTCGTGATATAGCCATTGTTTCTGTGTTTATTTGTTTGTTTGTTTGTTTGTTTTTGTTGTTGTTGGGTTGTTTTTTTTTTTTTTTGCTGTTCAGTGCAACTCCTTTCTTCTCACTTTCTTACTTTTATATCGTATAATTTCTGTTGTCTCCTTTTATTATATTTAATTGGCTATTAATCTTTTGTGTATCGTCTGCATATTATGTAATTAAACAATATAGGAACAGCTTTATTCATTAACGAAGCACACAGATGTAACGTTTTTGTTTTAAGCCTTATTCACTAAACGACAGGAATAAGGAAAAGAAAGCCTAAATCTACATGTATGATGATATACTGTATAACAAATAAGAATGGTGAAAAGGCGGCTTTTATCTTGTGACTTGTATGAAGCTGTGTCCGACCGTGAGTGTTTTTTTTTTGAAAGGTTGCAAATGCTTATGTAGAAACGTGTAGGCTGTGATATCAATCTGACTGGCTGTCAGTAAAGATGAGATGAATGAAAGGATCAGGGCAGAGAGGGATACAGTGGCCGCAAGCCGAGCTAAAGACGGGCATGAGAGATTGTTTTTGTAGCTGGCGTGAAGTTGGTGTTCTGATTTTTGTTTGTTTTACATTTATATTATATTGCCACCTTTCGCCTACGCAGACGGTAACGAAGCAGGCAGATATAATTTTTTATGGGTTTTTCCAAGTATCATCTTGCTGGGCAGTTCCTCTCATTGCCATAGTAACACCAAGCAATATTTATGGACCAGTCTTAAGGATATCCTCATCCACAGCCACCTGAAGCGGAATCTTGCATATTTTGGCACCTGAAAATGTAACCGCCCTGGCTGTGTTACCCTCCCTGTAGCCTGGGAAACGAAAACGATTACCTTTCACAAAACTATCCTAACTCTCCATGAGGGATTCACATGCGAGTCCCGTAATGTGATATATACCATCGTATGCAAAACAAACAAGATAATTTATATTGATGAAACTGGCCTCAGAT
This sequence comes from Achatina immaculata, assembly GCA_009760885.1. Classification (NCBI taxonomy): domain Eukaryota; kingdom Metazoa; phylum Mollusca; class Gastropoda; order Stylommatophora; family Achatinidae; genus Lissachatina; species Lissachatina immaculata. Next base: position 19,470,637 of record CM019697.1, on the reverse strand, counting down.
TAGGTGACTGCATGCAGAAACATCTATATGATATCACCCAGTATGCTTCGAAACCAGTCCCAAAACATTTCAATGGCCCCAACCACAGAGGCAAAAATGATTTTCTGGTAACGGCCGTCAAACAATGCCACGCCGATGACATAGGCCGCCTAACGCTTGAGAACCGCTACGTAGATTCAAGAATATGGGACGCTGGGTCCACATGGGTTAAACATTCAGTTACACTTAACATTCCTCTCTTCCACAAGCACATTCCCTCTGCACCAAGTTCCACTCCTTTCTCACATGCTACACATATTTCAAAACCTCCTCGCGGCATCAGATTACAACCCCTTAACCCAACTGCAGTCACCTATTCCACCTTCGCCTGGGTACATTACCATTATACCACTCTCTCCCCTTCCTGAGGTTACCCCTTCCCCCCTTAACGACCCACCTATCACACATTACAAGTTTCCATGTAAACATTCTCAACACTCCACCATGCGCATTTCTGGACAAAGCCTCTTACAAGCCACAGCTAAGTGCTCCATTAATTTTATTTATTCTATTTTTTTTCATTTCTATTTTTTACACAGCATTCATGTGAATTCACATTTTATCTTATTTCTCTGTTTCTTTGTCCTGTGTGTTTTTGTATGATTAAGGTTTACATCGAAACGTCACAACTGTGTGCTCATTAAATAATACACAATAATTAGTGTATAAGTATACAACTACACACGAAGCACTGCAGTAAAGCTGTGATACGAAAATGTATAGACTTGGAAAAACGTAGGAGCACCTTTATTACTTAAAGATTACAAAGTTGTAACGTTTCGGCGTTAGCCTTAATCATACAAAAACATACAGGACGAAGAGAGAGAGAGAGAGAGAGAGAGGAGAGAGAGAGAGAGAGAGAGAGAGAGAGAGAGAGAGGAGAATGAAGTATAGATTCACAGGAATGCTATATTTAAAAAATAATAATAATAATAAATAGAGCACTTAGCTGCAACTGTAAGAAGATGTGGCTTGTCCGACGCTGTGTGTCAGAAATCGGCATGGTAGCGCGTAGAGACTGTTTAAATGGAGACCTGTGATGTGTGGTCGGTGGGTCGTAACTTGGGAAACCGTGGAGGGGAGAGAGAGTGGTACAATATTAACCTATTCTGGGTAAGGTGAAATAGATGATTATAGTTAGGGTATAGGGGTTGTAATTGATGCTGTGAGGAGGTTCTGAACTATGTGTAATAAGTGAGAAGGGACGGTCATCCTGGACGTCCTATTGTATCAGCATGCTCACGCCCCACTGAGCACATTTCTGACGTTTTGGACAGCATTCTCCAGTGGCTAGTACACAAGCTACCCTCTTTTTCGAAAGATACAAACCACGCCTTAACAACTTTTGATGCGATCACCTTCTCTCAACACCACACCCATCACATCTTTCTCTCTGATGTCTGCTCCCTATATACCTCTCTCCCCCATGAGGATGGCCTCTTAGCATTCCGCTGTTTTCTCGACAAAGACCCTCACCCCACCACTGACACCATAATCAGACTTACACAGCTAGTACTAAACCTAAATTCTTTCGAATTCAACGGCGAATACTTTGAGCAAATCAATGGTGTTGCCATGGGAACGAAAATGGGTTCGAGTTATTCATGTCTATTTATGGGCTTTCTGGATGTCAAATTATGTTAAACCTACACTGGCAGACTTCCAGAATTCTGTAAAAGGTACATCGATTGGAGTCACCAGTATGCCACATGAAGTCCTAAAAAATTTATTGAATTCACCAACTCACTTAATAATAACATAAAATTCACTTATGAAATTTCTGACAAGTCTGTCAACTTTTTAGACATTAAAATTTCTATTGGCACAAATAGGCTTGTCACCTCTGTATTTTACAAGCCCATCGACAGCCACACCTATTTACTTTACACCTCCCATCCTGAAGCCTTAAGAACTCCATCCCATACTCCCAACTCCTCCGTCTTCGCCGCATATTTCAGAATAATTTGGATTTTATAGATCAGTCCAACAAGATATTAGAATTTCTCCGTCATCGCCACTACCTAGAAAATGTCTTTTGTGAAGCCTTCAACCGTATCCAACTAGTGAGCCGCAAAGAAGCATTTAAAAAACAAAGCCTGTTACTCCATCTGACAGAGTTAAGTTTAATACTGCCTTTCCATCCGCATGGTCAGATGGTTAAGAAATTCTTTATCGTCATCTGCTACTAATCCAGCTCGACCCCGACACTCGCGACATTTTCTCTGATCCACCCTTGTTGGCATACAAACGCGAACCAAAACTTAATGACATCATCGTCCATAGCCACTTGAAGCGGAGCCATTCACTTGTTGGTACCAGAAAATGTAACCGACCCCGCTGCATTACCTGCCCTGTAGTCTGGGAAATGAAAACGATCACCTTTCACAAAACTATCCTCACTCTTCATGAGGGATTCACATGCGAGTCCCGTAGTGTGATATATATCATTGTATGCAAAAGATGCAGGATAATGTATATTGGTGGGATTGGCCTCAGATTAGGGTACCGCATCTGTGCGATATCGCCCAGCATGCTTCGAAACCAGTCCCAAATCATTTCAATGGCCCCAACCACAGAGGCAAATCTGATTTTCTGGTAACAGCCATCAAACAGTGTCACGCAGTTGACACAAGCCGCCTAGTACCCGAGAACAGCTACGTAGATTCAGGAATATGGGACGCTGGAACCACACGGGTTAAACTCGCTATTCAGCTAAATCTAACATTCTCCTCTTCAGCAATTATAATCCCTCTCCACTAAGCTCCATTTCCTTCTCACTTTTTACACATAGTTCAGAACCTCCTCACAGCATCAATTACAACCCCTCTACCCTAACTATAATAATCTATTTCACCTTACCCTGGCTAGATTAACATTGTAACACTCTCTCTCCCCCCTCCACGGTTTCCCCACACACCGCCCTCAGTTACGACCCACCGATCACATGTCTCCATTTAAACAGTCTCTACGCCCTACCATGCCGATTTCTGACACACAGCGTCGGACAAGCCACATCTTCTTACAGTCACAGCTAAGTGCTCTATTCATTATTAATTTTTAAAACTATAGCATTCCTGTGAATCTATACTATATCTCCTCTCTCTCTCTCTCTCTCTCTCTCTCTCTCTCTCTCTCTCTCTCTCTCTCTCTCTCTTTGTAATCGTTAAGTAATATAGTTGCTGCTACTTTTTTCCTACTTTATACATTTTCGTTAAATAATAACACTGTTCTTACTTTTCCCCTAATTTATACATTTTGTTACCACACCTTTACTGCAGCGGCTACGTATATAGTTGTGTATGTTTCCTACATCTTACATCCTTCCCGTGGCGTTAAAAGTCACATAGGGCTCGCATGGTTGTTTGTCAAGACTTCTTGTTTTCGGTGAGCTTTTCAATCCCATCAAGGGATATTATTCCCACTAAACTAGTTTCTCTTAACAATGTCCTCTTTAGAGTTTCACGTGATCGACCTCTTTTTCTTCGGCGTTTTATGTTCCACCTGATAGCTTGTTTCTTCTCAGCACATGACCGACATATGTCCATTTTCTTTTTCTGATCAACCATGAAACAGATTGTTGTTTGCTCATCTGTCTGATCTCTGCGTTGTTCTTGAATTCGTTCCACTTTATACCAAGTATTTTCCTTAGGCATTTGTTTTCGAAAGAGTCTAATTTCTTGTCTATTTCTTTAATTGTTTTCCAGCTTTCACATGCATAAATGAGGGTTGATATTATATTTGAATTGAATAATCTTAACTTGTTTTTTTTTGTGTGCTTATAACTTTAGAGTGGCATAAATACTCAAGATCCGTGAAGGTCAATTCTGCTCTTGCAGTTCGAATTATAACTTCCTTTCTGGTGTCACCATCCTGGTCTATGTAGTTGCCGAGATATGCAAACTGGTTTACTTCTTCAACAACTGTTCCTTTTATGTATATTTTTCCCTCATGGTTAATGAGAAGTGTCATTACTTTTGTTTTTTTCCTTGTTAATCTCAATTCCTATTTTACTAGCCACTGATGACAGGGTATCTGTTTTTTTTTCTTGCATTGATGTCACATTGTCACTGATATAAAGAGTTAGATCATCTGCAAAATTAAGATCTTCCATTTGGGTCTCATGTACCCAATCAATGCCCGTTTTATCTGTGCAGCATTTTTTTCATTACGAAGTCTATGGCAATTCCAAAAAGCAAGGGAGATAATATACATCCTTGTTTCACGCCCGTTTCAGTCTGGAACCATTCGCTCACATATGTAATATACGAGTACATTAGTGTATACTTATAGAGAGGTCGATCACGTGAAATTCTAAAGAAGACATTGTTAAGAGAGGTCAGTTCAGTGGGCATAAAATCCCTTGATGAGATTGAAAAGGTCGCCGAAGACAGGAAATCTTGGCGAACTACCATGCGGTCCCTATGTAACGTTTAGCGGCACGGGAAGGATGTAAGATGTAGGTGTATACTTATACACTAATTATTCGCATATGGATGGGAGTTTGCGTGTATGCATTCTGCTAGTGTTTTAAAGTGATGGTAAAGATGAGGAAAAACTGGAAGAAGTGGAGAGTTTTGAATATCTTGGATCACTACTAACTAATAATGGAGATACAATGAGGGACATTAAAAGGATGACATCTATCGTTTTTCAGAAAGTAAAACAACTAAAGAAGCCGTGGAGAACTAACGAACAAACATACTTTATTTTCAAAGGGTTAAGAATTGGGCACGCAGGCCCGTCTAACAGGAAAGGAACAGACAGGCCTGTCTTGAGAGGAACAAACAGAACTACAAAAGTAAGATTTTTAAGGGCATGCATCTTTCCCATCGCAACATATGCCTGTGAGACCTGGACACTTAACAAAGCATGTTGGGGATCTTGCTCACAACCGAGAGGCCTACATCACTCATGTAGGCCTCTCAGTTGTGAGCAAGATGCCCTGCTGCTGATGCGTCCATTTGCAGATCATCAACGATGTCCTGCAACTATCTTTCCCTTGGTCGTCCTCTCTTTCTTTTTCCCATTATATACCTTTCCAAGACGGTTTTATCTATATTATCATGACGTTTAATGTGTTCAAAATATTTAAGTTTTCTTTGTTTAATCCTATTTACTAGCTAGCCTTCTTCAATATTAAGTTATTGTAGAATGGATATATCTTTTTTTTTTTTTGTTTGTTTGTCCATATTTGAAGAACTCTTCTGTAGCATTTACATTCAAAGGCATTTATGTATTTCTCAGCTGTTCTGTTAAGTGTCCAGGTCTCACAGGTATATGTTGCGATGGGAAAGATGCTCTTCGCTGTTCTTACGGACTGACATAATTAGTTTTTCCATTTCTTTTTGTGTTGTGGACAGTAATATTTAAAATGTTATAGTGGTGAAATTGTCAGAAATACAATTATAACGGCAAAGATAAGGTCAAATTGACTTACGGCCCCCGGCACCACTGTCTCAAGTACGGCTGAAAAGTCGGAGCACAGCTATGTACGGTTACATCAGTTAAAAAAAAACAAACAAGAATTTACATAATGTCAATTATGGCTTCCTTAGTGCAATATGGCATACAGTGTCTGGCCCCGTTGTCTAGGTCGCCATTTTGTTGCAGAAATTTGTAACAATGAATTTCATTGGCTGCACTCTCTCAGTTCATGAAAGCGCCCAATCACTTTGCTTGTACAAATACCAGAGAAGCCGACTACCGCTTCTACATTCAGCAGACGGAGAGGAAAAGAAAGTTGTTTCATTCTTGTCGATAGTTTCACATATTTGGTCTGTGTTTCATTTGTTTAGTCTTGACAGTCCTTTAAAATACTTTCAGAAGAAACAAAACAGTTTAGATGGAATTAGGAGAACACAATTATAGCATTGTTTTCCAGTTTGAAAAAGAATGGCATGAGCAGAGGTTTCTGACCTACATGCTGGAAAGATGGACAGACAGTTTCGTATATTCTGCCGTCTATATCATTATTGTCTTCGGCGGACAGTTCTTAATGAAACGCCGTCCAAGGTATGAATTACGCCCGTTTCTGGCAGTATGGAGTGGCATATTGGCCTTGTTCAGCATCGCCGGCGCAATAAGAACGTGGCCGGAGATGATTGCTTCGATCACAAATCACAGCCTGCAGTATTCAGTATGTGTGCCCACTTACTTCAAAGGCGTGACCAGTTTCTGGGCTTTCTTGTTTACGGTTTCCAAAGTGTATGAGCTTGGCGACACGGTGTTTATCGTCTTAAGGAAGCAGCCTCTTATATTCCTGCACTGGTACCATCATATCACCGTTTTAATATACGTCTGGTATAGCTACACGGACCACACAGCTCCTGGTCGATGGTTCATGGTGATGAACTATACCGTGCACGCGTTCATGTATTCATATTACGCCCTACGAGCGCTTCAGTTCCCGGTGCCGAAGTATGTGAACATGGTTATAACGACGCTGCAGCTGATGCAGATGGTTATTGGAGTTCTCATAAACATTTGGATCTACCAGATCAAAGGCAGGGGAGAAATTTGCCAGCAGAGTTATGAAAACTTAAAGTACTCATCAATAATGTATTTTACATATTTTGTCCTGTTTGCACATTTCTTCTTTATAACTTACATTTCTAAATCTAATGGAAGGAAGAAGGCTGATTAATGATACTTTTATGTAGATAATTTTGATTTCTTTTTTTTTAAACTACACAGACACCTTTTTAAGATGGAATCGTCAAAATTATATGTTGCTTTGTAACTGTTATTTTTTATTGTTTCAGTATATTAGCTCGATATTTTTTTATTAAAAAAATATTTTGAACATAGGTCTTGAATTTGTCATTATGGGTATATATTTCCATTCAGAGGCACTGCCGTAAACATCAGAAATCAGAGATATGATGGAATGAACAAGTAGAGTGATATAATTCTGGGTGCAGATTAGTGATTTCAGTATATGGAAACTAAACAAAAGCATCAGTTTGATACTTTGAAAGTCACTCAGTTTTAATTTTTTTTTTAGGATTCAAATTATAGTAATATAACAAGTGTACTGAATGTCCTGTTGCCATGGCTACAGACTTGAGTGTGTTTGGCTTTGTGAAAAGAATTGTGTTGTTACCAGTCTTTTCCATGTATGATGATGAATGCACAGACATGTAACATGTGTGTACACATGTCATATCCATACAGGGGTTAGAGCAAATCATGTTAAGTTTTCATTTGGGAAATGTAATTATTTTTCTTTCTTGTTGTTCACCTTTAACTGTAGGTCACCATGATTATTATTTTTTAAAAATAATATTTTAGACTAAATCCATTTCCATCTTTGGAAATGGATTCATAAATATAACATAATCTTTATGTTTTAGCAAGAAGTTAGGAAGTTTGACCATTTCCTCAAGGAACAGATACAGACTGTTGCAAAGCATCTCTGTGTCTTTTATGGAATAGTGATGTATTTTCAAGACATTTTATTTTGTTCTACTTATTTGGATTTTTAAGGACTTTTTTGCTAATCCGGATTAACAGTGTGCTTTCAATTTTTCTTTTTTTTTTTTTTTGGCATGTACAGTCTTGGTATAAAACACTTTTTATGTTAGTTCTATGAAGTTTATGTAGTGTAAATTTAAAAAAAATTGCTTACTTTCAACTTAAGAGTATTACATTCATGTGAGTACCTGTTTACATATTTCACTAACAGCTGCCAATACAGTGTATTATAATATGACTCACAGCTTCACAGGCTGTTTTCACTAATATTGTAGGCTGGATTCCTATCTTTACAGTCTGGTACACTGAAGTCAGACAGTAACAGTGATTGCATTAATCAGCAATTGTCAGTAAGTTGCCAATTTAAAAAAAAAAAAGCGAGAGAGAAATTGAAATTTTTCAATGTCATTGATTACCATAACTGGTTTATATTATTAAAAACCTAGTAAACAAAGCAACCAGTGAAATCGGTTTGAGGATAATCGGCAGTAAGATGATGATGCTCAGTGTGCGTGGAGGAGAATCAGTCAGTTTTGACTTCGGTCCAGCATGTCAGCATTTTGTGAAGATGATGAGTTGTGACATTTAATTTTACATTTAGAAAAAAGTACAAAATGCTGAATGCTGTATTGACAAAACTGGAGTTTCGGAAAGTTCTTCATGCAGGGTGAAAAGTATATGCAACTGTATCAGTCTCAAAAAATCCCAGCACAATACCTGTAGTAGCATCCTCGTGAGAAGCTTTGTAACTTTCTGTTTGACTACTCCCATGGTTTGTGATCTTTAGCTCTACATGGATTGTGTTTGTTGAAGGTATGTGTATATTTTTTGCAATGCTTTTCAGTTAAATCAGTGGTTCTGAAACTTTTTTGAGGTGTTGTACACTTTCCTTGCAGGTCATATCCTTAGAGCCCTCAGAACTTTTGTTTGTTTGATCTAGTGCACCCTTGTTCCCTTCAATGCCCTCCTTGGGAATCACTGAGTCAAGTTATGTAACTGAAGCTTCACTTTTTTTCATTCATTTTGTTTATATGTATGTATAATATTATCTTCAAGTAAAATACTTTAGTTATGAGAAAGAGTAAGTGAATATTTATATTGAATAAAATTACTACAGTTTAATAATTTAGTTTATCATTTTTATAATTTGTACATTACACAGTCACTGCAGGTTTTTTTCCTCTCTCCCTAGATGTAAAAACCTGCTTAATTTTTGTTTGAATTTTAGTTCTTTTAATTTGAATTTTATTTAGTTGTTGTTTGAATCACTCTGGGATGGTGTGCATTGCTCCTCTGCCCCTCAGTGGTGATAATGATGACAACTGGCTACCATGGATTTCATCACATCTCCTCCAGGGTACACATTAGAACATGAAATCTACCATTCCAATGAGTTTCTTCTTCATTAAGTAACACAGCTGTAAGAGCCACATCAACCCTAACTCATTCTCCAGGCTGAGAAGTTCACTTTTGCTTGGGAGATTGGGGTCTTGGCCAGATATGGTTCAGTTGTAGTTTAATGGCCAAATTTACAACAAACAAACACATCTCTTACATGGCTAAAAAAATTGTAAAAGGCAGCCTAGGTTGTGGTAAACTTAGCATTTGAATTAATACACACCTTATTTTGTTTTTGGTAGTTAACACTTCTGAGTTGTTGTATGCAGTAAATTTTCATTTTGCTGTAAAACTTTTGTTTCCACAGCTGACAGAGCTTGTATAAATTGTTTATTATTTTGAAAGTTAGTGTTAAGAGGATTTTTTGTTAAAAGTTTGAAACATCTGGCAAAGTAAGATTTAAGGGCCTATTTTGAGGACTTTTGGTATAGAAAAACTTTGCATTTAAAAAAAAAATGAATTTAAAATCTGGTAATAATGTATGCATTTATTTTTATTTTTGCTTTAGCCCTGTAGGTGGTGTTTTGTATATTATAATGCAAGTAATTTACAGTGGATTATACTGCATATTGAATGAAGAGAACTTAAATAGTCTTTGCTTTATGTTGTGAAAAAAATGCATGATGACTGTCATTTTTTATTTTAATAAAAATAGTTTTTTTTTCGTATTTGTATTGTTTTATACAGTTTTTATGTGCTTGTTTTGTAGTGTATTTATTTGAAGATAATTATATAAATTAAAAATGTATTTGTTATGGAAATTTATCAGATGTGGCCTTTTATGTCTTTGCTAATAGTATTGGAGCATTTAAATATCACATGTTAGTATGGTTGCCTTTCAGTTTATTTACTTTCATTATTAGAAATACTAGCGGCCCTTTTCATTTCCATATTGATATTTGAAGCTTTGCTGCTAATAATAGCCTTTAATTTCTTATCTTCTTATCTTATACTATTGAATGTTTGCAGTTCTTTTTTTTTTTCACAGCCATTTATGAATTGAGCAGCCATAATTTTGGCCATGCTGTTGCACTTGAATCAATAATATGTTCTTCAGATACTTCCTATGCAATTATTTGTTGCAGTCTGTGCATTTAAAAATTGCTAAATAATCTCTTTGAAAATTATAAGAAAGGATGCAGTACAGAGTGATATATGAAAGGATCCTAAGCTACAAGATTGAAGTCTCAGTTATGGCTGATAATATTTTTAAAATTGCATCATCTAGGGCAGCAGTTCTCAACCTGTGGTCCTTGGTGCATTATCTGGTGGTCCATGACTGCATTGTTAAATTGGTATTACATGTCATCTATTGAATAAAGCCAGAAAGTCCATAGCATTGCCATGTCACATATAAGATGGTGGTCTGCAGCTTATATGTAATTGGAAAAGTGGCCCTTGGATGTAAAGAAGGTTGGGAGCCAATGATCTAGGGCATCTGTTAGCTGAAATTTGAAGAAATTACTGTTAAATCTTTTTTTTAAAAAAATTTTCCACTGTATAGGCTTCCATTTCTAAATTAAATATGAAGAACTGCTGTACTACTTTGCAGGACTGCATAATATTATTTAAATCAATTTGAGTTTTATTTTAAATAATTGTGAAAGATATTTTTCATTTCTTGCAGCCTTTATGCGTGATCTGATATAAGAGAAGTGTTTAGTGTGATACACATAGGAGAAAGTTGAGTAGCTCTAGCTTTTCAAGACTTGGGAGACAGACTTTGAAATGAGTTTCTTGTTCTTTTTTTCTTTTTTTTTTTTTTTGTTGAAAATGGGGACATGATAATTGCATTGAGGAGCAAAGGCTGATGCTAGGTTGTAAAATCTGAGGTGGTGCAGAACAAACATTCAAATACATATACAGTGATTATGCTAAGAACATTCAGCTCTATCTGCTTGATTTTATTTGTGCAGAATAAATGTGCAATGTCTAAAAACTTTTAAAGTTATTGTCTTAAGTTTAGATGCACACATTAAGTGGAGCAAACTACAAGGCATCAGTATATGTTTTTGTTGGCCATTTTCAGGCGCTGCCAAGATTGAGGTATAATTATTTTATGTATCAAACTATGGTTGCAGCTTTAGAACACTTATAGTACAGTTCTTTTGCTGTTGACCAAGTTTTGTTTTCCCTTGCTATAGATATTGAAGGTTGTAATATTAAACAGCATGAGAATATTTTACTTCATATAGTTTACATTATTATAGTGGTATACATAAGATTAATGTAGAGATTCTGGTACAAATTTTTGTTGATTTAAAAAAAAAAAAAGTAAAATGTTTAATTTTCTGATGGATAATTATAGTAGATTCAGATTCAGAAATCAAAGCAGATTATGAAAAGTTTGGATAGAGTAATAAATATGTGTCTTCATCATGAAGTATTTTATGTTCCCCTCATTGTTAACCCTGGTGTCCTTGGGTCTCAAGGATAGAATTACCTTTTCAGACATTATCAAGTCTTCTGGCTTGTTACTTTTTTTTTTCTTTTTTTCCAGCTGGTGGTCTTCATCATGGGTTGATTGATTGTGCATTCCCAGTTGTGAAAAATTGGTTGTCAAGATGTAGGGCCACAGTGCTATTTTTTCTTTCATGTGCTGTCCCGTCTGTGTAATGTAATGGATTAAAAGTAGCCACATCATGCAACTTTTCTAATGTGGGTTCCATATGGAAATAAGAGATTAGTTTTAGAGGTTGATTGATTTATCCAGCCTTATATCATAGTCGTATAATGTACAGCCATCGGTGGGAGTTGACATGCATGTCCTCTTTTGTGCAGCAGAATTGATCTCAAAATCTCAGCCAGATTTTTTTTTTCTCAGGTATTCTGACATTGCAGATTTCAGGAATGCTTTAAGATCTTGCTTGATGGCCCAACCCTGAATGCCTGTACTCATGCAGCTTATACTTTTGTAGCATTTCAGTAATTATAAGTTTTTATATTAAAGCTACTTTTATCTGGTCTGTTAGAATGTTTGCATCTAAACTCTGGCATTTGTGATATTTGATACTCGAATTACCTACAATACATTTGTATCTCTTTACATCACAAGTGAGACTGTTGACCATTTCATTTTTTATATATTGAGTTTTTCATATTTTTTGTTTTTTTAAGCCAAAATGAGTTATTTTGAGTTTCATTTTTGACTTTGAGAAAGATTTGCTAGACAGAAGATTGCTTTAAATGAATTACATAAGCTGTCTTGACTATGGGAAATTTGTTCATGTAGAAGAAAATTGGTGTTCACCTTCTCCTAAAGACTTACTTGATGTTGTATATGTTTGCAGCTATTTATGTAATACTTAACACTTCAGGGAGACATGTATTTTACAAAAAAAGAAACATGTTCTGTTCTGCTTATGTTTATGCTCCTTATGTGCAGAGCTTGCTTATACCAACGCAGCTAGTAATGTATAATCAGATATAGTAAACTTCATGCACCCTTTTGTCTCAGTACTTGACAGAACCACTTACTAGCCACGGATCCTCATAGATGGCGTAATTGTCTAGATTATGAAGCTGCCTCACATGGAATTAGAAATCTTTTATAAAATGCTAAAAATAAATTCTCTAATCCTTAATACTTTTTTGTTTGTTTGTTTGTAATTTTATTAAGTTTTTTTTTTTTTTTAGTTCTTATCCATGTTTGAAATCACAAGGTGTAATGCAAAAGTCCAATTTATATGCAGTTTCATGTGCTTATATAGTTTAATGTTACTGTTATTTTCTTTCCTTGTATTCTAATTGCCAAATCAGTTTTATAACATATAATTTAATGTGAGTAAATTTCAGACCTGAAATAATCAGTTTTACTTGTACATAATTAACAGTTGTTTTCCTTCATATATGAACCGCTTGCCCAATAAATCTTTCATACAGGGCAGGGTTGGAATGCCAAGAGCTTGATTATCAGAGAAAAGATAGTAACGAGTTGGGTCAGATATTGTTTGATTCTATTATTCTTTTTCCTGCAGAATTTTAGTTTCAGTTTTCATTTGTTCCCAGTGATTTTTTTTTTTTTGTGTGCTGCATAATTTTCTGCTTTGCCTCTATTTGCTGTGAAGGTTGAGGCAGTGTTGTAGTGTAAGTTAGTTTTCATAAATGTTACTCTGGGATGATAGTTTTTTTTTTTTTTTAACACAAGCGTGTGAAGGTTTTGCAGAGATTTTTCCTGGCTGTTGTATATGTTGTCTGCTTCCATAAAATAGGGTCTAATGTGATGTGTTCCCGTTGGGTTCTAGGTCTTCCATGATGTCTGATGTTTGATTTATGTCCATACATAGTGTTGGTGGACTAATATATTTAAGTATTTTCTTGCATTTGGTACATGTATTTTTTTTCTTTTTACAGAAGTTTTGCAATTAAGAAAGCAAATCCATCTTAGATTTACAAATATGCCTTTTTTAAACAACATTTTGTGGAGGTCATGTCTTGTGTTAGTGTACCAGGTGCTTTTGTGCAAATTTTGCCAAGTTGTGAGTTAGTTATATTAAATGCTGTCAGAATTCAAATTAAGTTTGAAAAGTGACTATCGTGGCAATATATTGATTGTTTTGGCATTTGAAGTGGAGCAGATATCCCATTCCGTGCTGCTAAAAGTCATTATGTTATTTTTGTTACCCATATTATTTATGCAGTTAAAGTGTACTGATTATTTTGCATTTTTTGTTGTTGTTGCTAGCAGGTGTTTGATGTTTCAGAGTGTATTTGTCCTAAGACATAGGCTGTCAGTGAAGATGTCAGTCCTGGATCAGACTGTCACTGAGGATGTCAGTCCTGGATCAGACTGTCACTGAGGATGTCAGTCCTGGATCAGGCTGTCAGTGAAGATGTCAGTCCTGGATCAGGCTGTCAGTGAAGATGTCAGTCCTGGATCAGGCTGTCAGTGAAGATGTCAGTCCTGGATCAGGCTGTCAGTGAGAATGTCAGTCCTGGATCAGGCTGTCAGTGAAGATGTCAGTCTTGGATCAGGCTGTCAGTGAAGATGTCTGTCCTGGATCAGGCTGTCAGTGAAGATGTCAGTCCTGGATCAGGCTGTCAGTGAAGATGTCAGTCTTGGATCAGGCTGTCAGTGAAGATGTCTGTCCTGGATCAGGCTGTCAGTGAAGATGTCAGTCCTGGATCAGGCTGTCAGTGAAGATGTCAGTCCTGGATCAGGCTGTCAGTGAAGATGTCAGTCCTGGATCAGGCTGTCAGTGAAGATGTCAGTCCTGGATCAGGCTGTCAGTGAAGATGTCAGTCCTGGATCAGGCTGTCAGTGAAGATGTCAGTCCTGGATCAGGCTGTCAGTGAAGATGTCAGTCCTGGATCAGGCTGTCAGTGAAGATGTCAGTCCTGGATCAGGCTGTCAGTGAAGATGTCAGTCCTGGATCAGGCTGTCAGTGAAGATATCAGTCTTGGATCATTTCTAGGCCCACTAATCCTTTCCTATCTTGTTGGAAAGTGAAGAAATTATATACTTTCCAGTTATAAATTTATTCGTCAGTTTTTTAAATTTTATTTTTCCTGCTGTGTGAAGTTTATTGAAGTAATCTGATATATAAAAAAAAGTAACCTGTATAATTTTTTTTTTCTCTTTTCTGTAATTTACATTGTGTTTATGAAATGAACCATTTATCGGATAATAACTTTTGCAGTTGATTTGCAGTTCCAAGATTTGTTTGTGTAAGAAATGTTTAAAACAGGTTGGGAAAGGTTTGTTATTGCATATTTGTATAGTCTTGGATTAGATGAAAGGTGTTTGATGTCTGAGAGCATTGTATGTTAAGTCTGGAGTTTGTTGTATTGAGCTGGACTCCCACACTACAGTGTGAGAAAAGTGTTTTCATCATTTTGCTTATAGGATAACTTTCCTCACTAATCTTGTAGATCAGGAATACGTGTTAACTGGCATGAGCAGTTTCTAACAACCCCATGCATTTGTTAACGTCACTTTATTGCTTTGTCATGAGCTTGTGTCATGGTAATACCATTGTTAGAGATAGGTTTTTTTTTTCCTCCTTTCACTCGGATAAATCTTATTAAATAACAACAGAGGTACAATGCATACGTTTGTTTGTGTAATCCTCGAAAAAGGCTTGGATGTTGTATGTTTTTCATTTATACATTCTCACATTCTATTTGTTTTTTTTCTCACTCCCCCTGCCATTTTGTATAAAACTACACCATACACTTCTATCTACCTTTATTATAATGAATATCATACACACATTTGCTTTTTTGACAGGGTTTTAGTCTTTGTGAAGTTGATTGTGTTGCATGCTGTTATCTCATGAAGATCTTTATTATACTTCTCTTTGTCAAGAAGAATAGAAAATAGAGCTTAGCTGTGCTAACATTTTTTTTCTTTCTGTTTCTTAAATGTTTCTGTCATGTAACAACGTCCGCTGCTCTCCCAAACTGTAGGCAAACACAAGAGTAGTTTCTCATGTAGTCATACACTGGATGGTTAAGTTTTACATTTTCTTTTTCTTTTGAAAGATATGAGATCACTGTTGTTTTGTAAGATTAGCATGTTTTCAGTTTCCGTGGTAGTGAACAAAGACAAAAGAAAAAAGATAATTTTTGTTCTGGGGTTTTTGTATCCAGTAAACTTTTGTACGAAGATGACGTGTTGACATGGCTCTTTTGTATAAAATAATTGTAGCACATAGGAAAGATTTTTGTTCCTTCATAACAGGTTGGGGGGGGGGGGTGGAGGAGGGAGACAGTAATAGCGACTGGTTGATAATAGTTCAACAGCGTGCATAACAGTTTCCGCATGGTTGGACCGGAGCCAGACTTACTAATATAAATTGAAGCAAGCACACTTCAGTAATTGTTTATGCTATACACATAAGTGCTCCTTACCGCACGCTATCGCGTATTTTTGAGCCCGTCTCTCGCTTTGACATTTACCATCACCGTTGTCTTAAATCTGCGTGTCTTCATGCTCCTCTCTCGTCGCCGACATTACTTGTTCATTGAGATATGAATTCATGACAAACTGAATTAAGGGGCGGATTACTGTGCTGTCAAAACCTAGTCAGCAAAACAATATTGACAATAACGGTGCAGAAGCTACCTCCTCTCGCACAAAGTGCGTATCTCCTTACACACAGAAACAGTACTACATTCACAAACATGCTGTATATAGCTACCATGATATTGGTAAGGTAATTGAACTCATTTAGAGGCACTAAATATTAATTGACCTGTCGGTGCACGACAGGGTGACATGGTCAGCGTCACACCTGGCCGCCGCATTTCCGTCCCGAGCTCCAGGAGGAGCAAGGTATCTACTTTTACAGACCATCGCCAGGAAACTTACACTAATGGCTTCGCTATCCACGTGCTCCTTACATTGATAAGACATGCAGAAACATCCCTACCCACTGTTAGTCGTCACCAGCACAGCTAGACTTCACTGAGGTCCGTCCACTTATTGGGGACCATAGATACACGTGGTGTCAGTGGCGGTGAAGTCTTGTTGTGTTGATACGTCAGACCTTCAGCCAAGACACTGTTCACTCCCAATTTACTTCTTGCTTCGACATGATCATCACAACATCGGCCGCCCGCAGAATGTTTTCTGTTTCCGAGATGTCCACGGACTCAGCTGGCAGGCCTACTTCGTTAGTCAAGTTGACGGAGTATCAAGAGGACGTAGGATAGGGTCTTGGTTGTCTAGCTGGCTAGTTGATCTAGCACTGTTGTCTTTGCTTCTACTTGTACGAGCTCCCTGTAACTGTAAAAGCATCTTTTCGGCGTGGGAGCGGGTTATAGTAGCTACTTTTTCAGTTCCGGAGTACAGCTAAAAAAGCAGGGGTGTGCAATGCTTCTTTAGCAGACTCTGCCACCATGGGGACTATGCCGATCCCTACCCCGTTAGCCCTAGGCCTATTACTGAGGGTACCAACGGAGAGATGGGACAGGGTCTTGGTCAGCTATGGTTCGCTAACCCTGACCCTAGCATATCAGCTGTGGGTCGCTGGTTGCCTCATCGGACAGCGTCTTCACTTGAAGATGCCGCACATCAGTGTTTCCCAGCGTTTTTTTTTTTTTTTTGCGATGTTCTGAGCGAGCAGTGATATGTGACCAGTGCATTGGCAGGTGACCAGCCACCCTAAACCAGCCATGTTAGTTAACCTACTACAAACGAAAGATATGTTAAAATACTGAAATTCAACAAAAACATGAACTGTGACAAGGTTTCCAGTTGCTCTCTTAAATGTGATTTGTTTCTAAATTCAGACTGGATGAAAATGAATATATACATGTATATCTGGCGGGTATTTTATGCGCCACCCTACACCATTCTTTAATCTCCTCTGGAAAACGGCTGTCAAAATGATCACATACTTCTTCAACAAAACGAACTACCGCAGTTGTGTGAACAGGAAATTGGTATGATGTTATGATTTCTTGAATTTCTGCCAAGAAGTGGGCAGTTGAACATATTGTGTTTGTAACTTTCTCATCTGCAAGACATCGTTGATGATCAGGGAAAGGACGCACCTGCAGCAGGGCATCTTGCTTACAACCGAGAGGCCTACAGGTGAGCTGTGACAAGCAGATGACTGACTGACTGAACTTTCTAATCTTTATTGTTGTAAATTGGCAGGTCTGCTGTAATTAGTGTACTGCGTTGAAGACGTCGACGCAGTTCTGCCAGTTCTTATCGTAGCTGACATTGTTTTTCTTTCAACCTCTCTGTAACTGAACATGGCTGATGTGGCCGATGCGGTGAAGACTTTGAGGCAAAGCATGGTGTCGGCTTGAGAGCGGGTAAAGGCAGCAATTTTTTCCCCCCTTTGAATGCCGCTTAAAAGAAGGAGGCATGCAATACGTCTTTAGCAGACTCCACCTCCATGATGACCACGGTGATCCAATACCCAGGTTTGTCCTGTTACTGGAGTTACCAAATAGGTGAGGTCAGCAATTGATCGTCAGTCCTGAGGCTGACATGTTAGCCATGGGCCGCAGATTGCCCAAACAAGACAGCGTCTCCACCCCCTTGGTTTACTACTAAATAAATGTTATGAATGTAATACGCTGCCAAGCATCTGGCAACCACTCCTCAGATATGTTTATTAGATGACTGTTGTAACATGTTCAGCTTCAGCTCGCTAGGTTACATTGATGTTAATGAGATTTTTAGTTGGTCAAAAAACAGTGATTAACTGTAACGAAGATTTCGCCTCGAATTGTGTTGTTCGATTATAGCAGAGGAAATTTATCTGGGAATGTTTGATTAAGCAATACGACCCATGTTTAGTGTAATATAACATTATTATGATTATTTTGTTGTTGCTTCAAATCGAAGTTGTACACGCATGAGTGCACACAGAGACACCATTTCATGACCTTCTTCTTACTACCATTATTATTATTGCCTATCGCCACTTTTCGTCTAATAAGTCGGATTTGAAGCAGGCAGATACCAGCTGTCAAGTATCTTTTGCCGAACATCATCATCTTGAGCAGCTACTCTCATGGATGATTCTACCAGTGTTAAGATTTACAAAATCAGCCACAGTAAGGGCGAGTAATGGTTTGTGTTGGTAAGATCCTGTTTCATTGCGCTTGCGTATTCAAACTTAAGGGTTTGCAGTCGTGTGTAACCAGTGATTTACAACTCTTTTCCAGGTCAACATTTCTCGAAGTTAGAACTCGCTTTCCTCCCCTCCCCCGCCTTACACCTGCTCAAGCCCCCGCCCCACCCTCCTCCATCCCCTCCCCAAACACTTGTTATTAAATTAAAACTCGCCACTCATTTTTACTTGCTATGGTATCTGCCTTCCCAGATCTCCAGCTGGGAACAGAGAACAGGTATACAATTTTATTAAGCCATTCACGGCTGGTGGCCTGGTTAGTTGAGTGGTTAGGCGCTCGGTATCGAGTGCCTGGTTCAAACCCCAGAAGTGGGATTTTTGTTTGTTTGTTTGTTTTCCTGGTATACACCAAAAAAAAAAAAAAAACCAAAAAAAAAAAAAAAACTCCAAACGTGGATAGCAGAGAAATCTGGAAAGGTAAGTGCAGCCAGGCGTGATATTAACCACATCACACTTTAGTGTGCTGATGGTCTTGGGGGAAATACAGGCTAACACCGTGTCCCTGATATGCCTTAATGACGCGGAAAAGGGGATTTTTACCTACTGTGTAGTTTGTATAGCTCAATACAGATAGTAATCTGTTTCTTCTTCAGCTTCCCTGGAGCTGAGAGCAGGTGTTTGCAGCCAATGAGGTCGAGATTTTGAGGCACAGCATCGCGTCGGCTTGAGAGCGGGCCGTGACGGCTATTTTTTTTTTTTCAGTCCCTGAAGCGTAGCTAAACAAAAAAAGCCCGTGGGTATGCAGTGCTTCTTTAACAGACTCCATCACCATCGGGACTATGACTTTAGTCAGGCAAGGCCAGTTACTGGGGGTAGTAACGGAGAGGTGGGATAAGTTCTTGGTCAGGTCTGGTTCGCCAGCCTTTGACGCTAGCATGTTAGTTGTGGGTCACTGACTATCTGAACGGATATCGTTCTTGTTGCATGTGGGTCACTGACTACCTGAACGGATATCGTCCTCGCTGCATGTGGGTCACTGACTATCTGAACGGATATCGTCCTCACTGCATGTGGGTCGCTGACTACCTGAACGGATATCGTCCTCGTTGCATGTGGGTCACTGACTATCTGAACGAATATCGTCCTCGTTGCATGTGGGTCACTGACTACCTGAACGGATATCGTCCTCGTTGCATGTGGGTCACTGACTTTCTGAACGGATATCGTCCTCGTTGCATGTGGGTCTCTGACTACCTGAACGGATATCGTCCTCGTTGCACGTGGGTCACTGACTATCTGAACGGATATCGTCCTCACTGCATGTAGGTCACTGACTATCTGAACGGATATCGTCCTCGTTGCATGTGGTAAGAACAGTTTCTTGCATGTTACTAGTGATCGCGCTAGATTTTCAGAAACCGGCACGGTTGTACCTGCCTTTCACCTTACTTGAAGTACTTTTTGAAATACCGGTTTTCTCAATACAACATTCGGTACTTTGTACTTTCTTTCCATGTTAAATTAAACTTACTTTTCAAATATCAGCCAGTCCGTAATTCGCATGGCCCTTGCCGAACTTTGCCTCCCTAACAGCTCTACTGTAGGACTCTCGGTTGTAAGCAAGATGCTTTGCTGCTGATGCATCCATTTGCAGATCATCAACGATGTCTTGCAGCCATCTCCACCTTGGTCTTCCTTTCTTTCTTTTTCCCTTTATCTACTCTTCCAAGATGCCCGTGAGACCTGGACACTTAACAAAACAGCTAAGAAACACAAAAATGCTTTTGAATGTAAATGCTACAGAAGAATTCTTCAAATATCATGGACACAAAAAAGAACAAATATATCCATACTCATCATCATCATCAGGTGCCGTGCCGACTGGCGTTGGCTGTTATGCTTCTCCACAGTACACGATCCTTCATGCAGGCCATCAGCTCAGTTGGTGATCTCCTCTCACACCATCCCGTCAGACTGTCCAGTATCATTTCTCTTGGTCTTCTTCTTGATCTTCTTCCTTTTATTTTTACTGTTGTTATAATATCCATACTACAAGAACTTAATGTTGAAGAAGGCTGGCTACTAAAGAGAATAAACAGAGAAAACTTAAATATTTTGGACACATTAAACATTATAATACTTCAGAGAAATTGGTCTCGCAAGGTAGTTCGCCAATTTGTCCTGTTTTCGGCGAGCTTTTCAACCTCATCAAGGGATTTTATGCCTATTAATTTGGCCTCTCTTGACAATGTCCTCTTTTAGAGTTTCACGTAGTCTGCCTCTTTTTCTTTGGCCTGTTGTGTTCCACTTGATAACTTGTTTTGGGATTCTCTGCTCATTTCTTCTCATCAAGTGACCAACATATGTCCATCTCCTTTTCCTGATCACCCATGGGACTGGTTGTTGTTCAGTCATCTGTCTTATCTCTGCATTGTTCTTGAATTCATTCTACTTGATGCCGAGTGTTTTCCTTAGGCATTTGTTTTCAAAAGAGTCTAATTTATTTTCTATTTCTTCAGTTGTTTTCCAGCTTTCGCATGCATAAATGAGGGTGGATATTACATTTGAATTGAATAGTCTTAACTCGGTTTTTGTGCTTATAACTTTTGAATTCCATATGTTCTCAAGATTCTTGAAGATCGATGCTGCTTTTGTAATTCTAATTCTAACTTCCTTTCTGGTGTCACCATCCTAGTCTATGTAGCTGCCAAGGTATGCAAATTGATTGACTTTAACATCTGTCTTTTCTACTTGTATTTTTCCATTTTGATTAATGGGAAGTTTCATTATTTTTGTTTTGTCCTTGTTCATTTCAAGTCACATTTTGCTAGCCAGTGAAGACAGGATATCTGTTTTTTTTTCTTGCGTGGAATTCACAGTGTTACTGATAAGAGTTATGTCATCAGCAAAATCAAGATCTTCCAGTTGTAATAGACATAGGAAGGGAAATTAACTCTGGGACTACTTGTATGCTGGTCGACGAAGGGCAACAGCAACTAGATGCTATTTGTGGTCAGATTTACTGCCTTTAGACCAGTGCCCAGTTACTCAGCTTGAATGTTACTATGGTGACTAAATAGGTTTTAGTGAGCACGGGTGAAGAGACATTAGATTTGTATACGATATATTTGGCAAAATAATTATAGCTTATAGAAAAAAATGGGGGGGGGGGGAAGATAATCATTCGTCTTATTAAGAAAAAGAAGGTTAACTATAACACGTCAACATTGAAGGGAGAAGAAAGGAAAAGGGGATTTTATTATTATTATTATTAAGTATTTTGTAAAACTATGCGAACTTTATCTAGACTTCTTCTGTAATTTTCGGACGCCGACTTGTATGCTATTGAAGTAATCGACGATCAGCTGGAGTTGATGTTAATTCCCATATAGCTTCTCTTGTACTGCTACAGGCGTTGGCCACATCTGTTTTCTCTGTATGTTGGGCGTCCCTACAGGATATGTTCTCGTGTCGTCCTTCGGGTGCCACATGTGCGTAAGTCGGTCTGGGGGTGAAGATGCTGTCAGATGAAGCAATCAGCGATCCATAGCTGACACGCTAGCGTCAGGGTTAGCGAACCATAGCTGAACAAGACCCTCTTCCACCTCCTCGTTGGTACCCCCAGTAACAGGCCTAGCCTGGCTAACGGGCAAGGATCGTCATAGTCCCCATGGTGGTGGAGTCTGCTAAAGAAGCATTGCACATCCCCTGCTTTTTAGGGACTGAAGAAATAGCTGCCATGACCAACTCCCAAACCGATACGATGGTGTCCCTCATCACCTTCACAACATCGGCTGCAAAGAACACCAGCTCTTAGTTACAGTGAGATAGCACAGGACAAAACAAGACAAGTCGGGCCGATCTTTGAGCTTGTTGTAAAGGTGGTACTTCAGTTGTGACCAGTACGGAGCCGAAAACCGATTACTTGCTCCTCCCTACTGAGTTGGTAGGAGGCCTCACTTTTCTGGCGTATCCAATCAAAACAAGGGAAAGAATATTGCCTTTGGTTGAGACTTAGCATGCAACACTTCGTTAGGTCTACGCACTTTCCCGCTGCAGAAATGTCTCACAGTGATCCTTAATAAGCATAAGTGTCTCACAGTGATTCTTAATAAGCAGAAGTGTCTCAAACAGAGTAATTTTTAGTAAGCAGAAGTGTCTCAGAGTGATTCTTAATAAGCAGAAGTGTCTCAGAGTGATTCTTGATAAACAGAAATGTCTCAGACAGAGTAATTATTAGTAAGCAGAAGTGTCTCAAACAGAGTAATTCTTAGTAAGCAAAAGTGTCTCAAACAGATTAAATCTTAGTAACTAGAAGTGTCTCAGACAGTAATTCTTAGTAAGCAGATGTGTCTCAAACAGAGTAATTCTTAGTAGACAAAAGTGTCTCAGAGTAATTCTTAGTAAGCAGAAATGTCTCAAACAGAGTAATTTAATTCTTAGTAAGTAGAAGTGTCTCAGACAGGGTAATTCTTAGTAAGCAGATGTGTCTCAAATAGAGTAATTCTTAGTAACTAGAAGTGTCTCAGACAGAGTAATTCTTAGTAAGCAGAAGTGTCTCAAATAGAGTAATTCTTAGTAAGTAGAAGTGTCTCAGATGGAGTAATTCTTAGTAAGCAGAAGTGTCTCAAACAGAGTAATTCTTAGTAAGCGGTAGTGTCTCAAACAGAGTAATTCTTTGTACAAGCAAGAATTCAATAACAAAAGCCGAAGCTTTTAAAGAGCGCCAAGTGAAAGAAAATGCGTGAATCTAAAACAGAAAACGTAGTTGATAAAAGATATTTTTCTGAAGCCAGGGAAAAAAAAAAGAATACAAATAAGTTAAGACTGTTTCCATGTAACCACAAACCGCTGAGGAAGACATACAATGTGTGCCCGAGCACGTAACATAGATCGATATTATATAAACACATTCTTTGTTCGCACGAATGAAACTACTTTTCTTAAAAATAAAATGACTTACTCAAAGATCTCGTTAGTTAGCAAGCAGAATGTAGTGTCTGAAGTGAACCGGTGATGACTTCACGCAGCTGTTATCGTTTTTATCCATCTATTAATTGTCCGGTGAAAAGGTGGAGGGTTTAGACAGACAGACAGACAGACAGACATAACATTTTTATCATTTTTTCATGTTCTAGAGCCCGAAATCCTCAGCCACTGATGACAGAGGAAAGAAAGCAGTGAAGGAAAATGTTTATGTTTTTTTTAATCTTATAACAAAAATATTGTGAACTGATGATGTTGGTCTGTCTGGTAATTTTAATGCATGACGTGGTTTAAATTATGCAAACTGGGGCTCGTAACAGCGTAAGCAAAGTTGATATGCCATTACAAAAAAATCTGCTGACGTCGTTTTGGACTAATCTACCATATACTTTTTAACGCAACAAGGTGAGCATAAAATCTTCCTGTCACTTGAAACAAAAGCTATGCATTTTTTTCCTACAAACTTTATCGCAACTCTTTATGTACATGTCAGCACGTGTTCTGTTTGCTGTCCAGAGAACATCCAAGCGATTCTCGCGTTCTTGCTATGCGCTTTTCAACACCTCGCCCGTCACTAGCGCCTAAGCATCTGCTATCCTTGCTTCAAGAGTTTCAGTCTCCTCAACTAGTGAACTGAACATTCTGTCCTTAGCATATCCCCCCCCCCCCAAAAAAAAATGCTAGAAGATGTAATGTCAATTAAGATAGTGGCCATAGTGTCGGACCATTCTTCTCAGACCATTGGTTTGGAAAATTTGCTTTCAAGAACTGATTACAACCAAACTCCATCGTGACGGTGTGCTATCGTGGCAGAAAACTACCCATAGTTGAAACTCTTGTAATTGTGGTGCATTGTAAAGCTCCAAGATGTCCCGGTAATACATACTTATTTCTGAACTCATTTCGTCGAAATGTAGCTGGTGAATTTCTTTCGTCATGCCACAAAACACACATCCATTTGCAAGACATCGTTGACGATCTGCAAATGGATGCAACAGCGGCAGGCCATCTTGCTCACAACCGAGAGGCCTACAGGAGTGCTGTTTGGGAGGCAAAGTTCCGCAAGGGACATGCAAATGAATGAATGAATGATGAATCTAGCAAAATTGTTAAGAAATGGTTTTTCTTGCCCAGGGAAGGGCTTTATCTCTAGTATAATAAGTATAATAAGTATAATTTAAGAAAAATTATAAAGAACAAATATATCCATACTACAAGAACTTAATATCGAAGAAGGCTGGCTAGTAAAGAGGATTAAACAAAGAAAACTTAAATATTTTGGACATATTAAACGTCATGGTAATTTAGAGAAGACCGTCTTGGAAAGATACATAATGGGAAAAAGAAAGATAGGAAGACCAAGGCGAAGATGGCTGCAGGACATCACTGATGATCTGCAAATGGATGCATCAGCAGCAGGGAATCTTGCTTACAACCGAGAGGCCTACAGGAGAACTGTTAGGGAGGCAAGGGGCATGCATATGACTGACTGACTGAAGGAGGGGTCTTATGATCATTCTGCGTTATTTAAACCTGCTGATAGATGCAAACGCTGGAGACAGTTGTATGATTCTTAGACCACAACACTTACACAGGCTTTAACAGAAATCTGCTTGATTCAGTGAAAAGTTTCATTTAATCCCAATCTATATTTGCAGCCAGTTTCTACCCAGGCGAACACGAATAGGAAGGGCAACCATTACATTTGGCAAGGAACAACAAAAGGATAAATTTGGATAAAATTTATAGTAATCCAGTTGGGAATACCTGCCAAACGCGCTCTTATCTGGACTTTAGGCTCGGATATTATATTCAAGACATGAGGAAAAACAAAATACCTAACATTCCATCTTGGCTTAACAAGTGACCAACTGCTGCAGTGTGCAATGGTTTCATTTGCGGTAAAAACAAATGGCAGTAGAAGGTAAAGATCGTGTTTCTAGGAAGAGTGGCAGTTTATCTCCAAGAGAATACTATATAATGAAGTTCTGGAGGAAAGAAGGTGGCTAGAAAGAAGTGCGGCAGACCGTGCTATGTGTAAATGACTGCTTGATAGCGCAGTGTCATTTGAATGGAAATGAGGGCCAAAATTGCTGGCAGATGACGCTAGCACATAAAATGGGCTGTACGTTTATCTAGGGCTGGGAATGACAGTCAAATTTTGATAGAATCATCAGTAAGAGAAGCTGTTTCGTATATTGTTCGATAGAACCATAAATAAGAGAAGCTGTTTCGTACATTGTTCGATAGAATCGTCAGTAAGGGAAGCTGTTTTGTGCATTGTTGCTGAGCAAGTTCTAGAAATATCAAAACATTTCTCTCTCTCTCTCTCTCTCTCTCTCTCTCTCTTTCTCCCTCGTCCCTTCATTGCCCAGGACACTGGGATGCGTGTAACATCTAGCTGATTTAGAAGCAGTCTTCAGAGAAATATTTTATAAACACATGCCACATGCGGAATGAGAACCGGTTTTCGAGTAGGGAGTTTGATCTATCTTGCACTAATTACAAGATAGAAGGAGGAGGGGCTGGGGAAGGCGTATAAAGAAATAACATGCTAAGCATTAGGAGTAGGGGCGAAGGAAAGAGGGCAAATATACCATGCATTTTGTCACGGCAACTAGAGCGTAAACACCAAAATAAATTCAGTCAAGTGTGGCCAGTCAATGTACTTCCCCATGCTGTCATGAAATAAACACGTCTGCAGACATACGTACAGGATTTACTCGAAAAGCGTGGAAACTCAAACACTGCTTGGAAAATGACAGGAAAATTTACAGCATATGTGGGAGGTTTTTTTGTTGTTGTTGTTTTGTTATAATGTCATAGATCGGGGCGTGGCACAGAAAGCTATGCGGTTAATGTTAGTTAAACGGTCCCAGCGTAAGACGTTTAAGGTGTGTTACTGTCGGAATATTTCTATGAACGTTACTGGTAGTTTAGAATATACCTCCACGTGTCACAAAATGGTAGAAGACAATGACCCAGTCAATTAAAACTTTCAGCCCAGCTGTCTCACAATAACTCTTTTTGTCTACTACACTCTATATCCATTTTCCTGTCTACACTACTCTCACCTTTTTCCCACTTTTTCTAGTGTCTCTGCTCTATGGTTCCTCAAGGGATCGTATTACTCCCTCCCCCCCCTCGTGTTGTCTTTCATAAAAGTATCTTTTTGCCGAAATATTGGGTTGTTGTTTTGTTTTTTTTTTCGTAACCATTTCGCGGTTCTTTTTATCTCCTATTGCGCTACAACAAACTTTACCGCAGACATCATCACACTTATCTTGTTAGGAAAAAGAGCGGGAATGATTGAATCTTCGGCAGTTCTCGGATTCGATTATGATAATATTATATTAAGTTGTTTGTGCTGGATTTTACACATTGTCACACAGAAAAGTCTTGCACAAGTACTGTGACTTCATTCGTTCGTGACGAGCATTACAGTTTATTTACACCAGTTGACTCTTGTAAAAATGGGTATAGAATTTCCAATATTTCAAGAGAAAAGGCGTAAACAACATTGAAGTCATTCTTAAAAGTGCATATCAGCTGGACCACACAAGCATTTGTAGATAATATCTTTCTTTCTCTCTCTTTCTCTCTCTCTCTCTCTCTCTCACACACACACACACATGCGAACCTTTGGATAAATAAAAGTCGAGTTCTTCCTGTTAACAAAAAACGATCTCGATATCTATTCACTAGCTCTCCTAAGTATCTGTATATCAATCTAGCCCATAGTTTCATCACATCAGCATGACTATCTGATTATAGATCTTTGTTTATTTTGTGAGGAGTACTTCAACTAAATCTATCCTAACTATATCCATCTGTAGCCGTTTGGCTGTTCCTATCTGCACATCTCTCCTTGTCTCGATCTATATATCCGAGTCTGTCTGAATGTGCGAGTGTCTTAGTATCCGAGTCTGTCTGAATGTCCGAGTGTTTTAGTTTCCGAGTGTTTTAGTTTCCGAGTATATTCGTCTCTGGAAATCTTGTTATCTTCGTCTCTATCTTGGTGTTGGAGGTTTAGTTCTGCCAAAGTCTGTGTGTATCTCTGTGTACCCCTATCTTTCTCGGCCCCTCGTCCGGTTTGATGAACTGACTAATCGGTATTTCTACTCCTCCTCTATCTGGTCCACTGGTTTTAGTATGCGTACCGATTGGTTATCGAGTCATAACCTGCCAGTTTAGTGGTGTCTCTCTGCCCTTGGCACTTTCTACCTGTACCTGCTGACTGATTACTAGTCCGGTTTCTTTATTCGTCGTGTCCATTTCGCAGACTTTCAGTCGCCAACAAGACTTTTGGCTTTTCTTAAACCCTTCTAGCGTCCCTGTCCAGTTATCACACCTTGGGCAAGTTCTTCTCGAGCTCTTGGGGTCTGCCGGGCAATTAACTGTCTGTCCTCTTATTCTTAGCGTTCCGTGCGCCAACTGTTTGTAGTCACCTGTTATTTCATTTGCGGGATGGTATTGCCAACGTAATATACTTATGGCCATCTTTCTCTAGCCGATTTCTTCCTCGGCGTCATTATGTCCGTCATTTCTATTTGTCTTTTTCTTCTGTTTACATTTGTCAGCGTCCAGTCATAATAGTGTATCACCAGTGTCGTGGGAATTGGTTTTCTACCTTGTTCTCTAACTTTTCTTTCTTATTTTAATGCTAACTCTTATAACTATATGTTCATAATTATAATCTTAATTCTAAGTTGCAAGGAACTCAGCGTTGTGGGCTCAAACTTCGGCAGCCACTCGTCCACTTCTATTAGTCAGGATTCACGCGGGTGCTAAGGAGTTCTTGCACCGTGCTGAGATCCTCATTCAGTGGAGGATATCGGAGCATTATGGACTTCTTCAGAGTGCAGTGATGATAATTCTTTATCTGAGTGATGTTAGTGAGTAAAAGTTCCACAAGGGACATGCAAATGACTGAGTGACCAACACGTTTTTTGTCTGCAACATCATTGCCATGTACTCTCGCATGCCCTGGACAGTAAAGCCACGTTAGGCCTGTCATAGCTGACTGACTTAACAGTTGGAACCATTCTTTGCGACGCAAATTCTTCTCAATCTTACGGAGCATACTGTGTGAATCCGTCACAATGACACCATTAACCACGTCATGAGCAACTAACTAAACTTACTGTCTACACAGAGGCTTAATATAGTCTGTATACAAGACGGAAATTCCGTCTTTCGGCAGATGCTCTCTCTCTCCTCTCTCTCTTTCTCTTTCTCTATCTCTCTCTCTCTCTCTCAGAACCTTAAGTGCACTGGACACATGGTGCTCCCGCAAGGGTTTTCCACAAACGCCTGTCCTTTGCTTTTGCTTTCTTCTCTTGGCCAGGTGAGCCCTCTATTGCTCAACACACTCTCTGTTGTTCTCCATGTCTCTTTTGGATTACCCTTAATTCTGTTCCCCTGTGGTGTCCATCTTAGTGCTGTTTTTGGTAGTGAGTCGTCAGTCATTCGGACCACATGTCTCAACCATCGCCAGCGTCTTTCCTCAATAATTGCTGTCAGTGGATTCATCTGCTTTTCTGTCAACAAGATGTTATTTCCTACATTGTTTGGCCAAAATATTCTTGTAATTTTTCGTAAACATTTAGTTTGGAAAGAATTCGGTATGTTTTTTATAACTCTGGCGATTTTCCAGCATCCAATTCCATAGAGTAGTACACTTAGAGCATTATTCTTAAATATCCTGATTTTCGTCTTCATGCTTAGTTTTTTTTTTTTTTAGATTTCCATATAGTCTTCGACAGATGATAGTTATTCACACACATACATACACACGCGCGCGCGCAGGCACGCACGTACGCACACACACACACACAATTTCAATTTATTGCATGTTCAAATTGTTTGCTGGTGATAGTACATTTCAACTGATTGTATTTTAATTACGAAGTTAATATTTGCCATGTCTTTTTTTACTTAGAAAAAAAAGTAAAATTAAATAAATAAATAAATAAAATGGCAACAAAGGGTGAGAGCAAGGGTGTAAAACTGCATAAACAACTCTTGGTAAAGGCGGGATTTATGTTGTCTACTTTGTGGAGCGCATGAAAGTGAAAGCAGAAAAAAACCCCCAGGTAATTTAGTACGTGTGGTTTTTCTTAGTTCCTGGTCATAATTTGTTAGTAGGCTTAAGTTCTGTCAGTTGTACCTGGACCTTGTGGTCATGTTTTCAATTCGCTGATCATGAAACTCTGGGTCATACCGTTCTGACATTCAAGATTCATCTTCATCTCCCCCACCCATTTTTTATAAAAAAAAATGAAAGAGGAAAACAAAATTCTCTTGCTAACACACATACACACCCATATACTCTCGCACACACACATAGACACATACACTATGATATATTATTTGCAAAGGTTCTGGAGTTGTCCGGGCTGTAGAGAATCAGGTTGAAGTCCGGGATCAGTTGCTATCTGGGCCCGTATCCAAAATGTAGGCGGAGTTAAGTTTATAGTGATTTTATGAATTTTCTGTCTAACATTCTAGGCCGGGAAAGGGGGGGGGGAAGAAGGAGGAAACCAAGATCTTCGAGCCCCAGGGATACAACTCCAGCCCCCCCCCCCCTCACCCCTCACTACGCTCTTGCCGGTCATGACGTCGCCCGTGAAACAATTTTCTAATTCTATATAAAACCACTGTATGTTAGAGTACTGAATATTCTCTCTCTCTCTCTCTCTCTCTCTCTCTCTCTCTCTCTCTGGCGGAAGAACCCTATACAACTTCTCCCAGAACCTCTAGGAAACACTGTTAAAACCCCCAGCGACCTCTCACAGAACCTCTGACAACTTCTCGCACAACCCCTCGTGACCTCTCACACAACCTCTGGTGACCTCTCACACAACCTCTGGCAACTTCTCGCACAACCCCTCGTGACCTCTCACACAACCTCTGACACAACCTCTGACGACCTCTGACACAACCTCTGGCGACCTCTCACACAACCCCCAGCCGCCTCTCACACAACCCCCAGCGACCTGTCACACAGCCTCTGACAACCTCTCGGACAACCCGTAGCGAACTCTCTCGGGACTCCAGCTGAAGAACTCTGTCCTCTAGAAATACCACGTCATCATGAGCCTATGTTGACCTATAACTGGGAGCCAGATTCCTCCTATTAAAACAAAGGTTCTAAGCCTGGGGCAAGGGAACTACTCCTAAATATTGGAGGTATGATACTCAAACTCTAAATAATATGTTTTTTTTAAAGTCGTTTGATATACGTAATTTACAGGCAGTTGTTTTGCTCTTAGATGTACATATATCAAGTGTCTGCGTACTAAGTGATTCGATGAGTATGATCCGGAAGGTTGAGCTAGGCTCTGTACGCTGGCAGTGGTTTGAATCATTGCAGAGATAAACGACCCGCAAAGTCACCCAGTGAAATGAGAGAGGTGACAGGTTGGCTGGCTGGCTCTGCCATCATCGCTGATGGACAACCACTGAATCGAGATGATGTTGTTAAACTGCCCAGAGAGATAGTGGAAGACTTCGAGAGAAGAGAATCCACATCGGTGCTTAGTCTGAGGGAGGTGGGAATCCACATCGGTGCTTAGACAGTGAGTCGTCAGTCATTCGGAGCACATGTCTCAACCATCGCCAGCGTCTTTCCTCAATAATTGCTGTCAGTGGATTCATCTGCTTTTCTGTCAACAAGATGTTATTTCCTACATTGTTTGGCCAAAATATTCTTGTAATTTTTCGTAAACATTTAGTTTGGAAAGAATTCGGTATGTTTTTTATAACTCTGGCGATTTTCCAGCATCCAATTCCATAGAGTAGTACACTTAGAGCATTATTCTTAAATATCCTGATTTTCGTCTTCATGCTTAGTTTTTTTTTTTTTTAGATTTCCATATAGTCTTCGACAGATGATAGTTATTCACACACATACATACACACGCGCGCGCGCAGGCACGCACGTACGCACACACACACACACAATTTCAATTTATTGCATGTTCAAATTGTTTGCTGGTGATAGTACATTTCAACTGATTGTATTTTAATTACGAAGTTAATATTTGCCATGTCTTTTTTTACTTAGAAAAAAAAGTAAAATTAAATAAATAAATAAATAAAATGGCAACAAAGTGTGAGAGCAAGGGTGTAAAACTGCATAAACAACTCTTGGTAAAGGCGGGATTTATGTTGTCTACTTTGTGGAGCGCATGAAAGTGAAAGCAGAAAAAAACCCCCAGGTAATTTAGTACGTGTGGTTTTTCTTAGTTCCTGGTCATAATTTGTTAGTAGGCTTAAGTTCTGTCAGTTGTACCTGGACCTTGTGGTCATGTTTTCAATTCGCTGATCATGAAACTCTGGGTCATACCGTTCTGACATTCAAGATTCATCTTCATCTCCCCCACCCATTTTTTATAAAAAAAAATGAAAGAGGAAAACAAAATTCTCTTGCTAACACACATACACACCCATATACTCTCGCACACACACATAGACACATACACTATGATATATTATTTGCAAAGGTTCTGGAGTTGTCCGGGCTGTAGAGAATCAGGTTGAAGTCCGGGATCAGTTGCTATCTGGGCCCGTATCCAAAATGTAGGCGGAGTTAAGTTTATAGTGATTTTATGAATTTTCTGTCTAACATTCTAGGCCGGGAAAAGGGGGGGGGGAAGAAGGAGGAAACCAAGATCTTCGAGCCCCAGGGATACAACTCCAGCCCCCCCCCCCCCTCACCCCTCACTACGCTCTTGCCGGTCATGACGTCGCCCGTGAAACAATTTTCTAATTCTATATAAAACCACTGTATGTTAGAGTACTGAATATTCTCTCTCTCTCTCTCTCTCTCTCTCTCTCTCTCTCTCTCTGGCGGAAGAACCCTATACAACTTCTCCCAGAACCTCTAGGAAACACTGTTAAAACCCCCAGCGACCTCTCACAGAACCTCTGACAACTTCTCGCACAACCCCTCGTGACCTCTCACACAACCTCTGGCGACCTCTCACACAACCTCTGGCAACTTCTCGCACAACCCCTCGTGACCTCTGACAAAACCTCTGACACAACCTCTGGCGACCTCTCACCCAACCTCTGGCTACCTCTCACACAACCCCCAGCCGCCTCTCACACAGCCTTTGGCGACCTCTCACACAACCCCCAGCCGCCTCTCACACAACCCCCAGCGACCTGTCACACAGCCTCTGACAACCTCTCGGACAACCCGTAGCGAACTCTCTCGGGACTCCAGCTGAAGAACTCTGTCCTCTAGAAATACCACGTCATCATGAGCCTATGTTGACCTATAACTGGGAGCCAGATTCCTCCTATTAAAACAAAGGTTCTAAGCCTGGGGCAAGGGAACTACTCCTAAATATTGGAGGTATGATACTCAAACTCTAAATAATATGTTTTTTTTAAAGTCGTTTGATATACGTAATTTACAGGCAGTTGTTTTGCTCTTAGATGTACATATATCAAGTGTCTGCGTACTAAGTGATTCGATGAGTATGATCCGGAAGGTTGAGCTAGGCTCTGTACGCTGGCAGTGGTTTGAATCATTGCAGAGATAAACGACCCGCAAAGTCACCCAGTGAAATGAGAGAGGTGACAGGTTGGCTGGCTGGCTCTGCCATCATCGCTGATGGACAACCACTGAATCGAGATGATGTTGTTAAACTGCCCAGAGAGATAGTGGAAGACTTCGAGAGAAGAGAATCCACATCGGTGCTTAGTCTGAGGGAGGTGGGAATCCACATCGGTGCTTAGACAGAGAGAGCTGGGAGTACACATCGGTGCTTAGACTGAGAGAGCTGGGAGTACACATCGGTGCTTAGACTGAGAGAGCTGGGAGTACAGATCGGTGCTTAGACTGAGAGAGCTGGGAGTACACATCGGTGCTTAGACAGAGAGAGCTGGGAGTACACATCGGTGCTTAGACAGAGAGAGCTGGGAGTACAGATCGGTGCTTAGACAGAGAGAGCTGGGAGTACACATCGGTGCTTAGACAGAGAGAGCTGGGAGTACACATCGGTGCTTAGACAGAGAGAGCTGGGAGTACACATCGGTGCTTAGACTGAGAGAGCTGGGAGTACAGATCGGTGCTTAGACTGAGAGAGCTGGGAGTACACATCGGTGCTTAGACTGAGAGAGCTGGGAGTACAGATCGGTGCTTAGACAGAGAGAGCTGGGAGTACACATCGGTGCTTAGACTGAGAGAGCTGAAAGTCCACATCGGTGCTTAGACTGAGAGAGCTGGGAGTACAGATCGGTGCTTAGATTGAGAGAGCTGGGAGTACACATCGGTGCTTAGATTGAGAGAGCTGGGAGTACACATCGGTGCTTAGACTGAGAGAGCTGGGAGTACAGGCTGGCACTGCAAGAAACGAGAGACATACTGGACGCACAATAAGACTTGTCACTCAACACAGGACTGGCACTGTCAGCCGCGGGACGCTGATGGATATGTTTGAGAGGGGGGAGGAGGATCTGAGCACCTGTGGACATGTCCGGAGTGCAGTGATGATGATGATCCAGACCATAAACCACGGCAGATAAAACAATGCTTTCTTGGCATCTTTTGAAGTTATACTGGTACGTAATACTGGTGATGGTGGCGGTGATGGTGGTGGTAGTGGTGGTGGTTGTAATGGTGGTGGTGGTGGTAGTGGTGGTGGTTGTGGTTGTGGTGATGGTTGTGGTGATAGTGGTTTTGACAGTCCGATGAAAGGAGCATGGGGACATATTGGGCAACCTATTGGGAGATCAAATTTTAAGAAGCTTAAGGCACTTTCCTGAAGCAATATTATCTTCAGTGCAAGAAGTATCTCAGTAATAACAATTTCGCATAATTTTCCCCTCTCTAACTTCTCAAACCTTATTTATTTATGTCCAACCCGAATAGTCTGAATATGGGCTTATGTTGGAAAGAAAAAAAAAGAACTCTCATACAGACTACAGGATTGTTTACTTTAAAATAAAATGAAACAATTTCGCTGTATTATATCATATTTGGAGTCTTTTATATGTGAAGTTGGAGACAGATAGACAGGCTGGCAGACAGGCAGACACACACACACACTCATACACACATCGTGGACTGGGAAAAACTAACGAAAAGTCCAACCACAAAGAGAAAGAGAGAGAGAGAGAGAGAGAGCCTCTCTGTGCAACATTAGGTATCTGAGGAGAAAATGAGGGCTACT
This sequence comes from Achatina immaculata, assembly GCA_009760885.1. Classification (NCBI taxonomy): domain Eukaryota; kingdom Metazoa; phylum Mollusca; class Gastropoda; order Stylommatophora; family Achatinidae; genus Lissachatina; species Lissachatina immaculata. Next base: position 19,436,019 of record CM019697.1, on the reverse strand, counting down.
TTTGTAGACAAAAGACCGAGCGCAGTGACTTAGGTCCTTTAAAACTCTCAAACAGTGCTTGCGGAAACTGTGGCCAAACATGCAAATCAGACATTGCTAGAATCAGCCATGAACAAAATGATGCTCGACAAAGCTCGCAGGTGACAGCTACCTAATTTAAAATAGCTTCCAAGACCAAAAACATCATCATCATCATCATCATTGTCGTCGTCATTATCATCATCAGTGTTTGCTTGTGGTCGGATAACTTAGAATTAAGATCCATTTCAGAAGCAATATAGGGTCTGAATTCATCATCATCACTGAAAGAGTTTCTTCCTTTTAGAAATTTATGAGTGCGGTTTCGTGGGGGGGGGGGGGGGAAGAAGGGGGGAGAATATTGTCTATCCGCGGGAAAGAGAAGACGGGAGGAAAGGGGGGGTGTGGTGGAAAGAAGAGGATTCACTTTAATTGTGCCTTAGCTTCTCCTTCTATGTCAGAGTTCGTGCCCTAACTGAAAAAGAAAGAAAGAAAGAAAGAAAACACAACAGCAATTCGTGTTTACTTATAAGCGTCATTATGCGAAAACTTACATGAAAAAGTCATATGTTTGCAATAAACAGATATCATTACTGAAATGATAAAAAAAAATAATTACACACATAAAACTGTTATTAAAAAAATCTGCAATGTTAATGTCCCGTAGTAACGTTGTAATCGATTTACTAACACCTTAAACTAGAACTAACATAACGAAAACTCTGAGATATTTTTGCCAGTTCACTATACATAAAAGTAGTTTAACAACAATTTTTTTTCTTTGGTCTAAACACTTTGTATAGCGCGTAATTTTAGCAAAGGAATTTTAAGGAGCGTACAAAGTAAACAGATCGATATAGATGCACATTTAAAAAAGGGAGATAAATGTCGGACTTTGTACTTGTTTCAAAGTTCTATCATGGACCGAACACAACTGATTACATAGTACATTCACGCGTTTAAGGCCATTAGACATTTTCATGTACAAGAAAATAGGGCACATTTCACGGATATAAAGAATGACAAAGGAGTACTAGAACAAATAAAAATGAAACGAGAAATAACGCAGGACATGCGAATCATTTAATTAATACATTTTGGCCATATCAAGAGGAATAATAACTCAGTGAAACACAAGTTTGAGAGAAAATGGTGGGGAAAAGTTGATAGGGAAAAGAACAGGGCGGATGATAACAACAGGAAAAATAGAAGGAAGAAGATCAAGAGGAAGACCAAGAGAAATGATACTGGACAGTCTGACGGGATGGTGTGAGAGGAGATCACCAACTGAGCTGATGGCCTGCATGAAGGATCGGATACTCTGGAGAAGCATAATAGCCAACGCCAGTCGGCACGGCACATGATGATGATGATCCAGACCATAAACCACGGCAGATAAAACAATGCTTTCTTGGCATCTTTTGAAGTTATACTGGTACGTAATACTGGTGATGGTGGCGGTGATGGTGGTGGTAGTGGTGGTGGTTGTAATGGTGGTGGTGGTGGTAGTGGTGGTGGTTGTGGTTGTGGTGATGGTTGTGGTGATAGTGGTTTTGACAGTCCGATGAAAGGAGCATGGGGACATATTGGGCAACCTATTGGGAGATCAAATTTTAAGAAGCTTAAGGCACTTTCCTGAAGCAATATTATCTTCAGTGCAAGAAGTATCTCAGTAATAACAATTTCGCATAATTTTCCCCTCTCTAACTTCTCAAACCTTATTTATTTATGTCCAACCCGAATAGTCTGAATATGGGCTTATGTTGGAAAGAAAAAAAAAGAACTCTCATACAGACTACAGGATTGTTTACTTTAAAATAAAAATGAAACAATTTCGCTGTATTATATCATATTTGGAGTCTTTTATATGTGAAGTTGGAGACAGATAGACAGGCTGGCAGACAGGCAGACACACACACACACTCATACACACATCGTGGACTGGGAAAAACTAACGAAAAGTCCAACCACAAAGAGAAAGAGAGAGAGAGAGAGAGAGCCTCTCTGTGCAACATTAGGTATCTGAGGAGAAAATGAGGGCTACTTTTGTAGACAAAAGACCGAGCGCAGTGACTTAGGTCCTTTAAAACTCTCAAACAGTGCTTGCGGAAACTGTGGCCAAACATGCAAATCAGACATTGCTAGAATCAGCCATGAACAAAATGATGCTCGACAAAGCTCGCAGGTGACAGCTACCTAATTTAAAATAGCTTCCAAGACCAAAAACATCATCATCATCATCATCATTGTCGTCGTCATTATCATCATCAGTGTTTGCTTGTGGTCGGATAACTTAGAATTAAGATCCATTTCAGAAGCAATATAGGGTCTGAATTCATCATCATCACTGAAAGAGTTTCTTCCTTTTAGAAATTTATGAGTGCGGTTTCGTGGGGGGGGGGGGGGGAAGAAGGGGGGAGAATATTGTCTATCCGCGGGAAAGAGAAGACGGGAGGAAAGGGGGGGTGTGGTGGAAAGAAGAGGATTCACTTTAATTGTGCCTTAGCTTCTCCTTCTATGTCAGAGTTCGTGCCCTAACTGAAAAAGAAAGAAAGAAAGAAAGAAAACACAACAGCAATTCGTGTTTACTTATAAGCGTCATTATGCGAAAACTTACATGAAAAAGTCATATGTTTGCAATAAACAGATATCATTACTGAAATGATAAAAAAAAATAATTACACACATAAAACTGTTATTAAAAAAATCTGCAATGTTAATGTCCCGTAGTAACGTTGTAATCGATTTACTAACACCTTAAACTAGAACTAACATAACGAAAACTCTGAGATATTTTTGCCAGTTCACTATACATAAAAGTAGTTTAACAACAATTTTTTTTTCTTTGGTCTAAACACTTTGTATAGCGCGTAATTTTAGCAAAGGAATTTTAAGGAGCGTACAAAGTAAACAGATCGATATAGATGCACATTTAAAAAAGGGAGATAAATGTCGGACTTTGTACTTGTTTCAAAGTTCTATCATGGACCGAACACAACTGATTACATAGTACATTCACGCGTTTAAGGCCATTAGACATTTTCATGTACAAGAAAATAGGGCACATTTCACGGATATAAAGAATGACAAAGGAGTACTAGAACAAATAAAAATGAAACGAGAAATAACGCAGGACATGCGAATCATTTAATTAATACATTTTGGCCATATCAAGAGGAATAATAACTCAGTGAAACACAAGTTTGAGAGAAAATGGTGGGGAAAAGTTGATAGGGAAAAGAACAGGGCGGATGATAACAACAGGAAAAATAGAAGGAAGAAGATCAAGAGGAAGACCAAGAGAAATGATACTGGACAGTCTGACGGGATGGTGTGAGAGGAGATCACCAACTGAGCTGATGGCCTGCATGAAGGATCGGATACTCTGGAGAAGCATAATAGCCAACGCCAGTCGGCACGGCACATGATGATGATGATGGATGATAGCATCAAGAGATGAAATGAAATCAGCATGGCTGTGTTCATTGTAAGAGTGAAGGAAAGACAAGCTTTCAGCGAACGTAATACTGGTGATGGTGGCGGTGATGGTGGTGGTAGTGGTGGTGGTTGTAATGGTGGTGGTGGTGGTAGTGGTGGTGGTTGTGGTTGTGGTGATGGTTGTGGTGATAGTGGTTTTGACAGTCCGATGAAAGGAGCATGGGGACATATTGGGCAACCTATTGGGAGATCAAATTTTAAGAAGCTTAAGGCACTTTCCTGAAGCAATATTATCTTCAGTGCAAGAAGTATCTCAGTAATAACAATTTCGCATAATTTTCCCCTCTCTAACTTCTCAAACCTTATTTATTTATGTCCAACCCGAATAGTCTGAATATGGGCTTATGTTGGAAAGAAAAAAAAAGAACTCTCATACAGACTACAGGATTGTTTACTTTAAAATAAAATGAAACAATTTCGCTGTATTATATCATATTTGGAGTCTTTTATATGTGAGGTTGGAGACAGATAGACAGGCTGGCAGACAGGCAGACACACACACACTCATACACACATCGTGGACTGGGAAAAACTAACGAAAAGTCCAACCACAAAGAGAAAGAGAGAGAGAGAGAGAGAGCCTCTCTGTGCAACATTAGGTATCTGAGGAGAAAATGAGGGCCACTTTTGTAGACAAAAGACCGAGCGCAGTGACTTAGGTCCTTTAAAACTCTCAAACAGTGCTTGCGGAAACTGTGGCCAAACATGCAAATCAGACATTGCTAGAATCAGCCATGAACAAAATGATGCTCGACAAAGCTCGCAGGTGACAGCTACCTAATTTAAAATAGCTTCCAAGACCAAAAACATCATCATCATTGTCGTCGTCATTATCATCATTAGTGTTTGCTTGTGGTCGGACAACTTATAATTAAGATCCATTTCAGAAGCAATATAGGGTCTGAATTCATCATCATCACTGAAAGAGTTTCTTCCTTTTAGAAATTTATGAGTGCGGTTTCGTGGGGGGGGGGGGGGGGGGAAGAAGGGGGGAGAATATTGTCTATCCGCGGGAAAGAGAAGACGGGAGGAAAGGGGGGGGGGTGTGGTGGAAAGAAGAGGATTCACTTTAATTGTGCCTTAGCTTCTCCTTCTATGTCAGAGTTCGTGCCCTAACTGAAAAAGAAAGAAAGAAAGAAAGAAAACACAACAGCAATTCGTGTTTACTTATAAGCGTCATTATGCGAAAACTTACATGAAAAAGTCATATGTTTGCAATAAACAGATATCATTACTGAAATGATAAAAAAAAATAATTACACACATAAAACTGTTATTAAAAAAATCTGCAATGTTAATGTCCCGTAGTAACGTTGTAATCGATTTACTAACACCTTAAACTAGAACTAACATAACGAAAACTCTGAGATATTTTTGCCAGTTCACTATACATAAAAGTAGTTTAACAACAATTTTTTTTCTTTGGTCTAAACACTTTGTATAGCGCATAATTTTAGCAAAGGAATTTTAAGGAGCGTACAAAGTAAACAGATCGATATAGATGCACATTTAAAAAAGGGAGATAAATGTCGGACTTTGTATTTGTTTCAAAGTTCTATCATGGACCGAACACAACTGATTACATAGTACATTCACGCGTTTAAGGCCATTAGACATTTTCATGTACAAGAAAATAGGGCACATTTCACGGATATAAAGAATGACAAAGGAGTACTAGAACAAATAAAAATGAAACGAGAAATAACGCAGGACATGCGAATCATTTAATTAATACATTTTGGCCATATCAAGAGGAATAATAACTCAGTGAAACACAAGTTTGAGGGAAAATGGTGGGGAAAAGTTGATAGGGAAAAGAACAGGGCGGATGATAACAACAGGAAAAATAGAAGGAAGAAGATCAAGAGGAAGACCAAGAGAAATGATACTGGACAGTCTGACGGGATGGTGTGAGAGGAGATCACCAACTGAGCTGATGGCCTGCATGAAGGATCGGATACTCTGGAGAAGCATAATAGCCAATGCCAGTCGGCACGGCACATGATGATGATGATGGATGATAACATCAAGAGATGAAATGAAATCAGCATGGCTGTGTTCATTGTAAGAGTGAAGGAAAGACAAGCTTTCAGCGAACTTATTACTTCTTCACTTTTTTATGTAGGCAATGTTTATTCTGTATTTACTGAACCTTTTTATTTCTTTCATTTATTCTGTATTTATCTTATATCTTATATCATCCCCGTGCCGTTAAATGTAACACAAGGCTCGCAAGGTAGTTCCCCAAATTTTTCCTGTCTTCGGCTAGCCTTTCAACCTCATCAAGGGATTTTATGCCTATTAATTTGGCCTCTCTTAACAATGTCCTCTTTAGAGTTTCACGCGGTCTGCCTCTTTTTCTTTGGCCTGTTGTGTTTCACTTGATAGCTTGTTTTAGAATTATCTGTTTCTTCTCATCACGTGACCAACATATGCCCATCTCCTTTTCCTGATCACTCATGAGACTTGTTGTTCAGTCATCAGTCTTATCTCGGCATTGTTCTTGAATTCGATCCACTTGATGCCGAGTATTTTCCTTAGGCATTAGTTTTCAAAAGAGTCTAATTTCTTGTCCATTTCTTTATTTCTTCTGTATTTACTTAACTGTTTTATTTCTCCCATTTATTCTGTATTTACTGAACCTTTTTATTTCTCCCATTTATTCTGTATTTACTGAACCTTTTAATTTCTCCCATTTATTCTGTATTTACTGAACCTTTTTATTTCTCCAGTTTATTCTGTATTTACTGAACCTTTTTATTTCTCCAATTTATTCTGTATTTACTGAACCTTTTTATTTATTCTGTATTTACTGAACCTTTTTATTTCTCCCATTTATTCTGTATTTACTGAACCTTTTTATTTCTCCCATTTATTCTGTATTTACTGAACCTTTTTATTTTTCCAGTTTATTCTGTATTTACTGAACCTTTTTATTTCTCCAATTTATTCTGTATTTACTGAACCTTTTTATTTCTCCCATTTATTCTGTATTTACTGAACCTTTTTATTTCTCCAATTTATTCTGTATTTACTGAACCTTTTTATTTCTCCAATTTATTGTGTATTTACTGAACCTTTTTATTTCTCCCATTTATTCTGTATTTACTGAACCTTTTTATTTCTCCCATTTATTCTGTATTTACTGAACCTTTTTTTTCTCCAATTTATTCTGTATTTACTGAACCTTTTTATTTCTCCCATTTATTCTGTATTTACGGAACCTCTTTATTTCTCCCAAACGGCCAGCCCCTTCTAGACGCCCAAGGCTTACTTCTGCTTAGTCTAGCAGATAACGTTAACGTTGATACGACAGCGAAAATGATGAGCACAAAAAAAATGTTTCCCCAAAATAATATATCACACTATTTGTCGATGTAACGAAATTTCTCTTAAGAGTAAACACTGAAATTTTATATTAAGCATAAACGGAAAACTGATTTCTAACCCATGAAAAAGTCGTCAAGAGAGATAAACGTTTGTCTGTTTCCCTGGTTACAGGTTATGTCACTCCCATTGCAAGTAACATCATGTGCCGCCTTTGGTACGTAATCCAGTTTCCTTGCCCCTCCCCTTGAATGCGCACTTAGGCTGGCTGTATCCTGTCTATTTTCGTATGTCATCTTTCCCTGGCTACCTCTCGTTCTTTTTATAACTCCTACTTTTCCCCCTAGTATTGTCTTCAGTATAGTATTACGTCCTTTGATGTGGCCAAAGTATATTTCTTTGAGAAGTTCGTGTTGCATTTTGTTGTTGTTGTTGTTGTTGTTGTTGTTCTTCTTCTTCTTCTTCGTTCGCTTCTACCACCAAGACCGACCCTGTGATCCTCCTGAATTTACTCATGTGGTCCTCGATAGGTCCCGAGGTCCCCCTGTGGTCCCGGAAAGGACCACACGAGATCCCCGAGAGGACCACAAGAGGTTCAGAGTATCGCAGGGCTTGAGCCTGTATTCTTGGTGGGTCTCAGAAGCGGGATTGCGTGACACCGTGGTTTTCGTTGCACCAGTTTAGTCCAGAACTGGACTTTCTCACAGGAAAACCTCGACGTGTTTTGGATATCAGTATATCCCCGCTGGGTGAGCATTTTGTTCTAATACTGTGTATTGGTGGTGCTACCTACCTACCTACCTACCTACCTACCTACCTACCTACCTACCTACCTACCTAGTGTGTCTGTCTATCTATTCCATGACTCGCCAATCACCAAGTTCTGCTCTAAAAGGACACAGTTCTAAATGTAACTTGTTAGATATTGTCAGAAATTATCTTAATATATGTGAAAGGATATGATGTTAGAAGAACTGCTTCGAAAATGTATTTTGTAGAAAGAATGGAAGAGAACAGTCAAACGAAAATGATGTATGCACAAGAGGTGAACGAAGCATGACCAAAGGATAGACCAGGACAGAGATGGAAAGACAACACAGAAGAGGATATAAAATAAATCGGTGTTACCAACTGGAGAGAGAAGATTAGGAATAAAGAGGAATGGAGGCAAACTTTATATGCGGAAATGAGACTTAATGGCTCGGAAAGCTGAAGAAGAAGAAGAATAAGAAGAAGAAGGTGTGTGTGGTGTGGTGTGTGTGCGCGCGCGCCGTATGACTAGCCGTAACATTTTTCTTTTGTATCAAGCTCAAGTATGGTAATCGGGAGATTCCTATGACGAGCTGGAAGGAGTGATTGACTTGTAACAAGCAATAAAACTACTGGGGCGAAAAATTGCTTGAAAAATTCAGTTCCAGTATATAGCAGTCCAAGACTAAGATACGTGATATCACGCTGTGTTAGGGCCATGCAGTAGAATTTTATATGGGCGGGCGATATCATGATATATTAGGGCCATGCAGCAGTAGTTTAAACGGGCGATAGTGCGCTGTAACAGGGCCACGAAGCAGAAGTTTAAAGGGGCGATAGGATGATTTAATAGGGCCATCAGTACAAGTTTAGGATAGGCAAAAAACACCCTTAGCAGCATGAGGAAGATCCTTACATCAAAATAAATATCACAGCAACTGAGATTAAGTATCGCAAAATACTACATATATTCAATACTCCTTTAAGGTACAGAAGCCTTGAGCTTGAATAAGACAACAGAAAAGAGAACTGAGATGTTTGAAATGTGATGTTTTGAAATGTTTGATATACAGAAGAATAGGGTGTATCTCGTGGACAGCAAAGAAAACAAATAACAAAGTGCTAAACCAACTTGAAGTTAAAAGGGGAATATTGAAAATCATAAAAACAAGACAGTAAAGATACTTTGGGCATGTCAAGAGGCACGGTACTATACTCTATCTCCACGATCTTCGGCACATGAAAAGCTGATGTTGTCAGTATCATGCCTAGCGGCATTTACCTTCCAAGATTTCTCTGGTACTCATTTTTAGAGGCTGGGTGGAATTATGAAATTATGCACAAACTACAGAACCGTTGCCCTGATTAGTCATGCCAGTAAAATTCTATTAAGAATCATAATGGGTAGACTTCGTAAGAAAATAGAAGAAGAAGTTAATATGATCCAAGGTGGTTTTAGACAAGGAAGAGGATCAAGAGATCATATATTCAATATAAGATTAATAATAGAGAAATGTTGAGAATTTTAATGTGAATTTATTTATTTATTTTTTAATAAACCATTCAAATGCATTTGATTGTGTACAACACCAGAAACTTTGGGAAATAATGGGAAAAAATTGGATTTCCAACACATTTGATACAATTAATATCACTGCTGTATCTAGACCAACAAGCAGCAGTAATAATAAATAGTGAAACAACAACTTGGTTTGACATAAAACAAGGGGTCCGTCAGGGTTGCATACTGTCGCCGTACTTATTTAACTTCTATACTGAAAATAACTAAAGAAGCTGTGGAGAGGAACAGACAGAACTACAAAAATAAGATTTCTAAGGGCATGCATCATTCCCATCGCAACATATGCCTGTGAGATCTAGATACTTAACAAAACAGCTGAGAAACACATAAATGCCTCTGAATGTAAATGCTACAGAAGAGTTCTTCAAATTTTCATGGGCACAGAAAAGAACAAATATATCCATATTACAAAAACTTAATATTGAAGAAGGTTGGATAGTAAGGAAAATTAAGCAGAGAAAACTTAAATATTTTGGACACATTAAACGTCATGATAATTTAGAGAAGATCGTCTTTAGAACTGTACTTAAAGGGAAAAAGAAAGAGAGAAAGACCAAGGCGAAGATGGCTGCAAGACATCGTTGATGATCTACAAATGGATGCATCAGCAGCAGGCCATCTTGCTTACAACCGAGAGGCCCACAGGAGCGCTGTTAGGGAGGCAAAATTCCGCAAAGGACATGCAAATGACTGACTGACTGACTGATACTTAAAATATAATGAGGAATGTTAGAGATGATATAGGCAAAGAATAGTACGATGCCATAACAGTTGGAGGTTATGAAATACCAGAGATTAGATATGCTGGTGACATAATATTGCTGACCACAGCACAAAAAGAAATGGAGAAACTAATTATGTCACTCCGTAAGAATAGCGAAGAGCAAAACCTCTATCTTAATGCGAAGAAAATTTGAGCCAAATTATTAGTGAAGCCTTAATGTTCTTGTCAGGTCACAACTTCTGTTCTTTTGTTCAGTCATGCAGTCACTATGTTCTTTTGTTCATTTGTGCAGTCACTATGTTCTTTTGTTCAGTTGTGTAGTCACTATTTTCTTTTGTTCAGATGACAACTGACAAAACAAATAAGGCGGCTGAAATATTTATCAGTAAGGAAACGTTGGAAGAAATGGAGAGTTTTTAATATCTTGGATCATTACTAACTAATAATGGAGATACAATGAGGGAAATTAAAAGGACGACATCTATCGCTCTTCAAAAAAGTAATACAACTAAAGAAGCTATGGAGAGGAACAGACGAAACTACAAAAATAAGATTTTTAAGGACATCCATCTTTCCCATTGCAACATATGCCTGTGAGACCTGAGCACTTAACAAAACAGCAGAGAAACACATAAATGCCCTTGAATAATAAAGAAAAGTGTTCTTCAATTATCATGGACACAAAAAAGAACAAATATATCCATACTACAAGAACTTAATATTGAAGAAGGTTGGCTAGTAAAGAGGATTAAAGAGAAAAAAAAAACTTAAATATTTTGAATATATTATACGTCATGAGAATTTAGAGAAAACCGTCTTGGAAGGATACATAATGGGAAAAAGAATGGGAAGACCAAGACGAAGATGGCTGCAAGACATCGTTGATAATCTGCAAAATGGATGTATCAGCAGCAGGGCATCTTGCTTACAACCGAGAGGCTACAGGAGAGGTGTTAGGGAGGCGAAGTTCGGCAATGGACAACCAAATAACTGGGACTGACTGGCTGAACCCTGGGGCCTTATTGGTGTGTACCAGCAAAAAACCCACTGACAGGACTTGAGCCAAATTATTAGCGAAGCATTAATCTTCTTTTCAGGTCACAACTTCTGTTCTTTTGCTCAGTCATGCAGTCACTACATTCTTTTGTTCAGTTGTGTAGTCACTATGTTCTTTTGTTCAGTTGTGCAGTCACCATATTCTTTTGTTCATTTGTGTAGTCACTATGTTCTTTTGTTCAGTTGTGCAGTCACCATATTCTTTTGTTCATTTGTGCAGTCACCATATTCTTTTGTTCATTTGTGCAGTCACTATGTTCTTTTGTTCAGTTATGCAGTCACTATATTCTTTTGTTCAGTTTCTTCTATTACTCAACTGTATATTACAACAGAAGAAAAAGCTACTACACATCAGGAACAAAATAGCCAAGCATATTTTTCCACAATATTCAATACAATTCCCTCTCTCTCTCCTCTCTCTCCTCCCCCTCTCTCCCCTCTCTCTCCCTCTCTCTCCCTCTCTCTCTCTCACCCCCTCTATAAATTAATTTACGCAAAAAGCCACAGCAAGTACTCCGTGTAAACACAACAGTGAGCATTCTGGTATAAAATGTTTCTTAAATAGTTTTGGCACCTGTAAATGTGGGGACAAATTCTTTTTTGGTACAAAAATTGCTCTAAAAATTCTTGCATCTTTTGGTCCTAGAAAGCATTAGTAAGATGGCTGACATAATAAACTAGCCCTGTTATAAATGTTTCAACTGTCAATGAATGATCCATTAAGATAGAAGGCACATATAAACCATTAAATGATAATTATGATGGAAATAAAGCATCATAAACTCAGTTCCCATTTTGTTTTGTTTGGTGCGTAATGACTAAATTTTAGTTTATCATCTCTTCCTCAAGTGGCGTTGCATCATTTGAAGAGGAAACGAGGGCCAAACCTGGCAACCAGAATATACGAGTGCAAGGAAACTGAACCTTGTAATATAAACATGTCTGCTTGTGCTGTGGCTGATCATATCTATTGATATAAGCAGCCGTGACAGATGATGTTCAGCAAAAGACGATGCTCAGAAGTCCTACAAACAGCTAATGCTTATCTGCTATAAACCTTCCATTAAAACGAATAGCATCATTACTTAATTAATTAATTATAAAATCTTCACATTTTTGTCAATGACTGGGTGGTTTTTCATATATATATATATATATATATATATATATATATATATATATATATTAGGATTCCTATTGCTAGTTTATATAGGATTCAGCTAGACGGGCAAGAACAAGTGGAATGACTTCTTAGACAGAATTTCTCGTAAAGAAATAATGGTGATCTACTGTGCTTTTTGTTATTCTTGTTGTTTTTGCTTGAAGGATTTTATTCAACTGCTTTAAAACCAATAGGCAAGCTTGTTACTGTAGTATTCCCTTAGTGACACAACAGCAATATCCAGACTCGCTACTGCTTCAACAAAGAAAACACCAGTGTCACAAATGAAAACTTCAACTGGACATCCAGTCGCAGAACGGAACTAACAACAGAAAAATTCAGTATACAAGCCACAGGCAAAGAAAGATCGAAGAAAGAAATAGACATTCAACGGTAAGTTTTTCGGCTATAACGTAGTACTCTATTTAGTAAGTGACTATTGCACGTTTCTTATAAACAATAGTCAACTTTTCATTATGATTGCCATATTCGTGCAGATCAAAGTCTATAAGAAATGACTAGTTTTATAAGTAGGGCACAATTTTTGTGAAAATTTGTTTTTCTGTGTTTTTCATCATTTTATCTCCTCTGAAGGTTTCCCTACCATCGGTACAACCTGAATATTCCCCCAAGCGGTGGTTTGATTCTTGACGTCTTTCCAGAGCACTGTTGATTGTCGGGCAGTAAAAATGAATCAACATATCAGTTATCAAAATATACAAATATTTATTTATGAGCGTCACATTTTAATTCATCGATGCTTTCCACTGACAGAGGGAATTATATTTATATATATAAGACTCATTACCAAAAATAGCACTAAGATGGATACCACAGGGGAATAGAATAAGGGCAGACTAAAGGAGACAATGAGAAGAACAGCAGAGAAGATGTTGAGCAATAGAAGGCTCACCTGGGCAAGAGCGGAAAAATGGCAAAGGACAGGCGTCCGTGGAAAACCCTTGGGGAAGCTTCTTGTGCCTTGAGCACTTAAGGTTTATATATATATATATATATATATATATATATATTATATATATATATATAATATATATATATATATATATATATATATAAAACCTGGCCTCTCTTAACAATGTCCTTTTCAGAGTTTCACTTGGTCGACCTCTTTTCTTCGGCCTGATGTGTTCCACTTGATAGTTTGTTTTTGGATTCTCTGTTTCTTCTCATCACGTGACCGACATATGTCCATCTCCTTTTTCTGATCACCCATGAGACAGGTTGTTGTTCGCTCATCTGCCTATCTTTTGCAGGGTGTGAAAATAACATGATAAATACTCTGGCTGCTACAGGACTTAATAACTAGAAAAATACACTGGTCAGATTATCGGCGTAAGAGAAATCAAAATTACATCTAAATACAGTGTTTTCATGGTTTCTCCCTTACTTGAAAGAAAAAAGACTGCTAGTAGATGAAAAAACAGATAAGAAGGATGTCTAACAACAGATAAGAAGGATGTCTAACAACAGATAAGAAGGATGTCTAACAACAGATAAGAAATATATTTAATAACAGATAAGAAGGATGTCTAACAACAGATAAGAAGGATGTCTAACAACAGATAAGAAGGATGTCTAACAACAGATAAGAAGTATATCTAACAACAGATAAGAAAGATATCTAACAACAGATAAGAAAGATGTCTAACAACAGATAAGAAGGATGTCTAACAGCAGATAAGAAGGATGTCTAACAACAGATAAGAAGGATGTCTAACAACAGATAAGAAGGATGTCTAACAACAGATAAGAAGGATGTCTAATTAGCGAAGAAGAAGAACGGTTTATTATGAAAATTAGTTGTTCAGCATTTATTTTCTTTTCCATTTGTAGCCTACACTTCATTCTCAGTCAATCATTAGTATCTCCCTTGAGGAACTTTGCGTCCCTAACAGCTCTCCTGTAGGCCTCTCGGTTGTAAGCAAGGTGCCCTGCTGCTATGCATCCATTTGTTGATTATCAACTCTGTCTTCGCCTTGGTCTTCCTCTCTTTCTTTTTCCTTTATGTACCCTTCAAGACGGTATTCTCTAAATTATCATGACGTTTAATGTGTCCAAAATATTTAGGTTTTCTCTGTTTAATCCTCTTTATTAGCCAGCCTTCTTCAATATTAAGTTCTTGTAGTATGGATGTATTTGTTCTTTTTTCTGTCCATGATATTTGAAGAACTCTTCTGTAGCATTTACATTCAAAGGCATTTATGTGTTTCTCGGCTGTTTTGTTACATGTCCAGGTCTCACAGGCATATGTTGCGATGGGAAAGATGCATGCCCTTAAAAATCTTATTTTTGTAGTTCTGCCTGTTCCTCTCTACAGTTTCTTTAGTTGTTTTACGTTTTGAAACCAAACAGCTACATTTCATGACAGAAGGGATATACAATTGTCTTTTGTATAAGCATATGTATGGATTACATTAATTGATGTCGTTTGCGGGTAGCCACTCACAGTACAGTATATGCAAACAGTGTTAGAATGTATCGACAAGAGGCGGGACTGTGACAGACAAAGGTGTCAGGGAAGTCCAATGGGAGGGGCAAGCTGTGACTGGCAAGAACATCAAGGTGTAATTATAGCAACGTGGCAGAATAGAAATGAAAAGTTGAGAGCTTATCAAGAACATCGGCGGGATCGATCGATCATAAGACAGATATGAGAATTCTCGTCAGAAGTTAAAAATAACACCTCACAGAACTTATATGAAAACATCCAGTGTACAGTTAGAACAAATGGGGGACATTCTGAACCATTCATCTTAAAATCTGGGGTGAGGCAAGGGTGTGTACAATCTCCCTTACTATTCATAACATACATTGCCAACATCTGCAAAGAAGCTAACATACATAGTAAAAACTCCACCACAAAGCTGCCCAACAGCCCAACCCCAGAAAGAATCCCAATAAACCCACAACATCTTCCAGAAGACACACCCAATAGGGGGACCATAAACGAACTCCATTTTGCTGACGATCAAGCACTTACAGCTACATCAGAAAAAAGATCTGCAGCAGAACATGGATAATTTAGCAAGGGCATGTCAACTGAGATTCACTGTGGAGAATTTTAAGTCTAGATGGAATACCATCTAAAATTTTCAACATCATTAATGACGTATACAATGGATATGTTTGTGCAGTCAAGACAGAAGAAGGGATGAGTGAATGGTTCCAGATTGAAACAGGCGTGAAACAAAGATGTATACTGTCTCCTTTACTTTTTGGAATTACAATAGACTTCATAATGAAAAAATGCTGCACAGGTAACACAGGTATTGACTGGGTATATGGGAAGATCTTGATTTTGCTGATGACATAACTCTTATCAGTAACAATGTGAATTCCATGCAAGAAAAAACTGATATCCTGGCTAGCAAAATAGGATTTGAAATTAACAAGGACAAAACAAAAATAATGAAAATTCCCCTTAATCAAAATGGAAAAATACACATAGAAGGGACAGATATTGAAGAAGTCAATCAATTTGCTTACCTTGGCAGCTACATAGACCAGGATAGTGACACCAGAAAGGAAGTTAGAATCAGAATTGCAAAAGCAGCATCATCTTCAAGAATCTTGAGAACATATGGAAGTCAAAAGTTATAAGCACAAAAACCGAGTTAAGACTATTCAATTCAAATGTAATATCCACCCTCATTTATGCATGCGAAAGCTGGAAAACAACTAAAGAAATAGAAAAGAAATTAGACTCTTTTGAAAACAAATGCCTAAGGAAAATACTGGGCATCAAGTAGAATGAATTCAAGAACAATGTAGAGATAAGACAGATGACTGAACAACAACCAGTCTCATGGGTGATCAGGAAAAGGAGATGGACATATGTTGGTCACTTGATGAGAAGAAATGATCAGAGAATCCCAAAACAAGCTATCAAGTGGAACACATCAGGCCGAACAAAAAGAGGCAGACCGCGTGAAACTCTGAAGAGGACATTATTAAAAGAGGCCAAATTAACAGGCATAAAATCCCTTGATGAGGTTGAAAGACTCGCCAAAGACAGGAAAAATTGGCGAACTACTCTGCAAGCCCTATGTGACGTTTAACGGCACGGGAAGGATATAAGATATAAGATAAGTCCTTAAAGTCAGTCCCCGTCAGAGCGTTAGAGCTTTATGGGTCGAAACAATTGCCTGGCAAAGGGATGCCTGGAAAGTGGGGTGGGGGGGGGGCAGAGAGAGGAGGATGTGAAAAACGAATTTCTTTCATAATTTCAGTTGTTGTGCAGCGCTCCGCTAAGTAACTTTGATTTACATGCAGATGGCGTTTTCGGGTTGTCGTAGACAGGTAAATGGTAGTCGTTCGCTGGATGATTTCTCTGTGATCGTCGATGAATGATAAATTACACGGCTGCGGAAAATTACACGCCCGTCCCTTGTCTCTCCCCACCCCCACCCCCCGCTCTTGCCCAGGTAAGCCCTCTTTTATTCAACATCCTCTCTGTTGTTCTTCTCCATGTCTCCTTTGGTCTACCCTTATTCCTGTTTCCGTGAGATGCCCGTCTCAGTGATATTTTTGGTAGCGAGTCTTCATCCGAAGCACATGTCCCAACTATCTCCAACTTTTTTTCCCCTGAATAATCGGCTTTGTCTGCATTTCTGCCAACAAGGCGTTACTTCTTATGGTGGTATATGTTATAGTGGATACTAAACAGTCAAGGTGTGCCACTCCAGGTAATGTTGCACCTTAGTCGGGTTGTTTTCATGCAATTCTCATACACCCAGTGTGACGTCCATCATTTCTGTGGTCCAATATGACGGCCAATCTTACATCTTACATTCTTCCCGTGCCGTTAAACATCATATATGGCTCGTATGGTAGTTCGCCAAGTTTTCCTGTTTTCGGCGAGCTTTTCACCCTCACCAAGGGATGTTATGCCCACTAAACTGACATCTCTTAACAATGTCCTCTTCAGAGTTTCACGAGCTCGACCTCTATTTCTTCGGCAAGTTGTGTTCCACTTGATAGCTTCTTTTAGGATTCTATGATTGTTTCTTCTCATCACGTGACCGACATATATCTATCTCCTATTTTTCTGGTCACCCATGAGACAGGTTGTTATTCAGTCATCTGCCTTATCTCTGGGTTGTTCTTGAATTCGTTCCACTGTATACCGAGTATTTTCTTTAGACATTCGTTTCCAAAAGAGTCTAATTTGTGGTCTATTTTTTTAGTTGTTTTCCAGCTTTCGCGTGCATAAATAAGGGTGGGTACACAATTAGTCAAGGTATCAATGGGTCGGAAACAATATTACGATCTAGCGCAGGGATTGGCAATCTGTGACATTCCTAGACAGAATGGCAAGCGTGACAGGCGGAACGATTTACAATGGCACACTTTTGAACTGAAATAAAATAATTATGATCTCCTATCACATTTGACATCACACCTAAAATGCTATATTGAACCTATCTTGTTATATGGAAGTGAATCATGGACAATAGGCAAGTCTGCACAAAAATCATTGGAAGCAGCAGAAATGTGGTTTATTAGAAGAATGTTGCGAATCCCCTGGACAGCAAAAATAACTAATGAAGAATGTATGAGAAGAGCTGGAGAGACAAAAAACCTTGTCAGAAAGATAAGAGAGAGACAATGTACTTTCATAGGACATGCAATGAGAAGAGGGGGCATTGAAAATATTATAACAACAGGAAAAATAGAAGGAAGAAGATCAAGAGGAAGTCTAAGAGAAATTATACTGGACAGTCTGACGGGATGGTGTGAGAGGAGATCACCAACTGAACTGATGGCCTGCATGAAGGATCGGGTACTCTGGAGAAGCATAATAGCCAACGCCAGTCGGCACGGAACCTGATGATGATGATGATGATCACATTTGAATTTTTTTATTAAACTGAAGCATATAATTCTTTAAACCTAAACGTGACGTAGATGATGTTTCTGACTGACAGCCTAAACACCCGAATGATATGCACTTGCGCTTATAAGGAGAGGGTAAATAGTACTTGAACTTTTTTAGCACTGAAAAGGATGTGTTAAAATGAGACATATTTTGCAATAATATTACCACTAACACCTATATGTGCTTTCCAAACGTAAAGGCGCATTCAAATCGGTGTACGGTCAACAAAGATGAGCCTCAGAATTACATTGACGCGCTCAAAGGCGAGTTTGTTAAACGAAATTAAGACTTCTAGATTTACGGGCCTTAATTTTCTTACTTCATCAAGCCCGACTTAGTTAATCTTACTACCACACCATTATCAAGCCCGACTTAACTGATCTTACTACCACACCATTATCAAACCCGACTTAACTGATCTTACTACCACACCATTATCAAGCCCGACTTAATGATCTTACTACCACACCATTATCAAACCCGACTTAACTGATCTTACTACCACACCATTATCAAGCCCGACTTAACTGATCTTACCACACCATTATCAAGCCAGACTTAACTGATCTTACTACCACACCATTATCAAGCCCGACTTAACTGATCTTACTACCACACCATTATCAAGCCAGACTTAACTGATCTTACTACCACACCATTATCAAACCCGACTTAACTGATCTTACCACACCATTATCAAGCCCGACTTAACTGATCTTACTACCACACCATTATCAAACCCGACTTAACTGATCTTACTACCACACCATTATCAAGCCCGACTTAACTGATCTTACTACCACACCATTATCAAACCCGACTTAACTGATCTTACTACCACACCATTATCAAACCCGACTTAACTGATCTTACTACCACACCATTATCAAACCCGACTTAACTGATCTTACTACCACACCATTATCAAACCCGACTTAACTGATCTTACTACTATCCCGCTTGACCTGTCTCCGTTCGAGTGGATGGATGTTGACAGTTTTAAAATGCAACACATCGAATACACATACATCTAAACACAGTCATCAGAGTTATGGACGATACAGTTTGAAGAAATGTGGAAAACTCTAGAAGGGAACTGTTTAGAAAAAGTCAGCTGCCATCCTCATCTGCTGGACATCGCTGTCCGAAGCGTTCATCTGTTGGAAGAAAGTTGCATTTGCTCTGCTTTCAGTTTTAGGGTCAAATTACCCATATGAAGAAATTTTCTCACACATGAGAGCTGTTTAGAGTCCACAGAAAAGCAGCCTATCATCAATGCATTCAGAAGCCTGTGTGAAGCTGAAAGTGACCAAATACCAACTAACACCTATATGTGCTTTCCAAACGTAAAGGCGCATTCAAATCGATGTACGGTCAACAAAGATGAGCCTCAGAATTACACTGACGCGCTCAAAGGCGAGTTTGTTAAACGAAGTTAAGACTTCCAGATTTACGGGCTCTAATTTTCTTACTTCATCAAGCCCGACTTAGTTAATCTTACTACAATTGAACACTTAAGTAAGGAGATGCCGGGACGCGGGTCCCATTAATCGATTAATGACTCAGATCAATAATTATAAGTGGTTAATAAAAATATGTTTTATGTTTGAGTTATTTAAATTTTTTTTCAAACTATTGGAATTTCTGTGTAAAAAATACACATTTGACAATTTTGATACACAATTTCTATGAATCAAGCAAATTATATATATATATATATATATATATATATATATATATATATATATATATATATATATATATCAGTCAGTCATTTGCATGTCCCTTGCGGAACTTTGCCTCCTTAACTGCTCTTCTGTGGGCCTCTCGGTTGTAAGCAAGATGCCTTACCTCTGATTCGTCCATTCGCAGATCATCAATGATGTCTTGCAGCTGTCCTCGCTTTAGTCTTCCTCTCTTTCTTTTTCCCATTATGTAGCCTTCCAAGACTGTTTTCTCCAAATTCTCATGACGTTTAATATGTTCAAAATATTTAAGTTTTGTCTGTTTTTTTACTAGAATATGTGTGTGTGTGTTTTCAACAGTTGTATACAAAAATATGGTGGCACGCTGAGTGACTTTTAAATAGGAATTCAGCATGACACTACTAAAAGTTTGCCGACCCCTGATCTTGCGAACTGACAGAAAGAATCTCTTCAAAGTCCAAGGTTTTTCGGGGCGTGCCGTGGGACCGTGTGACTGCAGGAATACGCAGCCACTGACACAGGGAGAAGGCAATGAGTGCGAGGTGACACTACGCGGAATGTACAAGCCTCTTCTCTTGTATGGGGCAATGTCAGGGCGACCGGTTATTCTCCCCTCACAACATATCATGTATGATGACCGACAATAACTACAGACGGAATCTTCGCCGAAGCTGTGGTGATTGTGCTCTGATGTTCACCTTTGAGACAGTGAAGAGAGTTGGAGGCTGAATAGACCAAGGAAAGTAGGTACACGAAGGTCACGAAAAAAATCAGCCAGAATTAATCTGAGGGATGTTAATGGTGGAAAATGGGTAAATCATTGGAGGCAACAGAAATGTGGTTCCTGAGAAGAATGATGAAAATCCCATGGACAGCCAAGGTAAACTAATGAGCAGTGTTTAAGACAAGCTAGCGAAAAACAAAGATAAGAAATAAGGGCATTCAACATTCGTGAGGCGTGTGATGAGAAGAAAGAAATGGGAAAACATTACAACAATGGGCAAAACTGAAGGCAGAAGAGGCTGAAGGCGATTGCGAGAACAGATGTTAGAAGGGCTGACATAGTGACACGGAGAGAAATCAGCAACGGAGTTACACAGAAATGTCAAGGATCGAGATTTGTGGAGTATGACCGCCTACGCCGCCGTCCGGTAGGACACGTGATGATGATGATGACTTCGTCATGGCCACTGTACCGTAAAAGCCCTTCTGAAAGCCTTAAACCGTATCCGGAAAGTGAAAACTGCGGCTTCATCCGATAGATTTAGTGCTTCTTTCTAGTTTAACATTTTCAAGTTGTGTATTATATGTTTCTGACTAAAGAAGATGTTCTTGATTAATACCGACTTTATCTTCACACACATCCAGATTTCTGTTGTTTTTGATTAGGTTTCACAAACATTACAATTTCACTAGATCAGAGCAAGTCCGATGAACTGTTCACATCCTTATTTAATCCTGACAAATAAATTCAAGATGTATAGCTGATAACATCACTTGAATTGAAACACTTAATCATTTGTTCACCATACCAAACTCTATCATATTCTAAATGCAGCATTTCTCAGTTTCTCAAATTCACAGTAGTCTACACTTGATACGAGAACAGTTCCTATCTCAGTATTATATCCCATCTGCAACACGTGGTCAACTAGTTTCTCTTCTAAAATCACTGTACTCAGAGTTTCAAAAGTGTCAATTCTTCTTAATCACTTGAAAACCATCTTCCGTCTAACACTACTTCTGATTTTTATATCGTCTCGTCCTCTTTCTTCTCTTGTCTGTCTTCTGATTTCTTCTGACGGTCTTCCTCGGCCGTCTCTCAATCGCAGTGTACTAACGAGCAAAGTCTACTTGCCTCTTCTCTGGACTTCTGTTCTTATATCTCATCTGATGGCTTCTCGGTTGTTCTGGTCGGACCCTTTTTCTTCCTCTTGTATTCCTGTACTTCTTGGTTTTCTGATTGTCTGTTCTTCTTCTTCAGGCCCCCTCCTTAGACTCATCTCTCCAGGGCTTCCGTACCTCTTCCTCTTTGATTGTCTCTTGGTTTTTTTCGTTCACCTTTTTATCTTCAAGTCCAGCTTGATGGATTAACCAATAAGTATTTTGGCTCCACCCTTCACATGTCCACTGGCTCCCATGATTGTCCGTTATTCAAACTCCCCCGTGACTTATCTCTCATAAGTCAATTTCCAACAGGTCACGCCTCTAAATATTTAATTGGTCAGCTGGTCACTTCTTTATTTAAAAACCGTGTGCAATCGCGTCCTAACGTTTGTCAGTCTGTGTCAGTTTCGTCTATACAATTGTTATTTACCTAAGTCATTATCTTGCTGTTTCATGTCGGAGATTTTATTGTGTCCTGGCTTTTTCATGGTGTCTGGCTTTTTCATGGTGTCTGCCTTTTCTATTCGTCTTTTCTATTGTTTACACGTGTCAGCGTCCAGTTACCACTTTGTTATCACTGGACCATCCTACTTTCTGTCGTCCTTCCTTTGTATTACCTAAATCTCAGCGTCACTGAGTCTCGTCTTTTTCTATTCACTGTTTCCACTGTTTACTTTTGTCCGCGTCTTGTTCTAGTGTCATGGAAGTTTTATACCTTTCTCTTTCTTTTTCTATCCACTTTTCTCTGTCGCTATTCGATGTTACTATTTTGTTTACAGTATATTTTCATAATCATATTAATTAATAATAATAATAATAGCTATAATCATTACTTACAAGGCCATGCTACACTAGTCCTCATGACCAGATATTCAAGAGACACAAAAAGTTATGCTAATGGTACACAAAGAAGTGTACGATAGCAAAGAGTTAATGTTATCATGTGCTGTACGATAGCAAAGAATTAATGTTATCATGTGCTGTACACGGGGGAAGCGGCTAGACAAGCTTTTCATTGTGTCACCAGCTTACAAGAGCTATTAAAAGAGATTCATTATCAATTATCACCACCACTTAAGTAAGAGGAGAAGGAGAGAGGGGCGGAGAGGGAGACAGAGAGGGGTGGAGAGGGAGAGAGAGAAGGGGAGAAAGAGGGAGAGAGTGGGGCAGAGAGAGAGGGATATAGGGGTAGATAAAGTGGAGACAGGAAGTGAGAGACAGAGGGGAAGAAAGAGAAAGAAAGTGGAGGGGACAGACAGAGAGGGAGAAAAAATGAAAGAGAGAGGGGGAGAGTGGAAGTGGCTAACCAAGTTTTTCACATGGTTGCCAAGAGCTGTCTAGGAGATTCATTATCACCACCACAGAGCGGAGGGGTGGGGGGAACAGTGAGAGAGAAAGAGAAAGAGAGAGAGAGAGAGAGAGAGAGAGAGGGAGAGAGTAAGACAGGGAGAGGGGGTGAGAGAGAGAGAGGGCGAGTGAGTGATAGAGAAAAAAAACCCACTATCAAACACACACGCCCACTCCTTTTTAAGAGGTGATTACAGCATATGTGGACTTATCTAAAGTGAGTGATAGCGATAATTTTTGAATGATATTGATGATGATGATGATGAAGTTTTTCGATTCACCTTAACCTGCTTTCTTCCGTGCATAAAGCATTATATTACCAGCAACGCTATCATCTTTTGTCAGCTCACAACATCTGTTCTTTTCTTCAAATGCATAGATGTTTTTTCTTCAACTGTGCATTCACTATGTTCTTTTGTTTAACTGTGCAGTCACTAAATTCTTTTATTCAACTGTGCATTCATTATGTTCTTTTATTCAACTGTGCATTCACCATGTTCTTTTGTTCATCTGTGCATTCATTATGTTCTTTTGTTCAACTGTGCATTCACCATGTTCTTTTGTTCATCTGTGCATTCATTATGTTCTTTTGTTCAACTGTGCATTCACTATGTTCTTTTGTTTAATTGTGCATTCACTAAGTTCTTTTGTTCAACTGTGCTTTCATTATGTTCTTTTGTTCAGCTGTGCATTCATTATGTTCTTTTATTTATTCAACTGTGCATTCAATGTTCTTTGTTTGACTGTGCATTCACAAAGTTATTTTGTTCATTTGTGCAGTCACTATATTATTTTGTTCAATTTTCCTATGACTCAACTGTATATTACAACAGAAAAAAACCTACTACACATTAAGAACAAAATAACCAAGCAAATTTTTCCACAATATTCATTTATCAAACAATAAAATTCTGTCATAAAATGAGTTGCATATCCATAGCATTTGTGCTGGTATATAAGAACATGAACCATTTGGCAGATTGCTGGAGACACAAAGTTCAATAACATGTGCAAAAACCATACAGTGATCTCTTTCTCTTTCTCTCTCTATCTCTCTCTCTCTCTCTCTCTCACTGTGTCAAAGTTAATTCATAAAAAAAAGCCACAGTAAAAACTTTATGTAAACAATAACACAACAATGAACATGACTTTCCTCTTAAATACTCACAATTTTGGCACTTGTGAAAATGGGAACAAAGTAAACATTTTTTTTTTTTGGTACAAAAATTGCTCTAAAAATTCTTGCATCTTTTGGTCCTAGAAAGCATTAGTAAGATGGCTGACATAATAAACTAGCCCTGTTATAAATGTTTCAACTGTCAATTAATGATCCACTGAGACAGAAGGCACATATAAACCATTAAGAAATATTTATAATTGAAATAAAGCATAAACTCAGTTCTCATTTTGTTTTGTGTGGTGTGTAATGACTAAATTTTAGTTTATCATCTCTTCCTCAAGTGGCATTGCATCACTTGAGGAGGAAACGAGAGCCAAACCTGGTAAACAGAAGATATGTGTGCAAGGAAACTGAACCTTGTAATACAAACATGTCTGCTGGTGCTTCGGCTGATTATGTTAGCTGACAGAAGCAGCCATGACAGAAGATGTTCACCATTAATGATAACATTTTTACATTTTTATCAATGTCTGGGAGGTTTTTTATATATGTGCACGCTTTATGTAATATGTCTGATCAGGTTCACCTGTCAGACCCACTGTTTCGCGGGTGGCTTGAAAGAGTCAAAGGCCATGGTTGTAAATCTCAAAAAAAAAAAAACTCCACAGGCTGGAGACCATAAAGCAACTGATGGCGAGGTTCTGTCACCTACCTATCTTTTGGCTTCCACTGCTAACTCTGCTAGATCTTTTCAGACTACTTCTTCCTCTGAAACTGGTTGGTAGATTAAGAGAGGGAAACAGAAGAATAGGCAAGCCACTTTCTCTGTACCATTAACCCAGGCAAGGATATGTAATAATAATTAATTCTTCCCATAGTCTTCTGTGCTTTGTATGGATTCTTATATCTTATCTTATATCCTTCCCGTGCCGTTAAACGTCACATAGGGCTCGCAAAGTAGTTCGCCAATTTTTCCTGTCTTCGGCGAGTCTTTCAACCTCATCAAAGGATTTTATGCCTGATAATTTGGCCTCTCTTAATAATGTCCTCTTCAGTCACGCGGTCTGCCTCTTTTTCTTCAGCCTGTTGTATTCCACTTGATAGCTTGTTTTGGGATTCTCTGATCATTTCTTCTCAACAAGTGACCAACATATGTCCATCTCCTTTTCCTGATCACCCATGAGACTGGTTGTTGTTCAGTCATCTGTCTTATCTCTGCATTGTTCTTGAATTCATTCTACTTGATGCCCAGTATTTTCCTTAGGCATTTGTTTTCAAAAGAGCCTAATTTCTTTTCTATTTCTTTAGCTGTTTTCCAGCTTTCACATGCATAAATGAGGGTGGATATTACATTTGAATTGAATAGTCTTAACTCGGTTTTTGTGCTTATAACTTTTGAATTCCATATGTTCTCAAGATTCTTGAAGATTGATGCTGCTTTTGCAATTCTGATCCTAAATTCCTTTCTAGTGTCACCATCCTGGTCTATGTAGCTGCCAAGGTATGCAAATTGATTGACTTCTTCAATATTTGCCCCTTCTGTGTGTATTTTTCCATTTTGATTGAGAGGAATTTTCATTATTTTTGTTTTGTCCTTGTTAATTTCAAGTCCTATTTTGCTTGCCAGTGAAGACAGGCTATCTGTTTTTTCTTGCATGGAATTCACATTATTACTGATAAGAGTTATCTCATCAGCAAAATCAAGGTCCTCCAGTTGGGTCCTATGTACCCAGTCAATACCTATGTTACCTGTATTGTATGGATTATCTGGGTATATTTTATAAATTATCTTCAGAGCTGTTGCAGTAAAAAAAAACTTGCCTCTACAAATATATCAATAATATTTACTGACTGCACTTAGAAAATGCATTAAATAAAAGTAAACAGACAGAAAATGGAATGTTATATTTAAAATATTGCAAACATTTGCGTTGTTAGATCCTCAATGCATACAAAGCAACAACTAATAATATATGTATATATAATATATATAAACCTTAGTGCCTATATTTTCCTTGATCTGTCAGAACAGAGAGGATGATGTGGTCAGCACAATTCCCTCTTTCCCCAGATCAATAAATCAGGTACCAATTTTAACATCTCTCATGATTCTAGCCCCCAGAAGTGGAACAACTTTCAACTAATGACAGTATTGCTAGCCGGTTTGCTACTCAGGTGCTTTGGACTATTATACTAACATACAACATTACAACAAACTTTACAACAAATATTACAACAGGCAACATTAATAATATCATTTCTAAAAATGCATAGCTTCAATAGCACACAAATTATGTCTGTTGTCCCAACATGGAATGCAACAAGTCTATGTCTGGTAGGCACAGTAGTTTCTTGTTCAAGAAAATGATTAAATGTTATAATATATGGACATTTTAACCACATATAATTATGAAAAAAAGAGTTTTTAGAACAGAAATGTTGAAAAAAAAAATCATTATTACAACATTAAACAGTTAGTTACATGTGAGATAAAGTTGTTTCTAAAAATTCTCAATCATTTTCACTGGAACCCTCAAAACCAAAATATTTAGTGATTCAGTACAGCTGTATTCTCACTGTAATATATTCATCACATCACATATTCAAAACCAAAGCAATTTATATTTAGAGTCACAAAAATATATATAAAATATACAAAAAAATACCACTCTAATAAAGTCATTAGCATACACAAAAGAAAAATGTATTTCCTTTTAGTTTATCAAATAGGCCACAGCCGAAAAAAACAAATAATAAATGTATGGCATACAAAATTAAATCAGGTAAAGCCTGCAGTATATGGTATGTACATGAGAAAGGGTTTTTTTCCTTGTGCAAAATTTAAAATGACTTTTTAACCAACCTGTCTTGGACAAAAACAAAAGTATGTAGCAAAGCAATAAGTTCTGTGACATGTGCCTAAGCTGGGATTTTTCAGTCAAAATCTCTGAAGATCCTGGGATTTTTCAGTCAAAATCTCTGAAGGTCCTGGGATTTTTCAGTCACAATCTCTGAAGGTCCTGAGATTTTTCAGACACAATCTCTGAAGGTCCTGGGATTTTTCAGTCAAAATCTCTGAAGGTCCTGGGATTTTTCAGTCACAATCTCTGAAGGTCCTGGGATTTTTCAGTCAAAATCTCTGATGGTCCTGTGATTTTTCAGTCACAATCTCTGAAGGTCCTGTGATTTTTCAGTCACAATCTCTGAAGGTCCTGTGATTTTTCAGTCAAAATCTGAAGGTCCTGTGATTTTTCAGTCACAATCTCTGAAGGTCCTGGGATTTCTCAGTCAAAATCTCTGGATGTCCTGGGATTTTTCAGTCATAATCTCTGAAGATCCTGGGATTTTTCAGTCACAATCTCTGAAAGTCCTTTTCAGAACCCTAGGGTCCCACTGAACCCAGGTTGAGAAATCCTGGTATAAATGATGGTCCTATGTTTTCTAACTAGCTGACTAACTAACTAACTGACAGTCTGACTAAATCAAAACATAATGGACTTCTAACATACATGATCAAAAGACAAGTAATGACACAGATTAATTAGTAACAGCAAGTAGGGTTAATAAAAAAAATGTGAAGACAAAGTAGTACATGAGAACATTGCACATCATTAATAACTATATTGGCAGAGTTCAATGATATAAGACAACATGCAACATATCTACATGATATTGCAATTTTTGTAAATTAAAAGCTGACATTTAAACTGACATGAAATCATTAAAAATAACAAGCAACATAAAAAATGTGTACTGGGACTAAACAAGGGAAAAACCAGAAACAAAAGACTAGGAACTGTTTCTTCATGACAAAACACCAAATTTAGCATTTAATACTTTCACTTTCCAATCTATACCTACACAAGCAACATTCAGTATTAGAATCTTTGCATTTATCAAAAGTAAGAGAAGAAGGAAATTATTTAGTCTTCTAAAAATTACTTGGACTGATATGAGGTGTTCTATGCCAAACAGGTAAATTCAGCATAATGAAGTTGTTGGTGTTTTTCTCTGTTTAGCATGAAACACCTTATATGTTTATTTCTTCAAATACCGCAGGAATTTTTGTTAGAATTTTTTGCTAAGCAAGCATGCTCTCTCTCTCTCTCTCTCTCTCTCCCACACACACGCACGCACACACACAAACACACAAAAAAGAACAAATCATGAAATGTAGAAAAACATGCTAACAAGTTAATTTGTTGAAAGGAAACTTCTTTTTCTTCTTCTTCCTTGTTCGCTTCTACCACCAAGACCACCCTGTGATCCTGAATTTAATCCTGTGGTCCTGTCCTCCTGTGATCCCTGAGAGGACCACAAGAGGTTCAGAGTACCGCGGTACTTGGGCCTGTATTCTCAGTGGGTCACAGAAGCGGGATTGCATGACAATGTGGTTTTAATTGCATCAGTTTAATCTAGAGTTGGACTTTCTCATTGGAAAACCTCAATGTGGTTTGGATATCAGTATATCCCCGCTGGGTGAGAGGTGGTTGCCTATCTAGACTGCACTAGTCCAGTGTGTCCGACTTCAGCATTTGGTGGTCATGGCTGCTACCCTTCCTAGTTGTGACCAGGATGGAGCTTTTGTCCAGGAGGACGAATCCTCGCCACTAGTATGTTTCACCCCTGGGTTAAGCCGGTTTAGGTGTATTATCCCAGTACCAGCGTATTTAGGATGTGACCAACCTCTAGAGTGGAGGTACCTTGACATGAGTAGTCATCAAGTTTCACCCCTGGGTTAAGCAGGTTTAGGCATATTTCACCAGCATGGGTGTATATAGGACATGGCCGGCCTCTAGAGCAGAGGTGCCGTGGTATGAGTAACTCTCGCCGCGAGACTACTAGACATACTGATTAAACTTCACTTTATCCTTTCCATCACTTCTTCACAGCGGCGCCGCATGGCAACCCTAATTGCATTTTCGCATTTCCTTCATTGGCTGGGAGGAGTTTCACCCCACACACGGCAGCCAAAGAATCTTGCCAACAGTGTCTTAGTTTAACCTCTGGGTCAAGCCAGTTTAGGCAATCTGCCCCAGTATGGGTGTATATAGGACGTGGCCAGCCTCTAGAACAGAGGTGCCATGATTTGAGTAGCCCTGACCTTGAGACTACTGGTTACTTCACTTAATCCTTTCTTTCACCTTTTCCACGGCAGGGCCACATGGCAACCCTAATCGCATTTTTCTTCACTGGCTGGGAGGAGTTTCACCCCATGCATGGCAGCTGAAGAATCTCACCAGCAGCGTAAAGGAAACTTCAAATCTGGTCGTATGATTTTGTTGTGGTCTTTTGTATGCTTCTGTGCTGGCTTTATTTTCATTTTAATCTTAAAACTCATCAGAGGCACACAAAAATACTTCACATATGTACGCACAAAAACTTTCTTCCACTTGTTTGATTATAAACTGAAACTACATTCTTCCTTATTATTTTCATATGGGGAGACAAATGTATTCACAGGAAAGATTCCATAAAATATGAAAAATTAATATTGGGTTTCCTCATGAAAAACAAAGACTAAAATTTGAGTTTGCGTTTTGATAGTTCATATATTATAAAAAATAATATACAAAGTAAATGTTAAATTAGAACTGAAACACTCAAGAAAAGTACAGATTGGACAGATCAACAAACTGAAAAAAAAAAAAAAACCCAACCTATTAACATAACTTTTAGAGTTAAAAAAAATAACTAGCAATTTTAAATATATTATGCCTGATCAATTGTACAGTAGGATCTGCCATATGTGGACTTGCCCCAGGTTTACGCTATTGGCAATCCAAAAAAAAAATGAAAATACATTGTTAATTGCATTATAAATCCCTGCTGTTTTCTAGGGTACACAAAGTCTAGCAGCACCTCATTCAGTCATACTCACTAATGTTCTAGGAAAGTGTTACTGTGACTCATTTCTTTGTTCTGCACTAAACACTGGTAAAACTGAAAGAAAAAAAAAAAAAGAAAACAGCTACTGATCATGATGTTTTTCAAAAGGGCAACAAAAGCATTAACTTTAGAAGATAAACAGTCTTTCTCATTATCTGTTCCTGATGTTCAGATGCTTTCAACACCTTCCACTCTGGACAATCCCAACCTGCAGCATCCTCCGTTCCTGGCGTCATGCTAGTGCCCTCATCCCCTCTGAAACCATCATCTTCATGATGGCTGACCAACAAGCCTGGCTCATCTAAAGCTGACAGTCCTGATGTATCATGGGAAGAATGAGAGCAGTCTACTGCTACTGCAGCACAGTCCTTCTGATGTATCATGGGAAGGATGAGAGCAGGCTACTGCTACTGTAGCACAGTCCTTCTGATGTATCATGGGAAGGATGAGGGCAGTCTACTGCTACTGCAGCACAGACCTTCTGATGTATCATGGGAAGAATGAAAGCAGTCTACTGCTACTGTAGCACAGTCCTTCTGATGTATCATGAGAAGGATGAGAGCAGGCTATTGCTACTGTAGCACAGTGCTAATGCACTTACAGTCACCAAGTCATATGCTCATTTCAACAATGCACTTGCATATTCATCATTAGCACCATCATCATACAAGAAAATCTCCAAAGAAGACGGAGGGTGAGTACAATACATGTATGGATGGAAAGAGACAGATAATATTAACATTTTAAAAATTATTTTTATGATTTACGTTATCATGCTACTTACTGTTAATATAGTGCTTATCTGCTTTATTTATATAAAAAAAATGTGTGACAGGCCAGTATAGGAAATACTTCATAATTAGTGGGTTATTATTTTGCATTAATTTCCACTAACGTGAGGGTTCTTGGAATGCATAGGTCATGTGAGGCAGGAGCCTACTGTAATTTCAGTCCAGTTTTCATTTATAGTTATAGTTTTCATTTATAGTTATAGTTTTTATTTATAGTTAGTTTTCATTTATGATTACCAACAGCTAAAGCCTAAAACAACTTTCTGTAAAACTGCACTCCCGCATATTTTCTTTCAGTTTCACTAATGAGATACTTACTTGTGACCTGAAGATGCAGTACTCAAGCTGAAAAGACTGTGATCAGTAACTAAGAGCCTGTGTAAAACATGGTCAGAAATAACTGACTAAAACTCTGTTTTATCTCCCAGTCAGGGATGCATATTGTCACCTACTTATTTAACTTGTATACTGAAAATATAATGAGGAATGTTAGAGAAGATGTAGACAAAGAATATTACGATGCCACAACAATTGGAGGTTATGAAATACCAGAGATTAGATATGCTGATGACACAGTGTTACTGTCCACAACACAAAAAGGAATGGAAAAACTAATTATGTCAGTCCGTAAGAACAGCGAAGAGCAGAACCTCTATCTTAATGCAAATAAAACTAAATTGATGACAACTGACAAAACAAACAAGGCAGCTGAAATATGTATCAATGAGGAAAAATTGGAGGAAGTGGAGAGTTTTGAATATCTTGGATCACTACTAACTAATAATGGAGATACAATGAGGGAAACTAAAAGGAGGCCATGTATCGCTCTTCAAAAAGTAAAACAACTAAAGAATCTGTGGAGAGGAACAGACAGAACCACAAAAATAAGATTTTTAAGGGCATGCATCTTTCCCATCGCAACATATGCCTGTGAGACCTGGACACTTAACAAAACACTTGAGAAACACATAAATGGCTTTGAATGTAAATGCTACAGAAGAGTTCTCCAAATATCATGGACACAAAAAAGAAGAAATATATCTATACTACAAGAGCTTAATATTGAAGAAGGCTGGCTAGTAAAGAGGATTAAAGAGAGAAAACTTAAATATTTTGGACACATTAAACGTCATGATAATTTAGAGAAGACCGTATTGGAAGGATGCATAATGGGAAAAAGAAAAAGAGGACGACCAAAACGAAGATGGCTGCAAGACATCGGTTGACGATCTGCAAATGGATGCAGCAGCAGCAGGCCATCTTGCTCACAACCGAGAGGCCTACAGGAGTGCTGTTTGGGAGGCAAAGTTCCGCAGAGGACATGCAAAATGAATGAATCTCCCTGTCTACTCCCTAGCAACAGTGCCTGCCAGTAACAGCCTATATCTGCTCTGACATCTCATAACCTAGGTCATCCATATTACCTTTTTCACAGTTCAGCTGCCGTAATTGCATAGTACATTGGTCTTTCATTGCTTGGGTTTAATTAACTTCAAAATTCTCTGGAATCTCATGGCTTGTGAACCAAACTATGAGGCTCAATGGCTTTTTATTGCTTGAGTGCCATAACTAAAAAGTGCACTGGCTTCTCATAACTCAACAGATGCTGATTCCCTTAAATTACTTAGAACACTTCAAACCTCACTCTCTCTTTATTTAATATTTTTCCTTTACTCTTCTCTAATGTCCTTTCATAGTTTGTTTTCTAAAGTTTACATATCCTTCTACTTCAATCCTCATTTGAAAATATACACTCTTTTCATTTGTATAATTAAACAATGCACAGGCATATAAATTGTAATTTATATAAGAACTACATCTTTGAATATAAATGCCATTACATAGTTTTAAAAAAACAAGATATTTTTTTTTAGAAATTATCAATAAATTAACTTTTTTTTTTCAGTATTAAATATATTTTTCCCTTCTAAACATGATACAACTAAGATTAAGTACAAATTGTAAAACTTTGTGCTCAAAAAAAAAAAGAACCAAAAAACCATTTAAAAAAACACAGAAGACCAATATTAAAAAAGTTAAATCAAAATACATGTTTAATACTTGTAAATGTCAGTTGTATAAATAATATACATTTGTAAAAAATAGTTTTACCAATATTAAAATAATGTGTCTATTTACAGAAGTCTTTTTTTTATATTTAAATATTATCACATTACAGACTCTTTTAAAACCTCTTTCGTACTTCATATCTTGTGGGAGCTTTCTTCATGAACTCATGAAAATAATAATTTAAAAATAAAATAAGCAGGCTGGCCCCATAAATTATGCAGAAAATACAAAAGTTGTGGTAGCGGTAACCATTTATCGTGAAGAGAAGGATGATGATGTACTGTGTTAACTGAAGCTGAGCGATACCCTTCTTCCATTGGGGGGGCCTGAGGATGAACAGCATGGAAAAAAATGAAGCATATATGCTGGTTCTTTTGTGGTCAAATATAGTTAAAGGTTATGGATATATAAATAAACTGCTAAGAGATAAGATGGTTATGAAAGAGGAATACAGGTAGCCAAAATTTGTACTCTAAATCCTCGAGACTAGTGTTATTGCAGTCTGGTTAATGGGGCTTATGAATGAAATGTTCCTCGTGGTTTCAGAGTCTGCAAAGGAAAAAAAATGGCAATAAAAATCAGTGAAAAGAGCACAAAATAATGAAAAAATAGCAAGAACAAACCGAATCTTCTGCAGAATGCCTTTGTCAAGGAAGATAAAACAACAGATAAATGCAAACAAAAAAGGACTTTTCTTTATATCTTGGTATAGTGGCCTACTTCCAATCCATTTTCTTGTGCACTTGAAAAAAGTGCTTCCTTTGTGTTTATCTGTAATTTGTCTTCCTTAACAGCAGCACTGTGCTGAAATACTGGTTTATTCTTGTAGTTTCTCCTTATTTTGTACTTTCCTCATGTCTTTTAAGGCATTTATCTCTCTTCCTTCCTTTTTTATTTTAAACTTGTGTAACCTCCTTCTATTCAAATTGACTTGTATCAGTTTAATGATGCAATCATCTCAAAAGTCTGCAAAAAAATCCTTCTTTTCCGGAAACTGAAGAAAACCAGCAGCGCCCACTTTCCGATGGACTCAATTTAAAGTTCATCAGCAATGGCTGGAGAGATCATGGATGTGCTGCTCATGGAGACTTTAAAGATCTTAGTCCTTCACTTGTTCCTGCTATTATAATATTCAAAGTCTGTGATTCTCTTAATCTAATGACGAATCTGATAATAAGAACCAGCATCACAACATTTGAGGCACATCATGTCGGCTTCACTATCCCATTTCAGATACCACTGAAAAACCACTCTGTCCTTTTGTCACATCCAAACCCTTAATATATAGGAGATCATCATCATGATGCAGAAATTCTAATTAGAAATAAAGGAAAGATTTAACTCAGTCAATAAATCAATCAAGTGCCATGTTGCGTGGCATAGGCAATCATTTCTCTCCACAATTACCTGTCTTTAGACTTGATTATGAGATCTGCCGGTGACTTTCTTTCTAGCCACACTGACAGCCCATCCAGTAAATTCTCTCTTTCTTCCTCTATCTCTTCTTCCTTCAATTTTTTCAGTTGCCACAATGTGTTTCAATTTTCCTTTTTTAAGAAAATGTCCTACAAATCTCGCTTGTCTACCTCTGGTCTTTTGCTGTAATTTGCCTTTTAATTCCCGCCTCTCTTAAGACTTCTTCGTTGGTTTTCTTAGCTGTCCACAGTACCTTCAACATCCTTCTTATGAACCGCATTTCCATGACCTCCATTTCTCACTGTACTCTCTTATTCATGGACCATGTTTCACATCCATAAAACAAAATTGGCTTGATGTAACATTTAAGTACTCAGAATCTTGTTTCCATTGATATGGAGCTGTTGTACAAGGTGTTTCTCATTTTCTGGAATGCTGACTTGGCATGAGCACGACTGCTTTTTATTTCATTGTGACATTTCCGATCAGCTGTTATAATTATTCCTAAGTACTTGAATCTATAAACTTGTTTCAGTTCTGTGCCATTGATAGTAATGCTACATTTTGGTGGTATTCTTTTCTTCGAGATGACCATCATTTCAGTCTTCTTTTTATTCAGGCTGAGACCTTTACTTTTACTTTCACAAACCACGATGCCCAGAAGAGCCTGTAGCTCCCTTCACTTTTAGCAATCAAAACTGTGTCGTCTGCATATCTTAAGCTGTTAAGGTTGTACCTGCCAACTGATATTTCTGGCAAGCTCTCTATATTTCTCATTACGTTTTGACTGTATAAGAAAAAGAGGTCAGGAGATAAAACATATCCTTGTCTCACTTCCAATTTTATGTCTTGGAATGCTCCTATTTGGTTCTCAACCTTCACTGCTGCTGACTGCTGCCAGTATATGTTTTTGATGAGTTTTGGATCTTTCCCATTTATGTTGACGTCTTCCAGCATTCTTATAATTTCTGTGTGTCTCACTTTATCAAATGCTTTACAGTAGTCTATGAAGCATACTCAGTCACAACTGGTAAATCACAATTGGTCAAGAATCTGCATCACTTTGTTGGAGAGGTCATGACCCCCCCCCCCACATCCATTATGGTGGAACTAACTGAAAAGTCAAGCACTGTGGATCAGTGGAAGATGATTTTTCCATCTTTTATATGTCCTGATGAATAAAGAAAGCTTTGATGATCTGATGTCACCAGTCATCAATATTATCATTAATGACCAGAAGAGCAAGCTTCTTTGCTATACAGCAGTTTCCCAGTCTGAGATTCTCTGACCCCTTTAGCTCATGAAGGATCACGTACTGGTCCACATGGCAAGTCTACATTATGCTGGATTCATACCAGAAATGTGACATGGAATTTTCAAGGAAATAGAAAAGGAGGAAAACCTAGACTTATTTGGAGAAGAGAAATTATGACAGTGCTCAGAGACAAGAGATATACATGGATGGAAGCAGAGAATAATTCCAAGAACAGCGGTGACTGGAGAGTTTTTATCAGTGGCTTATGCTCTCAAGGGAGTGAAAGGCAATGATGATGATGATGATGTTGATGATGATGATACCAGAAATATGTGAATGCTATTAGCTAAATATCAAGTGGCAGGGAGGGTAGAGGATGCAAGTTATCACTGGCTTCAGTGGTCCATGACCTGTTCTGCAGTAATTGAAACAATCAAAATTCACTTACTCTTGAGGATCAAGTGATGCCAACCCATGATAGAGATACTGAAAGACGTGGACCAAAGAGTTGATTGTAAGGAATGTTGCAAGGGATTGCCATCTATAATGTAGCCTGGCCATGTCCGAGAAGAGTAGTATGCTGGCATGCTGGTAAGCATGAAAAAATGAGATCTCACGCTGCTGATGTTGCAATACCATGAAAACTGTGTCAACAAGCTCGGCTACCTGCGGAAACATTTTAATTTAAGCTTATGTACTGTTAGAACAGGAGAGCTGTTACGGAGGCAAAGTGCCGCAAGGGACATGCACATAACTGACTGACTGCTAGAACAGTGGCCTATGCTACAAAAGTAGATTGTAGTATGACCCTCTTTTTCCCCATCCACACACTGGAGACAGCAAGAGGATTCATATGGGTGATGAGTGAAAAGGAAGTGGCAGAGAACATCAGAATCAACTGAATGACATTTCAGAGGGTACCAGAGATGTTTCCTAAAAGACAAGGGGACAGCATCCAGAAAACATTTGAGAATTGCCATACTAGTGTGGGAAAAAAAATGGTAAACTCTGACTATTAGTTTTGCTTATGTTAATAAATACTATATTAAATGTTATTTATTTACTTCCAGAAATTCAAGTGAAGTCCTATACCTACAGTAAGTTGTGTGTGGCATCTATTATCATTACATACAATGACAGCCATGTCAGTCAGTCAGTCATATGCATGTCCCTTGCGGAACTTTGCCTCCCTAACAGCTCTCCTGTAGGCCTCTCGGTTGTAAGCAAGGTGCCCTGCTGCTGATGCATCCATTTGCAGATTATCAACAATGTCTTGCAGCCATCCTTGCCTTGGTCTTCCTCTTATTCTTTTTTCCATTATGTACCCTCCAAGACAGTCTTCTCTAGATTATCATGACGTTTAATGTGTCCAAAATATTTAAGTTTTCTCTCTTTAATCCTCTTTACTAGCCAGCCTTCTTCAATATCAAGTTCTTGTAGTATGGATATATTTGTTCTTTTTTGTGTTCGTGATATTTGAAGAACTCTTCTGTAGCATTTATATTCAAAGGCATTTATGTGTTTCTCAGCTGTTTTGTTAAGTGTCCAGGTCTCACAGGCGTATGCTGAGATGGGAAAGATGCATGCCTTTAAAAATCTTATTTTTGTGGTTCTGTCTGTTCCTCTCCACAGATTCTTTAGTTGTTTTACTTTCTGAAGAGTGATAGATGTCCTCCTTTTAATTTCCCTCATTGTATCTGCATTGTTAGTTAGTAGTGATCCAAGATATTTAAAACTCTCCATCTCTTCCAATTTTTCCTCATTGATAAATATTTCAGCTTTCATATTTGTTTTGTCAGTTGTCATCAATTTAGTTTTATTTGCATTAAGATAGAGGTTTTGCTCTTCACTATTCTTACGGACTGACATAATAGGTTTTTCCATTCCTTTTTGTGTTGTGGACAGTAATACTGTGTCATCAGCATATCTAATCTCTGGTATTTCATAACCTCCAATTTTTATAGCATCATAATATTCTTTGTCTACATCTTCTCTAAGATTTCTCATTATATTTTCAGTATACAAGTTAAATAAGTGAGGCAACAGTATGCTGCCATGCAGGGTGTGTAAATCCAGAATGTCACTGTGCAGGCAGTTATTCTCCATTTCTTTCTGTGAACAATATTCCTCCCTACAAAATGTATGGTAACCATTTTTGTTGTCTGGTGAGCTGGAGGGTGAAGAAATATAGCCTTCAGTATGAGAAACTGCATGGTTACAGATTAAGCAACTCCAACCCTATGAAACAAACATGATGGTAGGATCAACACAGAAAAGCAAAATTTGCTGCTGCAGTAAGATCTCTTTGTATGCAACGATTACAGTTCACAGCCTATGCAAACCATAGATGATCAAGACCCCGTCCTAGCTCTCTGTTGGTACCCCCATTAACAGCTCTAACCTGGCTAATAGGGCAGGGAGTGTACTCCACAGTACTAATAATAATAATAATAATACTACAACTAAAAACTAGATACATCAGTCTTCTAAATGTTTTTTTTTACAGGCTGATTCTGCCATGTATAGATCCAAAATTATAAATATTTAAAATTGGACATGGACATTATAGATACTCTGTATTCTTACCATATTTTACCATCAAGTTTTCTATTATCAAGAATTTGATGGTATCATCTATGATAAGACACAGTCTATATATAAATTAAAGAAACTACGGGGAGGGAATGAGGACAAGGATGCAGAGCTCAAGCTGAATGAGACAGCAGTCAGTGACACACTTCTAACTGACAGCATCAGGGTAAAGAACCACAGCTGACTAGACCCCAATCTATCAACCAGTGGTATCCACTGAAACAGACAATAATCTGGCTGAGTGAGCAGGGATTGAATCAGAAAGCCAAAACCCAGTTCTAAAATTAAACCACATCAAAGATGGAGATGCTGAGCTGAAATACATACATATCCATATCACAATCTAGCTGTAAAAGGTGACAATACAATCAATGTGCTTTTCAGGTTGAGCATAGCAAGAAAGAAAGAAAGAAAGAAAAAGAAAGAAAGAAAGAAAACATGTTATCTATTACCTTTGTGATCCAGTAAAGTTTAAAAACTTGCGCAAGAAAAGGATCTGGTGTCTTGCCATAGAGAGAACCATGCTTGACGATACAATACGAGAAGCCACCCAACGTTGCCACACTGGCCACACAGCAACAAAAGTTGTGTACAATTAACAGCTGAAGAGAAATGGACATTTTTAAAAAATACAATCACCTGGGATCATTTATTGTTAATTTACAACTACTAATTTTAAAAATAAAAATAAAACAAGGGGTGCGACAAGGATATGTATTATCTCCAGACCTTTTTTCTCTGTACAGTGAAAATATTCTAAGAACGATCAACACAGAACCAGGCATAAAAATTAGAGGATACAATATTAACAACCTTCAGTATGCTGACAACATGGTACTGATAGCTGAGAACCAACAAGACTTGCAAAATCTATTGGATAAAGTCGCCAAAGAAAGTGAACAGAAAGGCCTTACTTTGAACATTAAAAAGACAGAGACTATGGTTGTATCTAAGAAAAAGAATCCACCAACATGCAGTATAAAATTAAATGGAACTATTTTAAGCAGGTGCAGAAATTCAAATACCTTGGTGCAGTAATAACTTCAGAAGGGAAATGCAAAACACAAATTAGGAACAGAATAGGCCAAGCAAAGATTGCATTTCAGAGAATGAGAAACATATTAGCCAACACATCCTTATCAGTGAACGTTAGAAAACGAGTCCTAAAATGCTATATTGAAGCTATCTTGTTATATGGAAGTGAATCATGGACAATAGGCAGGTGTGCACAAAAGTCATTGGAAGCAGCAGAAATGTGATTTATTAGAAAAATGTTGCGAATCCCCTGGACAGCAAAAATAACTAACGAAGAATGTATGAGAAGAGCTGGAGAGACAAAAAATCTTGTCAAAAAAAATAAGAAAGAGAGACAATGTACTTTCATAGGACATGCAATGAGAAGAGGAGGCATTGAAATATTATAACACCAGGAAAAATAGAAGAAGATCAAGAGGAAGACCAAGAGAAATGATACTGGACAGTCTGATAGGATGGTGTGAGAGGAGATCACCAAATGAGCTGATAGCCTGCATGAAAGATCGTGTACTCTGGAGAAGCATAATAGACAACGCCAGTCGGCATGGCACCTGATGATGATGATGAAGAATTTTACCAAAAAAAAATGTCTTGTTTGGTCATTTTTGACCATGGAATAAAGAAGTAAGAAAACTAGTTCATGCATGGTGTTTTTAGAATTACTTTTTTCATGTACGCTTTTTACTATCTAGCCTGATGTCTGTTGCTCCTGTTCTTGTCTCCATGGAACTGTAAAGTGTTGTTCCATGCAGACAATGCTATTATAACACACAGGCACCATACTGATGTAGACTGAATAAGTGAGGACTCAAGAAATTAGCTCATCAGTAGACTCTACAGTTATGCTGATCCTGACTAGTCCAACCCCACTGAGCAAGTACTGGACAAATCAGCCTTGTTACAGGGGGTATCCTGAAGGAGTGGAATAGTCCAGGAATAGGTGTAGAATCCCTGTTTCCATGCCATTAAGGTATATTGGGTATACAGTGTTAGGCCTATATTTCCATGACCTTTGGCACATGAAAGAGTGGATGTGGTCAGTATCATGCCTGGCCGCATATACCTTCCCAGATTTCTCTGGTACTCATTTTTAGAGGCTGGGTGGGCCCCAGGGCCTTTTTGATGTGGTGGTACCAGAAAAAACTCTCACTGCTAGGACTTAAACCCAGTATTATCAGAGTAGTAGACCGAGTGCCTAACCACTCAGCCAGCCAGGCCGCCCCACAGTCTAGTGTGCTCATCTTTTCTTCCTCTTCTCTTCAAGAAAAGCCTTGTATACTCTGCAGTACAGCTCTGGAACACCCTCCCCTACCATTTAAAATCCATTAGTAATACTTCATCCTTTAACTCAAACCTGTTTCATTATTTACTTGCGTGTAATTATATGCCTCTATAGAATAACCAGCACTCTCTCAACCCATGACTCGCCAGCCATCAAATACTAAAATGACATAGTTCGAAAAGTAACTTGTTAGAAATTATTTTAGTGTTTGTTAAAAAACATATGTTAAAAGATCTATACTGCAATGTATTTTTGTTTATGTATATGTCTGTGTGTGCGCATTTATGTGTGTGTGAGTGCTATTTTATTAGGTTAATTACTTCTTCTCTTTTACTTTGAATGTAATAGTTTAATCTTACACTCTTTTGATGTTTTTTTTCCTAATGTAATTTGTATACTTGTATTACATTGAGTGTGTGGGAAGAATGAAAGATGGAGTGATGAAGGGTAGAATGTAAGACGGGCCTGCGTGCCCAATTCTTTATCCTTTAAAAATAAAGATCATTCATTCATTCCTCTCTTCATTCATTCTGAGTCATGTCACCAAGATGCACTTTCCATATGGATTATGGAAGTGATCAACATCCATATGCTCACAGGATGCAGGGTCTACATTTATTTCCAAACAAGTTACACTCACTAACAAGTTACATATTGAAAAGCAGAAACCATTAATACTGAACTTCTTAGATTTTAAAAAGGCATTTGATAGCATACACAGAGATTTATTATGGAGAATTTTATGTCTATATGGAATACCATCTAAAATTGT
This sequence comes from Achatina immaculata, assembly GCA_009760885.1. Lineage (NCBI taxonomy): Eukaryota > Metazoa > Mollusca > Gastropoda > Stylommatophora > Achatinidae > Lissachatina > Lissachatina immaculata. Next base: position 19,394,841 of record CM019697.1, on the reverse strand, counting down.
CAACATCATTGAGGACTTATACAATGGATATGTTTGTGCAGTCAAGACAAAAGAAGGGATGAGTGAATGGTTCCAGATTGAAATAGGTGTGAAACAAAGATGTAAACTGTCTCCTTTACTTTTTGGGATTACAATAGACTTCATAATGAAAAAATGCTGCACAGGTAACACAGGTATTAACTGGGTACATGGGACCCAACTAGAAGATCTTGATTTTGCTGATGACATAACTCTTATCAGTAATAATGTGAATTCCATGCAAGAAAAAACAGATAGCCTGTCTTCACTGGCTAGCAAAATAGGACTTGAAATTAACAAGGACAAAACAAAAATAATGTAAATTCCCCTCAATCAAAATGGAAAAATACACATAAAAGGGACAGATATTGAAGAAGTCAATTAATTTGCATACCTTGGTAGCTACATAGACCAGGATGGTGTCACGAGAAAGGAATTTAGGATCAGAATTGCAAAAGCAACATCAATCTTCAAGAATCTTGAGAACATATGGAATTCAAAAGTTATAAGCACAAAAACCAAGTTAAGACTATTCAATTCAAATGTAATACCCACCCTCATTTATGCATGCGAAAGCTGGAAAACAACTAAAGAAATAGACAAGAAATTAGACTCTTTTGAAAACAAATGCCTAAGGAAAATACTCGGCGTCAAGTGGAACGAATTCAAGAACAATGCAGAGATAAGACAAATGACTGAACAACAACCAGTCTCATGGGTGATCAGGAAAAAGGAGATGGACATATGTTGGTCACTTGATGAGAAGAAATGATTAGAGAATCCCAAAACAAGCTATCAAGTGGAAAACAACAGGCCGAAGAAAAATAGGTAGACCGCGTGAAACTCTGAAGAGGACATTGTTAAGAGAGGCCAAATTAATAGGCATAAAATCCTTTGGTGAGGTTGAAAGACTCGCCGAAGACAGGAAAAATTGGCGAACTACTTTGCGAGCCCTATGTGATGTTTAACGGCACAGGAAGGATATAAGATATAAGATAAGAACAAGTTACACCCACTAACAAGTTACACTCACTAACAAGTTCATGACAAATAAAACATACAACATTTAATGTACAAATACAGTTTACTTGACTGTTTGTAAAATTTCTTACAAACAGCAACATTAGAACTTGGAAAAAAATTATTCTTGATAAAAACAATTCACAATTTTATGTTTAAAAGGGTAATAAAAATGCAAAGAAATTATGTGGAAATATGGATATAAACATGGAAATAAAGAAAATGGATTGAGCTCCAAGAAGAAATCTGGATACACAGAAATGAAAGCAAAAAAAAAAAAAAATGAAACTGAAACTGAAATCATATAGAAAAATAATGGAAAAAAATTATTACAAGATTAAGCATTCTGGTCAAATTTAGTGTCAAAACAATATTTTAAAAACCATAGAGATAAGAAAAATTTAAAGGGAACAAAACAAGTGAACAATGTTTAAAGGATATAGCATGATGCTAATTTAGAGAGGAGTATTATCTTTGCTCTCTGGACGTGTCCTGAGGTTTGTCAGTCTTCAAATCCACATCTCAAGTTTATTCATCAACATTCACAGACTGATAACACCTGTCCTGTGTTGACTGACCACTCTACTGGTGACTTCTAACAAGAGACTCATGTCATGCAATTTCAAGTTTCACCATTTCACCTTCAGCATCTCCATTCCTATATGACAAGGATGTTAATTTACAACTATCAGTGACAAATGAGTGACAAGGATGTTAATTTACAATTATCAGTGACATTTGTTGTCCATTCAGCTTCCTTTTTTTTTTTTTTGCGTTGCTAATGCCTGTTCACTCTTTTGCCCGTCCTTCCTCAATGATTGCTGAATCAGCCAGCCAACCCACTCTTTCATTTCCTTTAACACCTATATCTGACCTGGTACATTAATGAAGGTCATTCAACTAGGCTGTGTCAGATGCATGAAGTTCAGCCACTGTCTTAGATAGCTAGCCTGATTTTTTTTAAAGGCTAACCAAATCACCTTTGAGCACACCAAAAGGACAAGGCAAACATGGGGACTATCATTATATCCCCTGTATACTTCAGTGGCATGGATCAAGTCAAGACAAATATGGGGGATTAACACCATATTCGATATATACTTCAGTGGCATGGATCAACTCAAGATAAATATGGGCACTAACATCATATCCCCTATATGCTTCAGTGGCATGGAGAAGGGATTCATTCCCCAGGAAAACAGTATGAGGTAATGATGTATATCACTGGCCAATGTAGGAAAATATCTTACCACTCTAGGCTCATATGGTGATGTCCACCTCTGCCAAAGTCCTGAAACAGCCACTGTGAGCACATAACCAACAAAGAGAGGAATGGAAGGCAAACTTGCCGTCATCTTCAGAAAATTCAGAACACTTGACAGTGGTATTGTGTCCGCCATGTTTAGATCCTGGAAAAAAAAAAGGCTTCTCCTATTAGCTGTTAGAAACTCTGTTGCTTTTATTAAAAAATGATTTTAAAAATAACAGTAACGTTTTTTGTAGCAGTAAATACATTTAAATTGTTCTGAGTGATAAAGTCTGAGTCTTTCCTTTCTCTTCTGTCCTTTGATAACGATGTAGATGATAATAATAATAAATGATGATGATGATAACTACTTCTTTGTACACAGTTTATATCTGGAATTCTTTCTCTTTGATAAACGGAGCCGTAGTTCCCGTACAGAACTGTGTAATGAAATGATGACTAATTGACTATCATGGTGTTCTTCACGTCTTAGGCCTTTCACAAGACAGGATGATTTTCTCTGACCAAGCTGCAATTCCGTTATTCTTATTAAGCTCCACTACGATACTAATCCCTGTTATGACTGAGCTGCTACCAGAGTGCACTGTGATGAAAGTTCAAGGTTTGCGGCGAGATACAGTTTGTCTGCCCTGACATCTGAGCAGTCAGGCACTTGTGCTCCCTAGCGGGCTGCACAAGAAAGGGGAAAAAAAAACGTCGATATTTTACGAAACTTGACTTTGTTGCACAATTTTAAAAAAATAGGTGTAGAAGTGTCTCTGCAAAATAATCACACCACGATAATATCAATCCATATTTCTTACACCTAGTTTATCTGCGATTTATTAATCATTCACATGCATTAATGTTCTTAATTATAAGACCTAGCGCAAGCCACCTGCTCATAAGGCAACCAAACTTCATGCACCTGAGCTGTTTTTAATTTCATAGGGTTTTTACCTGAAAGCTGCAAAAAAAAAAAAGCACCGTTTACGTCAAACTAATAGACAAATTCATATTTCAAACACAGATGCGAACTATAATTCAGCTCTGCGTGCAGTTCTATACAGTATTACAGAACATGTAAGTCAAATATCAGATAAAGGATGCATGGTTTCGGCTGCACTAAGATAACACACCTTGTCTTCGACCGGTCTGCTAGAAATTACCTGTAGTGACGTCACAACCGAGCGTAATAGGGAAATCGAAAGTACAAAAGGTATTGCAAATACCAAAGCGTACCAAAACAAACCAAAATGTATAGACTAGGACCCAACAAAAAAAAAAAAAAAAAGTAGAAACAGATATATTACTTAACGACTACACGCAGTGCGCGGCACCAACTATTTAAATTTGCCAAACGATAATTGCTAAACGTTCTCTGCAACTCAATTCAGAGAAATTATCTTTCATAATTTAATAATTTACTCTGCATATTCGAACCTAAAAAAGGTGTTAATTAATTTTCTTCGCGTAGAGGTAAAGAAGTAATAAAGGTGATAGACTTTACAACCAAGTAATGTAAATGTTTGAAAGCTGTTTCTGACTAGATCCAAATAAAGCGGCCTTTGCAAAATCTTGCTGCTTACGCAACTAAAATCCGAGGACATGATTTCACATAATAACTTCAAACGTGAAAATAGTTCACGTTCTTAGGGTTCGAATGTCCAGAGTAAATTTACATAATTCACAAAGACGTGATCATGATGATGATAATGATATCTAAATTACTAATTGTCATCACAAACATTGGCGTGAATGAAGTTTTTGAAGTTTTACAGCGTATTTTCTCACTTTGGGTGTGGTTCAAGCTATCAGAGAATCGAGGTAAAATTATTTTATCCAAATTATCCGTCCATAGTTAATTTTTTCTGTTTAAAAAAAATTTGCGCTACAGTGAACAGATTGCTTTTGGTAACGTTCAATGCAGCGTTTTACAGTAATATTTTGCAAACATTAGGTAAAACACGGGTAACCCCACTTACTCGTCCAAGACGAGTTACTATTGCAAATTTCCAAAAAAAAAGGGAGTCCAACTTATGCTAAGAGTCAGTCATTTGCATATCCCTTGTGGAACTTTGCCTCCTTAACAGCTCTCCTGAAGGCCTCTCAGTTGTAAGCAAGATGCCCTGCTGCTGATGCATCCATTTCCAGATATCAACGATGTCTTGCTACCATCTTCGCTTTGGTCTTCCTCTCTTTCTTTTTCCTCACCCCAAAAAAACCTTGTTATTTTCTCAGACTCCCATGCAGACGACTGACTGACTGCTAGAACAGTGGTTACAAAATCAGATTGTTGTATGACCCTCTTATTTCCCATCCCCACCCCTTCCACACACCGGAGACAGGAAGAAGATTCATAGGGGTGATTAGGTGATGTGTGAAAAGGAAGTGGCAGAGAACATCAGAATCAACTGAACGACATTTATGAGGGTACTAGAGATGTTTCCTAAAAGACAAGGGGACAGCGTCCAGAAAACATTTGAGAATTGCCATACTAGTGTGGGAAAAAAAAAGGTAAACTCTGACTATTAGTTTTGTTTATGTTAATAAATACTATATTAAATGTTATTTATTTACTTCCAGAGATTAAAGTGAAGTCCTGTAGCTACAGTAAATTGCATGTGGTATCATATTATCACTACATACACTGACAGCCACGTCAGTCAGCCAGTCATTTGCATGTTCCTTACGGAACTTTCCCTCCTTAACAGCTCTCCTGTAGGTCTCTCGGTTGTAAGCAAAATGCCCTGCCGCTGATGCAGATCTTGCAGCCATCTTCACCTTGGTCTTCATTCTTTTTTCCATTATGTACCCTTCCAAGACGTTTAATGTGTCCAAAATATTTAAGTTTTCTCTCTTTAATCCTCTTTACTAGCCAGCCTTCTTCAATATTAAGTTCTTGTAGTATGGATACCGAGAGATCCTTTAAAAAACTAGCGATAAACCACTCTCAGCTATGGTAACCCTCCCGTCCAACGCCCAACGCGGTAACGAGTATCAAGAAGTGTGAAGTTACGGAAGGAAAGTAATGAGAGCTAGTGTCTAGACACTGGTAGCCATCTCAGTTACATAATGATGTTTTGTGTATATAGTGATCCGCAATCACATACCTTACCATCCTGGAAGCACAGTCCTTGAACCAGCCGTGAATTATAGGAGGAACCTCGCCCGACCTGAAGCTTTCCAAAGTCAACCAGGCTCTAACTGACTCTGCCAGGACTTTGTGACTCATCATGAGATATGGGTATATGGGTTACGAGTTGGTAGCTAACAGGGTTTCTCCTAGAAGGAGATGCGTATGCATAGCATTTTTTGCTCATGATGGAATTACATTGAATATATACATATATAGACACGCTTGTTGAAACATATTCAGAATCACAACATTTATTTCAAAGTTAGTTGCATATAACGATAGTTTTTATACAATGTAATTAGCAAAACGTCGTTAAGATATCCAAATTATTATACACAATTTGATGCAGAAAATATCAATGCTCTTCAATGGGTTTAATGACCATAAGAAAAGGAGCGATTATTGTTACAATTTTGTGAACTCTATTAAGTTTTGTGTTCATGAAAATATATCAGATTTCTTTGTTGTGATATCTGCATCTTTGTTACTTTAGATTGGTGTATTAGTTGAATTAAAAAAAAACACTCAGATATTTCGGTCCAACACAGAAATATGACAGGAAAAAACACATGAATTGTTAAAAAAAAAAGAAATACTGATGTTGTGATGCTCAGATTTTTTTCAATATTTAACCATTTTTATTACCAACAGTAACATTGAACATATTTTATTAGCCTTAACTCTTTAACTCCTTAATTAATTTCTTTGCTCTGCCAGAATAAATTTTTGGTAGAAAGGAGCTAGAAAGAAATTAATATACATACATACAATTATATATATATATATATATATATATATATATATATATATATATATCGTTTGTGTTAGAGAAGATGTAGACAAAGAATATTACGATGCCATAACAGTTGGAGGTTATGAAATACCAGAGATTAGATATGCTGATGACACAGTATTGCTGTCCACAACACAAAAAGGAATGGAAAAACTGATTATGTCAGTCCGCAAGAACAGCGAAGAGCAGAACCTCTATCTTAATGCAAAGAAAACTAAAGTGATGACAACTGACAAAACAAACAAGGCAACTGAAATATGTATCAATGAGGAAAAACTGGAAGAAGTGGAGAGTTTTGAATATCTTGGATCACTACTAACTAATAATGGAGATACAATGAGGGAAATTAAAAGGAGGACATCTATCGCTCTTCAGAAAGTAAAACAAATAAAGAATCTGTGGAGAGGAGCAGACAGAACCACAAAAATAAGATTTTTAAGGGCATGCATCTTTCCCATTGCAAAATATGCCTGTGAGACCTGGACACTTAACAAAACAGCTGAGAAACACATAAATGGCTTTGAATGTAAATGCTACAGAAGAGTTCTCCAAATATCATGGACACAAAAAAGAACAAATATATCTATACTACAAGAGCTTAATATTGAAGAAGGCTGGCTAGTAAAGAGGATTAAAGAGAGAAAACTTAAATATTTTGGACACATTAAACGTCATGATAATTTAGAGAAGACCGTATTGGAAGGATACATAATGGGAAAAAGAAAAAGAGGAAGACCAAAATGAAGATGGCTGCAAGACATCGTTGACAAATCTGGAAATGGATGCAACAGCAGCAGGCCATCTTGCTCACAACCGAGAGGCCTACAGGAGTGCTGTTTCGGAGGCAAAGTTCCGCAAGGGACATGCAAATGAATGAATGAAATAGTGTTAGAACTGTGCTACTTCTCAGTTTATTTAGACTTTTAAAAGTATCACCCCGGTCATTCGACCACTGATCGCGTAGACACGCAAGATCTACTAACACTGCTAGTGTTGTTTTGGAGTGAAAGTGTTAGCCTCCATTTTCAGTCCTTTACGTCAAAACATCGTCACATACAAATATGAAAAACACTAAATTACAAAACCGTTCTTGTAAAAAAAAAACCTGGTTTCCGTATATACATGTCAAAACTGTGCCAGTAGTAATAATTTCGTCACAGAATATTTATGAAAAGAAAATATTCGATAATAAAATATAATACCTGTCAGAACTACCACTTTAATTGTATTTTAAAATAAAAGGAAAGTTATACGATGAAAAAGGTACATTCCATGGGTTTTATTCATCATAGCACTTATGGCAACTTCAAAGGTATGGTTCTTAAAATTTACTTATGGCAGCTTCAAAGGTATGGTTCTTAAAATTTACTTATGGCAACTTCAAAGGTATGGTTCTTACAATTCACTTATGGCAACTTCAAAGGTATAGTTCTTACAATTCATTCGCAAAGTCTACTCATTCATTCTTACCAACGTGAGACAGCTGAAATTTAAAAAAAAAAGAAGAAGAAGAAGATATTTCTACACGGAATCTCGAGAAAAATGATGAAAAACTGCAAAGGCAAATATCACTTCAGTGAGTCGCAATAATCTCTGAGATATTTTTCATCAGTGTTTATCACAACTTCCTATTTTACACTTCATTTTTTATCATGATGATAAATTTGACGACAGTGATGATGATAATAACTTTATATTTTTATGATTCTCTTTATCATTAATTTATATATTGTTAATATTATTTAAAATTAATGGCCGGGCATGTTAAAGTTTACTTAACAAAATACGGCTTAAAATATTAAACGTTAATTTGAGCAATGAGTGGGGCGACAAGGTATGCCACTGCAAGGGGAATAAACTTCTAGGCCTGGCTCTGGTTAAATGTCACGCCAGTCGCGTTGCCTAGCATTCTAACAGATTTATTCTGTACAAATACTAGATTGGCTGTTGCCACACTTAAAAAAAACCCCCAGTTCCCCCCTCCCTCGTGTAAGGGCTAACCATCTTTCCAATTTTCTAAATTGTTTCAATATTCTGCTTCTTTTGTTTCACGTATTTTTCACTGTTGATAAGTTCATCATCATTTTCTTCTTCTTTCTAGGAGCTGAAAGTTTCAAAGTGTAGTAATATTAGTGAGGAGCATTAAATTCAACATCATTCTCCTTTGGGATTTTTGGCAATTTTCTATGGATGGGGGTTGAAATTAGATGTGGCATCTAAACCTGCATGATGTTTCCTAGTATAATATCTGCATGATGAATATTACATCCTCAAATTTCATAGAGATCTTAAAGGTTGCTCGCTGTGATCATAGTCTTTGCAGAAGTGGAATCTCAACATTAGAAAGTATAATATAAGAATATTCAAGAAAGTATGGGGTTGCCGTAAAAAAAAAGAGCGGCTACAGTCTTAGCCTCCATGATAAGCCATGGGTTTTAGCACGACCTGAATGCGTTGACTTATGCCTTATACGCATGCGTAGAGCACCGGATCTTCCGGACGACACGACTACAAACAAAACAAGCAGCTGTTGGGTGAGACGTGTGTTCCAGATGGATTATTTTCGTAAGGTTTTGGGAGGTCCGCAAGGAGGAGGGCAGGTATCCACTGGTGCAGAAACGGTAAACATTGTAATAAACCATACATGTACTTGAATTTTACAACAGTTGCAGATGAAGAAGGGGTGGCGAATAAAGTCTGAACCGCTTATAAGGTACGCTTAACATGCCACATATGCAGCAAAGAGTTATCGTGTTAGCTTTCACACTCCCCTGCACCTGTCGGCACACTAGAGAATGATACGGTCAGTGTATCACGCATGGCCGCCTTTCTTTCTCCATGTGCATAAAGTCAGGCACCCATTTATATATCTAGGTTACTTGGGCATCTCCAGTTGTGGATTTGAAGCGCAGACTTTCGCCTCGAGACGAGCGCACTAACAACAGTGCTGATCGAATTCTCATTACTCTCTGCAAATTCTTTCTCAACAGCTGCTGGACTCTTACATTTTATAGCTTGCAGCTATTGATCAAATTTTAATTTAATTTTTTTAATGTGTGTATGTATTTATTTCTGTATGTATGTATGTATTTTATTTATGAAATTTCTTTATTCTAGTGGCGGCATATTAAGGCCCAATCAGAATGGGCAGTAATGACTGTGGTCTAAATTTAGTTTTCATGCATTAATAATGAATCGCAAAAGACAGCATAGCAGATGGTTGTGAGGTAGGTAATGTGGAGGCAGGTAATGTGCTAGCAGGTTAGGAGATGGTTGTGAGGCAGGTAATGTGCTAGAAGGTTAGGAGATGGTTGTGAGGCAGGTAATGTGCTAGAAGGTTAGGAGATGGTTGTGAGGCAGGTAATGTGCTAGCAGGTTAGGAGATGGTTGTGAGGCAGGTAATGTGCTAGAAGGTTAGGAGATGGTTGTGAGGCAGGTAATGTGCTAGAAGGTTAGGAGATGGTTGTGAGGCAGGTAATGTGCTAGCAGGTTAGGAGATGATTGTGAAGCAGGTAATGTGCTAGCAGGTTAGGAGATGATTGTGAAGCAGGTAATGTGCTAACAGGTCAGGAGATGATTGTGAAGCAGGTAATGTGCTAGCAGGTTAGGAGATGGTTGTAAGGCAGGTAATGTGCTAGCAGGTTAGCATCATCTTTATTGTAATTACATGGACAGAGAATAAAGAATAGTTTTAGGTTTTGTGATATATCTCAATTGAGGGAGACGGGGAGGGGAAATGCTGAGCAAAACTCTGAAGCGTGGTACAATTTCACTGAAAGAGTAATGAATTCAAGTGAGGATAATATTTACTTTATTTTCAAGTTTTCTCTTTCCATTATTTTCTTGATGGCTTGCCACCAGTTCAGGAAGAATCTTATGCTTATTAATGATGCGGCTTTCAGTATATTTCGTTCATAGTGGCAGACACCAAAGTTAATGAAGAAAGAGGATATTGGTAATCACTGAAAAACTGAAGGGAAAAAGACATAAAGAAACTGTGACAACAGATTTTTTGAAGAGATTGACTAAGTGGCACAGGAAAACAAAAAGCAGTTGATCTAATTAGAAATACAGAGGATCATAGGAAATAAAGAAAAATGATTGCCAAAACCACAGAGGATCATAGAAAATAAAAGAGAAATGATTGCCAAAACCAGAGAGGATCATAGAAAATAAAAGAGAAATGATTGCCAAAACCACAGAAGATCATAGAAAATAAAAGAAAAATGATTGCCAAAACCACAGAGGATCATAGAAAATAAAAGAAAAATGATTGCCAAAACCACAGAGGATCATAGAAAATAAAAGAAAAATGATTGCCAAAACCACAGAGGATCATAGAAATTAAACATGATTTCCAGAACCTGACTTGTAAGTGTCAGAAATGTTGTGAAGAAATAACTGGCTGAATATCAGTGATAAATATAGACAGAGTTATGTTCCGTAGCAAGAATGTTATGTTTAAGAAAATTACGTTTGAGGGGTGATGTGGTGGTAATCAGAAGGTCCCAGATTCAATTTCACACTTGAGTGGAATTTTTTTTGGATCAGTTGGCACAAGGTCAACCCATCCTCCAAAAATGGCTATCTGGGGTTCCCCTAGCAAGGCAGAGACAGTAGGGGCAGGTACTGGCGTCCCTACCTCAAATACTGTGATGGCCTAGAAACGTGAAAGCATTAACACTTCACACCCCAAGGTATACAAATGCCACGCAACATAGATAATATCTGACAGTTGTTGCCATCTGTTTGCAGAGAATATCTATCATTAAGAAAGAAAAAAACTGTCAGTTACAACATATATACCAGTTTTGTCTGTGTCTGCTGGGAGCATACTTTGAGATTGATGGAATAATGGCCAGGTACCAAGAGCAGTAACCATGGTATGTGCAAGCTGGGTTTTTAATTTTGCATCCTAAACCATGACCCTACCTTGATTCGAACCCGTGTCTCCTGGATGACAAACCAATATTCAAAGTGCATGGCTGTGCCATCCTCAGAGAATATCATCTGTTCATAGAGGAATCACAGTGGAAAGTAGAATTTTCCATATGAATGTCAGTCATTGTTTCTTTATCCTCTGCCTAGGTTGAGCGTTTGTGTGAGCGTGTATCATCTTCAACTCTTCTAGACGACCGGAGAGATGCAGTTAGAGCATTGAAAGCACTGTCAAAAGTGAGTATGTTAAATTCTGTAATTTTGGTGGTGTGATAGTTTGCTCCAGTTGAGGTTTAGAAAGAACATGTTCAGGTGAAGGGTAAATGTAAACATCAGCAACCAAACTGTCCTTGATTAAAAAAAGTATTGCCCATACAAGGTAATGTTTGGAAATAAGATGTTGTGTTACTTTAGTCTGGCCAGTGAGATAAGGTAGGAAAAATGTAAATACCTACAATGATGGAACCTGTGATGAAGAAATAATAAGTTATCCTCGCTGAGCATGTTTTCTGTTTTCTTATCAACTTTTTTCACAAGAAAGTAAGTATATGAAAAAGATGGTGACTAAATTAGCAGAGATAAAAAAAAAAAATGAGATGTTTGAAGCATAAGACAGGACTAACTAGTTCTAGGAAAGAAACTGTGAAGAAAAATGAATAATTAAAAAAAAAAAAAAAAGAAAATGTCCTTGGCAGTGATTCAAATGCTGGACATTTTGAGGAGAATGAATTAATTCATCAGAGTTTTGAAGAGTTTTCTAGAGTATGTTTACTATATTGAAGCGGAGAGAAGGTCGGAGCAACTTAAACTTGTCCTGAAAGCAGTGATGAGTAGGAGTTAAAAATTACAGTTGCAGGTGAAATATATTTTCAATTGTTGTGTATAATTCAGATGAATTTGAATCAGGTGATAAATTTGATTTGGTTAACTCTGGATTGTGTTGTATTGTTTCATTTCAGAAATTTAGACTGGAAGTAGGAACGCAGGCCATGGACATTTTGTTGAGTGTTTTAGAGCAAGACAGGTATTTACATTTACTTATATCGCTTGAAAGATGTCTGGAACCTGTACTTCAGTCTGGAAAAAACAAAAAAGCAGACTGCCCCCTCCTTATTGTCATTTTATAAGAGGTTTCTGATGGAAGAATGTGGGAATGGTTAGCTCCAACCCTGTATGAAAGCAAAAGCTACAAATATGTGGCACATGAAACCCCAAAATGAGCCAAAACCGGGTAGTTGAAAATTTGGACTGAAACCTGTGCATGTTTTCTTTTCTTCATGGAAGATCTGTGTGTCAACCCCCCAACCCCCTCAAATTTGTGCCATGAAGAAGGCTTTGATAGCTTTTCATGTATACTTAAAAACTTTGATGCGTTACCATGCTGATTTTTCTTTTTTTTTCCATAAAGCTTTACCATTGTATACAGTGTTATCTTTGCTGAAGCGCTTTATAGATCTGGGATTTCCAAGTCTGTCTTTAATGGAACATCTACTGTATTTGCATAGATAAAGAATATGAACATACATATATGGATAAAAACGTGAAGAATATGGTAAAAAAAGGTAAAATTCCCGTTTCTTGCCATTACGGCATATTGGGGATATGGCGTTTGGCTCGTATTTTCCATGACCTTCGGCACATGAAAGTATGATGTGGTCAGTGTCACGCCTGGCTGCTTTACCTTCCCAGATTTCTGTGGTACCCATTTTTAGAGGCTGGATGAACCCCCGGGGCCTTTTTTTTATGTGTACCAGAAAAAAGTCTCACTACTGGGACTGAACCCGGTACCATTGGATTAGTAAACCTAGCGCCTAACCACTTAGCTAACCAGGTTGCTGAAGAAGATGTGTACATAGTTCAAAATTTGTGTATATATGCATGTAGATAACTGATGCTGTGTGAGATATAATGGACAGTAAAACAATTAGTTTCAGATTAAAAATCAAGATTTTGATAATTACGGTACATCTTGAATTTTCTGTTGTTCTTTGGAGGGAGGGGAGGTTAGAAAACAAAGACAAATTAAACTTAAAAGAAACAGAGACCAGTGGATTGTTTAGACCAGGAGGTTTGTCTTGACCAGGAGTTTGTCTAGACCAGTGGCTTGTCTAGACCTTTGGCTTGTCTAAACCAGTGGCTTGTCTAAACCAGTGACTTGTCTAGACCAGTGGTGTGTCTAAACCAGTGGCTTGTCTAAACCAGTGGTTTGTCTAGACCAATAGTTTGTCTGGACCAGTGGCTTGTCTAGACCAATTGCTTGTCTAAACCAGTGGCTTGTCTAGACCAGTGGTTTGTCTAGACTGATGTTTCCAGCCTGTGGTTTGTGGACCATAAGTGGTCACTGAAGCATTTATTAGGTGGCCTGTGGCTGTGTTATAAATTTGCATATCTTGATTAAAAACAATGAAGGGTTTATGACGTTAGGATATTACATATAAGATGATAATGAGATGTGTAATGTGCTGTATCTGTTCTGTACAACTGTATGAAGTAGGAACCTGGACTCTGACCAGAAAGCCAGGGAGAAGGATAAATGCAGCAGAAATGTGTATCTACAGAAAATAAGTTCATATATCATGGAGAATGAGAAGAACAAGCACACAGGTATTAGAACAGCTCCAAGTGCAATGTGAACTTCTCAAAGGAATTAGGATCAGAACAACAAAATACTTTTGCCATATCAAAAAGACGTAACAGTATACATTAGTCAGTACTGGAAGAAAAGATGGACGGAAAAAAGAGTGAGAGGTAGACGGGGATGTAGATGGGAAGATAAAATATGAGAATGGACAAGATGTAACATGGCTGAACGCACCATCAAGACAAGGGAGTAAGGAAACTGGAGGTTCATTTCTGCCAGCCTTCGCTCTGAAGGTAGCACATGATGATGATGTTATAAGATGGTAGATTAGAAAAGAAGTCCTTGGATGTTAAAAAAAAGTTTGGAACTGCATCTTTAGTGATTCAAAATGAAAGGACAAGAGTTACAGTACCTGATAGTCACTGAAAAGCTCAATGGAAAAAGCAGGAGAAGACATCATAGAATTTTTTTATAAAATATGCCTTTGACCTTTATCAGTCACTTTCAGTATTGAGTCTGTTTTCAAAGTATTGGTGTTTTTTTTTCTTCTTAAATTACAGAAATGACACAGAGATTATTGGCTATACTCTGGATACGTTATATCATGTGATGTCTAATGAATTAAGTGATGAAGGTAAGCTGGAACAAGTAAATATTTTGAGGAGTGTATGTGAATTAGTCATATGGTGGATTTTTCTTTCTTTTCTATTCCCATTTCCATGCCATTGAGGCATATTGGGGATACGGTGTTAGGCCCATATTTTCCATGACCTTCGGCACATGAAAGTGTGATGTGGTCATTATCTTGCCTCCCAGATTTCTCTGGCACCAATTTTTAGAGGCTGGGTGGACCCAGGGGCCTTTTTGGTTTGTACTAGAAAAAAATCCCACCGCTGGGACTTGAACCCGGTACCACCGAATTAGTAAACAGAATGCCTAGCCACTCGGCTAACCAGGCCCTTCGAGAAAAAGGCAAGAGAGGTTGACCAAAGGCTACCTGGTAGATAATTGTAGAAGCGGAAATGAGTAGCATGCAGTACAGCTGTGGCACAATACAGAGGCTGGCCGCAGACCATGAGAAGTGGAGAGAACTTGTTGCTACCCCGCAAGATTCCACAGGGCATACTAGGTGGTAATTGCTTATCCAATCACTGACCAAGGACATAGATGAATGATAGATGTGAATTGGCTGTATTAAAGATGACACTAAACCATAAGTGTGGCTTTTTCATCTGCATATGTTTTAACATATAATTTAATATGCTAGACTAAAAAATCAAATGATTTATTTGGTTATGAAGTTTGATTATGTATGGATTGTCATGCCACTAAGATTCTTAGGGACATGGTATAGGTGCCTGTATTTTCCTTGACCTGACAGCACGCTAACGGGTGATGAGATCAGCTCTTCGCCTGGCCACCTTTCCTTCCCAGCTCCAGAAGGAGCATGACCTGTTTTACACCAGGGTGACTGGGGCACCTCTGTCTGGACTTGAACCTCTAACATCTGCATGAAAGATGAGGCAAGAATGTGATAAGCATGTACAAAACTTTGTAAATATTTTATTAGCAGCATTTAATTTGTTGAGTGATGCTTTCTGAGCAGCAGACAGAGTAAATATCTCAGTCTTAATGAAAAGATGGCTGACAAATACAGAAAGAATTATTGTAGCATGTGAGCACAGGATTAAGGCAGTTTGTGATGCGCAGGCTGCTTGTGAGAAGACAGTGGGCTGTTCTTTGATTGCAGGAAACTCAAGTAAAAATGGGTACCTAATACACTTGTGTTAGTGAAAGGAACACATTTTTAATAAATAGAAAACAATGATGATTTCGTACAGTGAAGCAACAGAACTGTTGTAGGATTTGACCTTGAAAAAATCATAGATAAAGCACTTTAGTGAGATGTGAGAGAGAGAAAAATCACAAGAGAATTGTCTGGGATTCAAACCATGGACTCCGGTAGGACGGACAGCATGAGATAGTGTAGTTCATTGGCATGCTGTTCTCTCATGGCTAGGTGGCTGCTCATCCTACTGGAGTCCGTGGTTTGAATCCCAGTTAATTCTCTTGTGATTTTTCTTTCTCTCATGTCTCACTAATGTGCTTTGTTTACGATTTTTCTAATCCTACAAAACTCTGTTCTCTTACTTGTGTTAGTGAAACTGCTTCAGAAGTGAACGTCTGCCATTAGATGAAGCATACTAGAACTTTTCATTCACTAAATAGCTTCTTCTCAGTGCAAGAAGAATTGAACAAATTTCACATGAAAAAACTGGCTCTTAAGTACTTGGATGTATGCCTAGTTTCACTCAAGTGAGCAAAACAGCAAACAAAATATGTTTTAACATGTCAGATAGAATCCACAAAGTGCCATAGATGAAGCTATAGGCAGAGGTGAAGGATGTTAAGATTAAAGTGGGAGCATTATAGTCCAAAGTGTTTGTCAGAAATAATTACCCATATCTGGAATGAATATGTATATGCTCTCTCTACCAGATGACCCAAATTCTCCTGTCACTAATGACCTTGGAGGACAGTTTACAGAAATTTTCATCAAAAGACAAGGAAATATTGCACTCCTTCTGTCATTTCTTGATGTAAGTTAATTTACTCCAGTCTACACTTGTTATTTATGGATGCAAGTTGTGTAGGAGTGAGAATGAGTGTGCTGTATGGAACGGATGGCACAGTGCCAAGACTGGGAAGTCTCTAAGATCCTGCGGTACCTCTTTGGTGTACTCCTTTTGTGTTAAATTCAACCTGGTCATCTACCATAGGAATCTGCACATTAACACATCAGTGTGGTGGTGGAGCCCCTCAAGAGACCTTAATCTGAGGACTGTGGGAATTGAAGAAAGTCACTCTGACATGACCAGCTAGAAGTGAAAAGAGAAATATTGAAAATCATAAAAAAGAAAAGACAACTGAGATACTTTGGGCATGTTAAGAGGCATAATACTGTACTGAAGAGACCCTTCTTGAGGCCAAGATCAAAAGGAAGAGAGCAAGAGGATGATATCAAAAGATGGACAAGAACCAGCTTGGCTGAGTGCACTATGAAAGCAAGAAGCAGAACTGAGTGGAGATTCACTGCAGCCAACCTTCCATGGGGAGATGGCATGAGATGAGAGAGACATGCTTCACCTTTAGTTTGACATACCTGTTTCGTGATCTTATAACTTCAGCAATAGCCAAGAAGTCAAGTTTGAAATTACGACCAGCCAGAAATTCCAGTGTGCTGTTACTTGTGAACATAAGTGAAACACTTTTTTTTTCCTGTTTTTTTTTGACATTCTGCTAGTATTCAAATTTTGAATTTTGTTTTCAAATTTTGTATGTTTGGTGATGTACATAATCATTCTTCTTAAGATAACAGTGGGTCCTTGACATATGCTGGCAGTCCGTATCATGAAGTTATCTTATGTATAAAATATTATTAGTTCACTCATACAAGTATTAGTTTCAAGTAACTGAATCAATCCTTACATGCAGCCTCTGAGACATAACATTTTCATGTTCTGTTTGTGATGCACATGAAAAAAAGATGCCAAGAGAAATGGCTGTCATGACCCTGTCCTTCTTTTAAATGATGCTCCAGGTAAATAGGCTGTAAAAATACTACTTCCTGGTCAGCGGTGTAGGGATCATCATGGTCACTATGGAGATGGAGCCTGCAAAAACGTCTGTATATTAGGTCTCCACTGGAAATTAAAGACACATTAACTTTCTTTCATTTGTCTTATCATACATCTTACATCCTTCCTGTGCCGTTAAATGTCACATAGGACTCACATGGTAGTTCGTCAGGTTTTCCTGTTTTTGGTGAGTTTTTCAACCTCATCAAGGGATTTTATGCTTACTAATTTGCTTCTCTTAACAATGTCCTCTTTAGAGTTTCACGTGGTCAGCTTTTTTTTTTCATTTATAAGATGTATAATTTATATAAAAGAACAAATTCTCACCACTTCTCATTATCTTAAGCCAGCTTATGTATGTTAACTATTTTATGTATTGCCAGTCTCAGCTTCATCTGGTTTTTGCCAGGTTGTTATCAGTCAGTTTCTCTTAACATTCTTACCTTAAAGTGTTTATTAAATGATCTCAATACTGTTTAATATATTTTTAAATATTTTTTTTTTGTGTGAGTTTAATCCCTTCAGCTGTGGATTTTTTTTTAGCTTAATGTAGATGTGACTATTTTATAAGCTTGATGAAGATGTGACTATTTTATAACCTTGATATAGATGTGACTATTTTATAAGCTTGATGTAGATATGATTATTTTATAAGCTTGATGTAGATATGATTATTTTATAAGCTTGATGTAGATGTGACTATTTTATAAGCTTGACGTAGATGTGACTGTTTTATAAGCTTAATGTAGATGTGACTATTTTATAAGCTTGATGTAGATGTGACTATTTTATAAGCTTGATGTAGATGTGACTGTTTTAAGCACAAGAGTTTTTAAAAAAACTTATTTGTAGAGAAGAGCTCATCTGTATTTTGCTGCAGGAGTATGACTTCCATGTAAGATGGCCAACAGTAAAACTTCTGACATCGTTGCTGGCAAACAGGCAAAAGGATGTACAGGACATCATATTGGTGGTACCCATGGGTGTTTCCAGACTGATGGATCTTCTTTCTGACAGCCGTGAGGTCATCCGTAATGATGTTAGTGGCTTGCAGCCTTCTTTTATTCTTCTTCTGTCTTCCTGGAACTACGAGGTAGTGTTCTTGGCAGCCAGTGTGGTCAAGTTGTGGACTCACAGAATCATGTTGGATTTGGGAGCGGGTTATGGCATATTTTTTTCAGTCTCTGAATGAATCTAAAAAGCAAGGGGCATGCAGTACTGCTTTAGCGACTCCACCGCCATGGGCACAGTGGCAATCCCTGCCCCATAAGCCAGTTTAGATTTGTCACAGGGAGTACCAGTGGAGGGATGGGGGCAGGGCCTTGGTCGACTGTGTGGCTCAGCAACCCTGATGCTAGCATGTCAGTGTTTGGCTGCTGACTGTCAAACTGGACAGCATCGTTTCCTCCTAGTGGCTTGGCTGCTGACTGCCAGACTGGACAGCATCGTTTCCTCCTAGTGGCTTGGCTGCTGACTGTCAGACTGGACAGCATCCTTTCCTCCTAGTGGCTTGGCTGCTGACTGTCACACTGGACAGCATCCTTTCCTCCTAGTGGCTTGGCTGCTGACTGTCAGACTGGACAGCATCCTTTTCTCCTAGTGGCTTGACTGCTGTCAGACTGGACAGCATCCTTTCCTCCTAGTGGCTTGGTTGCTGACTGTCAGACTGGACAGCATCCTTTCCTCCTAATGGCATTGGCTGCTGACTGTCCAACTGGACAGCATCCTTTCCTCCTAGTGGCTTGGCTGCTGACTGCCAGACTGGACAGCATCCTTTCCTCCTAGTGGCTTGGCTGGTGACTGTCAGACTGGACAGCATCCTTTCCTCCTAGTGGTTTGGCAGCTGACTGTCCAACTGGACAGCATCCTTTCCTCCTAGTGGCTTGGCTGTTGACTGTCAGACTGGACAACATCCTTTCCTCCTAGTGGCTTGGCTGGTGACTGTCCAATTGGACAGCATCCTTTCCTCCTATTGGCATGGCTGCTGACTGTCAGACTGGACAGCATCCTTTCCTCCTAGTGGCATGGCTGCTGACTGTCCAACTGGACAGCATCCTTTCCTCCTAGTGGCTTGGCTGCTGACTGCCAGACTGGACAGCATCCTTTCCTCCTAGTGGTTTGGCAGCTGACTGTCCAACTGGACAGCATCCTTTCCTCCTAGTGGCTTGGCTGTTGACTGTCAGACTGGACAACATCCTTTCCTCCTAGTGGCATTGGCTGTTGACTGTCCAACTGGACAACATCCTTTTCTCCTAGTGGCTTGGCTGCTGACTGTCCAACTGGACAACATCCTTTCCTCCTAGTGGCATTGGCTGCTGACTGTCCAACTGGACAACATCCTTTTCTCCTAGTGGCTTGGCTGCTGACTGTCCAACTGGACAACATCCTTTTCTCCTAGTGGCATTGGCTGCTGACTGTCCAACTGGACAACATCCTTTCCTCCTAGTGGCATTGGCTGCTGACTGTCCAACTGGACAACATCCTTTTCTCCTAGTGGCTTGGCTGCTGACTGTCCAACTGGACAGCATCCTTTCCTCCTAGTGGCTTGGCTGCTGACTGTCAGACTGGACAACATCCTTTCCTCCTAGTGGCGTGGCTGCTGATTGTCAAACTGGACAACATCCTTTCCTCCTAGTGGCATGGCTGCTGACTGTCAAACTGGACAGCATCCTTTCCTCCTAGTGGCTTGACTGTGACTGCCAGACTGGACAGCATCCTTTCCTCCTAGTGGTTTGGCTGCTGACTGTCCAACTGGACAGCATCCTTTCCTCCTAGTGGCTTGGCTGCTGACTGTCAAACTGGACAGCATCCTTTCCTCCTTTTGGCTTGGCCGATGACTGCCAGACTGGACAGCATCCTCTCCTTCTAGTGGCTTGGCTGATGACTGCCAGACTGGACAGCATCCTCTCCTTGTAATGGCTTGCCAAAGATGCTATTGCAAAGTGATGGATAAAAAAATGCTTTGTTTGCATGTGTGTGTGAGATCAAGAATATGTAGGAAAATAGTCAGTTGATAATGTTAGTGGTTACATTGAAGTGACTCAAGCGTCAGCTTAAAAAAAATACTTCAGATTTTAACTTCTGCACATTAACATATCAAACGCCAAAGAACTCTTAAAAAAAAGGAATTTGCCATTTAACCTATGAGGGTCATACCGAAAATCGTGACCAAAAATAAAAAAAAAATAAGTTTTTAAAAATTAAAAAAAAAACAGAATTTATAGATAGAGAAAATATAAATGCATCACCTTAATCTGCATCCTTTTCTTTACTTTTCAACATAATCTCCATTTCTCTGCACACATTTTCCCCATCACTCTGCAAGTTTGAAAATACCCTCCCGGTAGAATTCCATTCCAGCTGACAGATGGCACAGACGCACTGTTTTCTTGACGTTCTCTCCCAGTGGGCACAAACTTTTCTATAGCCTGGTGTTTCAATCATTCCTGTACTGCATTCTGTCCTATTCCTAGATTTACAGCTATTTCAGATACTGTGACATGTCTGTCTCCTTTAATGATGTCGTCAACCCTTTCTACGTTGCGTTCAGTGGAGGCAGTTCGAGGGCGAATGTTGCAAGGCATATCTTGGATGTTCGTGTTTCCATCTTTGAAATGTTTCACCCACCTTCTAACACTGCTAGCACCCATACACACATCTCCATAAGCAAGTTGAAGTCTTTAGTGAATTTCAGCAGCAGGGATTTCCTCTTAAATGAGGAACTCAATAACAGCATGTTGACAAAACAAAACTTCAGCACCCGCCATTTTGTTTCTGCTCCGCGTGGTCACGTGACACATGATGGTGATGTCATGTGACCTCTACATGAGGTGCAAAGGATGCAGATTAGGATGATACATTTATATTTTCTCAGTCTATAAATTCTGATTTGTAAAAAATTTTTGCTCACGACTTTTGGTATGACATTAGTAATACATGTAGGGAAGTTGATAGGGACTGTATAATGATTGCCTATGTGTTATTAATCATTTGAGAAATACATACCATAATTCCCCACATATTAATTCTGAATCACATAAAAAAATGAAGGATTTCTTAAAAAAAAGGAATTTGCCATTTAACCTATGAGGGTCATACCGAAAATCGTGACCAAAAATAAAAAAAAAATAAGTTTTTAAAAATTAAAAAAAAAACAGAATTTATAGATAGAGAAAATATAAATGCATCACCTTAATCTGCATCCTTTTCTTTACTTTTCAACATAATCTCCATTTCTCTGCACACATTTTCCCCATCACTCTGCAAGTTTGAAAATACCCTCCCGGTAGAATTCCATTCCAGCTGACAGATGGCACAGACGCACTGTTTTCTTGACGTTCTCTCCCAGTGGGCACAAACTTTTCTATAGCCTGGTGTTTCAATCATTCCTGTACTGCATTCTGTCCTATTCCTAGATTTACAGCTATTTCAGATACTGTGACATGTCTGTCTCCTTTAATGATGTCGTCAACCCTTTCTACGTTGCGTTCAGTGGAGGCAGTTCGAGGGCGAATGTTGCAAGGCATATCTTGGATGTTCGTGTTTCCATCTTTGAAATGTTTCACCCACCTTCTAACACTGCTAGCACCCATACACACATCTCCATAAGCAAGTTGAAGTCTTTAGTGAATTTCAGCAGCAGGGATTTCCTCTTAAATGAGGAACTCAATAACAGCATGTTGACAAAACAAAACTTCAGCACCCGCCATTTTGTTTCTGCTCCGCGTGGTCACGTGACACATGATGGTGATGTCATGTGACCTCTACATGAGGTGCAAAGGATGCAGATTAGGATGATACATTTATATTTTCTCAGTCTATAAATTCTGATTTGTAAAAAATTTTTGCTCACGACTTTTGGTATGACATTAGTAATACATGTAGGGAAGTTGATAGGGACTGTATAATGATTGCCTATGTGTTATTAATCATTTGAGAAATACATACCATAATTCCCCACATATTAATTCTGAATCACATAAAAAAATGAAGGATTTTTTAAAAAAAGAATCCTTTCATTTGTTCTTGCAGCAGAGAAACATTTCCTGGTTACATTTCTAACGAAAGGGAATATTAATTGTAAATTGTAATGAAAATTGATTATAATCTGTAATGAAAAATGAATTGTAAATTGTAATGGAAAATGAATTATAAATTTCTGTTAAGTTGAAACTGATACTAATCATTTAGCTATAATCATTTTTGCTCTCCAGACAATCTGTAAGCCCACTGATCTCCTCCACAGAGTCCAGTGAGTGGTGGCAGAGGTCACACTTTGCAAATGTTAAACTATTTGAGCAGATCTTAAGGCCTAATTGATCACTAGAGCTGTAATTGTAAATTCATGGAGTTGAATTTCTTCATATACAAATATGAGTGAATTTCTTCCTATATAAGTGAACTTCTTCTTATATAAATGAATTTATTCCTATATAAGTAAAATTATTCTTATATAAGTGAACTTCTTCCTATATAAGTGAATTTATTCTCATGTAAGTGAACTTCTTCCTATTTAAGTGAATTTATTCTTATATAATTGAACTTCTTCCTATATAAGTGAACTTCTTTCTATATAAGTGAACTTATTCTCATGTAAGTGAACTTCTTTCTATCTCTCTCTCTGAACCTTAAGTGCCCAGGGCACATGGGGCTTCTGCAAGGGTTTTCCACAAACACCTGTCCTTTGCCTTTTTTTCTGCTCTTGCCCAGGTGAGCCCTCTATTGCTCAACATCCTCTCTGTTCTTCTCCATGTCTCTTTTGGTCTGCCCATACTTCTGTTCCCCTGTGGTGTCCATCTTAGTGTTATTTTTGGTAGTGAGTTGTCAGTCATTCGGAGTATCTTTCTATGTAAGTGAACTTATTCTCAGATAAGTGAACTTATTTTCAGATAAATATGAGAACATTTCTTCCTGTTATTAGGCTCTGCTGTTGCTGAACCAGCTGACAAAGAAACATGCCAATATCCAGAAAATTGTAGCCTTTGAGAATGCCTTTGAGAGGATCATTGACATAATCAGAGACGAGGGTGGCTATGATGGAGGTAGGAACTGCAGCAAAACAAGATGTATAAAATGATACGTTTCCTCACAGTGGATTGAAAATATCAGCAAGACACAAATGTTTCGGAGCTTAAATGATCTTCTGTTGCTGCCTGTTACAGAATTTATAATTGGCTGTTGGGTGCTCATGCAAGAGTAGGAGTGGTCAGATCAACAGCTACGTAGTTTCTTTCAGTGAAGGCGGTCAGGTTTCTTTGTGCCGCTGTTGACCTCCGGTCCACATAGCTGTTAAAATGGGTACAAGGCATTCTGTGCTGAGTAAAAGGTAAAAAGGTCAAATTTCCATTTCCATTCCCATTCCATTAGGGCATATTGGAGAATACGGTGTTAGGCCCATATTTTCCATGACCTTCAGCACATGATAGTTAAGTCTTCAAAATGGAGAGTGTCAGTGAGTCACACTGGACACAAGTTTTGTTGTTAATATGTGTTTGTTGAGCAGAAATTGTTGTGCACAAAGGTGTGATTTTATATATTTTGCTAAGATATACTTGTACAGACAAGCAGATACATATAGACATTTATCATGAGCACATTGAAGCAGATCATTCCAGCACGGGTGCTCCTAGATTTACAGTGAGGTTACATTCCAGCAGACTCATCTTACATTGAAAATATGAGGGTTGATTGATAAGTTCTCGGCATAAGGTACAAATACTTGAAACACACAGTTGATATTAGATGTATTTGTAGATCAGGTTAATGTAAGATTAAACACCAAGTTTCAAGAAATTAACTGCAATCAATTTATTGTACAGGCTACTGAAGTGGTCAGGGGTGGCAGAAATTGAGAAAATGGATAAAATTTCTCATCGAGCAGTCATTTGCTACCTCCGCATCAAGGACTTATTGTCGAAGGAGATCCATGAGAGACTCTAGGGGAGAGTGCCTCTTCTTACAGCACAGTGAAGAAATAGGCAGATCAATTCAAACATGGAAGGGAGAGTCTGGAAGACCAAGAATGGTATCCACCGATGAAACCACAGGCAGAATCCATGACATGATAATGGAGGATCAACTAACTGAGCGGTACATTACTACTGAGTTGGGCATCTCCCAGGAACGTGTTCATGCCATTATTCACAATGATCTTCAAATAACAAAGGTCTCTGCTCTATGGGTCCCGAAACTTCTTGTAGCTTATCACAAACGACAGCGTCTCATGTCAAGAGACAATCTTGGCAATTTTTCTGCAGATTGTGAAAAGTTTCTTCAGCAATTTGTGACTATGGATGAGACTTGGGTTCATCATTTTCAACCAGAAAATAAATAACAGT
Source organism: Achatina immaculata (assembly GCA_009760885.1). Taxonomy (NCBI): domain Eukaryota; kingdom Metazoa; phylum Mollusca; class Gastropoda; order Stylommatophora; family Achatinidae; genus Lissachatina; species Lissachatina immaculata. The sequence continues at coordinate 19,370,131 of CM019697.1, read as the reverse complement.
CAAAGCAGTGGAAACATCATGGATTCCCACCTCCAAAGAAAGCAAGAGTGGTTCTGTCTGCAGGCAAAGTGATGGCTTCTATCTTTTGGGATTCAGAAGGTGTGCTATTGGTAGACTATCTTCCAAAGAGCAGAACGCTAATCTTGTGAAGCAACTGCGGGTCGATTGAAGGAAAAGTGTGGAGGGAAATTGATGAGAGGAGTCATCTTTCATCAAGACAATGTTCCAGTTCACAAGTCAGTGGTGACAATGGCTGCCATTCATGAATGTGGCTTCCAGCTTCTTGAACATCCTCCTTATTCCCCAGATTTGGCCCCTTTGGACAATTACCTGTTTATCAAACTCAAAAAGGAGCTCAATGGTCACAGATTTGCTTCAGATGATGATGTCATTCATGCTGTAGACCACTTTCTACTGGCACAAGATGCTGACTTTTACAAAGAAGAGATCCGTCTGCTCCAGGATCGCTGGACTAAGTGCATAAACTTACCAGGGGACCATGTTGAGAAATAACCCAAAAAAGTTGTCCACAAATAATCCATTGTACCTTGTGGCGAGAACTTATCAATCAACCCTGGTATCATAAGTCAGAAGTGCATTTAATACATGTAACTTACCAAACATCATAGCTGAGCCAGGCTTACCTGAAACATTCTCAGAACACTCACATTAGCTTACAGTTGGGCAGAACCATCTAACATAAACCCCGTTTTATATCAAAATGCTGAATATGTCATGTAATTTATTGAATACTTGTGCTGGAAGTGAAAAATGGAATGGTTGTATAGGTACTCACCATTAACGTACACATCTGAGAGCACACTTGGCCTGAAGAATGTTTGAATCATTGAACTAAAATTATTTGCTAGATGATGGGAAAACTACAGTGACAGGGCCATCAATTTCTCTCTCCCTTCTCATGAGGTTTGAGAATATCTGGTGGAAGGCACTGGGACATCAACACTTGTTGATGGTTTATCAAGAATAGTGTTCTCCAGGAAGATATCAAGTTCTGATTCTACAGTTTGTTTCTTCTTTTCATCATTTATTTCTCTGTATCAAGCTATAGCGTACTGTTGAGAGAGAGAAAGAGTATGGTACCATATATCACTAGCCTGGGAAAAGATAAAATTAAAAATTTGAAGTATGGTTTCTGTTGAATGTGCATCACTTTTGCACTATTGTAAAACCATTATGAGTTAGGAAGCATCCGTATATAACAAAAAGAATTGTCTGAAGAGACAGGAAGAGATTTCCAGATGTAGCAGTCCCCAACCCAAAGTCTTGGCAGTGTGTGTTTGTGCATTTTATATGTGGGATATGTAATGGAACACACTGTGGCAACTGGAAAAATTGAAGGAAGAAGAAACAGAGGAAGACAAAGAGAGAAGTTACTGGATGGGCTGTCAGTGTGGCTAGGAATAAAGTCACAGGTGGATCTCATAATCAAGTCTAAAGACAGGGAATTGTGGAGAGAAATGATCGCCTATGCCACACGGCATGGCACTTGAATTGAATTGAGTATGTAATGTTAGTTTCACAAAAAGTATGTAGTGGTTGTAAAATTTGTAGAAAGTCAATTAAATGGTAGCATATTCTCATTCCCAAAATGTGACGCTTGTTATCCAGAACAGGGTAATGTTACTGCTCTGCATGCTGTTGATTATTGTTGACCTTCTCTTCTCTCTCTCTCCCCCTCTCTCACACATGCATGCACACACACACACACATCCCCCCATCATCCATGGTAACAGTAAATAGCGGGATGGCATGGTTTTCCTCATGGACTTGAGGGAAAAAATCAAAGAAGATGTAAAATCTCATCCAACATTATTACAGTGCTAAACTTCTTAATAAGCTCCACCACAATAGGGACCACTGAGTGTAACTTATATATATATCAGGTGGTAAATTTCAGCTTCATGAAAAGATTTTGGATTACAGGAATTGTAGTGGAAGACTGCTTGTTGCTACTGCAAAACCTTCTACGCAGTAACACTTCAAACCAGAACTTCTTCAAAGAGGGTAGCTACATCCAGAAGTTGAAACCCTTCTTCCATTTGGAGGATGACCCACATACAAAGCACCCAGGCTGGTCTGCCCAGAAAGTGACCAACATGCACCTTTTGCTCCAGGTGAATGAATGTGGTGTGTGTAGCAGTGGTAATAGTAATAATAGTGGTAGTAGTATTTATGGAGTTGTTTGTGGGCGTAAAACAGTGGTTGTCACCTTCTTTTGCATCGTGCGCTCTTTTCACTGTATGTCAGGATGCCTTTCTCCCTTCAACACCACCTTCCTAAGATTGTCCGGCTCAAAATGTGCATTCCAGGTAATAGGTTTCACAATAATAGCTTGAAGCCTGTCAGCTTGTGGTCTTTCATTTTCTCCACACTCCTAGGAGAGCTAGGAGTTCCCAACAGGTTGAGAACACCTGCTGCAGAACATGTATTTTTGTTTATATATAGTGCTGTTTGTGGATGTAGAATGTGTAGTACATATACTGCTGTTTGTGGATGTGTAGCTTTGGCAGTTTTTTTTTTTGTCATTTGTATGTAGCACAAAGAAATTGAGAAGATATGAAACAAATATCCATGAATAAATGTTGCTGTCTGTTCCACTCTTTTGTCAGTTTCTCTCCTGTTGTTAATGCTTCAGTCCCAATCTCAGTCCTTCTTCTTAAAGTTTTGAACATATTTCAAATGCTCACCCCAGTTACATTTATTCATATTCTTACCAATCTCTGTATTCATTTTCTTATTTGTTTTTCACACAGATAAGCCGCTTCAGTTATGAATCATATTGTTATTGCAGAAATCTTGCTGGCATCATTGGTATTGATTTTTTAATGAGCTAGTGATCAGTAGCTCGTAGCTGACTGCTTGCTTCGGGATAGTGAACCACATGTGGCTAAGAACATCTGCCTTCACATGGTGCCCCATGGTATCAGGCTGTAGACTGGATGAATGCGCAGAGGTCGAAATGGGAAAGCAAACTTGGTCCTAAAAATAAGCTGTAATGAAGACTGATGGATCAGGCTGAAAGGTGCAGATATAACAGCCTAGCTGTAAACTGTAGCACAGTGCTGCCAACTCATTTCAGGGCTAACACAAAAGAAGGATTAAAAAGGAGAAGAAGAAAATTTGTATTTATCAAATCAAGTATGTAGTGGTTGTAAAATTTGTAGAAAGTCAATTAAATGGTAGCATATTCTCATTCCCAAAATGTGACGCTTGTTATCCAGAACAGGGTAATGTTACTGCTCTGCATGCTGTTGATTATTGTTGACTTTCTCTTCTCTCTCTCCCCCCCTCTCTCACACATGCATGCACACACACACACACACACACACATCCCCCCATCATCCATGGTAACAGTAAATAGCGGGATGGCATGGTTTTCCTCATGGACTTGAGGGAAAAAATCAAAGAAGATGTAAAATCTCATCCAACATTATTACAGTGCTAAACTTCTTAATAAGCTCCACCACAATAGGGACCACTGAGTGTAACTTATATATATATCAGGTGGTAAATTTCAGCTTCATGAAAAGATTTTGGATTACAGGAATTGTAGTGGAAGACTGCTTGTTGCTACTGCAAAACCTTCTACGCAGTAACACTTCAAACCAGAACTTCTTCAAAGAGGGTAGCTACATCCAGAAGTTGAAACCCTTCTTCCATTTGGAGGATGACCCACATACAAAGCACCCAGGCTGGTCTGCCCAGAAAGTGACCAACATGCACCTTTTGCTCCAGGTGAATGAATGTGGTGTGTGTAGCAGTGGTAATAGTAATAATAGTGGTAGTAGTATTTATGGAGTTGTTTGTGGGCGTAAAACAGTGGTTGTCACCTTCTTTTGCATCGTGCGCTCTTTTCACTGTATGTCAGGATGCCTTTCTCCCTTCAACACCACCTTCCTAAGATTGTCCGGCTCAAAATGTGCATTCCAGGTAATAGGTTTCACAATAATAGCTTGAAGCCTGTCAGCTTGTGGTCTTTCATTTTCTCCACACTCCTAGGAGAGCTAGGAGTTCCCAACAGGTTGAGAACACCTGCTGCAGAACATGTATTTTTGTTTATATATAGTGCTGTTTGTGGATGTAGAATGTGTAGTACATATACTGCTGTTTGTGGATGTGTAGCTTTGGCAGTTTTTTTTTTTGTCATTTGTATGTAGCACAAAGAAATTGAGAAGATATGAAACAAATATCCATGAATAAATGTTGCTGTCTGTTCCACTCTTTTGTCAGTTTCTCTCCTGTTGTTAATGCTTCAGTCCCAATCTCAGTCCTTCTTCTTAAAGTTTTGAACATATTTCAAATGCTCACCCCAGTTACATTTATTCATATTCTTACCAATCTCTGTATTCATTTTCTTATTTGTTTTTCACACAGATAAGCCGCTTCAGTTATGAATCATATTGTTATTGCAGAAATCTTGCTGGCATCATTGGTATTGATTTTTTAATGAGCTAGTGATCAGTAGCTCGTAGCTGACTGCTTGCTTCGGGATAGTGAACCACATGTGGCTAAGAACATCTGCCTTCACATGGTGCCCCATGGTATCAGGCTGTAGACTGGATGAATGCGCAGAGGTCGAAATGGGAAAGCAAACTTGGTCCTAAAAATAAGCTGTAATGAAGACTGATGGATCAGGCTGAAAGGTGCAGATATAACAGCCTAGCTGTAAACTGTAGCACAGTGCTGCCAACTCATTTCAGGGCTAACACAAAAGAAGGATTAAAAAGGAGAAGAAGAAAATTTGTATTTATCAAATCAAGTACTATTTATCAAGATGTGAACACTGTAAAATCAGACATTTCCTAATTAAAAAAAGAACCACTGTTATGTATGCTTTTTATAGTTCTTCTCAAATACAGGCTCAGATTTTTATAAATGTTTTCTTTTTAGTGAGTACATACATTGTCCTTTGAGTTGTTGCATTGTTAAAGTGTCCTCCCGTTTTTGTTTCTTTCTGCAGCTTGTGAGAACACTGGTGTCCCCAAACAACCCGCAGAATCAAACAGTTGCCTGCCAGAGAGTCATGAATCAGTGTGGTATGTGCTGCATCAGAATTGGCTGATGTTAGTTGCAAATCTGTTTAGAGCTAATGTTTATAAGATGATGCTGGCACTGCAGTTACAGGGTTTGTTATATTTCAGGTTTATTACAAGACCTGTGCTCAATTCTAATGGCCAGTGGTGTTCCTGCAGATGTTCTCACCGAGGTAATGTATGTCACCAAAATGTTTGTACTCGTAATTGTCAGAGAATGTAATTTGTGACTGAAATGACAGAGGGTTGCCTTATTTCTACATGGTGTTTCTCTACAAAGACTGTTGTAGTGAAGGCTAGGACAGGTACTGAAGACCAGGACAGACTGCTGTAGTGAATACCAGGACAGGCTGTTGTAGTGAATACCAGGACAGGCTGTTGTACTGAAAACCAGGACAGACTGTTGTAGTGAATATCAGGACAGGCTGTTGTAGTGAATATCAGGACAAGCTGTTATACTGAAGACCAGGACAGGCTGTTGTACTGAAGACCAGGACAAGCTGTTGTACTGAAGACCAGGACAGGCTGTTGTACTGAAGACCAGGACAGACTGTTGTAGTGAAGGCTAGGACAGGTACTGAAGACCAGGACAGACTGCTGTAGTGAAGGCTAGGACAGGTACTGAAGACCAGGACAGACTGTTGTAGTGAAGGCTAGGACAGGTACTGAAGACCAGGACAGACTGCTGTAGTGAATACCAGGACAGGCTGTTGTAGTGAATACCAGGACAGGCTGTTGTAGTGAATATCAGGACAGGCTGTTGTAGTGAATACCAGGACAAGCTGTTGTAGTGAAGACTAGAACAGGCTGTTGTACTGAAGACTGGGACAGACTGTTGTAGTCAAGATCAGGACAGGCTGTTGTACTGAAGACCAGGACAGGCTGTTGTAGTGAAGACCAGGACAAGCTGTTGTACTGAAGACCAGGACAGGCTGTTGTAGTCAGGACCAGGACAGGCTGTTGTAGTCATGACCAAAGCAAGGTATTGTGTGCTAAGCCATGCCAGGCTGTTATAGTGAAGACCAGAACAGGCCATTCTGTTCAAGTCTAGGTCATATATTTACGTTCAGTGCAAAGTTAAATGATCTATATAAAACTAACTTCAAAGATCAGTAATGTGCCTGTGCGAGCCTTGTGTCCTAGTTGGCTGCCTAGTTGTCATAAAGATAGCAGAGGCCATTAGACTTCATTGGAACTTTCATTGAAAGTTCTGTTGAAATCTAACATGAACAAGGAAAAATGCTGAAATCATCAAAAATGGCAAAGACGGGATTTTCATTAAAATTTAAAAAAAAAAATGTTAAAGGATTATCATCAGCATCACATTTTTAGCAAGTCCATAAATGCTCTGATTTCACCTGTAAAGAAGGTTCTCAACATGGTGAACATATGCCATGTGATGAATGGAAGTTGTGGTGTGTCACGACAGAAGCCTGTGTTCTTCAATCCAAGAAACCTGATCTGTAGGATTTCTTGCTTCATCATGAGTGAATAATGGTACATTATTTATCTTGGCACATTATTTATAATGAGTTACTGAACTGAAATTAAAAAGTATCTATTTTACAGACAATCAACACAGTGTCAGAAGTCATCAGGGGCAGTAATCCAAATCAAGAATACTTTGCTTCTGTCATGGCTCCGAGCAGCCCTCCCAGGTACAAACTGGTAAAATACTTCATATTTACAAAATATTGCCTTTAGATTTAGGGAACTGGTATAGTCTGCTCTAGCGTAACGTGGAGTTTGTGTTGCTGGTTTGTGATTTTGGACGGCAAGAAGTTGTTCTGGCTTTAGTTGTTGTCCCATGTAATTTTGCTGGGGCTGCATGAGAAGTTTTGAAATGTTGTACTATATCTTCCATCTGAGACTTTTAGTTCTTCTTGTGGTCATGATCTAGAAACATGAGCATAAAATTAGATGGGAAGTAGACTAGAGTGGGTTTCATTATTTCTTTAAGTGGACCCAAGAAATGGTTCAGTGGCAGAGACTACACCAAATTGGGGACCACATTAATGGGCTAATTGAAATACAACAAGAATGATTTGCCAGATACTTAGAAGAGAGATACAGAACAAGATCATGGCCAGCTCTTGGCTGCTAGTCTTGAAGATTGTGCCATTTCTTTGGTACGTATGCCTTCTGTCTTGAAAATAGGAGCTGGTATGCAGCAAAAGTTATGCTGTGTGTCACAGAACTGACAGACTGATGTTTCAAGCTGTGCCATTCATTCATTAGATGCCTTGACAGTCAGTTCATTAGATACCTTGACAGTCAGTTCATTAGATACCTTGACAGTCAGTTCATTAGATACCTTGACAGTCAGTTCATTAGATACCTTGACAGTCAGTTCATTAGATGCCTTGACAGTCAGTTCATTAGATGCCTTGACAGTCAGTTCATTAGATACCTTGACAGTCAGTTCATTAGATGCCTTGACAGTCAGTTCATTAGATGCCTTGACAGTCAGTTCATTAAATGCCTTGACAGTCAGTTCATTAGATACCTTGTCAGTCAGTCCATTAGATGCCTTGACAGTCAGTTCATTAGATGCCTTGACAGTCAGTTCATTAGATAACTTGACAGTCAGTTCATTAGATACCTTGACAGTCGGTTCATTAGATAACTTGACAGTCAGTTCATTAGATACCTTGACAGTCAGTTCATTAGATGCCTTGACAGTCAGTTCATTAGATGCCTTGACAGTCAGTCCATTAGATACCTTGACAGTCAGTTCATTAGATGCCTTGACAGTCAGTCCATTAGACACCTTGTCAGTCAGTTCATTAGATGCCTTGACAGTCAGTCCATTAGATGCCTTGACAGTCAGTTCATTAGACACCTTGACAGTCAGTTCATTAGATGCCTTGACAGTCAGTTCATTAGATGCCTTGACAGTCAGTTCATTAGACACCTTGACAGTCAGTTCATTAGATGCCTTGACAGTCAGTGATGGTGTTACACATCTCCATCTGTGGATTTCTTGATATTTCAGGTTAGATCAGTTGTCTTATTTCTTTCTTAGACTTTTTTAGTTTTCCCTGCTGCATGGTCAACCTTTCAGATATTTCTCTTTCATTCTCCTTCTCTAGATTTATTCCCCATTTTCTGGAGATGATGTCATAATAATAATCAATATTAAGTTTATTTTGTATGAAACAGGAAAACATAATAACTTTGTCGATAGAAAGCAAGGGGCAAAAGCTTTCGTGTTGATATTTATAGAAAGCTCTGTCATGAAAAATATTTGAAAAGTTCTTCAGAAAATGAAAAATAATTTTGAGTTTTTTTTTTTTTTCTCTTCTCATAGCAAAAAAGAATTTTGGGAGATCCTGGTTTATGTGGTGAAAGTTTGAATAATAAAGCTACCTTTTTGTAATAGAATTAATGTTTGCCCTTTTAAAATTAAATACTGACTAGGTAAATACTGATAATCCTTGATTTGGTAAACCTCAGTTTTCCAGATTTGAAATTTTAAGGACAAAATTATGGGTAATGAAAATTGCATTATACCACTATTTTCTATGTACAGACGGTAATTCATTGGATGAGCACTGATAAGTATATTTATTTTTTACATATTGTGCTTGTTATATTCCATATACATAGTATTATGTATTGTGTTTTCAGAAAGTTTAAATAATCTTTTCCTTCTCATTAGTTTGCCAAATTGAGGATAATCAGTATAGAAGAAAGAATCTTTTATCTGACTTAGGTTCACATTTGGCATTTAGACACAGACAATTTTGTTAACTGGTGGAGATGCTTAGGTCAGTGGAGTCAAGGTCAGAGGTTGTGAAGTCAGGGTCAGGGCTATGAAATTAGGGTCAGAGGTTGTGAAGTCAGAGTCAAGGGGTTGTGAAGTCAGAGTCAGGGGTTGTGAAGTCAGAGTCAAGGGGTTGTGAAGTCAGAGTCAGGGGTTGTGAAGATTAAGAAAGGGTGTTGAGTCAGAGTCAGGGTTGTGAAATAGGAAGTAATTTTGGTTGGATTTTGTGATGGTAGAAATATATCATTTATTAAGGATTTTGGGTTGTTGCTAGAGTTGCTTGGTAGAAAAAACAGTGGTTCAGGTTGAAGTCAGAATTGTAAAGCAAAAACAAAAAACCAGATAAGTTTGGGTTGGGGTTAAAGTTGTCATCATCATCATCAGGTGCCGTGCCGACTGGCGTTGGCTATTATGCTTCTCTGGAGTACATGATCCTTCATGCAGGCCATCAGCTCAGTTGGTGATCTCCTCTCACACCATCCCGTCAGACTGTCCAGTATCATTTCTCTTGGTCTTCCTCTTGATCTTCTTCCTTCTATTTTTCCTGTTGTTATAATATTTTCAATGCCCCCTCTTCTCATTGCATGTCCTATGAAAGTACATTGTCTCTCTCTTATCTTTTGACAAGGTTTTTTTGTCTCTCCAGCTCTTCTTATACATTCTTCATTAGTTATTTTTGCTGTCCAGGGGATTCGCAACATTCTTCTAATAAACCACATTTCTGCTGCTTCCAGTGATTTTTGTGCAGACTTGCCTATTGTCCATGATTCACTTCCATATATCAAGATAGGTTCAATATAGCATTTTAGGACTCGTTTTCTAACATTCATTGATAAAGATGTGTTAGCTAATATGTTTCTCATTCTCTGAAATGCAGTCTTTACACTAAAATTAAAGTTGTACAGTAGAAAAATAGAGAAGTTTGGATTGGGATCTGAGATGTATGGTAGAAAAACAGAGAACACGTTTAGATTTTGGAGTCAGAATTGTATAGTAAAAAACAGAGAAGGAGTTTGGTTTGGGGTCAGAGTTGTATGATAGAAAAACAGTTTTAGTTGGGGTCTGAGTTGTAGAAAAACAGAGAAGTTTTGGTTGTTGTCAGAGTTGTGTGGTAGAAAAACACAGGAAGAGTCTGGCTTGGGGTCTGGGCTGTATGATATAAAAAACAGAGACAAAGTTTAGTTTTTTAGTTTTATTGTATAAAAACAGAGACAAAGTTTAGTTTTTTTTTTAGTTTTATTGTATAAAAACAAAGTTTAGTTTTATTGTATAAAAACAGAGACAAAGATTAGTTTTTTAAGTTTTATTGTACAAAAACAAAGTTTATTTTTTGTTTTATAAAAACAGACACAGTTTAGTTTTTTTTTTGTTTTATTGTATAAAAACAGAGACAAAGTTTAGTTTTTTAGTTTTATTGTATAAAAAACAAGGGGGGTCAAAGCTTGAAGCAGTTTTGGGTGGATTTTGCATCAGATTTGGTAGACTTGGACCATTTATAATCGAGTTAAAGTTGATAGGTTTTAATCATTTATAATGGAACCAGATTTGGTAAAATTTGGGCCATATATAATGGAGTAAAAATTGGTAAATTTGAGCTATTTATAATGGAGTCAAGTTTGGGCCATTTATAATGGAGTCAGTGTTAGTAGAAATGTATGATTTATGGAGTCAAAGGTTTGGAATATCAGCTCCATAACAACAGGGATACTGAGTGTTTTGTGTTTTTAGATAACGTATCATTGTTCTGTCTCCTAGCATATCAGGTTGTGTTTTTAACTGGCTATTTTCATTCTTGCAGGCCAGCAATAGTGGTTTTACTGATGTCGATGGTAAATGAGAAACAGCCTTTTGTCCTGAGATGTGCTGTGCTGTACTGCTTCCAGTCATTCTTGTACAAGAATGAGGTGGGCCAGTCACAGATTATACAGACACTGTTACCCACAGCTGCTGATGGTGAGGGGAGTATGTCTGTCAACTTGAGTGGCAGGGTTGTTTATCACATGGTTTAAGAGCAAGGTTGTGTCCTTTCACTAGCTTTTTCTCACTGTGCAGTGAAAACATGAGAGAGAGAGGGAGAGAAAAATAAACCAGGAATTCAAGTTGAAGGCTACAATGTCAACAACCTGTGATATGCAGGTGATACAGTACTAATAGAAATGAAATGAGTCTACAGAAATTATTAGATGTAATATTAAAAGAAAGTAAGAAGAAAGGACTCACCTTGAATAGCAAGAAAACAGAAAGAATGGTTATATCGTGAACCTAAATATAGTGTTAAAGTACATGAAACAGCACAGACATGCACATACATTTAAATATTTGGGCGTGCAAGTAACATCAGATGGGAAAAGTACTTCTGAAATCAAGAATAGAATATGCAATGCCAAAACAGCTTTCCAGCAAATGAGAAACATCTTGTGCAAGGTACTGCATCACTGGGTGACAGAGTTCTAAAATGCTACATTGCTTTGAGGCTGTTCTACTCTATAGAAGAGAGTCAGGGACAGTGAACAGGTCAGTGCAAAGATCATTAGAGTCAACAGAGATGTGATTTCTTAGGAGAATGTTAAGATGACAAATAGGGAATGTTTGACAGTCATTGTCATTGGACATATAATGAGAAGGTGAAGGCTTGAAAACATCACAACAGCAAAAGTAAATGGGAAGAGAGGCAGGGGAAGGCCAAGAGAAGAAATCATGGACAATCTAATGTGATGGCACAATAGAAAGTCACCAACTGAGCTGATGGAAAATATTGAAGACCAAGACCTACGGAGAGGCATGACTGCCATCACCTACCAACATGGCACCTGATGTTGATCAAGATGATGATGATGATGATTTAAGAGCAGATGTCAGAACTGGAAATTAAGTCACTGATAATTATATCTGTACTACAAGTAGCCATGCAGTGTAGTTGTCAGAAGGATAGACCGCAGTATTGTATAGTTGGTCTAAAAAAAAAATATATTTAGAGTGCTTTTAGATGTGAGAAGCCCCCGTGTGGTACCCGGGATCTGCAAAGAATAGGACCACTGTACCCTACCATGCATGATCGTAAAAGGCGACTAAGGAGGGTTCAGCATAGGGCCAGCAACCCTATCTGGTAAAAAACTATCAGACTGCTACAGAAACAGAAGCAAGGGAAAAAGCAAATGCAGGTGGAAGGAGAAATGCGTATCAGGAAACTGAGCCCATGAAGGTTGTGGATGAAAGCCAGCCACTGGAAGTCCCCAGCCCGACTGCAGACCTCCTGGAACCTAAACAAAAGATGCATATAGGCAGCTGGAATGTAAGAACACTAAACCAGACTGGAAAACTAGCACTAACCATCAAGGAAATGCACAGATACAAACTAGACATACTAGGAATACAAGAAGCAAGATGGACAGGACAAGGCAGAAGGAAATTAACAACACAGCACACAGAAGATACAATAATATGGTCAGGTAAAGAAGATCTTCATGAAGGAGGAGTAGCATTGATTATAACAAAAGAAGCATCAAGAGCATTGCTGAAATGGACCCCAATAAATGAGAGATTATTATATGCACGGTTCAACTCAAGATTCACGAAGCTGTCTATTATAGTTTGTTATGCATCAACAGAAGCAGCTGAAGAGGAATTAAAAGAAGATTTTTACAACAGCCTCCAAGCCACAGTAGAAACAATACCCAAGCATGATATGCTACTCATCTTGGGCGACTTCAATGCAAAAGTAGGTGAAGGAAATGAAGATAGAAGAAGAATCATGGGAAGAGAAGGAATCGGAGAAATAAATGAAAATGGAGAAAGACTGTGCAGTTTCTGTGAAGAAAACATGATGACCATCGGAGGGACAATTTTCCAACACAAAAACATCCATAAGGTGACTTGGAGGTCACCAGATAAAACCACAGAAAACCAAATCGATCACATACTAATAAACAACAAGTGGAAACGGTCACTACAAGATGTGCGAGCAAGGAAAGGAGCAGATATAGGAAGTGATCACAACCTTCTGGTAGCAAAAATAAAACTAAAATTAAGGAAAGCCAGAATCGGAGAACACAGAAGATACATTTTGATACAAGAAAACTGATAGACCAGCAAACAAGAAATGAATTCTCAATAATACTTAAGAACCGCTTCAGTGTCCTACAAGACGAAGCAGAAATGTCCATATTTCAATAAATCTATAAAACACTACAGGAAACAGCAAAAGAGGTGCTGGGATATCGGAAAAGGAGAAAAGAGGAATGGATAAGTGAGACCACATGGGAAAAGATAGAGCAAAGAAAAGAAATCAAGAAAAAATTACTGAACACCAAATCACAACGGCTTAAAGAACGAGTTTTAAGTAATTATGCACAAAAAGACAAAGAAGTGAAGGAATCATGCCGTCAAGATAAACGTCAGTATTATGACAACTTAGCAGAGACAGCAGAGAAAGCAGCATATACAAATGACATGAAAACCATATATAAAATCACAAAGCAGATGACAGGTAACTTCAATACAAGATGTGAAAGTGCAGTAAGAACACAAAATGGACAACTGGTCAGTGGAGAAAGAGAAAAAATTGAAAGATGGAGGGAACACTTTAACACCCTACTAAACAGAACACAAGCAGCACAAGCAATAGATATACCTGAAGCAAAAGCGGAACTAAACATCAATACAGGACCAATAACAATAAATGAAGTAAAAGAGGCGATAAAGATGCTAAAATCAGACAGGGCACCAGGTGAAGATGAAGTGACTGCTGAGATGTTGAAAGCAGAAGAAACAGAAACACCAAAACAACTTTGCCTGATATTACAACAAATTTGGGATTTAGAAAAAGCCCCAGAGGAGTGGAAAACTGGTCTTATAGTAAAACTACCAAAGAAGGGTGACCTCAGAGATTGCGGGAACTGGAGAGGCATTACCCTACTGCCACTCACTAGTAAAGTATTTTGCAGAATAATCATCAACAGAATTGTACCAACACTTGAGGAAAAACTTCGGAAAGAGCAGGCAGGATTTAGGAAAGGAAGATCATGCATAGACCATATATTTGTACTTAGACAAATATTAGAACAGGCAAATGAATGGCATAGCACAACATATGCATTATTCATAGATTTTGAGAAAGCCTTTGACAGTGTCAACAGAGATGCACTGTGGAAAATCCTAAGATGGCATGGCCTCCCCCATAAAATAGTTAATGTAATCAAAGCCCTATACGAGGGTTTTCAGTGCAAAGTTATCTGTGGAGAACATACCTCCAGCAGCTTTAGGGTACAAACAGGAGTGAAACAGGGATGTGTACTATCACCAACATTATTTATCTTGGCAGTAGACTGGTTAATGAAGGAGGCAACATCAGACAAACGCAGAGGATTACAATGGACCCTTAACACAGTGCTGGAGGACCTTGACTTTGCGGACGACATTTGTCTATTATCAAGCAGTCACAAAGATATGCAAGATAAAATAAACAAGTTAACCCAGAATGCAAACAACATAGGACTAAAGATCAACGTAGGAAAGACAAAGTTAATGAAGCAAAATGTGAACAACAGAAATGTACTCAGAGTAGATAACAAGTTAGTGGAGGAGGTCAACGAATTTGTATACCTTGGCAGCAGAGTAGTAGAAAATGGAGACAGCACAGAGGACATCAACAGCAGACTTACTAGAGCAAACCAGGCTTTTGCAATGCTACAGAATATATGGAAATCAAATAAACTAAGCATAAATATGAAAATCAGGATATTTAAGAGTAATGTTCTAAGTGTACTACTCTATGGAAGTGAATGCTGGAAAATCACCAAAACCATAGAAAACAAGTTGAATTCTTTCCAGACTAAATGTTTACGTAGAATTAAAAAAATATTTTGGCCAAACACCATAAGAAATAACATCTTATTGGCAGAAATGCAGATGAAACCACTGACAACAATTATTGAGGAAAGACGCTGGCGATGGTTGGGACATGTGCTCCAAATGACTGACAACTCACTACCAAAAATAGCACTAAGATGGACACCACAGGGGAGCAGAAGTAAGTGTAGACCAAAAGAGACATGGAGAAGAACAACAGAAAGGATGTTGAGCAATAGAGGGCTCACCTGGGCAAGAGCAGAAAAAAAGGCGAAAGACAGGCATTTGTGGAAAACCCTTGCGGAAGCCCCATGTGCCCTGGGCACTTAAGGTTCAGAGAGAGAGAGAGATGTGAGAAGAAGAAAACAGTAAGATATTGACTGTGATTTGAATCATGGACAAGCAGCTTCCTAGACATGAGAGGACAGTGCACTATCATCTTGCTTCTCCATCTTGCCAGAGATTATTAAAAGGGCACTGAAGTGAATGAACTTCTCCAGAGTGAAAAATGGGTTGCACATAACCAACTGTGAGCAGGTTTACTACTAGACAGATGGTGTTACCAAGACCAGTGAATCAAAGCATCTGTCAGTTCTCCAGGAAGCAGGATGTTGCAGTCATTTTTTTTTTTTTTACTGAATAGATGGTCAGGAATAAATTCTTTCCTGAAGTAGGAGGGTTTGCAGAAAATCCAACTTCTTCTGACCCCTGACCCCTGTCTGGTGTGGAAAATGAAGAAAGAGTCCCAGCCTGTGCACATCCTGCTGTATGTACGGTATGCTCTTCAAGAGTTTTGTCATATCATCACACATACAGTCTCAGAGAAATCCTACAGCAACAATACAAGATGTCCTCATGCTTGTTATTTGTTACAGAGCTTGGTCTGTATAATTTTTCTTATTGTCATGCCAGAAATCTCAAACAATTTTTCTCCATGTTACTTTCTGATGTGGTTATTTGTTTAAAAAGTATCTGTAATCTTGTGACAGTTTGTAACCAAAGCAGACTTCATAGGTTTAATTATGCAACAGATATCCTGGACGGACAGAAAAATATGAGGGTGATTGATTAGTTCTCGGCATAAGGTACAAATACTTGAAACGCACAGGTGATATTAGGTGCATTGGTTCATGATCAGGTTAATGTAAGATTAAACATCAAGTTTCAAGAAAGTAACTGCAACCAATTTTTTTTTTTTTACAGGCTACTGAAGTGGTAAGGGGTGGCAGAAATTGAGAAAATGGATAAAATTTCTCATCAAGCAGTCATTCGCTACCTCTGCATCAAGGGCTTACTTCTGCATCAAGGGCTTATCATTGAAGGAGATCCATGAGGATATGTTAGAGACTCTAGGGGAGAGTGCCCCTTCTTAAGCACAGAGAAGAAATGGGCAGCTCAATTCAAACATGGAAGGGAGAGTCTAGAAGATGATCCTCATCCAGGAAGACCAAGAATGGTAACCACCGATGAAACCACCGGCAGAATCCTTGACATAATAATGGAGAATAGACGATTAACTGAGCGATACATTGCTACTGAGTTGGATATCTTCCAGGAACGTGTTCATGCCATTATTCACAATGATCTTCAAATGACAAAGATCTCTTGCTCGAGAGGTTCCGAAACTTCTTGGAGCTGATCACAAACGACAGCATCTCAACATGTCAAGAGACAATCTTGGCGATTTTTCTGCATATCGTGAAAAGTTTCTTCAGCAATTTGTGACTATGGATGAGACTTGGGTTCATCATTTTCAACCAGAAAGTAAATAACAGTCAAAGCAGTGGAAACATCATGGATCCCCACCTCCAAAGAAAGCAAGAGTGGTTCTGTCTGCAGGCAAAGTGATGGCTTCCATCTTTTGGGATTCAGAAGGTGTGCTATTGGTAGACTATCTTCAGAAGGGCAGAACGGTCACCAGGGCATATTATGCTAATTTTGTGAAGCAACTGCGGGTCAAATTGAAGGAAAAGTGTGGAGGGAAATTGGTGAGAGGAGCCATCTTTCATCAAGACAATGCTTCAGTTCACAAGTCGGCAGTGGCGATGGTTCCATTCATGAATGCAGCTTCCAGCTTCTTGAACATCCTCCTTATTCCCCAGATTTGGCCCCTTCGGACTATTACCTGTTTACCAAACTCAAAAAAGAGCTCAGTGGTCGCAAATTTGCTTCAGATAATGATGTCATTCATGCTGTAGACCACTTTCTACTGGCAGAAGATGCTGACTTTTACAAAGAAGGGATCCGTATATTCCAGGATTGCTGGATTAAGTGCCTAAACTATGTTGAGAAATAACCCAAAAAAAGTTGTCCAGAAATAATCCATTGTACCTTATGTCGAGAACTTATCAGTCACCCCTTGTAAACAAAGAGGTCCACAGAGAAGTTCAGAACAAAGAAAACTAGTCACAATGATAAGAAAGCAATCAAAATTTCTTGGACATGTCACGAGAAGACAGAAGCTAAAGAACCTAGTAATGACTGGAAAATTCAATGGAAAAAGGAAGAGGAAGACTAAGTGAAAAATATTTCAGCAGACTGACGAAGTGGCTTGTTAAAAGAAAAGCATCTGAACTAACTGGGAACATCAAGGTCTGCAAAAGATGGAGAAGCATGAATGTCAACGCTGTCCAGCACGGCACATAATAATAATAGCTTAAATGCAAGTTCTTGTTTCCTTATTTTTCTTATAAATAATTTCTTTTTTTAGAGAAACCTTAAATATCCCTATATATGACGGAAACTGCAGAGCCATATCAAGAAACCCATTTGCCATCTCGCCATTGACAGAAAACATGAAGAAGACAAGATGAGACAATTTCTTATTTTTTTTCTTTTTTTTGTTTGTTTTTTCACCCATCACTAAAAAGAGAGTAAGTGCATTTGAAATGAAATATTACAGAAGGGCACTTAAAGTATCAGAACCAGATATTGATGGGATTAGGTGTTGTAGAAAACTGGCTTGTAAACACCGGAAAGACGTGATGAGATACTTCAGCCATATCAAGAGACGCAGTGGTTTGGAGAGGTTGATAGCAGAAGGCATAGTGCCCAGCAGAAGAGAAAAGGGACGACCTCATCGCTAGTGGACTCGGGATCTCATGGAAAGTCTAAATATGTCATTGAAAGATGTTAGTCAGCTTGCTCAGGACTGCATTACATTCAAGGAGGCAGTGAGAGGGACACTATCCTGGAAAGGACACATCAAATGATATGTGATATAGTGACTTGGTCACTATATAACAGTCATCTAGCATTCTTTTTTCCTTTGATCAGCTGACACTGGGAGGTTACTGTGCTAGTGTTAACAGCATAATTATCAGGGTCAGCAAACCAGAACTGGCCAAGACCCTGTCCTACGCCTCTGTTGGTGCTCCCAGTAGCAGTTTCAGCCTGGCTAATGGGACATTGCTCAGTTTGGTGATCAACCACCCATACCTTACATGCCAGTGTCAGGGTTGATGAACCATAGCTGACAGACCTCTTCTACCTTACATGCCAGTGTCAGGGTTGATGAACCATAGCTGACAGACCTCTTCTACCTTACATGCCAGTGTCAGGGTTGATGAACCATAGCTGACAGACCCTCTTCTATCTTACATGCCAGTGTCAGAGTTGATGAACCATAGCTGACAGACCCTCTTCTATCTTACATGCCAGTGTCAGAGTTGATGAACCATAGCTGACAGACCCTCTTCTACCTCTCCATAGGTATCCCAAGAAGCAGATGCAATCTGCCTAAAGAGGCAGGAATCGACATAGTCCCCATGGCAGTGGAGTCTGCTAAAGAAGTATTGCTCATCTGCTGCTTTTTAACTCCACCCAGAGAGTGGAACAAATAGCTGCTGTAACATGCTGCCAGTCCGACATGATGTGCCTCAGTACTTCACAGCATCGTCTGTAAAGAATATCATGCTTACAGTTGCAGGCAGACAGAACAAGTTCAGAATTCCAATACAACATTCAGTTTCATATTGACTGTTCATGTAGACTAGTTTCAGTGAATTCTGTTTTTGTTTACCAGCCAACTCCATCACTGCTGGCCAGTTGCTGTGTGGAGGTCTCTTCAGCGCTGACCCCCTGTCCAACTGGTATGCGGCTGTAGCACTGCTTCATGCAATAGTGGAAAATCCAACTCAGAAGGAGCATTTGCTGCGAGTCCAGCTGGCCACCAGTCTTGGCAACCCTCCAGTGTCCTTACTTCAGCAGTGCTGTAACATGTTGTCCCAGGTGAATGTGCTTCTGTCCTATCATTTTAATGATACATTTATTATTAGTTGTGAAAACTGATTAGTGATAGATTTCCTTTTGTAGAATTACTCCATCTTGTGTTTTAAATAACTAAGTTGGGTTACAATCTGAACATGTAGTATTTTTTAAACTGTTCTTCAGTAATTAGTGATGCAATTTTTCTAATATCACAAATGCTTGTAAATATAAAAGACAAGTAATTGAGTTTAAACTTACATAAATGCAATATTACCAGGTAAAATTAAGTTTTAAATTTCCATTTGATTTAGAAACCAGATGAAAAATTGGTCAGATTAAGATTCTGTTACATATCTTGATTTACTGAGATTTTAGTTGGTTATGGTTTTCTCCTTGTCATGATTTTGATGTCATCAGGATTGTGACAGTTTTACTGCAGGAAAACATGAACATCACTGATGTATTCCAGGCTCGTTTTTTTGTTTTTTCAGTCTGTTCACAAATGACATCTTTCTGTCAGATTCAGAGTTTATCCAGTTCTTCTGTCACCTGCTATACATTTTTTCTGTCTAATTACTTTCTAACATTTTCTTTTGATATGTGTGTATTTTTTTTTTTTCACCATACATTCACTATGTAAGCATTTGTGACACTTCTTTTAAATGGCATCATTTATTTCTGGACATGTAACAGGGAGGCAAGCTACAAACAAGGGTTGGTCTTCTGATGATACTGTGTGGTTGGCTGGCAGATTGCTCTGTTGCTGTCTCACAGTTTTTGAACAATGTAGCCAATGTTCCATTTGTATCCTTTTGTTTAGGTGGAAAATAAAAGCAGTATAGCACCATGGTTACCTAGAGGGTGAAGACACTGTCTGACTTGCCAGTCACTGACCCATAGTGGACATGCTAGTGTCAGGGTTGGTGAACTATAGCTGACCAAGACCCAGTTCCATCTCTCCATTGGTAACCATAGTAAGAGGCATTGTAACATTAGGTCGATGGTGGTGGAGTCTGCTAAAGAAGCATTACACACTCTGTGCTTTTTAGTTCTGCTTAGGGATAGAGAAAAAAGTACCTGCCCCATTCCTCTCCTAATTTGACATGATGCTCTGCTTCAGCATCTTCACTGCATCAGCTGCAGTGAGCACCAGCTTGCAGTTCTAGGAGATAGAGGAAGGAGAATATGGTGATGGTGGTGGATACTGTGCAATACTGATTTATCTTTGGAAGGTGAAGGGACCGGTAGGATGCTACAGATCCTGTGCCAGTATCATAACATATAAAGTGACACTGAAGTGTGAAAGTTGATGAAGAAATATTTGTACGAGGGCAAGTCAGAAAGTAAGAGCAGCTTTTCTTTTAGAATTAACATAAAATATGCAAATATGACTGAAAAATCCTTATCACTTTTCTACACAATGCAGGTCTGCCAACGCTTCTCTAATGCTTGGATTCCTCTTGGAAAAAATCTTCTGATTGACTGCCAACTGTGCACTGCCTCTTTTATCTTATCGTCCATATTGAACTTTTTCTAATCCAGTGCCTCTTTGAGGGGTCCAGAAACATGATAATCACAAGGTGTGCATTTAGGTGAACATGTAGGATGTAGAAGACACTCAATATGCACATCTGTAATTTGTTGAGCTGTTGCATGAGCACACGTGAGGCCGTGCATTATCATGCTGTAGCAGCACACTCCCGGAATTGAGTAAACTGTGTTGACCCAGTTGGAGGTTTTAATTGGTTCTCAAGCAGATCACAGTGTACTTTGCTGTTGACAATGGTTCCTCTGGAAGTGTAATGTTCCAGAATTGAACCTTTACAGTCCCAAAAGAGTGTGGGCATCAAATTTTTTAGCTAACTTCTTTCATCTGAGAGAGGAAAAATGTCACTACACGTTGCTTGCTTGCAATGCCTCCAGCTGGAAGTAATGTATGTAGCATTTGCCTTCAGTGATTGAATGGCTGTACATTGTAGAAAGAGAAAGTGTAATACATGTGTACTACAACTGATTATTATTTGAATCAGAAATTTTTAGAGCAAAACTACTGTTACTTTTTGGCTTTCCTTTATATCTGTGTATATTATTGTGTAAACTTTTTCTGAGAACTGATGATGCAACTTATATTTACAGAGATTTATCAGATTCGGCCTTTATTATTTACACTCCAGTGTAATGTTGCTTTGAACAGTTGTGGGTTATTTGATGTGCAGATGACACAAGAGCTAAACTGTTTCCTGTGATGATGACTGAATAACAGTATAGGTTTTTTTGTTTTTAACTCTTAACCTATTCTGTCACACTCCAGTTGTTGGCAGTTTTTTTAACTCTTAACTTGTATTGTCACTCTACAGTTGTTGGTAATCATTTTTAACTCATAACCTATATTGTCACTCTACAGTTGCTGGCAGTTTTTAACTCTTACCCTGTATTATCACTCTACAGTTGTTGGTAACTGTTTTTAACTCTTAACCTGTATTATCACTCTAAAGTTGTTGGTAACTGTTTTTAACTCTTAACCTGTATTGGCACTTTTATGAGTGTGTCAGAATTGAAAATAAATGAATTCAGTTGTTAATGTTGCAAGGATGTCGGCATTGTCAAGTGTAGTAAGCATATCCAGTCGGAGAGTAGTAGCAGTCAACATCTTCCATAATCATGGCGATCATGACCCAGGGCCAGAGGTCATTTCCTTTTAGAGCATCGGAAATCTAAGAGGCTCAAAATATTTACTGAAAAGTGGGAAAATGATAACTCTTTTGATGATCTGAAAAGTTGTGTGGATGTATGTATATTTCAGTGATAACATTAACTGGTAATTAGAGGTAAATTACCAATTAAATGTGAGAAAAACTGAAACTTGGAGGTTGTTGATTACTTTAACTAGTTTATATGATCAAAACTTGAGTAAAAAGCTACCAACGAAATCGGCTGGAGGATATTCGGGCCAGGAGACTGATGAAGCTCCATTTGCATGGAGGAGAATCGGCCAGTTTTGACATTGATTCAGCATGTGAGCATTTTGTAAAGTTTAAATCTCACTACAAATAAGATAAGAGAAAAAAATTCATACAAACATTTACTTTCTGTTGATGTCTGTAAAACAAAGTACTGAATGTTTTATTGAGATACAGGTATTTTGGAAAGTACTTCATGCAGAGTGAAAGGCACATCTGTACTAGTTTTAAAAAATCCTAGTGTGATCGCTGATATGTATATATATTTTTTAAATCTCTTGTTATCATGAGGAAAGTGGCATGGTCTGTTAAAGGCTGAAAGACCTGTCGAAGAAGATAACTCTCAAATGGTCTCATACTTTGGCTTTCCAGGGCAGAAGAGTTCTTTGCTAAATGGTATTGACATTATGCATGACATGGTCATAGTAATTACTTATGGAAAATATGCTAAATACTAACAGTTAAATAAGCAATGTGAAGCCCTCTTAGGGTACACTAGACACTAGTTTATGAAAATGCTTGTGGTAAACCACATGTTTAACTCTTTCACTACCAAATCAAAAATTGAAAGATGATGTAAGCAACATTATAATATACCTGTTTGCTGCATTTATACAAGGAACTGTCACAGTGCATTTATTTAGCCTACACAATAGTTGAAAATTTGAAATAACAAAATAGGATAAAGCCATACAGAAGCATTTATTTGTCTTTTTTTTGTGTGCAAACAAAGTCATCTACATGGTTCATTGTAAAAAGCATTAACAGAAGTGAATTTCAGTCTTGAAGAACTACACAAGGCCATCTGTAGCATGGCACAAATCTTTATAAGAGTTGTAAAGTGGATACTACACTACAGTATCCATGAGAATGATGAGACTGACACATTGGCAGAGAGAGGTAGAGAACTCCCCCAAGTTGACACAAGCCTATCATATGATGAAGCCAAAAGACCGATAAAACCCAAGTACAAGAACAAATGGGAAAAAGAACACCCAGGACACCTGAAGAATATGCCTACTACCAGCTCATCAGAGAAGAACGGGTCAAGATCTTTAGAACAGGCCACAACGGACTGAGACACCGCATGTTTAACAGGGCCAAGATAAGCACAACTAATGAATGCACATGTGGTACTGACAAAATGGCAGCCCAGCATCTGTTACAGGACTGCCTTTCATTTAAAGAACCCAAACAATGCTTATGGCCATCACTTGTGCCAATCCATGGCAAACTGTATGGTGATCTTAACAGCCTGAGACATATGGCAGCATTCTTTAAAGATATCCAAGTCTGATAGTGTTCAATGAAGAAGAAGAGAAGAAGAATTTCCTTCTATGAGGGGCATTCAGAAAGTAATGCACCACATCGTTTTTCTCAGGAGCTGTTTATTCAAAAAGCATGAAATTTATAAACAATATACATGGATATGTCATGTAAACATTGGTATTATTCAACATAATCCCCATCAACTTGTATGGCTTTACACCAGCGCAAAACAAATGCATGTATTCCCAACACGTACCAATTTTCTCTTGATTATGTAGTCATTTCTTCACTGCGTGAATCACTCCTTCATCATCTTCAAATCTTACCCCTCGGAGTGCGTCTTTAAATGGACCAAACAGATGGAAATCAGAGAGTGCCAAATTGGGACTACAGGGTGGATGGGGTAGTACAGTCCAACTCAGTTTGGTGATTGCTTCCCGTGTTGCCAGACTTGTGTGAGGGGCATGCATTGTCGTGAAGGAAAAGCAGGTTTGCTGGATTCTTGTGTGGCTGAACTCTGCGAAAACATTTGCTAGAGTTTTTTCAATGTCTTAATGTAAGCTTGCGAATTGATTGTCTCTCCTCTTGGCATAACATCCACAAGAATCACACCTTCAATGTCCCAAAAGACAGTGATCATGACTTTTCCATCTGAAGGAATTGTCTTGAATTTCTTCATGGTGATTGTGGATGATACCACTCCATTGATTGTCTTTTTGTCTCAGGTTCAAAATGATGTGCCCAGGTTTCGTCACCTGTTATGATCTTAGCCAAAAAGTTCTCTCCCTCAGCATTGCAACAACAATTCAGAAGAAATTGCTTTCCTTTGCAATCGATGTTCATTTGTGAGACTTTGAGGAACCCATCTTGTGCAAAGCTTAGAAAATCCGAGAGTTTTTATAACAGCATTTGCGCTACCATTGCTGACTGACAGCTCTAATGTTGAGTAGTGATACACCTATCAGTAAGAATAATGCTCTCAGCGCATTTCAACATTTCTGCCTTGGTGGCTGTGGCAGGACGTCCACCGTGCAGCCAATCATGCAACTCCTTATCTCCAATTATTGATTCTTTGATTCTCTGAACCCAGCGACTGACTGTACTCCTGTCAACTGCAAAACTTCCATACTCATCACATAGACGCTTGTGAATGTTCACAACATTTTCCTTCTCTGCAATGAGAAATTCTATCACAATTCACTGCTTATACCGCAAGTTGCTAACACGCAGCATTTCAATGGTTTGGGCAGCCATATTCTTTGGCCGGTTGGGATGCAATTTAGTTCACACAGTCGGCACATGCCATATTTAAAGTGTGCAAAATTTCATGCTGCTATCTTCATTATTAGCTGAAAAAAAACTGTGTGGTGCATTACTTTCTGCAGGCCCCTCATGACTGGAATTGAAGAGACAAAGGTTAGAAAAATGATTTAATTGCTTTTGCTCATCTAGAAATTTGAAGAACTGAGTTGTCAGCAGCCCTCATCCCAGAGCCATTGTCAAGATTCTTTATCACTTCCATGCTCCCTCGATGCAATGATAGAATGATGGAATATTCTAACATTTTCAGCATCGTAACTTGCTGAGAAGGTTTTGACTTGTCATCTTTTGTATGTCTTTGAAAATTTAGATCAGTTATATTTTAATGTTACTGACGCATGCAGTCTTCTTCATGGCGTGGCAGAAAAGTAGAGTACTCAGCCACCTAGACTTCAGACCAAGGGGAGGAGAAGCCAGTTTAGAAATGATGGTTTGTGCACTGACAAATGATGTTTTGTGCATAGGCAAATGATGGTTTATGCAGTGAGAAATGATGGTTTATGCAGTGACAAAAGATGGTTTATGCACTGACAGATGATAGTTTGTGCACAGGCAAGAAAATAAAGCAGTATCATATTCTGTATATTTGAGTTTTGTTTTTGTTTTTAACAATACAGGAGTTCTCTGCGGCAGATCATACAGAACCGCATTGGGCAGGAGTCTTTTACAGACAAGCTGAGCCATGTGGCCCAGAATGAGAGCTACACAAGAGCGGCCAAGAAGCCTCACTTGTACTACAAGCATCCAAGTGAGATTGTCTTTGACTTTGAGTTCACCAGACTGTTCAAGAACTTAGAGAGTAGGGAGAGAAGTTTGTTGGTTTTTTTTTTGTTTAGATTTTAACTATCTGTGGTTTGTGATGTAGCTCCTGTTTATAGGGCAGTTTTTATGTGGATATATCATTTTGTTTTTTTTTTTTTAACTTAATATGTTGACAGATTTTATGTGCTATGATTCTTGCAGGCAGATATTTTTCAATTTTCGGGGGCAGTTTTCTTAACATTTGTAAGTGTCAGGTAACAATTTTTTTCTGTTTGGTTTTGGCCGGAGAAACCCAGAAACAGGTCTTGGATTAACAAATCTTCACATTAAAGAGCAGTTTACCATGAGCCAGACAGGTGCATGCTCTCTTTAGTAGTTGAGGTACAAACATTCAAAGTGTGCATGTTTTTTGTGGGATATTATTGGCATTTGTCATCCTCAGTTGAGAGGGGTGAAAGTGGTACTACTAATTGTGTAAGTGACAGGGATTTTAAAGCGGAAATAGAATTTTTAGGACATTCTGTGTATTATAAGGGGTGATTGATAAGTTCTCGGCATAAGGTACAAATACTTGAAACACACAGTTGATATTAGGTGCATTTGTAGATCAGGTTAATGTAATTAAACAGCAAGTTTTTTTTTTGTGTCCAGTAACAGTCTGTGTGAAAAAAAAAAATTTTTTTTCCAGATGAAGTATTAAGGGCCGTGTCAGGAAAAGGCAGTGGTACAAATGGGAGAAGGCTAGCAAGTGTAAACACTGAAGAGTACAAAAACCTGCTGAAGGAACATGAGGACAAGATTCAGAGCTTACAGCAGAAGGTAGATGATCTGGAGACACAGAGCTTCAGTGCAGAGAAAATGATTGGTGACCTGAGAAGCCAGGTACAGTTGTTGAGGGACCAGAATGCAGTTCTCAAAGCTCAGAAAAGTAGGTTCATTGTTCTGTGTTTTATTTTATGGCTGAAATGAGTTAGAAGTCTGCACTGGGAGGCTCTTAGTCAGAAAAAGATTGTCTTCTGGTATAGGATATTTCTAGCTATATCACTGAAATAGTTTTATGTGACAAAAAATATAAGTTTTAAAATTAGTAGTTAGTAGTATAAATTAGGCAAGGTGGGGTTGTCTGGAGCATGATGTCATGTTGTTTACCAATTGGAAATCTTTGTCATCATCCCTTTTATCTCATTTCTCAATCACTTGCCCACTTCCACTTTGTTCTTACCTACTTCTATTTGAGCGCATGCCTTGCTGTCCTTCTTACAGAGAGGATACCAGAAGAGCTAGGTGTTTAATTTTTCTTCCGTTTCTTGTTTTTAATCTGTTGTGTTGTTTTTGTATGTGATGTTTGAAGAAGGCTTTTACTAAAATACTGGATTTTGCGTTATTCATTCACACGTGCTTATCTTACTTTCTACAGTTCTTGTTCTTGCTCACTTTCTTCACTCTTTCTATCTTTATTATAAAACTGAATGTTATGCCTCGGTTTACTATTTTTGCTAGAACTTGTTTTACCATAGTTATCCTTTCTCTAATCTCCCAGACATTTTTCTAAAACCAGCAATATTTTAAAAATGAACTATTTCCATGCCGCAGGAAGAAACGCGGACGTTCAGTTTGGTGCTGGAGTAAAAGTGCGGGTCTTGATATGTATAGGGGGTATAGTTGTATAATTGAATGAAACACAGTATTTCCATGTACTTCCACGTAATGTTTCAAAATATAACTAAATGTATCAAGATTTCATAAATGCAGAGTTTTTTTAGGAAAAAAAAAGAAGTAATGTGATGTTTTTAGACGATGATTGTGTCCAAATTGCCATAGGATAGGTCTAGATCCACACTATGTACCATCTGAGATGCATAGATCTACCTGTTGGTGTCGGATTGCATTTCTCTGGTGCATTATCGCTAAAATAATGTCTGAATAACCTTAAAACTACTTCTCCAGTCATCTGATATGTTTAGATCTACTTGGGATACATTCAGGAACAGTGGTCAGGTCACAGGCCATGTCCATACCCCTATCTACATCACCAAAAATTGAAATTTCTCTATCAAAAACTTTGCTTTTTTGACGCTTGACATTGCTCGTTACTAGGCACTCTTCTGCCATGATGGAAAAGGTCATGGGGCATGCACACTAAATGTTTACAATCTAAACGTTAACCAGTGTTTTAATGAAGCAAACCAACCGTCAAATTTTTTTGACGACTTTCACAATGTGAGAAACCGGAAGCATCAGAAGTCTGACACTGGCACGAGAAGAGTTAAGTATTTAAAGTTTAATTATTCAGTTTTTACTGTTCAGCACTGTTTTTCTAAAATTAGTATATTCAGATCTTGTCACTGTTTGACTGAACACTAATTTGTAACAGATGTTCAGTTTATTTCTAATTCTTATATACTGAACTGGTGTTTAGGGAAGATGGGTACCCTTGTTTTTAAGTTAAGACAGTAAGTGTCCTTCTGTCTACAGTGATGTCTTTAGCATCCTCTGCAGGGGAGGAAACTGAGGGCCTGAGGAAAGAAGTGGAGTTTCTGAGGCTACAGTTGCAGGATCGAGATGCTAAGATAGCAGCATTTGTAAGTTATGTTTAGAGCCATTTAATTTTGTTAGCTTGTAATTGTGTTTTGAAATGGTTATAGTTATTTTATTAAATCATGATTGATTTTGACCAAAAACTATCATTACCAGAGTTTACATGTGAGGAACATCACAAGATCAACCATTATGCCAGTTTGTCCAATTTCATGAATCATACATGTGGCACTGAGCAGAAAAAATTAAATTTGTTTTTGGGAAGGAATTTTGAAATGAAATTGCATTTGGTCAGTTGATGCAAAAAAAAGTAAAAATATTTTTAAAAATATGAAAATAGTGACCTATTTCCCAAGTTTTTCACCTGTAGCAAAATGTGACCAGACAGAATTCATGATGTCTAGTTCTGTTTAGGTCAGTATTTTTTTTCTCAGAAGGTGATCAATTCATAAATGAACTTTACAAGTCAGAACATCTTTTGCCAAATAGGATATTTTTTTCTCTAGACAAATGGAAATGAGGCTAAAGAGACCAATCCTGGAGACATAACAGCTCTTCAGGCATCATTGCCTAGGTTTCAGGGAGACGTTGATAAGGAATGTGAAATTGGCAGATTACAGGCAGAGTTGGTTCGAGTCAAGTCATTGCTACAGCAGGTAACAAATGATTGGTTATTTTTCTTTTTAGCATTCTTCTTACAATTCTTTTGTGTCCTGGAATTTTGCTGTATTTTGTTTTACATTATGTGACCCTTGACCGCAAAATCACTCATATTTCAGTGTGTCGGCTTCAGATCAAAAGGTATTCAGGTATTCAGATCAAGAAAAAGAGTTTTGCATTGATAAATAACATTACAAACAAAAAATTGTAAAAATATTATATTTAATGGGAAAAGTTTACTAAATTTATTCAGTCAGTGAGAGAAGAAACTTGGAAGTTTGTGAAGTCAAGTTGTAAAATGGCTTGGAGCTGCCAGGGCTATATAACCAAGCATTTGAAAGAAGTTTTTGCTATATTTAATAACCGGAATGCTGATGTTAATTTTTTTTGTCTTTTTGTGAATTATAATTCAACATATTGACCGAAGGGATACATTGAAGGTTCTAGAAGTAGAGGGACTCGGATAGAGTGATTTGGAAAACAGGGTCGAAGGTAGAAATAACTGGAAAACCTTTTTAGGAGGGGCTTATGCTCCAGAAGAGAGGCAGTGGGCATTGATTTTTGATTTATGATTGTATGCTTATTTAAACAGGACTGATTTGACATAAATTTATTGTCTATACACTGTAGTCCTATATGCCTTGTCGAGCTCTATAGTTCTGTATAGAAGCTAAAAAAAATATATACAACTTATCCAAGAAACAGAATTGTAGATGTAGACTATATTACATACAAGGAAGACAGAACGATCATTTAATGCAAACAGCTTACTCATTTGTTAGCTTCCTTGTTATTTATGTGTGTTACTGTTACTTGTTATTATAACAAATATTGTTATTTAAAACCCCAACAGTCAGAAGCTGGTGTCCAGCAGAGCAGCACAAATTCCAGTGAGACAGACTCAAGACTGAAAGCTGTCACTGATGAGAGGAACAGTTTACAGGAGAGATTGAAAAGATCAAACGAAGAAAACCTCAGGCTTGCTAACAGTATCAGAGTAAGGAAATCACAGCAGTTAGTGTAGTTATAGAGGATGAGTGTTATTAAATATGTATAATTTACATGCATGAGGGTCAGTCTAACTGCAGTTGTGCTTCTAAAAATTGTAAATTGAGTAAAAGACATTTGTAGTACAGATATGTCCTCCCTCTTTAGATGTGCACTGGAGAGAAATGCTGGGTACATAACTTCCAGCCAGAGAAAAATGAGCCAGCAAGGAGAGGGGCAACATTCTTCCTTGTTGAAACCAAAAGAGTTCCATTTGGCCAGAAAATTGACGCATGCTTTGTTTCACTGTTGTTCCATAGCTCAACAAATTTAGAATCTGTGTTTTGAGTGTCTTCCACATCATTTGTATTCACCTGACCTCGCACCATGTGATTACCGTGTATTTGGACTCCTCCATAGAGAGGCTCCAGGTGGGAAGAAGTTTAGTACAGACAGTGAGATAAAAGAAGCAGTGCTTTAGTGGCAGCATGGTCAGTCAGAAGATTTTTTTTCCTCAAGGAACCCAGGCAGTTGATGAAGTGGTGGCAGACCTGCATTGAACATGGTGAGGATAGTGTTGAAAAGTCATGAGAAGTTTTTCAGTCATATTTGTACATTTTTTGTTAATTAGATTAAATATTGCAGTTAATTTTTTACTGAGTCTCTTATATATAATATATAATTGTTAAGACTGTCCGTATTTTTCTCGGTATCATAGATCTATTAATAGAGATGTTTTGGAGAAAGTGTTGTATGTTGATACAATATGAAAAATAGTTCTCATATATTGATACAGTGCAAAAGCAGCATCAATCTACAAGAATCTTGAGAACATATGGAATTCAAAAGTTATAAGCACAAAAACCAAGTTAAGACTATTCAATTCAAATGTAATATCCACCCTCATTTATGCATGCGAAAGCTGGAAAACAACTAAAGAAATAGAAAAGAAATTAGACTCTTTTGAAAACAAATGCCTAAGGAAAATACTCTGCATCAAGTGGAATGAATTCAAGAACAATGCAGAGATAAGACAGATGACTGAACAACAACCAGACTCATGGGTGATCAGGAAAAGGAGATGGACATATGTTGGTCACTTGATGAGAAGAAATGATTAGAGAATCCCAAAACAAGCTATCAAGTGGAACACAACAGGCCAAAGAAAAAAAGGCAGACCGTGTGAAACTCTGAAGAGGACATTGTTAAGAGAGGCCAAATTAACAAGCATAAAATCCTTTGATGAGGTTGAAAGACTTGCCAAAGACAGGAAAAATTGGTGAACTACTTTGCGAGCCCTGTGTGACGTTTAACGGCACGGGAAGGATATAAGACATATAAGATAAAATATTGATACAATGTAAGAAGGAGTTCTCATATACTGATACAATATAAAAAAGAATTCTCATATACTGATACAATTAAAAAAAGAGTTCTCATATAGATACAATATAAAAAAGAGTTCTCATATACTGATACAGTATAAAAAGAGTTCTCATATGCCGATACAATATAAAAAAGAGTTCCTCATACACTGATACAATATAAAAAAAATAGTTCTCATATACTGATACAATATAAAAAAGAGTTGTCATATGCTGATACAATATAAAAAAGAGTTCCTCATATACTGATGTATTTGATGGATTATAATGAAGAATTGTACTGTACTGATGCATATGTTGTTGACTTATAGTGTGTTGGGGCTTATTTGCTTTATTTAGACATTGGAGGAGGAGAGAGAGACCTCCAGAGTAGAGGTGAAAGCCTTGCAGGAGGATATGGACACTCTGAAGAAAGAACAAGAAGACCTGCTAGTTCTCCTAGCAGACCAGGATACCAAGATTGGCAAGTACAAGGCACAGCTGAGAGAACTTGGCCAGGAAGTACGTTTTCATTCATTACATCTTCACATGCTTCTCGTGTTGTTAAACATCACATAGGGTTGCATGGTAGTTTGCCAAGTTTTTTCATTCATTATCTGTCACTAAATAATTTCTTATTATCATTCTTATCAGTTTTATTAGGTCCTTGGTTTCCTAATGATACTTCTTGCTAATTGTGCCTTGGTTTCCTAATGATACATCTTGCTAACTGTGCCTTGGTTTCCTAATGATACTTCTTGCTAACTGTGCCTTGGTTTCCTAATGATACTTCTTGCTAACTGTGCCTTGGTTTCCTAATGATACTTCTTGCTAACTGTGCCTTGGTTTCCTAATGATACTTCTTGCTAAAGAATGTTGCAAATCCCCTGGACAGCAAAAATAACTAATGAAGAATGTATGAGAAGAGCTGGAGAGACAAAAAACCTTGTCAAAAAGATAAGAGAGAGACAATGTACTTTCATAGGACATGCAATGAGAAGAGGGGGCATTGAAAATATTATAACAACAGGAAAAATAGAAGGAAGAAGATCAAGAAGAAGACCAAGAGAAATGATACTGGACGGTCTGACGGGATGGTGTGAGAGGAGATCACCAACTGAGCTGATGGCCTGCATGAAGGATCGGATACTCTGGAGAAGCATAATAGCCAACGCCAGTCGGCACGGCACATGATGATGATGATGACTTCTTGCTAACTGTGCCTTGGTTTCCTAATGATACTTCTTGCTAACTGTGCCTTGGTTTCCTAATACTTC
The DNA here is from genome assembly GCA_009760885.1 of Achatina immaculata. Lineage (NCBI taxonomy): Eukaryota > Metazoa > Mollusca > Gastropoda > Stylommatophora > Achatinidae > Lissachatina > Lissachatina immaculata. The sequence continues at coordinate 19,338,118 of CM019697.1, read as the reverse complement.
TTGCTAATTGTGCCTTGGTTTCCTAATACTTCTTGCTAATTGTGCCTTGGTTTCCTAATACTTCTTGCTAATTGTGCCTTGGTTTCCTAATACTTCTTGCTAATTGTGCTTTGGTTTCCTAATACTTCTTGCTAATTGTGCCTTGGTTTTCTAATGATACATCTTGCTAACTGTGCCTTGGTTTCCTAATGATACTTCTTGCTAACTGTGCCTTGGTTTCCTAATGATACTTCTTGCTAACTGTGCCTTGGTTTCCTAATGATACTTCTTGCTAACTGTGCCTTGGTTTCCTAATGATACTTCTTGCTAACTGTGCCTTGGTTTCCTAATGATACTTCTTGCTAATTATGCCACCTGGTTTTACCCATCAGAAATTTTGTTCTCAGCAACCTTTTTTTATTTGAAGCTTAACTGTGTTTGTGGAAATACAGTCATGCACTGACTAACAGCTGCATTTAGATTTGTTCTTCAAGGGATAAGCTGATTTACCTGTCAGCCATTATACAGGGAGGTCAGGTACTGAGTACAGTGCACTGCTGTAACATGTTACAAGATGAATAGATATATTTACCATCATGCTTATACCTCTGACAGAAATATTATCACTTTGTAGTGTTAATTAATATAATTAATACTAGCAGAATGGAGATTAACACTGTAACTGTGTGGAAATTAATTGTGAAATATGAATCACACCACATTAAATAAAGAATCACACTGTATTAACTTTTCAGTGACACACAAAAATACCCACACTCACATACACACCCACACGCATACATATGAGGTATTATAACTTAGCTATCATCATCATCAGGTGCCGTGCTGACTGGCGTTGGCTATTATACTTCTCAAGAGTACACGATCCTTCATGCAGGCCATCAGCTCAGTTAGTGATCTCCTCTCACACCATCCTGTCAGACTGTCCAGTATCATTTCTCTTGGTCTTCCTCTTGATCTTCTTCCTTCTATTTTATCCTGTTATAATATTTTCAGTGCCCCATCTTCTCATTGCATGTCCTATGAAAGTACATTGTCTCTCTCTCTTATTTTTTTGGCAAGATTTTTTTGTCTCTCCAGCTCTTCTCATACATTCTTCATTAGTTATTTTTGCTGTCCAGGGGATTTGCAGCATTCTTCTAATAAACCACATTTCTGCTGCTTCCAATGATTTTTGTGCAGACCTGCCTATTGTCCATAATTCACTTCCATATAACAAGATAGGTTCAATATAGCATTTTAGGACTCATTTTCTAACATTCATTGATAAGAATGTGTTGGATAATATGTTTCTCATTCTCTGAAATACAGTCTTTGCTTGGCCTATTCTGTTCCAAATTTCTGTTCTGCACTTCCTGTCTGAAGTTATTACTGCTCTAAGGTATTTGAATTTCTGCACCTGCTTTAGAATAGTTCCATTTAATTTTATACTGCATGTTGGTGGATTCTGTTTCTTAGATATAACCATGGTCTCTGTGTTTTTGATGTTCAAAGTAAGGCCTTTCTGTTCACTTTCTTTGCCGACTTTATTCAAGAGATTTTGCAGGTCTTGTTGGTTCTCGGCTATCAGTACTGTGTCGTTAGCATACCGAAAGTTGTTAATATTGTATCCTCCAATTTTTATGCCTGGTTCTGTGATGATCATTCTTAGAATATTCTCGCTGTACAGATAAAAAAGATCTGGAGATAGTACACATCCTTGTCGCACCCCTTGTTTTGTAGGTTGATATTTTCCAATTCTATTTTCAACTCGAATTGCTGCTTCTTACTGCCAGTATAGATGTTTTACAATCCTCAGGTCTTTGCCATCTATGTTGATGTCTTCAAGCATTTTAATAATTTCATTATGTTTCACCTTGTCAAATGTCTTGGTGTAATCAGTGAAGCATAATTAGAGATCTTTCTGTACTTCTAAAGCGCTTTCTGTTAGTGAACTTAGCTATGTGCATTGTATAACTGAATAGCTGACAGCGCCACCATAGTTGATGGGTGTAATGTGTACAGCCTCAGTAGCTAGCGTGGGCTGGGTTGGGCCTGATTTTTCTGATTTTTTCCTATGGGATCTCCAAATGGCTGAACTCAGTTGAACATAAGTTGATACATGACTATTTTCTGACTATATGGAAAATAGAAGACAACATCCAAAAGAATATTAACTTTGTCCAATTTCTGTGGCAGAAATAAATATCCTAAATACAGAATTCATATTATAGAGGACAAACTTTAGATGATTAGTGATAATTTAGTGATAATTTAGTGATAATTTAGTGATAATTTAGTGATAATTTAGTGATAATTCTTTTTGTCTGTGGGTAGAACAATATGAATATTGGCAGCAAAGGGGTTGCAGGTGTTGTGGTTGATTGACTTTATAAAGTTTTAAAAAAATAATGGAGATTTGTTCATTCAGAATCAGATGATTAAACTGATTATGTTTATAATCATGTTGCTATTTTATATTAATTTATAATTTTATTCTTATGATAACTTCATTACTACAAATATATCTTTCTGTTGATTCAGTGTCATAATGTTATTACATTTATCAGAGTTTAAATCAGCACTTCCCACACTTTTTCGATCTGCCACCACCTTGGATCTGCCACCACCTTGTGTCCAAGGCCACATCTCTAGTGTCCCCAGAAGAATTTTTTTGATCAGTTGGTTCTCATGTCCACTGTGCCACTTTTTGCTTGTAGCAGCCTTGGATCTTCTAACAGTTCCCCATGGGAACCACTGATTTGTATGTAAATGGAGTCAGTGAAAGGTTCTGTTGATCTGCAGAAAATTTACCTGTAGTTTTCACAGCATGTTCTGTATTCAGTGTATACACTTGCCAATGTTTTTTCAGAACACCTTTTGTTCTAATAAAATTAAGCACCCATTAAATTCTTTTTTTTTTTTTTCTTTGAAGGTGAAAGATGATGATGATGATGACACTGGAGATGAGGATGAGACAGTTGGAGAGACAGATTGATGATGCCTGTATCGACTTAGTTGTACCATACTTTTAACAAATTAAGACAAAAATGTATAATGAAAGACAAATGAGGAGATGTCAATGGCGGACCAATTCTTTACCTGTCAGATTGTGCCTATATTGTCCTCATTTAACTGCCTTTTTTCATGATTTCTGTATGTCCTATAGTACTTCTTAATGTAATTTTTAAAAAAAAACAACATATTTGTTCAAATGCTGACATTTTGGCTTATTTTTAAATGTAATTTTAATGCTTAAAGTTGTAGTATGTTTATGTTTTACCAAGTGTTTGTCAGTGTATGCAGATGCCAAACTTACGATTGTTTGATTTACAATATTTCAACTTCACAATGGTGTGAGAGTGATACACATTCAGGAAAAATCATACTTCACAATTTGGATTTTGATCTCTTCCTGGGCTAGCAGTATGCGATACAGTGCTACCTCTTAACTTTGATGTCATCTCAGCAAGCATCATCATTTGGTCTTCTAACCATTGTTTCCTAAATTTGTATTTATATTGTTTGAATTTTGCCGTTTTGAGGGATTACAGAAAGAAACAATTCTAGGGTGTACTTTTACATGAGATAGTCAAAACCTTATTATAAAATAGACTTTTTGTTTGATGATTTTGCCAAACTGTAAGGTAATATTAATGTTCTGAGCACATTTAAGGTAGGCTAGGCTAATGTAAGTGTTCTGAGCATGTTTAATGTAGGCAAGGCTAATGTAAGTGTTCTGAGCACATTTAAGGTAGGCAAGGCTAATGTAAGTGTTCTGAGCACATTTAAGGTAGGCTAGGCTAATGAAAGTGTTCTGAGCACATTTAAGGTAGGCAAGGCTAATGTAAGTTTTCAGAGCACATATAAGATAGGCTAGGCTGATGTAAGTGTTCCGAGCACGTGTAAGATAAGCTAGGCTGATGTAAGTGTTCTGAGCATGTTTAAAGTAGCCTAGGCTGATGTAAGTGTTCTGAGCATGTTTAAAGTAGGCTAGGCTGATGTAAGTGTTCTGAGCATGTTTAAAGTAGGCTAGACTAGGCTATGATGTTCAGTAAATTAAGTGTATTTAAAATGTGTTTTCAGCCTGAGTTGCATTTCATCAGAACGTAACCCCATTGTGAATCAAGAAAGCACCTGTGTTATTAAGCAATGGGAAGAAAGATGATTGTATTCGAATGACAGTTCCATTGCTGGGGCTGGCGAATCAGAGCTGACCAAGCTTTCATTTCCAGTTCCATCCTTTTGTGATGTTCTTCTTAACATGCAGATTGACCAGTGGGGCAGGGCTTTCAAAGTCCCCATTGTGGTGGATTCTGCCTTTGAATGCAATTTCTCGGATTTGCTTTGGATCTTAGTGTAAGCCAACATGTTGGAGAGTAAAGAGTATGTGAATTTTCAAGTGTGTTTATGTCGTTAACCATGATTGTAATTTTTTTTTCTTCTTTTCTCTCAGATCTTCAATCTGATGTTTTGTCTTGATTGGAAACTATTTCATTTATCTTAGCATCAGTGGCCATAATTACAAATTATTATTATTATTTTTCTTTTTCAGCTCTTGTTTCTGTCTTTCTTAATATAATTCATCAGTGCTGGTCCAGTGTCTCCATCAACACGGTCCATTATATTCAGTTAGTACTAGTCCAGTGTTTCCATCAGCGTGGTCCATTATATTCAGTCAGTACTAGTCCAATGTCTCCATCAGCGCGGTCCATTATATTCAGTTAGTACTAGTCCAGTATCTCCATCAGTGCGGTCCATTATATTCAGTCAGTACTAGTCCAATGTCTCCATCAGCGCAGTCCATTATATTCAGTCAGTACTAGTCCAGTGTCTCCATCAGTGTGGTCCATTATATTCAGTCAGTACTAGTCCAATGTCTTCATCAGTGCGGTCCATTATATTCAGTCAGTACTATTCCAAGTCCAGTGTCCCCACCAGTGCTACTTCAGTGTCCCCATCAGTACTGATCAGTGGCCCCATCAGTGCAGATCAATGTCCCGATCAGTGCCAGTCCATTGTCCCCATCAGTGCTGGCCCATTTCTTTCTGTATTTATATTATAATCTTAATTAGTGGCCAGGAGAAGTTTCAGTGGTAGTGTGCTAATTGTGAATGTGTGTGGTGTTTTTTTTTGGTTGGGGGGGGGGGGGGGGTGGGAGAAAGGGGGGATGCACCACGTGAGAGTGCATCAGTTTTGATTGGTTGTCTAAATCAGAAACCCAACCTTTAAGTACCCTCTTGTCCGTAACAACTTGTTAAGTGTGAAACAAGCAATCTTTGTTACCAGAGGTTGAGTAACAGGTTGTTTTATTCTTCTTTGAAAGAAGAGATTGAGGATTAGAGTCTATGAGAGTTGTATGCTATTTTTGTGGTAACTCAACCAGACCTATGTATATGACAGTGTCTTTATACTTGCCTTGCATGCAGGATTTGTGCTAGACTGTTTAATTGCGAGTCAAATTAATCTACGGCATGTTCACCTGTATCCATTAGTCTTGTTTCCTTTAAGACATGCACTTCAGATGGGCTGCCTATTTGGCATGTTAACACTGTGGCCTATAGGTGGGGGGGGGCAGCCAGTGCATTGCTCAGAGACCCAGAGGGTTTTCCTTGTTTTATGAGTGGGCTGAGAGGGGGGAGAGCTTTGGAGGACCCATAGTGAATAAAAATGGATATTAAGGGTGAAGGAGTTTGCACAGGCCTCTAAAGTTTCTTAAGGAAGCCCTGTTTAGCACCAGCCCCTGCTTATAATGAATGGGTGAATATAATAGTTTTGTTTCATTTAATCTCAGTCACAAAAAAAGAAACGGTTAAAAATAACTGACCAGTCATCTTGTGATATGACTTGTGCTGTCTCTCATGATATCATATCTTATCTTATCTTTCACAAGTGGCTGAACTTTTCTATTTTATTTATCAGACTGTAATGACAGTGATCAGTTTTGTCTAAGATATTGAGAAGATACAAACAGAAAACTTTTTGGAATCGAATATTTTAATTCTTTAAAATCACAACTGCAGCGAGAGAGAAATGTTTAATGAACATGATGTAGCTAGAGTAAATATGTAGGTTATAGCATGATGTAGGTAGAGTAAATATGTAAGTTATAGCATGATGTAGGTAGAGTAAATATGTAGGTTATAGCATGATGTAGCTAGAGTAAATATGTAGGTTATAGCATGATGTAGGTAGAGTAAATATGTAGGTTATAGCATGATGTAGGTAGAGTAAATATGCAGGTTATAGCATGATGTAGGTAGAGTAAATATGTAGGTTATAGCATGATGTAGGTAGAGTAAATATGTAGGTTATAGCATGATGTAGCTAGAGTAAATATGTAGGTTATAGCATGATGTAGGTAGAGTAAATATGCAGGTTATATCATGATGTAAGTAAATATGAAGTTTATAGCATTATGTAGCTAGAGCAAATATTGCAGGTAATAGCATGATGTAGATAGGGTAAATATACAGGTTATAGCATGTTGTAGCTAGAGCAATTATGTATGTTATAGCATGATGTAGCTAGAGTAATTGTGTAGTAATTTTGTAGGTCATAACATGATGAAGCTATCATAAATAGATAGGTTTAAAGTATGGAGAGTGGGACAGGGTCTTAGTGAGCTGTGGTTCGCCAGCCCTAGCACAAGCATATCAGCGATGGGTCACTGATTACCAGAACAGACACCCATATACATGCGATTAATACGGAAAATGAAATGAAGTCATCCAAGTTACTGCGGGTTTTACCGAGTTGTAGTGGTGAAGGAAAAGTCTTGTCTAACAAGCAGGAAGCACAACATATTTCCATCTCCTTGACACCTGGAGCTGGTGTTCTGTACAGCCGGAGCTGGTTAGGATATTGAGACACTGCATTGCGTCGGATTAGAGCGGGTTACGGAGGCGTTGCAGTGCTTCTTTTTCAGACATCACCACCGTGGCGACAACGGGGGTCTCTGTCCCTCATAGCCAGGTCAAGTCTGAGTCTGGGGGTACCACCAGAGAGGTGGGGCAGGGTCTATGTCGGCTGTGGTTCTCCAACCGTGACTCTGACATGATGGTTATGGGCCACTGTTTGTCAACTTTAGACAGGGTCTACACCAGATGGTAAAGATTTATACTAGGAAAATCCGACGTACAGCCAAACACACTTTAACTACGCCGTATCTACAGTTTAGAACATAAAATTCTCCAGTATAGGCTGGCTCAAATGTCCACAATAAAAAAAAAAAGTATTAACGTCTACTTCTAGGTTAAAGTTTTGTCACGTTTGTACTGCACATTATTTAACTCGAATCCGGTTCGCTAGTTGCTATCCACAAACGGATGTTTGTATTGTCTATAACTCCAGCTCCTGTTATGTTTTATGAAATACTTCCTCAGTCCACCTGGACATGCGAGCTGGTGTTATCTGCAGCTGATGCGGTGAAGATGTTGGGGCACAGCATCGTGTCGGAGTGGGAGCGGGTTATGATAGTCTCGGCGTGCAGCTGTTGGTGTGCAATACTTCTGTAGCAGACTCCACCACCGCAGTGGGGACCATGATGATCCCAGTTCCATTAGCTAGGTTAGACCCGTTACTGGGGGAGAGGTGGGGCAGGGTCTTGGCCAGCTCAGACGCTGTCATGTCAGCTATGGGTTGCCAAGTCGGACAGCGTCCTCGCCTCATATTTTAAACACATGCCTCCGTTTATTTTTGGGTTTTTGTTTTCATCACCTTCGTTAGTTCCATTCATATTTATCTATGACAGATTAGTGTAGTCAAGATCTGGCTGTAAGAGCTTTGCGTCACGACATAAATGTAAACCTTTCTCTAGCAGAAGAGTCAAGCTGTTATTAGATCTAGAAACTGTTTCGGATTTTTATTATACGTAATTGAATTTTCCGTCTTTGAAGCAGGTATAGGTAACCCATAATTACCACTTTCAGTTTTGTGGCCGAACTGCAAACAAGGATGATGTTGATGTCTCCAGTGAGGTCTTATGTCGCTTTGTCTGAGCAGTTGGGAAGGGGGTGGACCTTCCTGTCCGGTGTTGAATTTCTCAGATGGACTCTGCCGATCGGTTGCAGAAGGACAAAGTCCCACGTGCGTGAAAATGTAACGGAGTTAGAGGGCATACTGAGTGCTGGTAGGTCAAAGAGCCTCGTCATCAGCTCCCTAAGTGTCTCTCCCTTGGGGTTTTTCTTGAGGGGCCTTTGATTCTACCGAAGCACCCACCAAGACAGTGAGTTTTGACATGGACTGATAGAAGCGATAGCGTGATGCATATGCAAGCAGAATCCGTGTACCACAGACTAGGAACAATTAGGCCAGTGCTTTCTGCATGATATCTTCCCTGTTCAGTTTCAAAGCGCTGTTGTAAATGTTTTGTCTTCTTTCTTCTCTCTTCTATCCTCCTCGTTTTCTCCTCCTCAAATTACTGGGGAGGGGAAGAAAGGAACCGCTGCAAAATAAATTCCTTGTTAAAAAAAAAAAAGCAGAAAGGGCAGTTGAAAAGGAGGTCAAGAAACATTCAATATTTCTGCCAAAAGAAGCATTCTTCTGGCGAATGTTGATTGACGAAACATAAATAAACACAATCTAAATCAGATTCTGTCTGAAATTTTGATGAGTTTATTTCATATGTGATGTGGATGAGAATCAAACTGTTTGGTATACGTCACAGGATGTTTTGTTTTGTTGTTGGTTTATAGTAACTGACGTAGTCTGAGAAAGAAATGACAACTGACATTATCCGAGAAACAAATGACAACTGATATTGTCTGAGAAAGAAGTGACAAACCAACTTAGAATTTTATACATTTAGATTATCAGTCAAAAATGACGAGAGAGGACAAAAACAAAAAAAAAGGTAAAGGTCCACGGAGGATTTTCTGAACAACGAAAGCTAGTTATAAGAAAAAATCAAAATTTATTTGACATGTCATGAAAAGATAATTTAGAGAAGTTAGTGATCACTGCAAAACTCAAGGGGAAAAAAAGATGGGGAAGAAAGCACAGAGAAAAAATAGCTCAGCCGACCGACCAAGCGGCATGGAAAAAGAAAAGCAACTGAACTGGTCGGATACACCAAGGATCACACAAGGCGGCGAAGTATGATCGCCATTGCTGTCCGGCGTTTCACCCACGGATTAAAACTTGCAGCAGGAGAACAGCATCGGCACCCTGGCAATTTTCTACCAGACTGAAGTCCTGTGACAAGTTACTTGACCTCTGATCACTAGAGCCCACAACTCTCTGTAATCTTAAGCTGGGCAGTAAACAAAAAGTCTACAGAGTTATTCCCCCATACTTTTCGCTTTGTGACGTAGTGGAGGCTACAAAGAAACGCAGAGCATAAATCAATTTTTTTGTCTTTTGTCCATAAATATGAATGAATGAATGATCTTTATTGGGCGCGCAGGACCGTCGTACATTCTTCCCACACACCGGATTTAATAAGGTATATACAAATACATACAAAATATGTGGTCTTCAAGCGATTTCATTTTTTGAAAAATGTGGATAAGCAGAAAAGAGTCTTTTAAGGTAACTCTTTCAGGCCTCTGCTTCTGGCTGGACCCAAGCTACCGACAAGTGGGATGAAGCTGGGCCATCAGTATTGGTAGGAAAAAAGAATCCCGCTCATCGGGGGATTCGGGCCCTCGGCCATTCGGTTGCTGAGAAACTAGACGAGTGCTCTACCACTACGCTAGCCGGTCCCCCACAAATGCAGTCCCAAATCATAACCTACTGCTGGCGTAGGTCAGTGAGAAAGGTAAGGGTTGACGATTATTGCGGTGAAACTGATACTAGTAGAGTAGAGCAATAAAGATAAGGTTTGATGACTACTACGGTAAAACTGATACTAGTAGAGTAGAAGTAGACCAATAAAGATAAGGTTTGATGACTACTACGGTAAAACTGATACTAGTAGAGTAGAGGTAGACCAATAAAGATAAGGTTTGATGACTACTACGGTAAAACTGATACTAGTAGAGTAGAGGTAGACCAATAAAGATAAGGTTTGATGACTACTACGGTAAAACTGATACTAGTGGAGTAGAGGTAGACGAATGTATGGTTCAGTTTCACAAAAAGATACGCTGCCGAGAGTATAGTTGTAAAAGGTTCACAATCTGAAACTCAACTTCACATGGGTTGCCAGATAAGCTTCATATGGGTTGCCAACTAAGTGCCCTCTTTTTTTGCCACCTTTTATTTTGTTCCTCCTTATTTGTTATATTCCATACAAGTAAATTTAAATTTTCACGTCTTTTCCTACTTCTTGGTCGTGTTTGTTCTTATATGAATAAGGTGAAAATATTGACTAGCAGTAGGAACTTTATAACAATCCACGCTAATACAAAGACAATAAAATGGATGGAAAAGGAGGGAATGGGGCACCTTTATCTAGAACCAGAAAAAAAAAGAACTCATAATATATTACTGTAAAACTCAGAACACATTTAATTCATTTTGCTGAAGATAGAATACCGAAATTAAAAAATCAAATCCGGCTTGCTGGATTCAGCAGTTCCGCAGTGCAGACATCGCGGGTCTGCTTTGGGCATAAGAACACGCAGGACAAGCTGTTATCTGCTTTCTTAAGTTTACAAGGACATCTGCTTCAGACACTTTCTTCAGAATAAGCGTTCTTTACATCTATGTCATGGGACAATCCAGAGAGACATGGAAACGTTGCAGAGAGAATGCTGATAAACAAAGGACTGCATGGGAGACGGCCAAGAAGATAGTGAAGGAGCGAAAGTCAGTCAGTCAGTCATTTGCATGTCCTTTGTGGAACTTTGCCTCCCTAACAGTTCTCTTGTAGGCCTCTCGGTTGTGAGCAAGATGCCCTGCTCCTGATGCATCCATTTACAGACTATCAACGATGTCTTGCAGCCATCTTCCCCTTGGTCTTCCTCTTTCTTTTTCCCATTATGTACCCTTCCAAAACGGTCTTCTCTAAATTATCATGACGTTTAATTTGTCTAAAATATTTAATTTTTCTCTATTTAATCCTCTTTATTAGCCAGCTTTCTTCAATATTAAGTTCTTGTAGTATGGATATACTTGTTCTTTTTTTTTGTGTCCATGATATTTGAAGAATTCGTCTGTAGCATTTACATTCAAAGGTATTTATGTGTTTCTCAGAAGTTTTGTTAAAGTGTCCAGGTCTCACAGGCATATGTTGCGATGGAAAGGATGCATGCCCTTAAAAATCTTATGGAAGGAACGACAGAAGTGGAAATATTTTGCAGTCCCATGTGTCTTAGGCACTGAAAAGAAGATAGACAGACAGACGGACGGACGGACGGATGGATGGATGGGTGGGTGGATCGACGGACGGACGGACAGACAGACAGACAGGCAGACAGACAGCTGAAATTACGGTTTTTTAAATGACGCTCCAAACAGTACGTAAGCCTTATATTAAGAATTTTTCTTCCTTGTGGTGACAGTCAAAATTCGAACTCTTACTTAAAGCAGGAAGAGGATGTTAAATCGTGGATATTTAAGTATTGGTCTATCTGAAGCACTGCGATAACCCTTGGCCAGTAGACACAGTCGCACTCGATACATATACCACTGTCAAGAAAACATTAATTGTCCTGTTTAAATTTTTCTTTAAAATCTGTCTTCGGAAAAAAACAGGTCTTTAAAAGTTCCACCAACAGACTTCAACAGTGAATAACAATAATACATCTGTGATATCAGTAACAAGATCTACAAAACACAGCGTTGTTGCATTATTTTAAAAGCAGAGTTCACGAGATCTAGAACATAAAGTTATCTTGCGATCGCCGACTATTTGGTAAGTAGATCAATCTCCTACGTTATGCCTGCTTTTGTATGCTTGTGTTAACTCTAAATGAGCAGTGCTACAGAATGAACAGAATGATGAAGTTTGATATGATATTTTAATGTGCTGTCATTTTTTTTCCTCTGGTCAAACGAGATAAGTTGCAAAATACAAATCCTCACTTCTTCCTCCTGTTTTTATGTACTAGTGTCTCATAACAAATACTAATAAACAGAGAATTTTGACACTGCTAAGGCCATTATTTTGAGTTGCTGTATTGTCTGCAGAAATGTTTTCTTTATATCGTCCTGACAGCTGTCCGCCTTTACATCGAGTGTCTCGATAACTGTCTACATTTATATCAAGTGATAGGTCTATCTGCATTTACATCAAGTGATACGTCTATCTGCATTTACATCAAGTGATAGGTCTGTCTGCACTTACATCAAGTGACTAGTCATTCTGCAAAGGTAAACATGCAAGAGTTTAGAATGACCGCCAGTAATCTGATGAAGATGATCATAGTTGATGAACTAGAAGGAAATCTAAAGTAAATCTCATTTGGACTAGAATTTGAATATGGATACCAAAAAGATCTAGTTCACTGATAGTGCTCCTTGGGCGTGACACCTACTTATGGGACAAACTTAGATATTTTCTGAAATTTCCCTTCCAGTCATTTATAATGTTATCCTTTCTTGTTGATTGGATCATTAGGTTCTCTACCTGGCCATCGGGGGGTGAAGGCACTTGTCCAATGAGGCATTCAGCAACCCATAGCTGATATCTTAGCGTCAGGGTTAGCAAACCATAGCTGATATGCTAGCGTCAGGGTTAGCAAACCATAGCTGATATGCTAGCGTCAAGGTTAGCAACCCATAGCTGATATGCTAGCGTCAGGGTTAGCGAACCATAGCTGATCAAGACCCTGTCTCATCTCTCCTTGGTACCCCCAGCAACAGGCCCAGCCTGGCCAACGGGTCAAGGATCGCCATAGTCCCCATGGTGGTGGAGTCTGCTAAAGAAGCACTGCACACCCCCCTGCTTTTTAGCTGCACCCCGGGACTGAAAAAATAGCTGCCATAACCCGCTTCCAAACCAATACGATGATGTGCATCAGCACATTCAAAGCAGCGGCTGGAAAGAACACCAGCTGGCAGTTCCAGGGAGTTGGTACAAATACAATCACATGGTCATCAAACTCCTCCATTTCGTTCGATCCTTGGTATTTTGAATAAGATTAAATGCCGCTATTTTCTTTTGCGTTTGATCAGCGCGTTCATATAATTTTATCTTGATCTTTTTCCCCTCCAGTTTTTATCTAGTAATTATGGAGTCTTTCTTCGTGGTTTTGATTGTCTTTCGATTTTCTGCAGTTTTTGTAGGAAGTTTTATTTTCTGGTCAGTCACGGAAAATGTATTTTCTTCTCTAAACATACCCCTGCTCGACCTGATTTCTATTTGCCCTTCTTAATTACTGGGCCAAGTGTTACTTGCTCTCACAGAGGAACAAATACGTTTTCAGTGAAGGCCATTGCAATAATCAGTTTGCTTAAAAGAAATATAGATTCAGTAATAAACATTTTGTCAGTAATGTCCTTTAACTCATTCCCTCTTATTCGTTTTCAAACAGTCAGCTATCACCTTTAACGTTACTTCACCCTCTATGTACTATGACGTCGGTGCTTCTTCTTTGTTCGTCTTCTTCTTCTTCAGCGCTTGCTGCCAAAAAAGGCGTTGATTTGCGTTGTGTTGCCTTTATGAGTCTTACAAGACCCGACACGTCTAACGTAGACTCATTGTCTATTTTAAGGACCGGTTTCGCCTTCCCACGGCAGTCCCTATTTTCACCTGGCCAGACTTCTATCTGATTCTAGGGGGCACCATTGGAAATACTCATACACTAGGGTCTTGGCCAGGCTATCTTTCGCCAACGCTGATACAAGCACTTAGCAATGCGCCTCTTAGCGTTATATTATTCAGCTTCAGTATTACATCTTCACTGACACTTGTGACTGTATAGTGAATTTCGATAGATGACCGTATTATATATTGTGATATTCAAATGATATGTATCTTTCTCTATATAATTAATAATAACGTTTGCTTCCTGAAAGAGATATTACTAAAATATACACAAAAGTAATGCTGCATATAAATTTTAAAAAAAACAGGTATAGAAAAATAGGTATACTTGTAAAATAGTCAAATCGAGACTAAGTTCTTCAACACAGAAAGACAGAAGGTCTTTCAACACAGGTTGATAGACAAAAGGTCTTTCTGTTTTGAAGAAATTACGACTCTGAATCGCTGCTTTTGAGTTTGCACAGACAAAATTCTGCGTTTGGTTTAACTGATGTTTTGTTTGTTTGTTTGTGTGTACCCACAGGTGTCACCCGCTTTTCGAAAGTTCTATCTACGCCACTTCGTTAATTATGAAAGACTTAAGTTAGTTCCTGTCTAAAGTTAGTACCTATCTTAAGTTAATACCTATCTTAAGTTAGTACCTATCTTAAGTTAGTACCTATCTTCTCTTAACGAAAGAAATCCGAAGAGGATTTTCGCTTGGATGAAAAAGAAAAGGCGAAAAGCGAAAATTTCAGGGAGCCTCAAAAGAGGCAGCGCAGACTCACAGCAGCTGGAATGTAGCCGCCAAGTTCTTTCCAGCTGCCACAGCTTTGTACTTCCACATCAGCCTCAGCAAACGATCTACCTGGAGCTTCGACACTGAGGCAGCAGACACAGCAGAAAGTGTAGACGTTGATGACCTGCCTGCCCTGATAGATTCAGACCACCATGAAATGTTGAAAGATGACCCTCTTCCTCTCTCTCCTGCAACCCAGTGTCCTGCACCTACCATCATCTGAACCTCCGACTACTCAGTCTAACATATCATCACCATCACCACCACCCCAACCTCAGACGAGTAAACCTATCACACCATCACCACCATCCCAACCTCAGACGAGTAAACATATCACACCATCACCATCACCCCAACCTCAGACGAGTGAACCTATCACACCATCATCACCACCCCAACCTCAGACGAATCAGCCTATCACACCATCATCATCACCCCAACCTCAGACGAATCAGCCTATCACACCATCATCACCACCCCAACCTCCTACGACTCAGTCTTCGTTCGTTCGAACAAACCACCACACCATCATCTCTCAACATTCCTGTGGGATTCTTGAGGTCCCAATCGTGTAAGTGAAACCACACTACATAAACCCTATTACTGCTTTATAAGCTGTCTATTTATCATAACATTCCTGTTTTTACTACATGTTAGTGTAATGCTAGATTTTTTTGGATGTTATTTGCCATGATTTGGTAGGTTAATTTTTTTTTTTTTTAGGGGGAGGGGAGGGGAGGGGGTGTCTAGGAAGTGTCAACAAATTTCCCCACACTAATTAATAATTCTTCGCTTTACTTCATTTCGGCTTACAGAACGTTTCATAGGACGCTCTGCTTTCGTATAATAGGGGAAATGCGTATACATAACAAGAATTTGCATTAAAATGATATTTTCTTTAAGTCAGGCTGACTTGCTGTCACACTGGTTATGCCTGTTGCTTTCAATGCAGCTTTATGTGTAGGACTGGAAACGCCAAAGGCTCTAGCTGTTCCATGACCATTGCAGGGGACCAACTATTTGGCATGCCAGAGAGAAAGAGAGAGAGAGAGAGAGTCAAGAAAAGGGTGGGTTGAATAGTTGAATGTGGTTGGGTAGCGCTTGTAATCTAGGACAGCGAGAATTATGGAATATAAGTTACAGGTGAGGAAGAGCAGACTTAGTAGAGAGAGAATATGACTGTGCAGAAAGGGAATGTTAAGTTCAGCTGAATTTCGAACTAACTCGTTAACTAGATATATTTACTCTTATATATATATATATATCCCAAAACCATTCGTGTGTTGGTAAATGTGATGATCTATAAATATGACAAATGACACTTTCCTGATGCTTTTCAATGCCTCTACACAGAACTGATATTAGATCTTTACGCCCAACCCTCACAGTACAACACAGTGGACCGCAGTGAGTAAAGTGAATCTGAAAACAGTGATTCCAGGAAAACAACAACACAAAACAGGCTTTTAGCAACACTTTTCTAAGGGGATACTAAGATATTCATCGACGTTAACAAATAAAATCAGCACAGTATAGAAATATTTGGACACTGTGGTTTAAATGAGTCATCAATTAACGCTGAAAGGAAAAAAAAAGGCTCTAATGTCTGTTGTAAAAGGAAGGGGAGCGAAAAGGAAGGGCAGGCTGTTGAGTGACAGGACTTTCAGACTCTCCTGCTATCACAGGCCAGCCTGTCTACGCTGTTGACGTCAGCAACCGGTTTTACAAAACGGTTACTCATATTTGTAACCTATTTTGGATTCTGTTTTATAAATCGGTTCCAAGTGGACGCTACTCGGTATCATGAATCGGTTTGTATCCAGAATCAGTTTATAAAAACCGAGTACTCATTTTTACCGGGAGAACCGACAAATCGGTTCCTAATTCGGATCCTGCTCAGCTCTGGCCTATGTTAAACAGATTGTTAACTCTACCTTAAGGAGGGTTTTCTTATTGTCCTCTAGCTAGGATTACCACAGCTGAGCTCCATCTCTTCCGTCGTCTGTCTTCGTTGTCTGTTTACTACACGCTCACAGACTAGCTTCCCAGGAGCGGGCAGTCTCTCATTGGCAAACAGAACAGTAGCAGTTAGGTTAGTTATAATGGGTTTATTTGACCATGGGATGATAATGGCGATGACGATGACTGGAAAAAATGCAGTGGCAATCAATCCAATGAACGTGACATGATGATACTCCAAATCAAGACGACATATAATATTCCAGGCGTCTACTGATGTCAAAAGGACTTCAACGCCAACAGAATTCTGTAACATACTAAGTTCCCTATTCCACACTACAAAAACTACATCCGACTCCGACAAAACTAAGACACAGACTGACTACCAAAAGTCTAACTTTAGTTTTCTTGATCATCTGATCACGCTCTCATTCTCCCAGCTCCACGTCAAGTCCGTGATAAACAAGCAACTGAGTTAATGGGGAATGAACCATAAACAGTTACCAATTCTATGGGACATAACCTTGTCTTTCCCAGCTTTTCAATTCCAAGATGACTTATCTAACCTTTTATCTAAAAAAAATCCCTATACTGTTATAACTACGAAGAACAATAAACGTTAGAGTAACCAATAAATCTGTTCTTGAAAAAATCGAAGCATTTAATGTGTGCATCACGATGGTGGTGACTTTGTGAATCATGGATATATTAAGTAGCACCTTAAAATGCTCATAACAAATTCATCCATTCAAATCTTGATGGCTGAATCAGACACTGACCATCCAAGCCATCCAGTCAGCCAGAACTTCATTAGACAAAGACATATCCCCAAATCCATGCACTGGACGCATAACATGGCTTAAAGTTCACTGGAACAAACAAAACTTGTAGGTGTCCGCTGGGTCCAAGTGCTACATGTTTTCTCTTATTTTTCATCCAGTCTCTCAGTGTCACACATCAGTGCCCCCAACTCAGAGTTCCGCGGTATTCACGTGCTAAACGCCTGCACGGAGTATCTCAGTTTCTTACGTTCAAGGGGGGATAACTTAATAGCGGCCTAATTATACGTCCTGGCTCAAGGTCGCTGCTGCAATCTCCTGTGTTATTAACAGATAAGAAAAAATGAAAGAGATGGCGTAATTGAGTTAATGGCGAGATCCTTTCCTTACTGCCTTCTTGCATTCCTAGATTCTCAAACGTGTGGACATTGTCCTTGCTCTAGGGCTCAGTGGCAGAGTAAATAGAGAGGTTAATGTATCATGGAGAAGCCTTCTGCTCCACACAAACAGGGAGCACTATAAGCGTATTTATCCGCGGAAACTTCTGCAAACAACTTCTCTCTGTTTCACAACCATGACACAAAAGGGGACTTTTTTTCAGTGCTTATCATATTCATTTTTTGTTTTCTTTTTGTTTATTCTAAAGAGAATGGCTGGAGCCCCTGTTGACAAACGACGCCTGAGTTGCCTGGCAGTCAACACGATCCTAGAGCAGATTGTTCGAGACCAAGAGAAGTACACGAAGCTGCTGGAGAAGCTTTTACAAGAGGTACCTGCAGGGGATGTGTCAGACTGCCTGCACAGAATAAACATGACCTACTCAGTTACCACACTGATAAATAAGCTAACAGAACTGAGAGATCACATTGCCAACCACTATGAAGTAGCAGTGAGAGGTGAGTTTTGAGATATCTGAGAGACATAAATCTAAACTCATATCGACTGTCCTTACACGTTGTTTTGTGAGTTATCGTTAAGGTTTGTTTTAAAAACTTATTTAGTTTGTGCTTTTTCTTCGTAAATCAGTCTCCTGTTGGAAATAAATTAGTGAAAACGAGATTAAAATAAGGCAAAAATGAAAATATCGGCGTACGGACCTCAAAAGTTGCACATTATCCAGAAATGCCCAGTTTTTTTCAGACCTGAGTCCAAAAATTTTGAAAAGAAAAACCATGCACATCATCATAGTAATCACAGTCCAGATTTGGCAGCGCTTGAAGGCAGGAACTGACAAAACAACTAAAAATTATTCACGTAGCGTCTTACGTGGATGTCCACATATTATCTGATTACATTTTTTTTCATAAATATATCTTCTCACATTCGCGTAGCTTGCTTGAACTTTGTCAGGTTTCTGATAAGTACCGCCATATCCAGACTATAAAATATGCTTCTGTCATATTCAGACTATCAAATATGTTGCTGTCATATTCTACTATCAAATATGTTGCTGTCATATTCAGACTATAAAACATGCTGCTGTCATATTCAGACTACCAAACATGCTGCTGTCGTATTCAGACTATCATTCTCTTACTATTAGATATCTTGCGGCTTCACTATCTTATCTTCCTTGTGCTGTCTCTTTTTTAAAAAAAGTGTCACTGATCCTACATACTCCGTATTTCTATATTTGATTGCCATATTTTGCAGTTCTTTCTATGTACATAAATAGTGTTTGCTTTACAGTAAAATTGCATTTTCGTAACAATAATCATCCTTGTCCGTTTCCTTGTATTGTGTTTCTTTGTGTGCTTATTATGATTTGTTGATTTACCTTGTTTTTAAAGGTTCATATATATATATATATATATGTCTGAGGTTGGGGTGATATATATATATACTCGTCTGAGGTTGGGGTGATATATATATATATATATATATATATATATATATGAATGAATGAATGAATATATATATATTTATTCATTTGCTTGTTCCTTACGGAATTTTGCTTCCCTAACAACACTCCTGTAGGCATCTCGGTTGTGAGTAAGATGGCCTGCTGCTGATGCATCCATTTACAGACCATCAACGATGTTGCAGCCATCTTCGCCTTGGTCTTCCTCTCTTTCTTTTTCCCATTATGCAACTTTCCAAGACGGTCTTCTCTAGATTATCATGACATTTAATGTGTCCAAAATATTTAAGTTTTCTCTCTTTAATCCTCTTTATTAGCCAGCCTTCTTGTAGTATGGATATATTTGGTTTGTGTGTGTGTGTGTGTGTGTCCATGATATTTGAAGAACTCTTCTGTAGCATTTACATTCAAAGGCATTTATGTGTTTCTCAGCTGTTTTGTTAAGTGTCCGAGTCTCACAGGCATATGTTGCGATGGGAAAGATGGACGCCCTTAAAAAATCTTATTTTTGTAGTTCTGTCTGTTCCTCTCCACAGATTCTTTAGTTGTTTTACTTTCTGAAGAGCGATAGATGTCCTCATTTTAACTTCCCTCATTATATCTCCATTATTAGTTAGAAGAGAAAATCACGAAAACCAACCGCAACAGATAAACAGATAAACAGAGGGTGTTTCATGTACACGAAGAGGCAATTAAAACACAGCACAGTATATAGTAACAAGAGAGAGACAAACCGGACCTCATGTCTATCTCTTTTGTTACTGTTGTCAAAATGCTTCACGCAAAACTTGCCAGCACGGTATCGTGTGGGATTAACGCTTTGAAAGAGAAACAGGATACGAAGGAGTTTTATTTTATCTGCTTACACATTTTTTTACTTCCTCATTTACCGTGCTATAATCTAGCTTAACAAACCAAAAATTCCGGTTAAATGCGGAGAAAGAAAGCCTTGACTAATTTTATATAGAAGATTAAATGAAAAAAAAAGTTAGAAATGAACTGCTGGTGTAGAAATGTATTATTAAAGAGTCGTCTTTGCCAATAGATGTAGATCGTTCTATAGCGCTCTGTAGAGGTAGCTTAAGGTGGTCCAGAGTTACTAAGTCTGGGCGAGTGAATCAAGTTTGAAAACAAACCAAATTTAGATCGGAAAACAGTTCAGGTTTTAAGTTCACTTGGTCAGCTGATTAGGCGGGCTGATCGGGGACTGGCTAATGTTCTAGAGAGTCGACTGAGAAAGTTGTTGAGTGTGGACGTGTTCGTGACTGGAGAGAGTTGACTGAGAAAGTTGTTGAGTGTGGACGTGTTCATGACTGTAGAGAGTTGACTGAGAAAGTTGTTGAGCGTGGACGTGTTCGTGACTGGAGAGAACGTGACTGAAAGACGTTGACCACAAATTATTGTGCCTTGACATGTTCTAGAAAAGAGAATCCACCGATGTCACTGTCTGACTTAAGAAGGTTGGTCTCTTCATGTTGCCTTAGTTTGTGTAACAAGCTCGTGTCTTTGTAAGGTTGCACTGGGTTGTCGCAACACCGTACACACAAATCACAACGCAACAGAATTATCAGTTATAGAACAGACTCGAGGATATAAACTACTCGATCTTGGTCAACAGGGCGCACCCACACATGCGGACAGGAAACTGAAGCATCATTTTGAGTGGCTTGATGGACACACTGAGAAGACACTCAAGCTGGCTCTTTGAACCGACAGTGGCTTGAATCACGGCAGACGCCATAGATCTATCCACCTTCCTACATCTGCGTCCCAGAACCAGGTGGGTGTCAGGGGAGATGAACGAAACGATCATTTAGACGATCCAGCAATCTCAGAGAAAGCTTTACTGGTGGATCAAGTCACTGGCATAAACGCCATAGAAGAAGATGGTTAGACAAAAGACTTCACTAGAACCGTCAATCAACACCCTTATCAAAAAAAAAAAAAAAATGAAAGAGCTGGAGGTGAGAGCTTGGTGCAGGAAAACAGCGGCTAATTAGAAGCAGCAGAAGGATAGTCAGTTTACACAGGATGAGTGTTTTTGGTTATTGTACATTGACTGGGATACTGAAGAGGTGATCAGAGATGGTGATGTGTCCAAAGTGTTAAGATGATGGTCATTTCTAACTGTCTGCCTGTCGTAACTAATTTGTGTTCTGTGAATGGTCCAAGTGTATCAGATTTGTTGGATGAGCATAAAAAAACCCCAAGTAGTTTTACTTTGATTTTAAATGAAATAAAAACCGGTTAAATTGCCCAGAACATTTTTTTCACCTTGTTCTTACACGTTTGTCCCTCATACACGTACGACGTTATCTAGTGGCTGGTGAGTGTATGTGCGATGTTTCTTGTTGTAAGTACTGACAGCAATATTCAAACAAACGAGCACTCTGACTTTCACCGCGACTCAGGAATGATCTCTACATTGAAGAACAGGTCCAAGCACAAGTCTAGATCCGAGATCTCACATACATACTCCATGTTTAATCACTTTCTCAGCATTCGCGTAGTCAGACAAAGACTTTGCATACTTTCTTACATACTCCATGTTTAATCACTTTCTCAGCATTCGCGTAGTCAGACAAAGACTTTGCATACTTTCTTACATACTCCATGTTTAATCACTTTCTCAGCATTCGCGTAGTCAGACAAAGACTTTGCATACTTTCTTACATACTCCATGTTTAATCACTTTCTCAGCATTCGCGTAGTCAGACAAAGACTTTGCATACTTTCTTACATACTCCATGTTTAATCACTTTCTCAGCATTCACGTAGTCAGACAAAGACTTTGCATACTTTCTTACATCCGTTACATACATAGCTCACACAGCTATTCTACCTTCGAACGTTCCCAACCCCCCCCCCCCAAAAAAAAAAAAACCCCTTCTCATTTACATAACAACTCAGTCACATGATCACCGTTTACAGCGTCACTTGGTTAAAATTACGTTATAGTAAGGCATGAAAAACTGGGACACATCTAGTATTCCGTATCCTGCTATAGCTGAATATGCCGTGAGTTTAAAATGATTTTAACGGCTGCTCAAGGGAGACTAGAATCATACGGCAAACTCTCGTTAGTGAGCATTGCTGGATATGCCCCTATTGGCGGCTGTTTCCGATGTATTTGATTCATCATAAATTTCGGTTGTTTTCGTCTGTAACCTCGAACATGGTCTCATAATAAAAAAAGGGAAAACACATGCACAAATGAGACCATTCTGATAGTACCGGCACTCTAGTGGACAAGGAGGCTGTGGAGTTTTTTTTTTTTGTTTGTTCATCTGTTGTAGACTCTAAGTCTTTTTTGTTTGTTCATCTGCTGTAGACTCTAAGTCGTTTTTGTTTGTTCATCTGCTGTAGACTCTAAGTCGTTTTTGTTTGTTCATCTGCTGTAGACTCTAAGTCGTTTTTGTTTGTTCATCTGCTGTAGACTCTAACTAAGTTTTTTTTGTTTGTTCATCTGTAAGTCGTTCTGCTGTAGACTCTAACTAAGTTTTTTTTGTTTGTTCATCTGTAAGTCGTTTTTGTTTGTTCATCTGCTGTAGACTCTAAGTCGTTTTTGTTTGTCCATCTGTTGTAGACTCTAACTAAGTCGTTTTTGTTTGTCCATCTGTTGTAGACTCTAAGTCGTTTTTGTTTGTCCATCTGTTGTAGACTCTAACTAAGTCGTTTTTGTTTGTCCATCTGTTGTAGACTCTAACTAAGTCGTTTTTGTTTGTCCATCTGTTTTAGACTTTGAGTCCATATTTTGTGAGGCTCAGTTGCAAATGATTTTCTGTTTGTCATTTTTGCCACTAACAGAAGACGTGTATGGTAGTCTTCTAAGGTTGGCCATAAAAACACATGTCCCATTTTTAGTGACAATTTACCTCACAACATCCACTCTACACACCACCCACCCACACACATGCACACAAAATCTACATAAAAACATCCAGTCAACACACCACACGACACACACACACACATACACACAAAATTCACCTCAAAACATGCAGTCTACACACTACACCACACACACGCACAAAATCTACCTCAAAATGTCCAGTCTACACACAACACACACACACATACAATTTACCTCAAAACATCCAGTCTACATCACACGCAAACAAACAAACACCCATATATATATATATATATATATATATATATATATATATAACAATAATAACTAATGTTTCACCCTGTCTATTCTATCTGTTACAGACATACCTGGAAGAAGTGCACAAGTTGACAGCGGCATGGGCTCATCCCTCATGCTCCAGGGTATGCAAATTTCATGTTTATCATTCAGTGGTACGGTCCTGTCATGGTTCATCTCATCAGCGATGTCGTTATTGTCGAGGGCTTAGACTGACAATGTTGCAGTCTTTATTTGTAAAATGATAGGAAGCTGACGAGTAGTAAAGATATTTCCTTTTTTTTTTCTTTAGGTTATGATAGTTAAAAGTGTTGATATCGCAAGACCTGGAAAAGCGTTTAACGTATTCTTCTGTCTAAAACTGATCAAGTGATTTAGTAGTGTCTTTTAACTTTTTCGCTCCAAAACAACTTTACTAGTCTTGGTAGATCTTGCATATCTATACCAATGAGAGAAATATTTGGGTTATGTCTAAATAAAAAAAAGAGAAGTAACATATATATATATACCGTATATTTAAATATCAAACTTCCTTCCACTTTCTTTCTACCAACATTTCTCATCAAATTTTGCTCTGGCAAAGCACTGAAATTAATTCAGTACTGAAAGAGTTAAAGAGCGTGTTTGGTTCGACTAAAGTATTTCGTTACTCTGGACATGACAGTCTTCATAACTGTTGACGTTATCATTATGGTAGCCGTGATGTTATCATGAAGGTAGCCACTACCACTGAAACTCACATCAGCAGTGACAGCATCTTATCATCTCCGTTATCTTTTCATCAACATCAGAAACTATCTTTTTTTTTCAGATCCAATACTTCCGATAGAGGAAAGTGAAGCTCAAACAAGGTGTGTATATTTGCTGTTTTTGAAGATATTATACTTTATACTTGTGATAAAGAGTAATATAACGTTTCAGAAGTGCTCTTCATCATACACTAAGCATACAGCATAAAAGGATTTAGAAACTGGTTCCTGTCTCATGGGAAAGAGAAGAAGGTAATTTTGTTAGAATATAAGAGAAGAGCACTGTGTAACACGACCTTCATCCCATCTATCCCTGTGCTATCTGTGTTAGACTTTGGATATTAGCAGCTTAAAATAATAAGATAAACTGAAGTGGGATGTCTGAGGAGAATGCTAAAAGTGACAAGAAGAGACAGTGTCAGAGACGACATCATCAGGACAAAGTTTGGAGTAACATCAGTATTACACTAGGTCCAGAAACAGCAAGTCACATGGTTTGATCATGGTACATGGCGCCACCAGGCAGTATACCACAGAAAACATTCACCAGGCAGTATACCACAGAAAACATTCACCAGACAGTATACCACAGAAAACATTCACCAGGCAGTGTATCAAAGAAAATAATCGCCAGGCATTATACAAATGAAAACATTCACCAAGCAGTATACCAGTGAAAACATTCACACTAAGAATGGTAGGAAACAGAGGGAAAGATCGCCTTTACAAGAGGATGACTAAGGAGATAACAGAAACCTTATATGGAACAAACCATTGAGCCCTATTAAAAAGTCTGCCACCACAAATGAAAGTCATCGGAGGAAGTAGCCAAGACAAGAAAGAAAAAAAAACAGGACAAGACAAGAAAAGGATCAAAATTATTATTTTTTTCCCAAGAGTTTGATCAATGAGTATGCAAAAATATAAATTTGAATAGGTACAGAAGGGTGGGAGTTTGACATTGTTATTTTTAGTTTTGCATCTCTCACGGAATGTTTGCAGTAGACTGACGAAAGTTGTACACATCCAATACTTAAATACATGTATAATTGATAAAAAAAGCTATACCTTGCCTTAGAAGACTTGTCAAAAAAGACGATACTAAAAATTTATGAGGGTAATGAAGAGGAGGAGTATAATGAGGTAAAAAGAATATAGACATACATCTTCTTTCTGTATGTTCGTTCTAAAACGGTCGTTGTCTGCACATTGTCTGCAGCTGTGCGCCCTTCTGTCCAATACACTCGACTTCGGCTTGGTGTACATTTAGAACTGACTCCAGATTCCCATTGCGATCCTTATTCAGTTTGTCCAGACAACCGTGTGTTTCTAGGGGCACCATTAGGAGGCAGAATAGGATCTTGATCGGCCATGTTTCGTCAACCCTGATGCAATCAGCCAGTTTTGAATTGCCTACCCCTGTTTCATTCAGTCTGAGTTATGTATTTTAGGCTTTCAGCTACTACTAATACCATCACTACTACTATTACTATAAAAACTACTACCACCACTACTACTACTACTATCATCACTACTACTATTACTATAACCACTACTACCAGCACTACTACTACTACCATCACTACTACTTTTACTACAACCACGACTACTACTACTACTATTACTACTACCATCACTATTACTATTACTACAACCACCACCACCACTACTACTACTACTACTACTCTAATACTATTACTACTACTACTATTGCTACTTTTGCTACTATTACTACTACTACTACTACTACTACTACTAATAATAATAATAATGATAATAATAATAATAATAATACTGCTTCTTACCTACAAGTCCTAATAACTTTGTTACTTTCTCTACTACAATTACTTTAAATTTTTGCCTACCAGCTGCTGAATTTAGACCATACCAGCACAAATTAAATACAACTACAGCTACTAACTTCGCTGCTGACCTTGCTAATAATGCTACATTCATTTTTTACAATTGTTCTCTAACAGCCAGCGCACATAGAGGACCTCCAGCTAGGCTTTCAATATTGAACAAATCCAAAAGACACATCGAGAAGAATTAACTTCAGTTTTCTGGACATCTGGGTTCCCCCCCCCCCCCCCCCCCCCCAAAAAAAAAGCATGTAAAAATGTATCATGTACTGGATCTGCAAGAGTGTTTACTGCATATCAGTGTTTCTCAAGTGTTTGCTTACCATCCCCTTGGAGGATATGAGAGAATCTGGAGAGAGGGTCCAAGCAGAAGAAATGTGGGCTTACAGGAGAGCGCCCAGGTGCATGATTTAAAAAAAAAATTAAAACAAAGAAAAATAATGAAAAGAAGAAACTGAACTTAAGTGAGTTAAGAAGTGTGTTTTTTAAAATTTATTTATTAAATCAAATTAAAGTAAAAGTTCTAAAAATTTGCATTATCTTGTGCATCTGTAAATATAACTGTAATCTGAAACTGGCATCACCGCTCTGTGGGCATTCCCATACCTGCTCCTCCTTCCGTTCCAACACCTGCTGAAGTATGAGCCTACTGAAGTATGAGCCTGCTGAAGTATGAGCCTACTGAAGTATGAGCCTACTGAAGTATGAGCCTACTGAAGTGTGAGCCTACTGAAGTGTGAGCCTACTGAAGTGTGAGCCTACTGAAGTGTGAGCCTACTGACTGAGCCAGCCACACACTGCTCTTGGGTAACACGCGCTAAATCACTTCTTTCGGAAAAAAAGCGCCCACTTGTGTATCTCGTGCAAGGAAGAGAAAAGGGCGCAAATATTGTATTAACGAAGATGAAGGTAACATTAGCCCAAAAACTATGAGAAGCTCTACTTTAGTCAAACATTATTTGATCTGAAATGTGATAGATGGGTACATTTTATTATGTTTATATATATGTTGTTTAGAGTCTAGCGTTTAAGCTTGAGATATGTGGAATGAGGGGATAAGTATACAAGTATAAGAGAGGGAGAGAGAGAGAGAAAACGAGAGAGAAAGAGAAAGAGAGAGAGAGAAGGAAGGAAACAGGCCAGTCAAACTGATTTATGTTTTATAATAATAGGTTCGCAGCCAAGACCACCCAGAAGAATTGTGACACCCGGTGCGAAACTATCCCCTCCCTCCCCCCACCCCCCACCATGCCCTCCCATCCCTATTGATTAAACCTTACGGAACCCTTCCCTCAGAAACCCTCTGGGTTCTCCCTTAGAACAGGGGAAGCTCCCCCCCTCACCTACGGCTCTGTTCGTAACCATGGTGACGTGTGAAATCAGTATTCTGTTGTATTGTATTTTATACTTCTTATATATATATATATATATACATTGATGCAGAGATTTCTTAATAACTCTGTACTTACAAAATATGAGTTATTTTTTTCCTCTTGCTTTAACCAGTCGTGACTAGTTTTTTTTTTCCAACATAACTTTCAGACTCTCCTAAACTTTCCTATTGTTTTATTATTATTATGTTCTTCTTTAATATCAGAGTGTCACTGATCACGTGATGTGTCATTGATCACATGGTATGGAGAAGAAAAGTGCTACAGATATGGTTAAAAATAACGCCAGGTCCCGCAGGGGTTAAAAAAAGAGCACCGAATGTTATCAGGACGGCAGCTGATGACTGAATGAGTAAATGACTGAATGACTGATTGAGTGAATGACTGAATGCACTGTTACACATATCTTGGAAATAATGTTTAGTTTGTAAAAATGTCACTTTTCACTTTTTATATTAGTGGATAGTTTTAAAAACAAACGCTACATACAAAATTGTTGTTGAACTTGCGAATAATTATTTGTATTATCTGCATCATTGTGTAAAATGTTTGTTAATATAATGCTGGATCTAGTAAATTTGAAGTATATGTAGTGACATAATTTTGAAGTATTATATATATATATAAACATTCATTTGCATGCCCCTTGCGGAACTTTGCCTCCCAAACAGCATTCCTGTAGGTCTCTCGGTTCTGAGCAAGATGGCCTGCTGCTGATGCACTCATTTGCAGATCATCAACGATGTCTTGAAGCCATCTTCGCCTTGGTCTTCTTCTCTTTCTTTCTCTCATTATGTACCCTTCTAAGAGGTCTTCTCTAAATTATCATGACGTTTAATGTGTCCAAAATATTTCAGTTTTCTCTCTTTAATCCTCTTTACTAGCCAGCCTTCTTCAATATTAAATTCTTGTAGTATGGATATATTTGTTCTTTTTTGTGTCCATGATATTTGAAGAACTCTTCTGTAGCATTTACACTCAAAGGCATTTATGTGTTTCTCAACTGTTTTGTTAAGTGTCCAGGTCTCATAGGCATATGTTGGGATGGGAAAGATGTATGCCTTTATTAATCTTATTTTTGTAGTTCTGTCTGTTCGTCTCCACAGATTCTTTGGTTATTTTACTTTCTGAAGAGCGATAGATGTCCTCCTTTTAATTTCCCTCATTGTATCTCCATTATTAGTTAGTAGTGATCCAAGATATTCAAAACTCTCCACTTCTTCCAGTTTTTCCTCATTGATACATATTTCAGCTTCTTTGTTTGTTTTGTCAGTTGTCATCAGTTTAGTTTTTTTTTTTAAAGCATTAAGATAGAGGTTTTGTCCTTCGCTGTTCTTACGGACTGACATAATTAGTTGTTCCATTCGTTCTTGTGTTGTGGACAGTAGCACTGTGTTATCAGCATATCTAATCTCTGGTATTTCATAACCTCCAATTGTTATTGCATCATAATATTCCTTGTCTACATCTTTTGTAACACACACGAAAGCACACACGCACGCTCAGAGTGTTCCTATTTATCAAACATGATGTAGTAGGTTCTTCTATATTTGAAACAGGGACCACGTGCCATCGATATTAGGAGATTTTCTGATATTCACCAGGCATTTGCTTCTTTTAAGCTACATTTATTGCATGTAAGCGCTTTCTAGTTTAGGAAAGAGTACTGATTTAACGAAATCTAAGGTAGTTGTTTCCAACTTTCAGGACATCCTCTGCAGAATGTAGTTTGCTGTGCTGGGTGTTTGGGCAGGAGAAGGAAAGTATGTTTAGTTTTGTGAGGAAATCATAATGTTTTGGCTTTATGAGGAAATTATGTTTTATTATGAAGGGGAAACCATGTTTTAAGGAGGAGATAACCTTGTTTTTTAGAAGGGGATTATCGTGTTGATGAAAAGTTAACTCATGTTCTTGAGGGAGATAACCATGCTTATGAGGAGATTGTTAAGCAGATCGATTAGGAACTGTTAGGAGTTGCCATTTGAGAATAATACAGAGTTATGGACAGTTGGTCTTCTGTGTTTTTTTTTCCCAGGATTCTGACTAAATTGGGTGCAGCTCTGTGTAAAATCACAATAAACCATGTTGCCTCTTACAGCGATCCATTCATTTTTATTCTACATTTTTATGTTTTATTATTTTTGTTATATTTTTATTTTTGTGTGGTCTTTATTATTTTTGTGGTGGAAGGAGCGCATGGGAGAATACGCATTTGTTTGGGGTTATGACGCAGGTAGAGATAGAAAGATTACACGCATGAGTTCCCCAGGTTAGGTTTAGGCAGCAGACACGAATTAACAGGTCAACCCCCCCACCTCCAGGTTCTAGTAGAGGTCATAAGTCGTCAGTCCTTGACCTGCTACCCGTCCTGTCTGCAAAGCCCTCACAGCCACGGCCGCCGTTCATGGACATGACCAGACAAGGACAACAGAGCGCATCTCTGCAGCACATCATCATCATCATCATCATCATCATCATCACCACCACTACCACCACCACCACCATCACCATTATCATCATCATCATCATCATCATCATCATCATCATCATCATCATCATCATCATCTCAGTATTACAACGTCAAACATCTCTTCTTCCTTTCGCGTCCTTCACAAGCCACCACATATACATATATGTATGTATAAATAAAATCGGAATTAGTGGAATGTTGAGTTGTGCATTGTTGAATGTGTATATCATGGCTGTTGAGTGTGTATCATGCTGATCTTGAAATAAGGTCGAGTTTGGGTAGTGTTTCAGATTTCATAAAATTTTTTTGTTAAGAGGGTATACTCCAGAAAAGAAAAAAATGATTTGAAATAAAGTTACTTTTGAATATTAGAGGTTTAAGAAGAGAAGGTTGGACAACATCTTTAAACTTGCCACAGAGAAGAGCTTCAGAATGCGACAGTATGGAAAAGAAATGATAGGATATGAGGACGAAGGCCGCTGAGATGTTAATCAATGCATTGTATCTCCATTATTAGTTAGTAGTGATCCAAGATATTCAAAACTCTCCACTTCTTCCAGTTTTTCCTCATTGATACATATTTCAGCTTCTTTGTTTGTTTTGTCAGTTGTCATCAGTTTAGTTTTTTTTTTTAAGCATTAAGATAGAGGTTTTGTCCTTCGCTGTTCTTACGGACTGACATAATTAGTTGTTCCATTCGTTCTTGTGTTGTGGACAGTAGCACTGTGTTATCAGCATATCTAATCTCTGGTATTTCATAACCTCCAATTGTTATTGCATCATAATATTCCTTGTCTACATCTTTTGTAACACACACGAAAGCACACACGCACGCACAGAGTGTTCCTATTTATCAAACATGATGTAGTAGGTTCTTCTATATTTGAAACAGGGACCACGTGCCATCGATATTAGGTGATTTTCTGATATTCACCAGGCATTTGCTTCTTTTAAGCTACATTTATTGCATGTAAGCGCTTTCTAGTTTAGGAAAGAGTACTGATTTAACGAAATCTAAGGTAGTTGTTTCCAACTTTCAGGACATCCTCTGCAGAATGTAGTTTGCTGTGCTGGGTGTTTGGGCAGGAGAAGGAAAGTATGTTTAGTTTTGTGAGGAAATCATAATGTTTTGGCTTTATGAGGAAATTATGTTTTATTATGAAGGGGAAACCATGTTTTAAGGAGGAGATAACCTTGTTTTTTAGAAGGGGATTATCGTGTTGATGAAAAGTTAACTCATGTTCTTGAGGGAGATAACCATGCTTATGAGGAGATTGTTAAGCAGATCGATTAGGAACTGTTAGGAGTTGCCATTTGAGAATAATACAGAGTTATGGACAGTTGGTCTTCTGTGTTTTTTTTCCCAGGATTCTGACTAAATTGGGTGCAGCTCTGTGTAAAATCACAATAAACCATGGTGCCTCTTACAGCGATCCATTCATTTTTATTCTACATTTTTATGTTTTATTATTTTTGTGGTCTTTATTATTTTTGTTATATTTTTATTTTTGTGTGGTCTTTATTATTTTTGTGGTGGAAGGAGCGCATGGGAGAATACGAATTTGTTTGGGGTTATGACGCAGGTAGAGATAGAAAGATTACACGCATGAGTTCCCCAGGTTAGGTTTAGGCAGCAGACACGAATTAACAGGTCAACCCCCCCCCCCCCACCTCCAGGTTCTAGTAGAGGTCATAAGTCGTCAGTCCTTGACCTGCTACCCGTCCTGTCTGCAAAGCCCTCACAGCCACGGCCGCCGTTCATGGACATGACCAGACAAGGACAACAGAGCGCATCTCTGCAGCACATCATCATCATCATCATCATCATCATCATCACCACCACTACCACCACCACCACCATCACCATTATCATCATCATCATCATCATCATCATCATCATCATCATCATCATCATCATCTCAGTATTACAACGTCAAACATCTCTTCTTCCTTTCGCGTCCTTCACAAGCCACCACATATACATATATGTATGTATAAATAAAATCGGAATTAGTGGAATGTTGAGTTGTGCATTGTTGAATGTGTATATCATGGCTGTTGAGTGTGTATCATGCTGATCTTGAAATAAGGTCGAGTTTGGGTAGTGTTTCAGATTTCATAAAATTTTTTTGTTAAGAGGGTATACTCCAGAAAAGAAAAAAATGATTTGAAATAAAGTTACTTTTGAATATTAGAGGTTTAAGAAGAGAAGGTTGGACAACATCTTTAAACTTGCCACAGAGAAGAGCTTCAGAATGCGACAGTATGGAAAAGAAATGATAGGATATGAGGACGAAGGCCGCTGAGATGTTAATCAATGCATTGTGCGTGTCCAGACAAAGTGTGTGTGTCCAGACAAAGTGTGTGTGTCCAGACAAAGTGTGTGTGTCCAGACAAAGTGTGTGTGTCCAGACAAAGTGTGTGTGTCCAGACAAAGTGTGTGTGTCCAGACAAAGTGTGTGTGTCCAGACAAAGTGTGTGTGTCCAAGCAAAGTGTGTGTGTCCAGACAAAGTGTGTGTCCAGACAAAGTGTGTGTGTCCAGACAAAGTGTGTGTGTCCAGACAAAGTGTGTGTGTCCAGGCAAAGTGTGTGTGTCCAGGCAAAGTGTGTGTGTCCAGACAAAGTGTGTGTGTCCAGGCAAAGTGTGTGTGTCCAAGCAAAGTGTGTGTGTCCAAGCAAAGTGTGTGTGTCCAGGCAAAGTGTGTGTGTCCAGACAAAGTGTGTGTGTCCAGGCAAAGTGTGTGTGTCCAGACAAAGTGTGTGTGTCCAGGCAAAGTGTGTGTGTCCAAGCAAAGTGTGTGTGTCCAGACAAAGTGTGTGTGTCCAGGCAAAGTGTGTGTGTCCAGGCAAAGTGTGTGTGTCCAGACAAAGTGTGTGTGTCCAGACAAAGTGTGTGTGTCCAGACAAAGTGTGTGTGTCCAGACAAAGTGTGTGTGTCCAGACAAAGTGTGTGTGTCCAGGCAAAGTGTGTGTTTCCAGGCAAAGTGTGTGTGTCCAGGCAAAGTGTGTGTGTCTAGAAAAAGTGTGTGTGTCCAGACAAAGTGTGTGTGTCCAGACAAAGTGTGTGTGTCCAAGCAAAGTGTGTGGTCCAGACAAAGTGTGTGTGTGTCCAGCAAAGTGTGTGTGTCCAGAAAAAGTGTGCGTGTCCAGACAAAGTGTGTGTGTCCAGACAAAGTATGTGTGTCCAGACAAAGTGTGTGTGTCCAGGCAAAGTGTGTGTGTCCAGACAAAGTTTGTGTGTCCAGACAAAGTGTGTGTGTCCAGACAAAGTGTGTGTGTCCAAGCAAAGTGCGTGTGTCCAGACAAAGTGTGTGTGTCCAGACAAAGTGTGTGTGTCCAAGCAAAGTGTGTGTGTCCAGGCAAAGTGTGTGGGTCCAGACAAAGTGTGTGGGTCCAGACAAAGTGTGTGTGTCCAGACAAAGTGTGTGTGTCCAGGCAAAGTGTGTGTGTCAAGAAAAAGTGTGTGTGTCCAGGCAAAGTGTGTGTATCCAGGCAAAGTGTGTGTGTCCAGGCAAAGTGTGTGTGTCCAGACAAAGTGTGTGTGTCCAGGCAAAGTGTGTGTGTCCAGACAAAGTGTGTGTGTCCAGGCAAAGTGTGTGTGTCCAGGAAAAGTGTGTGGGTCCAGACAAAGTGTGTGTGTCCAGGCAAAGTGTGTGGGTCCAGGCAAAGTGTGTGGGTCCTGGCAAAGTGTGTGTGTCAAGAAAAAGTGTGCATGCTCAGCTCGTGTATGTCTACAAAACATGGAGGGCTTATCGTATATTTAAGAAGGAGCATAACAGCTTCTCCCTGTAGAGGATGAAAACAGAATGGCTAATCAGTAACGATAGAAAGAGTGAGGGAGGTATTCACTTTACACCAGCTCTTGAGATTCCTCTCTTCTGTGTACGACTATACTTTGTCTTTATGCCATGATGCTCTGTGTATGACTGTACTTTATCTTTATGCCATGATGCTCTGTGTATGACTGTACTTTGTCTTTATGTCATGATGCTCTGTGTATGACTGTACTTTGTCTTTATGTCATGATGCTCTGTGTATGACTGTACTTTGTCTTTATGCCATGATGCTCTGTGTATGACTGTACTTTGTCTTTATGCCATGATGCTCTGTGTATGACTGTACTTTATCTTTATGCCATGACGGGACAGTGAAGCACGCAAGGAACTGATGAAAACTGTGATAAAGTGAAAGATGCAAGTGAATGCGGCCGCGTGTCTAAACTATATCTATATGATCGTCTGGCTATATTACATCTATGTGATAGTATGGCTAAATTACATATATATGATCATCTAGACATATTACATCTAGGTGATCATCTGGCTAATTATATGCATATGATCGTCTAGATATACCACATCTATGTAATCGTCTAGATATATTACATCTATGTGATCGTCTGGCTAAATTATATGCACATAATCGTCTAGATATACTACATTTATGTAATCGTCTAGATATACTACATTTATGTAATCGTCTAGATATACTACACCTATGTGATCGTCTAGATATATTACATCTATGTAATCGTCTGGTTACATTGCATGTATACGATCGCCTGGCTAAATTACATATATGAGATCGTCTGGGTAAATTACACATATGACATCGTCTGGCTAAATATATGAGGTCGTCTGACTAAATTACATGTATGTAATCGTCGGCTAAATGACATGTTTGCGATCATCTGGCTACATTACATGTATGTGATCGTCTCGCTAAGTTATATGTATGTGATAATCTAGCTAAATTACATCTATGTGATCATCTGACTGCACACATGTAATCGTGTGGCTTAATTACGTCTATGTAATTGTCTGCTAAATTACATCTATGTGACCGTATGGCTAAATTACATCTATGTGATCGCCAGGCTAAATTGCTTCTATACGATCGTATGGCTAAACCACATCTAACAATCGTATGAGATAGACTAAATTACATCTTGTGATCACCTGTTTGCTTTTCAAACAACCCATGCAAGGTTCTGGTATGTTATTAGAATATATTTTGTTAACTGTATCAACTTTTTGTAAGCACGGCTCTTTTCGTACAACAAAGCAGAGCTGAACAGATCCATGGTGTTACTTTTCAGTTAAGGACGGGGAGATAAAATAGTTACATACCTTATCCGAGCTATTCTTATCTATTCACAGTGACTGTCACGCGGAGTTTTGCATGTATCAGATAAGAAGTGTTACGAAATGTTTGTCGTGTAACTAAAGACCCAAATATGTTTTTCCTTGGTGGCAGTCCGGGGATTTAGTTCCTGGTTTGAAAATATTTTCCTTCCATATCTTTTTTTAGCATGAAAATGGTGTGCTCTTATATACACAGATACACCATGTTGTATGTGTGCTTGTGTATATATGTTTGTGTGCTGGCCATGAAATAAGGTGAAGGGAGAGAATTACAGACACGTTAAATATCCTGGTATGTGAAGCAAATTGCCGAGCACTATCGTTTATTTGTCTTCTCAACACTTAAAGGAAAGTGACAAAGGAGGGGAGACAATACAGGAAAAGCATTTTTGTGTATGTGCACGTTGTTAATTTGCCTAGTCGACGCTTAATGCTCTTCACGTGGAACTTGGGTTTTTTTTTTAATATGGGCACCCCACTTTTCATTTAATACACCAACTGTCCATGCGGGCAGCCTACCCATGTATGCCTGGCCTTGCATCCCTAATGATCTCTGTGTCAGGTAGCCTATTTTTAGAAGTGCGTTACTCAGAGAGTGACGGTAATAGGTAGGATATTAAAGAAAAATTTTGTAAGCCAGTGGAAAATTCCTTTCCCCGCACCCTCCCCCGCATATTTTAATGGGGGCCCCCTTGAATCCCTTCAGGGCCCAGGGTAATGCACCGGCTGGACATACCTCTCATAGTCTGGTAACAAGTATAAAATCCGTCATCTTTGCATGATAAGATGTTAACTATCAACTGTGCTACGCCAGACCCTCACCCTCTCATTGAAAATAAGTGCAATAGTCCCGTATTCACTATGTCTACTTCTGGTTCAAACAAGACCTAATAAACGTGATTGTCCTTGAAAAGCTTATAAAACAAACAAAACTGCCGTGCAGATTTGTACCTGGAAGAGAAACAACCGTGAGAATTGAGTACAATTTGTTGGTTATCCTGTTATGGACGAAGGGACACGACTAGGGAAAATGTGCCTTTTTAAGGTTTATCTCCCTTACGTGTCAGTTGCGAGAAGCGTTGCAGGAAAATTACTATTATTTTAAACCTGATATTGCTACAATCCGTGACCTGAAATAACACAGAAAACGAAGAATAAAATGGCGGACTTGTTCTATATTCTCATAGAAGAAAAGAAAAATTGCATAGTTTTTGTTTTCGAAGGGTTTATTTTGCACCAAATCAGTGCCACTAGCAGAGTAAGCATTGGAAGCAAGAAATAAAGGCCAGCATCATCATTATGTAAAGAAAGTTAGTGGGAGTCTTATTTGTTGCTATGACGACGCATGTCCGTTATCAACCGCCCGTTCTGATTTTGTCCTCCATCTGTACTGCTTTATCCCTTAATGAGATTAATTTTGGCACTTGACAAGGGTCAGATCAACCGTAGAACAAGTACATCTTCAGGTATTGTTCAATTATTATTGTGTTTTGATTCTGCTATACGTGACAATCGCCATCGCTCAAAGTCCAGCCAATATCATCTATTCAAGTGGTAGAATTTATAAGACAGTATTAATCAGAGAACATTATTTTCATTAAAACATTATCCAGGCAGAACCGTATAGTATTATAGTATTATAATGTCTTGTGTGCTTTATGATCATCTTGATACTTCGTTATACCATGTGTTCTCACAATCGTTGTTATCCCTGGTTGTTGTCTGTTTGTTATTTGTTGTTGTCGGCTAGTGGAATTAAATATGAATATAAATGTTCAGGTTGGATCTTTCATTATTGATTATTTCTTGTGTTGAGTTCGTGTCTGTGAGGTTAAAATGAATGTTGTTCATTTAAGCAACAACACCTTAAACTACAATACCTTACGCTACAATACTTCACGCTACAAAACCTTAAGCAACAATACCTTAAGCAACAATACCTGAAGCAACAACTGATCACTGAACAAGGAAAGTTTCTTCAGGCAGGCAAAGACTGGGAGAAATAAATAAGTAAGAAATCCCGGGTTGTGATGATTAACATACATGATAAAAGATTCTCACTAGTATGGCGGTACATAAATCAGAGAATCCTTTTTTATATTAGATTTATATATTCCCAGAGTAAAATATCAAATGATTCATCATCTCTTACACCACCACCACCACCACCATCGGTACTAGAGCAAAGGCCTTGACCCAGTAACAGTGGAGAAACGAAATCGGCCACATCCTCGTCCGCTTCCCTCCTTCCACAGTGACGATGTCAGCACAGCCGCACCAGTCTCCTGCACCAGTCTCCTGCATCAGTCTCCTACACCAGTCTCCTGCATCAGTCTCCTACACT
This sequence comes from Achatina immaculata, assembly GCA_009760885.1. Lineage (NCBI taxonomy): Eukaryota > Metazoa > Mollusca > Gastropoda > Stylommatophora > Achatinidae > Lissachatina > Lissachatina immaculata. The sequence goes on along the minus strand of CM019697.1, from coordinate 19,300,997 downwards.
AGTCTCCTACACTAGTCTCCTGCACTAGTCTCCTACATCAGTCTCCTACACCAGTCTCCTGCACTAGTCTCCTACATCAGTCTCCTACACTAGTCTCCTGCACCAGTCTCCTACATCAGTCTCCTGCACTAGTCTCCTACATCAGTCTCCTACACTAGTCTCCTACACCAGTCTCCTGCACTAGTCTCCTACATCAGTCTCCTACACTAGTCTCCTGCATCAGTCTCCTACACTAGTCTCCTACATCAGTCTCCTACACTAGTCTCCTACATCAGTCTCCTGCACTAGTCTCCTACACTAGTCTCCTACACTAGTCTCCTGCATCAGTCTCCTACACTAGTCTCCTACATCAGTCTCCTGCACTAGTCTCCTACATCAGTCTCCTACACTAGTCTCCTACACTAGTCTCCTACACTAGTCTCCTACACTAGTCTCCTGCACCAGTCTCCTACACTAGTCTCCTGCACTAGTCTCCTACATCAGTCTCTTGCACTAGTCTCCTGCACTAGTCTCCTGCACTAGTCTCCTCCACCAGTCTCCTGCACTAGTCTCCTGCACTAGTCTCCTCCACCAGTCTCCTGCACTAGTCTCCTGCACCAGTCTCCTACATCAGTTCCTGCACTAGTCTCCTCCACCAGTCTCCTCCACCAGTCTCCTGCACTAGTCTCCTGCACTAGTCTCCTGCACTAGTCTCCTGCACTAGTCTCCTGCACTAGTCTCCTGCATCAGTCTCTTGCACTAGTCTCCTGCACCAGTCTCCTGCACCAGTCTCCTGCACTAGTCTCCTGCACCAGTCTCCTGCATCAGTCTCCTGCACCAGTCTCCTGCACTAGTCTCCTGCATCAGTCTCCTGCACCAGTCTCCTGCACTAGTCTCCTGCATCAGTCTCCTGCACTAGTCTCCTGCACCAGTCTCCTGCACTAGTCTCCTGCACCAGTCTCCTGCATCAGTCTCCTGCATCAGTCTCCTGCACCAGTCTCCTGCATCAGTCTCCTGCACCAGTCTCAGTGGCAGATCTCCTAGAATCTTGCTTGGACAGCCGCCGTATGACCTGTCATTTTGCAGTTTCCAACAGCCCAGGGATTTTTAACGTGCGCTGCGATGTAAGAGCACATCATGTCCCACTACCTGGACACCACGAGCACATCATGTCCCACTACCTGGACACCACGAGCACATCATGTCCCACTACCTGGACACCACGAGCACATCATGTCCCACTACCTGGACACCACGAGCACATCATGTCCCACTACCTGGACACCACGAGCACGTCCTGTCCCACTACCTGGACACCACGAGCACATCATGTCCCACTACCTGGACACCACGAGCACATCATGTCCCACTACCTGGACACCACGAGCACATCATGTCCCACTACCTGGACACCACGAGCACATCATGTCCCACTACCTGGACACCAAGAGAATTTATTGCTGAAGGACTGACGGGAAAAGAAAATCCCGCAACTTCTGGTGAAACTCAAACCCGCAACCTTTAACACACGAAGAGAACATCTAACTCATAGACCACGCAGCCTACATCATAAGGTACATCCTCTTAAGAAAGATTGAGGGGTGGGGGGCGTTGCGTTTATGGAATTGTCCCAGATATTGTCGACATAACCGTTTAATATTTTTGCTTTGAAACAAGATCCAGTCAAACAGCCTGTCTTGAGGTTGTATTTTTATAAATAAATATTTTACATTCTTAAAACTGAACTGATTTATTCTGCTTCATTAATTAAAAAAAACTCTTATGTCAAGAGCATGGCCATATCTGACCAATCATAATGCAGAACAACTTCAATATGGCGTCTACATCCTCATGAAATACATCTCTTACTATTCCTACAGAGGACACCTCGTCGCTTTCCCCCATTTGGCAGCTGTCGTATCTATCACAAAGACTGCCAATATCCCTCAGTTTGAAACACTCGTACTGCCGCAAACACAGAGGAACTCGGCCGTCCGTCAGTCCAGCATCCAAGACAAGTATTCTTTGGTTGCTAGGGGCTGTGGATGACTTGTTGTAAGAGACTCTCTCTAGCATAGCATCGAAGAGTCTGCTTCTAGAAAACAGAAAAAAAACAGGAACTGAAGAACTGACAGAGGAAAATAATGCACTGGGAGACACACGCATACTGATCACATTATGTTGACTAACAAATACTTCATGTATAGCGAAATGTCATCGGTAAGTCATGAAGAAAGAGTCAGAAAATAATTACTCAACGTTTAATTTACCGAAGAAAGCGAGAATGAATCTGACGGAGAGACCATGCGTTGAGTGGGAAATAACGCTGAAAAAATGAAAACGATGTTAAAACGACTTTAAATAAAATGACGCTATTGAAAACTGGTTTTTTAAAGGCTGTTTGATGGTTATGTTGAAATATTCTTGAAGCTACCCAAAAAAAAGTTACCCTTTCAGGAAAAAGACAAGAAAAACATCCTCTCTCTGCTGTTGTAACACGTGGTCAGTAGATATTTGGTGAAACAGAGCATGGTATCCAACGGAAATAGCAAACGAGGATGGCCTAGACTTACTTGGAGAAGAGAAGTTATGAGAGTGCTCAGATACAAACGATACACATGGAAGGAAGCAGAGAATAATTCCAAGAACATGGATGACTGGAGAACCTTTGTCCGTCTCCTCCACCAGTCTCCTGCACTAGTCTCCTGCACTAGTCTCCTGCATCAGTCTCCTGCACCAGTCTCCTGCACTAGTCTCCTGCATCAGTCTCTTGCACTAGTCTCCTGCACCAGTCTCCTGCACTAGTCTCCTGCACCAGTCTCCTGCACCAGTCTCCTGCATCAGTCTCCTGCATCAGTCTCCTGCACCAGTCTCCTGCATCAGTCTCCTGCACCAGTCTCAGTGGCAGATCTCCTAGAATCTTGCTTGGACAGCCGCCGTATGACCTGTCATTTTGCAGTTTCCAACAGCCCAGGGATTTTTAACGTGCGCTGCGATGTAAGAGCACATCATGTCCCACTACCTGGACACCACGAGCACATCATGTCCCACTACCTGGACACCACGAGCACATCATGTCCCACTACCTGGACACCACGAGCACATCATGTCCCACTACCTGGACACCACGAGCACATCATGTCCCACTACCTGGACACCAAGAGAATTTATTGCTGAAGGACTGACGGGAAAAGAAAATCCCGCAACTTCTGGTGAAACTCAAACCCGCAACCTTTAACACACGAAGAGAACATCTAACTCATAGACCACGCAGCCTACATCATAAGGTACATCCTCTTAAGAAAGATTGAGGGGTGGGGGGCGTTGCGTTTATGGAATTGTCCCAGATATTGTCGACATAACCGTTTAATATTTTTGCTTTGAAACAAGATCCAGTCAAACAGCCTGTCTTGAGGTTGTATTTTTATAAATAAATATTTTACATTCTTAAAACTGAACTGATTTATTCTGCTTCATTAATTAAAAAAAACTCTTATGTCAAGAGCATGGCCATATCTGACCAATCATAATGCAGAACAACTTCAATATGGCGTCTACATCCTCATGAAATACATCTCTTACTATTCCTACAGAGGACACCTCGTCGCTTTCCCCCATTTGGCAGCTGTCGTATCTATCACAAAGACTGCCAATATCCCTCAGTTTGAAACACTCGTACTGCCGCAAACACAGAGGAACTCGGCCGTCCGTCAGTCCAGCATCCAAGACAAGTATTCTTTGGTTGCTAGGGGCTGTGGATGACTTGTTGTAAGAGACTCTCTCTAGCATAGCATCGAAGAGTCTGCTTCTAGAAAACAGAAAAAAAACAGGAACTGAAGAACTGACAGAGGAAAATAATGCACTGGGAGACACACGCATACTGATCACATTATGTTGACTAACAAATACTTCATGTATAGCGAAATGTCATCGGTAAGTCATGAAGAAAGAGTCAGAAAATAATTACTCAACGTTTAATTTACCGAAGAAAGCGAGAATGAATCTGACGGAGAGACCATGCGTTGAGTGGGAAATAACGCTGAAAAAATGAAAACGATGTTAAAACGACTTTAAATAAAATGACGCTATTGAAAACTGGTTTTTTAAAGGCTGTTTGATGGTTATGTTGAAATATTCTTGAAGCTACCCAAAAAAAAGTTACCCTTTCAGGAAAAAGACAAGAAAAACATCCTCTCTCTGCTGTTGTAACACGTGGTCAGTAGATATTTGGTGAAACAGAGCATGGTATCCAACGGAAATAGCAAACGAGGATGGCCTAGACTTACTTGGAGAAGAGAAGTTATGAGAGTGCTCAGATACAAACGATACACATGGAAGGAAGCAGAGAATAATTCCAAGAACATGGATGACTGGAGAACCTTTGTCCGTGGACTATGCTCTCAAGGGAGTGAAAAGCAATGATGATGATGATGATGATGATGGTGATGATGATGATGGTGATGATGGTGATGATGATACAGAGCACTGCCCCAGTTTCCTGCGAGAGTTGGAAAGCTGTGTGGGCAACGCTTCAACTGACTTTAAAAAATCGCAGAAAATTGTTACCTTTCTTCTCTTCCCAGCACTAGAATCACAACTTGGTATCTAGTCATCTCTTTTAGTTGTAGAGGCAGCAAATCGCCATACTCGCCAGTGCCCTGGGGGGGGGGTGGCATTTACAAGTAAAGTAGTTAAAGTTTCAACGCAAAACGTAAAGCGGAATGATGAAGTGCAGCAGATCAATGAAAGCATCATAAACTTCAAGTATTCTTCGCTTTGTTTCTAGTCTATCCAAACTAAGTTCTGTGACACGAGGGGTGATTGATAAGTTCTCGGCATAAGGTACAAATACTTGAAACACACAGTTGAAATAGCTGATATTAGGTGCATTTGTAGATCAGGTTAATGTAATATAAACACCAAGTTTCAAGAAATTAACTACAACCAATTTTTTTACAGGCTAATGAAGTGGTAAGGGGTGGTAGAAATTGAGAAAATGGATAACATTTCTCATCGAACAGTCATTCGCTACCTCTTCATCAAGGGCTTATCATCGAAGGAGATCCATGAGGATATGGTAGAGACTCTAGGGGAGAGTGCCCCTCCTTACAGCACAGTGAAGACATGGGCAGCTCATTTCAGACATGGAAGGGAGAGTCTGGAAGATGATCCCCGTCTAGGAAGACCAAGAACGGTAACCACCGATGAAACCACCGGCAGAATCCATGACATGATAATGGAGGATCAGCGACTAACTGAGAGGTACATTGCTACAGAGTTGGGCATCTCCCAGGAACGTGTTCATGCCATTATTCACAATGATCTTCAAATGACAAAGGTCTCTGCTCGATGGGTCCCAAAACCTCTTGGAACTGATCACAAACGACAGCGTCTCAAAATGTCAAGAGACAATCTTGGCCATTTTTCTGTAGATCGTGAAAAGTTTATTCAGCAATTTGCGACTATGGATGTGACTTGGGTTCATCATTTTCAACCAGAAACTAAAGAACGGTTAAAGCAGTGGAAACATCATGGATCGCCACCGCCAAAGAAAGCAAGAGTGGTTCTGTCTGCAGGCAAAGTTATGGCTTCCATCTTTTGGGATTCAGAAGGTGTGCTAGCGGTAGACTATCTTCAAAAGGGCAGAACAGTGACCTGGGCCTATTACGCTAATCTTGTGAAGCAGCTGCGGGACAAATAGAAAGAAATGCGTCGAAGGAAATTGACGAGAGGAGTCATCTTTCAACAAGACAATGCTCCAGCTCACCAGTCGGCGGTGACAATGGCTGCCATTCATGAATGCGGCTTCCAGCATCATCATCATCATCATCATCATCATCATCATGTGCCGTGCTGACTGGCGTTGGCTATTATGCTTATCCAGAGTACACGATCCTTCATGCAGGCCATCAGCTCAGATGGTGATCTCCTCTTACACAATCCCGTCAGAGTTTCCAGTTCAAGCTTATTGAACATCCTCCTTATTCTCCAGATTTGGCCCCTTCGGACTATTACCTGTTTACCAAACTCAAAAAAGGAGCTCATTGGTCACACATTTGCTTCAGATGATGACGTCATACATGCTGCAGACCACTTTCTACTGACACAAGATACAGACTTTTACAAAGAAGGAATCCGTATGCTCCAGGATCGCTGGACTAAGTGCATAAACTTGCAAGGGGACTATGCTGAGAAATAACCCCAAAAAAGTTGTCCACAAATAATACATTGTACCTTATGCCGAGAACTTACCAATCACTCCTCGTATTTTGCCCAGTAAAGACAATCAGTAGATAGCAACAAATAAAAAAAGTTGACTCTCATGGCTGTCTTCATTTAATCTGCTGACTCTCATGGCTGTCTTCATTTAATCTGTTGACTCTCATGGCTGTCTTCATTTAATCTGCTGACTCTCATGGCTGTCTTCATTTAATCTGCGACTCTCATGGCTGTCTTCATTTAATCTGAGTAAGAATATGGCTTCAAAGATCCTCCAGGCAAGCCAGACATGTCCGAGTAAAGTAAAAAATCGCCAGCAAGGTCACATTAAATCCAAAGTCTAGCGAGTTCCTAAAATTCGAAGTTCTAAAGTTAGTTAAATTCAGTACCTTTCTCTGTGCAGTGCAATTTTGTTTTGTTGTATTTTTGCTTTTGCTCACAGAAGTTTCATATCATCGGTAGTGATTGAAGGGGAAGTGGCGATGGGTTGGGTACACTATAAGACAGACGAGTCCTTACCTGAACAGCTTTCAGATGAGCTCCACAGGGTAAAAGAAACATCGGGGCAACAGGACAGAGACATGGAGATGTACAGCAGAGAGATTGCTGGTAAACACAGGAACGACATAGGGGATAGCTAAAGAGGCTCGCAAAGGGCCGACACAAGTGGAGATCTCTTGCAACAGACATCACGGTGTTTTGGGCACTGAAGGGACAAAAGAGGGAAAAAGAGAGGCGATGTATGTGTATATATGATCTATCTATCTATCTATCTATCTATCTATCTATCTATCTATCTATCTATCTATCTATCTATCTATCTATCTATCTATCTATCTATCTATCTATCTATCTATCTATCTATCTATCTATCTATCTATCTATCTATCCACCCACGTACTTGTGTGCCCATCCATCCATCCATCCATCCATCCATCCATCCATCCATCCATCCATCCATCCATCCATCCATCCATCCATCCATCCATCCATCCATCCACCCATCCATCTATCTATCAAGATACTGACATTATCTGCATTCTCTGTAGCAGAAATGTCAAGTAAATTGCTGTGCCTGTCTATAGCGGGTATTAGAAAAGCCCCCCCTCCCCCAGGAGGTCAAGTTTCAAGTCCCCCAGGATATAAATCCATCAGCACATTTGCTGGACTCTTGTTATTACTGTAACTCTATGGTTTCTGTTCACGTCTCTTTGTCTTTTCAGCTTAACTCTCAACTTTATCTTGACAGATGACTCTTAACTTTAAACCGACATTCAGAGACAACTTTATCTTGACAGTTAAGTCTTAATTCTATCCGGACAGCTAGAGATAACTTTATCATAATAGTCGGAGATAACTTTATCATAATAGTCGGAGATAACTTTATCTTGACAGTTATGTCTGAACTCTATCCGGACAGTTAGAGATAACTTTATCATAATAGTTAGAGATAACTTTATCGTGGCAGTTTAATTCTTAACCATATCTTGACAACATTTCTATACAGACCTGTAAATTTTCCCTGGCTTCAAGTCCGAACAGACAGACAGATATAAGAGTCAGGCATCGACCTGTTTTCATGGCAGAGCTGAGATCTTCCTCCGTATGCTGGTCATCATCATACACTACCAGGACATCGCCGACATTGTTCCTGACTGGAGTCTCTTCTTCTTCGTTCCCTTGGCCAGCACTGAGCCCGACACAGGTGCCGTAAGTTAACTCAAACAGCTGTTGGAATAAATAGGTAGTGTTTTCGTTCGTTTCTCGTAAACGCCCAGATATTGCTCGCAGAAGAACCTTAGCCCTCAGATCTCGCATATGCTCGTTCTCCCACCACTCCGAATCTCGTATTCCGCGGTCTATTCCAATCATGTTTTGGAACGCTAGCGCGTTTTCAGGTTGTTCCAGTTTTAGATAGCTGTTTAAGGCGCTGCGAACTATGTCTGGATCTTTCAGCTCATCCTCGCTGAGTTCTCGCAGCTTCTGCACGACTTCCACTATCTGGCCGTAGTCCCTCACCAGCTCTAAGAGCCTGATTTTCTCCTTCTGTCGGTTCCTAGACTGAGGCCCCTTGTTTAGTTCGTTCAGAAGCGTTCTCAAGGCGACCCACACGTCCTGTGCGCAATCCTTCAGCTCCGAGATTTTCGTGGCCAAGTCCGCAGCAAGGCTTATCGCCCTTGTCAGCTTTTTCTGAGCTTCCTTTTCGTGACTCTTCAGGCCGTCTTCCATTTTGCTAAGTTCTAAATAACACAGACCAGCTTGTTCGTAAGCACTTATGACTGTCACCCTATGAGCAGTGAGTGATAGCTGAGAATTTGTGATCCGATTAAATTGCGTTAGAGCTTCTTTTACCTGCCCTGTCTGTTTCAGAATTAGGCCTAGATCCAGTTTTGCAGGAAGGTTTTCTCCATTAGAAAGTTCAATGGCCGCTTTATAGCAGGAAATCGCTTTCTGAACAAGGGCGTCTCCTCTGTTCAAAGAAACAGACATTACAGAAGAAGCAAGAAACGCCTTTACCTCATCGCGGGGACTCCAACCATCAGACAAAGAACGGTTATATTGTCTTCCTGATGAACCAGACTGGGACTTCCATTTGCATTCTCGAATCTTTTCGCTAATATCATTATTTTGATGCCGCCTGTTGCTAAAATTACGATCACCTTTGGAGTATTTCTGGGCACTAGCTGATTCACTGGAAACTTCTGTTACCTGATCCCAAATGTAGTCACAGCTCATGGATCTGACGAAATTTCTTCCTTTTTCAGAAAATTGTTGTTGCAGATAGTGTAGACCTTCAGCACAGTCCACTTCTATTGTAGGTGACATGTGTACTTCTTGTTCTTGCTGTGCACGATCTGCTCCTAAATCTATTTGCTGTTGCACACGCATGGTATTTACATGACTGTTATGACTGAAGTCTGCGATATCGGGTACTGATGCATCCTTTCTGGAAGAACGAACTAAAATTGGATCAGAAAGCTGCCAGCTCTTGTCGTCCAGCTCTCCAGGTTCGTCTGAAGATTTGGTAGTCTTCGTGTCCGCCAACATTTCTGCTTGTTTCTTATAGCTCAGTCCAAGATGATGGTATGAGATTGTGTTTCTCTTGATGGCTACGGATCTCTCAAGTAGCTCTGTAGCTCTGTTGAGATCTACCTCCTTCAAGCTTCTGCCACACTGGGTGAGAACAGAAGGCATGTTCATCCCATGTTCCAGAGCTTTGTCGCAAAGTTGCTGAATGTTAAGTTGTCGGAATAATGAGTTGTACTGAGGAAACGTCTTAGAAGGATAATCTTGTCGAAGTTTGACGAGCTGTGCGTACGCCATAGCTCGTAAATTACCCTCGGCATTTTCTCCAACATCAAAGAGGTTCTCAGCTGCCAGGTGTTTAAACTCTTCCACATTTAACCGGTCAAGACTGGAGCAGTATATATTTGTATGCGTCGCTCTTCTACAGGCAAGGCCAAGACCGAATTTCCACAGGTAGTTCTCTGGCCTTTTCCTGACTGCTAGAGAGAACAAACTAATGGCGTGTCTCAGATTTTCTGGCCCGCCGAGTCTGCTGTAGCAGTAAGCCTGCTCAGCTTCGGCTTCTGTTAAGAGATCGTCAAAGGTTTTCTGGAGTTTCCTGAGTTTCTTAAGAACTTTCAGACACTTTTTAGCTTCCGGCTCGTCTCCTAGAGATACCATGATGAAGCATCGGTTGCCCAGAGATGCTATGTTACTCCAGTCTGTTAGCTTTATAACTTCGCTGTTCAGCTCCAAGGCTCGGTTCTTGTCGCCCAGAAGAAACTCAACCAAAGTCAGAAGACTTTTCTTCCTGATAACTTCCTCCACGCAGTCATTTTCTAGTTCCAGTTCACTTATCAGATTGTGTCGAATGTACCTCAGTCGACTAATTGTGATTTTTTCGACCGATATCAAATTGAAGTTGCAAGGAAACTTTTTAAGTTGGAGAATATAATCATGGTCGGGTCTAATGGTGTCTTGAGACATATTTGTTAATCTGTTGAGTAGTTTAAATCAGAAGAAATTATACAACGTGGTGTTACAAACCTAAGTTGAGAGATGTTGTATCAGAGTACAGAGACAAAATAACAACAGTCACTGATCACAAACATGACTTGACATAATAAAACAACAGCTGGTTGTGTGCAAAAGCGTGTGTATAGAAACAGAGAATAATAAATAATTTTATGTTTAGTTATGAAGTAAACAAAATATCTGCCAAAAACTGACACATGATCTTTCTTCATTAAAACAGGGGAAGTAACTGTCAGGCTTTAGCCCGAGGGACGCATGTAGTGGGTCGATCGTGACCTGAATTCTGGGCAGAAAGATTGTTGGCTTGAGCCCTAATGCCTGTGCAGTGCAGCTGACGTGGCCGTGAGCAATAGAATGCGACATTGTAGTGTTGAGAAATGCAGTGTACAATAACGAGGAACATATCTGCAAGGCGAGACGCACCCAGTTACACTGCACCAAGTTGTGTCAGCGAATGAAGGGGAAAATGTTACATCCTATCTCTCTCTCTCTCTCTCACACACACACACACTCACACACACAACTCTTGATTACACAAATATTAGAAATAGTCTCATACCTAAAGCAACCATTTCTGGGTGTCCGAGAAAGGAGAACACTGAAGTTCTGAATTTAAGAAAAAGAAACAAACGGAACTTATGGGTAATTTAAAACAGAAATAAGGAATTAGACATTTCCCCACAGATAGTATTTTTTTGTTGTTGTTTGTATTTCTCTGTCTTGTAGTTGCCATTTCCTGGGATTTTCTCTAGTTTAACCAGCAGCTGGTTTGTTATCATCTGTAATAGTTAACGTATTGATTTATTATTACCTCTAGTAGTTTGTTAATGTATTGATTTGTTATCACCTCTAGTAGTTTGTTAATGTATTGATTTGTTATCACCTCTAGTAGTTTGTTAATGTATTGATTTGTTATCACCTCTAGTAGTTTGTTAATGTATTGATTTGTTATCACTTCTAGTAGTTTGTTAATGTATTGATTTGTTATCACCTCTAGTAGTTACATAACGTATGTTCCACTCCTTTTTTCAAAATTAAAGTATCGCATACGTATCGGGAATCACTTTGTTTATCACTTTGTTTATCATTTTGTTTCAAGTGCTAGTTGTTACTAGAAAGGACAAGTCCTTCTCTTTGGTATACTCCACATGGTTGTTGTTGTTGTACAGAATACGACGTTCACACGGAACTATTGCTGTAGTTTTCTAACATATTTTTATTTGTTACTATCATTGGTCATTGAATATTTCTTTATCGACATTTAATCAACATTCAACATTTCTGTGTGATTGATGAAGATGCTTCACAGCATGATACGCTTTACGCTGGTCAACATCTTGTCATTTTTAACTGATGAACTAGAGGAGACAAATGATAACTATAATGACCCATCAGCACGATGGGTGTTTCTATAACAGCATGCACTTTTGTTTCCTTTGTTGTTAATCTCAGCTGCACTTTTGTTTCCTTTGTTGTTAATCTCAGCTGCACTTTTGTTTCCTTTATTGTTAATCTCAGCTGGACTTTTGTTTCCTTTATTGTTAATCTCAGCTGCACTTTTGTTATTAATCCTAGCTGCACTTTTGTTTCCTTTGTTATTAATCTCAGCTGCACTTTTGTTTCCGTTATTATTAATCTCAGCTGCACTTTTGTTTCCTATGTTGTTAATCCCATCTGCACTTTTGTTTCTTGTAACCTCTACATCACAAAGACAGAGTGTACAAAAACACATAAGTCATCTTTCCTGCTTTTAACAACACGCATTTAAATTCGCTGACCCGTGCACAAGGTTAAATATAGAACAAACACGTGGCGTTTATGGTTTGTGGCCTGGGTCATCATCACTACACTCCGGACATGTCCATAGTTGCTCAGATTCCCCTCCCCCCTTCCGCCTCAACATCGTCCAGCGCCTGATAGTGCCCGTTCTGTGTTGGATGACAAGTCCGCGCTTCCTGTATACCTCTAGTTCCCGACCGTGCCAGTCGGTACTTCCAGCTCTCTCAGCCTAAGAGGCGATGTGGATTTGCTGCTCTTGAAGTCCTCCACTCTGCCTGTTTCTCTGAGAGCGTTAACAATATCAGCTCGATCCAGTGGCTGTCCTATGGGCTCTCTCATTTTCCTGGATGCCCGCGTGGCATTTGTATCAACAAAAAGTTTTAGTCAACTTTACCTTGAACACACCATTCAAGAACATATTATCTTGCTCGGTTCTCAGACCTGTGCCAAACTCCCAGAAAGAAGGACAAATCATTTGCCGGTCAGAGATGGCGCCGGACGGAGGATAGTGTGCTAAAAGGCCGTACTGGGTATACTAATCATACCACAGTTTTTTAAATCTGCGTGTCTACGTTTATTTTTAGTAACTTGCACCACTTTACGCTGGTCAACATCTTGTCATTTTTAACTGATGAACTAGAGGAGACAAATGACCACACAACAGTTTTTAGCACCTCATTATAACGTTCAACGACAGTAAAAATTGTTCATGCCTTTCACGGTTATAAAAGGAAAGCACATAGCGGCTTCAAACGACGGTTACTGAAACTTCCGTGTCGACTTCACGATTCAAGCAATCCATACAAAGATATACACAATAGATTCAATAGGGTTATCATACGTCCTCATTCTGGGTGTAAAAATTACTGTCGGCACACATTTTTTGTGAATTCACTGTTTTGTCAGAATTTCTATTGACAGAACGTATTCTTTATTTGTTCTTTCTGGTGTTAAGACAGAACTACAAAAATAAGATTTTTAAGGGCTTGCATCTTTCCCATCGCAACATATGCCTGTGAGACCTGGACACTTAACAAAACAGCTGAGAAACACATAAATGCCTTTGAATGTAAATACTACAGAAGAGTTCTTCAAATATCATGGACACAAAAAAGAACAAATGTATCTATACTACAAGAACTTAATATTGAAGAAGGCTGGCTAGTAAAGAGGATTAAAGAGAGAAAACTGAAATATTTTGGACACATTAAACGTCATGATAATCTAGAGAAAACTGTCTTGGAAGGGTACATAATGGGGAAAAAGAAAGAGAGGAAGACCAAGGCGAAGATGGCCGCAAAGCAATCGTTGATGATCTGCAAATGGATGCATCAGCAGCAGGCCATCTTGCTCACAACCGATAGGCCTACAGATGTGCTGTTTGGGAGGCAAAGTTCCGCAAGGGACATGCAAATGAATGAATGAATGAATGAATGAACGGTGTTAAGGTAGAATTCCCGTTTCCACGCCGTATTGGGGATACACATCGTAACTTTCCCGTGGTATCCATGTAAAAACTGGATAATGTTACCAAACACTCTCGTTTTTTTGCGGAAGTAATCTCATTTTTGGCGAAAGGAAAAATAAATGTCTTAGTGTTGAAAAATTTTGAAAAGTTCACAGATTTGTCTGTCGTTTGTCTGTCGTTTGTCGATTCAAAACAAAATGAACACTTTCGTCTTCCGAGAATCACTCGCAACCCTCCCCAAAACTCGTCGTCCCCACTCCTCCCTTGGCTCACTGAGTTCAAGAGAAAATCCGGTAAAACCCAAGCAGTGGCACAGCCTCACCATTCCCACACCCGCCATTCGTGAGAAAGATGAAACTGCCCAGATACTGAGTGTAAATCGGTAACACAGTTTCAGCATCGATTACGGCACAAACATCAAACTTTCATTTCTTTCTCCTTCGTTTATACCGGAGTATATCTAATATCTTTATTAAATATTTGAATTGTTCTGCAGATTATTAAATTTTTTTTTTAAATCAAAGGTTATAACAGAGAAACAGCCATGTGAGAAATATAAAAAACATGCGCAATATTCGTGTCTACAGCAGACAAAGAAAACATTTTTTTAATCTCTAGGTTCATTCGTGTTTTCTTTTTCTTTTTAAAGAGTGTCTCGGAGACTGAATAAAGTTTCTCTTCACGAGAGATACACCAGAGTAAAGCTAAACATTAATCTGTTTATGTGTAAGAGTAAAGCTAAACATTAATTTGTTTACGTATAAGAGTAAAGCAAAACATGAATTTGTTTATGTGTAAAAGTAAAGTAAACATTCAAGTGCTTATGTGTAAGATTAAAGCTAAACATTAATTTGTTTATGTGTAAAAGTAAACATTCAAGTTGCTTATGTGTAAGAGTAAAGCTAAACATTAATGTGTTTATGTGTAAGAGAAAAGCCAAAATTAATTTGTTTCTATGGAATATATAAAATGAAATTTGTTATCCTCTTGCAAGTGAAACTCCAGTATACCTCTAGGAACTCCAGTATACCTCTAGGAACTCCAGTATACCTCTAGGAACTCCAGTATACCTCTAGGAACTCCAGTATACCTCTAGGAACTCCAGTATACCTCTAGGAACTCCAGTATATGTCTTCACTAAGACAGTATGCACGCTGGGCCTCGGAGAGAAATTTTTTGTTAGCCATTGCAATCTGCCCCTCCCCTCCCCTAGCCAGCTTATCCGTCTTCAACCGTTTGAGCCCACTGAAGCCCTCTGGATCCACCCTTGAACCAAGGAAACCCTCCCCAGAGGCGATGCACCAGCTGGACCCCTTCTCGTTGGGCTGTACACTTTTGCCCCTCGCTTGTGTACAGAGTGATCTAGTGGTGAGTGAGTGCACGTGTGACGACTCACGCTGTAAGTGGTGACAGTTCAACATGCAACCACATCAAAACGAACAAGTCACGCTGACTTTGACCGTGGCTCAGGAACGATCTCTAGATTGAAGAATAGGTCCAAGCACAAGTCCCGTACTTATGAAGACAAATTAAAAACTCTGCATACTTCCATACTCCCCATCTTCTAGCTTTGACGCAGCTGTTCTCCATCAAAAGTCCCGCCAAAAGCTCTTCTCATGACCAAGTTTAATAAGAACTCAATCACATGACTGGAATACCAACGTTCACATCGTCACGTGGTAAAAACTGTACTGTAGTAAGGACTGGACAAGCTACGACACGCCCACTAAACTACATACTCTTCCATAGGGTCTGTATGCATGTGTTTTAGTAAAAATGACGTGGTAAAAAGCTGACATTTTGTGGAATTAGTTTACACTTACAAAGAAGTAGATTTACGGCTAAATGTAGACTCTTACAGAGAGAGAGAGAGAGAGAGAGAGGAGAGAGAGAGAGAGAGAGAGAGTCACAGTTGTCGATAGACTAACGAGTGAATGTATAAACAGAAACAGACAGTAAGATATTCCTTCATACAAAAACAGACAACAAGGCAAATAGTTATACAGCTCGACAGACAAGCCGGCAGGCAAACAGGAAGAAGGTCAAGTACGCAGACAGGTATGCATGTTGGTAGATAAATACTTGAAATCTAGAATAACTTCATCCATACAAATTACATGTACTTAAGCTCAATGTGGCCTCCATAAATAGTTACACATTAAAACATTCTTTTAAAAAAGAGAGCTAAATAAAGCGAATAATGGAAGGTACAGATACAGAGGACAAAACTTTCGGGAAGTATTAAGTTATATCGCGAACTGTTTACATTCTGACAGGAGAAAGTGCGTAGTCTGTAATGTTGTCCACTCGAGACTGATCATGAAAAGGTGTGACAGTAAGTATGGCTATATTTCTGATCGACACATACCATTTAGTCAAGATGTGGAATAAAGACCCGTTGATGTTTTTCTTGACCAAGGGCCAAACATTGACACCTATGGCTTCGATCTAGGTATGGAAGTCAACGAGCAGGGGAGGTAATTTAATTATTTTATGGGAGTTAAGCATGATTATTTGACACAGGGACACGAGTCGACGCGAGGCAGTAGTCGACCATGTTAGTGGACACCAATGTTCCCTTTAAGGGTTTGCGGCCGGTGTGCAAATGTTCAGCTCATGCGCGCGCGCACGCACGCACATACTGTAAAGACCTGTACATTTAGTAACAGGACAGACCTGCTGTACTTTTCGGCAGTGGAAACTCATCTGCTCGTTTATTCTCTGTGTGCCCACTTGCCTCGTCACTATTCTGCTACAGTGCTACCGAAACTAAGCGGTAAAAGACCAGTTGAAACATCTGATCCGAAAGTCATTTCTCAACAGGAAAGAAACACTAAAGGAAAAACATGTACCATCACTGTATTTTTCTTGATCGCAATTATAGCACAGAGTACTATCTAGAAACTGGAAAATGCAGTTTTATAAGTAGCAGTTTCATTTTTTTTTCTTTGTGTGGCTCCAAATAATTTGTACGCGGTATGTTTTTTTTTCCTGAGCCCAGCCGCGCAGCTTAGAGGGAACATTGTTTTACACTGACAGCTGTTGGCACTTCGTCATCAACAAAACGTGCGGACTGAAGAACGTAAACATCTCTTAAGCCAAGTCATCAATCTTTATATCGTCACGCTGAGTTCAGATCACTGTGTTATTTCTGTGATTTGCAATCATTCTTTGTAAGTATTGGAATAACTTAATAGCTGATTTACCTGTTTAGGTTTGATTGTTTAAATGTTTGTGATCTACAAACTGAACATAATGGCCTTGCCAGTTGTCTTTAATACCACGAAGTGACAAACAGAAATGGACAAAACGGACATCTTCATAACAATGTCAATGTTGACATTGAACCAGTAAGTAAAATTATATTTAAAAAATGAACAATAATTTCATTATGGGAAACAGTTATACACACGAGCGTGGAATATTTAATTTATAATAAGTACTTCGGATGGTTTAACTTGTAAAAAAAAGAATCAATCAACTAATCAATCAAGTGCCATGCCGCGTGGCGTAGGCGATCATTTCTCTCCATAATTCCTGTTTTTAGATTTGATTATGAGATCCGCCGGTGACTTTCTTCATAGCCACACTGACAGCCCATCCAGTAACTTCTCTCTCTCTGTCTTCCTCTGCATCTTCTTCCCTCACTTTTTCCAGTTGCCACAATGTGTTACAATTTTTCTCTTCTCAGAAAATGAATTTAAAAAAAAGAATATAAATATTTAACTCAAGACACAAGAATATAAACGTTTAACTCAAGACACAAGAACGTAAATATTTAACTCAAGACACAAGAATATAAATATTTAACTCAGAACACAAGAATATAAATATTTAACTCAAGACACAAGAATATAAATATTTAACTCAAGACACAAGAATATAAATATATAACTCAAGACACACGAATGTAAATATTTAACTCAAGACAAAAGAATATAAACATTTAAATCAAGACACAAGAATATAAATATTTAACTCAAGACATAAGAATGTAAACATTTAACTCTAGACACAAGAATGTAAATATTTAACTCCAGACACAAGAATATAAATATTTAACTCAAGACATAAGAATATAAATATTTAAGTCAAGACACAAGAATATAAATATTTAACTCAAGACACAAGAATATAACTATTTAACCCAAGACACAAGAATATAAATATTTAACTGTGGACACAAGAATATAAATATTTAACTCAAGACACAAGAATGTAAACATTTAACTCAAGACACAAGAATATAAATATTTAACTCAAGACACAAGAATATAAACATTTAACTCAAGACACAAGAATATAAACATTTAACTCAAGACACAAGAATATAAACATTTAACTCAAGACAAGAATATAAATATTTAACCCAAGACACAAGAATATAAACATTTAAATCAAGACACAAGAAAATAAATATTTAACTAAAGACACAAGAATATAAATATTTAACTAAGGACACAAGAATATAAATATTTAACTCAAGACACAAGAATATAAATATTTAACCCAAGACACAAGAATATAAATATTTAACTCAAGACACAAGAATATAAACATTTAACTCAAGACACAAGAATGTAAACATTTAACTCAAGACACAAGAATGTAAACATTTAACTCAAGACACAAGAATGTAAATATTTAACTCAAGACACAAGAATATAAACATTTAACTCAAGACACAAGAATATAAACATTTAACTCAAGACACAAGAATATAAACATTTAACTCAAGAGACAAGAATATAAATATTTAACCCAAGACACAAGAATATAAACATTTAAATCAAGACACAAGAAAATAAATATTTAACTAAAGACACAAGAATATAAATATTTAACTAAGGACACAAGAATATAAATATTTAACTCAAGACACAAGAATATAAATATTTAACCCAAGACCCAAGAATATAAATATTTAACTCAAGACACAAGAATATAAACATTTAACTCAAGACACAAGAATGTAAACATTTAACTCAAGACACAAGAATATAAACATTTAACTCAAGACACAAGAATATAAATATTTAACCCAAGACCCAAGAATATAAATATTTAACTCAAGACACAAGAATATAAACATTTAACTCAAGACACAAGAATGTAAACATTTAACTCAAGACACAAGAATATAAACATTTAACTCAAGACACTAGAATATAAATATTTAAAACATGATAAACGAATGTAAAAAATGGAAGCCATAACAGTACCTGGATTATTCTACTTGTCACAAAAGTTCAAAATATGCATACCCAAGTTCAGGTTGTCAAGTCTGCTGCGCACCCGCTCATGGTTCCTGTCCTGCATCTTGCCAGGACTGGGAAAAGTAGGTCAGTAAATTGCCAGTTCAGACGGGATGAAGCTCATCTAGGCGACGTACTCGTAACTTAAAAAACTTCGTGACTCACGCACGCATGGCTTAGGTGAACAACAATTGTCAGGGCTTGAAAAAAATGTGCACTTTTTTTTATTGAAACCCTTTTTGCACTATATATATATATATATATATTCTGCTTTTCAATATGTTCTTCAAGTATTATTCTGAGAGTAAAGATCTGGTCGAGACAGCTTCTCCCTTTTCGAAACCCTGTCTGTTCTTCTCTCATTACAGTATCCACTGTAGCTTTAAGTCTGTTCGAAATGACCTTGCAAAATACTTTTGACACAACTGATATTAAGGTTACCCCTCTCCAATTGTTACAGCCACTAAGGTTGCCTTTTTTGGTATTTTAACAATGATCCCTTTTTCCATCTAGAAGCGACCTTTTCATCTTTACAAATCTTATTAAACATTCTCTGTAGTTGTCTCATGTTGTCACTATTGATAGCTTTTAACATTTCGGCTGTTATTTCATCTTCACCTGCAGCTTTGTTGTTAGCCATTAAATTCACTGCTGTTTCAATTTCATGCAATGTAATTTCATCTAGGTTGACATTTAGTTGTGGGTCTGTTAAGTCGGTTTCAAGGTTTAACAATTCTTTTGGGTGTGATCGATTAAGTATTTCTTGGAAGTGTTCAGCCCATCTTTGCTTTTGGTCTTTACTTGATATTAATAGAGTTCCAGTTTTGCTAAGGATTGGTCATTCTTTAGATGTAATAGTACCTGTTAGCCTCTTTTGTATGTTATATAAAGTTTTGCTGTCTCCTGTTTTTGCTGCTTTCTCTGTCTCTTTCGCCACATGATCTAAATATTCTCTTTTATGCCTTCTAGCTGAACTTTTTACTTTCTTGTCTATTTCTTTGTATGTTGCTTTTGCCAGATCTTTTCCAAGATCTGTTTCTACATTCAACGTGTCTAATTTGGCTGCTCGTCTTTCATGTATGTACTTCTATGTGTTTTCTCATATCCATACTTTTCTATTTGTTTTTTTTTTCAGTCAAGCGCTTGCTTTTGCTGCTGTGATTATGGCTGTGTTGTAAGAATTCCATAATTTATCTATACCTATCTCCTCTACTTCACTGTGTGTTGTGGAATGATTGACAATTTCCTGATTCAAATTACTGTTAGTATTCTCTTCTATGTATTGATTTCTTGTGTTGGCTTTTCAGTTTTAGTTTTATTTTCCCTATACTCTGATTGTGATCACTGTTGACATCTGCACCCTATATGCCCTTACATCTATCAAAAATGTTCTGTATTGCTTTCTAATACAAAAATGATCTATCTGGTTTCCAGTTCTATCATCTGGAGATATCCACGTTGTTTTATGTATCTCTTTGTGTGGAAATATTGTGCCTCCAATGACCATGCCTTCTGTTAGACATATTTCAGTTAATCATTCTCCGTTCTGATTTACCACGTCAATCCCATCTTTCCCCATTACTTTTTCAACGTCGATGTTATCTTTCCCTACCCTAGCGTTGAAGCTCCCCATAGCAATTAGGATGCCGTGTTTAGGGACTTTGTTGATGATTTGTTGTAATTGGTGATAGAAATAGTCTTTCACCTCATTATCTGCATCGTTCGTAGGTGCATAACACTATATTATTGTCATTCTTCAGTGTCTTAGGTTGTATTGTGCTCTTATTATACG
Source organism: Achatina immaculata (assembly GCA_009760885.1). Lineage (NCBI taxonomy): Eukaryota > Metazoa > Mollusca > Gastropoda > Stylommatophora > Achatinidae > Lissachatina > Lissachatina immaculata. The sequence continues at coordinate 19,280,464 of CM019697.1, read as the reverse complement.
ACTCTCACTGGTTCCCATTCTACAAGGCTCTTTACTGCTACATTTGACATAATTATACCTACCCCATCCTGATGTTTATAGTTGTCTCTTCCCTGAATGTATTATTAACTTACTGTTTTCCGCCGATCTTTTACCTGCTTCTGACCATCGCATTTCACTGATGTCCAGTTCGTCTAGGTGGTATCTCTCCGTTTATTTGATGACCTGAGTAGTTTTTGTTGGTGCTGTCATCCTTCTTACATTCCAGAATCCAATCATGTTTGGGGCCGACAAATGAGCTCTTCGGAGTTGGCATCCCTGATGCTCGGTTGGTTTCGTTGCGAGTTTCTTTAACGATATCTTTTTTTCCCATCTAGAATTGCCTCTAGATAGGTCCCAAGCTAAGATTGTTAGTCTTATACACGAACTACTACTTTCCAAAATACCGGTTTTGTTAATACAACATTCGGTACCTTTTTTAAATGTAAAATTAAATGAACTGTACACATATCAGCGGGAAATGTCCATGTGAAATTTTGTTTTTATTTTATATGCTGCGAGAACTGATCTTTTCTAATAACTCACATACTACACCAAATAACTCACGTGCTCCACCAAATAACTCACCAATGGCCTGCATGAAGGATCGTGTACTCTGGAGAAGCATAATAGCCAACGCCGGTCGGCACGGCACCTGATGATGATGATGATGATGATGATGATAATGATGATGATCCACCAAGTTCAGAACTAACTTACTCTTCACCAAGCAAACTAAGCATCGTGAGGTGATTGGCTCGATTACTCTCCAACAGATTTCGCTCTTCTAAAACTAGATTTATGATAATATATACCGGTTGTGGTAACTGGCGACATTCAAAAACATGCGTTTAAATCGATAATTGCCGTTAACGTGTCATTGTCTATGACTATGCTAGAGGTCCGTAGCGGGATGATTGCTGGGAACCGTCGATACAGAACAATCTGTGTGATGTGTATACCACTGCACGTTCGCAAGATATGTACACAAGTCTATAAAACTGATGATGTGTTGTAAGTAATCGATATAGCAAAAACATTGATATGACAGCACACGTGGGAGAAATAGGTCATATACAGGTTATCGTTCTCTGAGAGGTTTTGAAAGATCTTCACATGTTTGACATATGAAAGTTTCAGTTTGGCTCTGCTACAAAGTAGGCCTAGAAGTTGTGTATATTTAACGCTGGTTACAGATCCGTGCGACCAGTACAAACTGGGTTGTCTCTGAAGTAAAGCTAAGATATAGATTTGATAAGTCTTTGTAGAATGTCCTTGTAGGATGTTCCTGTAGGATGTCTCATGTAAGATGTTCCTGTAGGATGTTCCATGTAAGATGTTCCTGTAGGATGTAAGATGTTCATGTAGAATTCTCCATGTAAGATGTTCTTGTAGGATGTTCCATGTAAGATGTTCATGTAGAAAGCTCCATATAAGATGTTCTTGTAGGATGTTCCATGTAAGATGCTCTTGTAGGATGCCCATGTAGTTGTGAATAATTGCTCTTTGCAGTCTTTTACCTGACGATTGTGAAATAACTGACGTAGGGTCTGAAGTGGATTACAACATGAAATGTGCATGAGTTCCCAGGTTGGACCCATAATCTGGGCGAACACCACCGCCATTATGTTCTACCTCGCAAGCGATGCTATTATTATTATTATTATACTAAGGGAGCATATTGTCTCTGGTGCAAGAAAACGCTAAGATCTTTCTTCTAAAGGAGTTAGAGCAGCCGAGGATCTCTCCTAGTCAATGATGATAGTAAGCATTTCAAAACTTAAAACATTGTAAAGAGCGCAACCAATATTTGGGATAGGGTTTTCGCCAGTATTGATATCTGCTTTTGCTCAAAAGCGCAGCCATCTTTGCTCTAGTTTAGATAAGCAAACTGCTACCCTAACGATGCTACTGAAAGTAAGGTAAGAGAGTCTGGCTCTCACAGCTATGATAACGTTCTGGTGACAGCAGCCAGGCAAGACCTTCCTATGAGAAACAAAGTCCAATCACGATATGGAGACATTTTGGGTTATGATGTTAGTGTCCATATTTTCCTTGACTTGGCTGTAAACAAGACAAAATAATGCAAAGCTGTGGGGGCAAGTTTGTGGAGGAGAGACGGCACCTAATGGCAACATGGAAGATCGAAGGTGGAAGAGACAAGAGGTGGGCAGAGAGAAAAGATGTTTGATGGTTTGGCATCATGGCAAGAGGTGGGCAGAGAGAAAAGATGTTTGATGGTTTGGCATCATGGCAAGAGGTGGGCAGAGAGAAAAGATGTTTGATGGTTTGGCATCATGGTAAGAGGTGGGCAGAGAGAAAAGATGTTTGATGGTTTGGCATCATGGCAAGAGGTGGGCAGAGAGAAAAGATGTTTGATGGTTTGGCATCATGGCACGAAAAGCGCTCAGTGACAAGCCTGTTGTGATGGGATCGAGGGTTATGGAAGGGCATGATATCCTACATCTATTGACAAGTTGGAAAGGCATGATATCCTACATCTATTGACAAGGGCCTTGAGGGAGAGAGAGAGAGAGAGAAGGAGAGAGAGACAGTACACTAGAAAATGATAAGCTCAGAATCAATCCTAGATCCTTCTGCATGCCCAGGTACCAAGCGCAGCCACGTGACGATTTCTATATCTGGGTGACTTGGGGTGGGGGGGGGGCGACCTTCAGGTCAGACCCGAACCACTGACCTCGTCATAAGCCATGAAAGCACCAACCACTAACCACTCGGGCTTTCTGAAATACTTCCTCGTTTGCTGCAATGTAGTACTTCTCAGAGTGTTCCACCAAGATGAAGAGCCATTGTTTTTTTTTTCAGTTTTAAACGAAAATGACAACAGATAAGAAAACGTCAACAGATAAGAAAACGTCAACAGATAAGAAAACGTATAAAGGAAAATAAGAGAAAGCAAATTTAGAAATTCTATCCATCTGAGATAGACAGGTTACAGTGACATCACTCAGCCTGCTAGCATCGGTTCGTCCGAATTTGCTATTTGTTGATGTCCGGTTTAACTGTTTTAGCCACGAATTACAGGTGTTTAATCACCTATAAATATGCTTCTTCTTCTTCTTATTATTATTGTTGTTATTATTATTATTCTTACTTTGTAGGCAGGATAGTGTGTTATAAAAAAAAAACAACACAGCTCTTCAGATTGTTTGAGACTTTCCACTCTCTCCCTCCCTCCCTCTCTCCTCGCCCCTTTTTTACCTTAAAACTTTCGATGCTTTAAAAGAGGACGTGAGGGGAGGGGTGGGGTGTGCCGCTGTTGAGCTGTATCTTCCACAGATCTATGAGTGTTGGGCTTATAAACGATTCACCAGGCTCACTCCGCACATCATCATCATCATCATCATCATCATCATCATCATCATCAGCAGCAGCAGCAGCAGCAGCACAATAATTAAATGTTGTAAGGGAAAAACTAATTATGTCAGTCTGTAAGAACAGCGAAGTGCAGAACCTCTATCTTAATGCGAAGAAAGCTAAATTGATGACAACTGACAAAACAAACAAGGCAGCTGATATATATATATATGTATATATATATATGTATATATATATGTATATATATATATATATCAATGAAGAAAAACTGGAAGAAGTGGAGAGCTTTGAATATCTTAGATCACTACTAACTAATAATGGAGATACAATGAGGGAAATTAAAAGGAGGATATCTATCGCTCTCCAGAAAGTAAAACAACTAAAGAATCTGTGGAGAGGAGCAGACAGAACCACAAAAATAAGATTTTTAAGGGCATGCATCTTTCCCATCACAACATATGCCTGTGGGACCTGGACACTTAACAAAACAGCTGAGAAACACATAAATGCCTTTGAATGTAAATGCTACAAAGAGTTCTTAAAATATCATGGACACAAAAAAGAAGAAATATATCCATACTACAAGAATTTAATATTGAAGAAGGCTGGCTAGTAAAGAGGATTAAAGAGAGAAAACTTAAATATTTTTGACACATTAAACGTCATGATAATTTAGAGAAGACCGTCTTTGAAGGATACATAATGGGAAAAATAAAGAGAGGAAGACCAAGGCGAAGATGGCTGCAAGACGTTGTTGACGATCTGCAAATGGATGCAGCAGTGGCAGGCCATCTCGCTCACAACCGAGAGGCCTACAGGAGTGCTGTTTGGGAGGCAAAGTTCCGCAAGGGACATGCAAATGAATGAATGAATGAAGGGAAAAGATGAATCACACACACAAAAAAAACAGTTTTTTCCCTCTCTTGACTGCCATACAATCAGTTCTGAAAATAAAAATAGTTTATTAATTTGACTGAAACGCTACCACTTACATAACACATTTTGAACTGGACATAATTTTCTTTACAAAAGTTGATTCTTATGTATCACAAAAATGGTTAATTTTAACAAAATGCGCTAAGAGACCTGAACAAAGCTTTTACTGTGGAAACGGACATAACATGAGAAGATAAAAGTATAGTGAGCAGAAATCAAACAAATTATATTCATTGTATAAATTAAAATAAATACTTTGTTTTGAACTGGCCACAGTGATCATTCGTGGTAAGTAAAGTTCAGTCAATGAACGAATAAACCAATCAGTCATGTGACATAATGATTAACTTTACAATCCAAATTTACAATCTGAAAATAATAATCCAAAAATCAACAAAACATTAGTCAGTGGGTATTACGATAACTTTTCTGTGTGTTAGTAATTATCCTTTCTTCTTCGTACTATACGATACGTCTGCACATTGAGGATAATAGTTTTTTTTTTAATTTTAAACATAAAATACGGACACCTACGTAATAGTCAATTAAATATTTGTTTCTACGCATGAAGTGAAATTTGGCGTCCGACCAGCTTCGTGCCAAGGGAAGTAAAATGAAAAATCACTAGTTCTTCTCACAAAACCACTGAACCTCACAAATTGACCTGATTGGTCAGTGACGGGAGATTATCTGCCGCTGACATTAAGTTTTGCCAGTTGTATATTATAAAACATTACATGATATCTCACGGTCAAACTGTGATAACAGTTATCATGCATTAATTATAAAGTTTCTGGCAGTAATGGAATTGCAGTTTATAAAAGCACTTTTCTTATTATGATCATCTTAATTGTAGTCCGGCGCCATGATAACATAGAATTCTACGGTTTTAAATCAAGTATCATTCCACTGTGAATATATTATGAGCATCTCATTCATCTGTCATCTTTACTATACTGACAGTACGAGGACAACAAACAGCTTTATACAAAATATAATTCCATCGACAGCACACAAGTTTATTTATGGAAGAAAAGATAGAAAAACAAAGTAACATTCATTATTATCGAAGTGCTGAATAGAACAGTCCCTACACTGTAAACTTGACATATATTTTATGGTAAAATGTATATGAAATATATTACCCAGTGATCACATAATAATACTCATATATGAGTATGAAAAGAAGTTTGTACTGTCCAGATTTTGTTAAGGATTCACAACAGAATGGCAATAAAAACAACTGGTGCAAGCAACTATGAGTTACATGTTTCATTGCGATTGTGTAAAAATCCTCCAGTAGACCATTTCATTCATGACAAACTTGTTACATTAACATTTAACTTGTGACATGAATTTCAAAGTCATGTAGGGCCGATGCAGCCATAGGCCGGCTAGGTAGCCCGTTTAGCTGCAGACCTCGCTCAGGCGCATTGCTGACCTTTGAGTAGCTCGTTTTATATGTGGCATTGTGGCTCGCATTGCCTGACACTGGTCTTGTGTGTTCACATAATTTATATAAATTATACTGAGCATAAGGGAGGAAATAATCTACAAAACTATAATAAGACCAGCCGTCATGTATGGATCAGAAACGTGGACTACAACAAAGAAAGATGAACAACAATTGCAGATCTTTGAGAACAAAACACTAAGAAGAATCTTTGGGCCGATAAAGGATAACAACAGTGGAGAATGGACATCTTGAAAGAACACTGAACTGAACATCTTATTTAAATCCCAACAAATTATAAATGTCTTGAAACTGAACAGACTACGCTGGTTGGGTCATGTAGAAAGAATGGAAGAGAACAGACAAACTAAAATTATGTTTGCACAAGAGTTGAGGGAAACAAGACCAAGGGGTAGACCAAGGCAGAGATGGAAAGACAACATAGAAGAGGATATAAAAGAAATCGGTGTCACCAACCAGAGAGAGAAGATTAGGAATAGAGAGGAATGGAGGCGAACTTTATCTGCAGCAGTGAGCCTTAATGGAGATGAAATTTATCTGCAGCAATGAGCCTTAATGGAGGTGAAATTTATCTGCAGCAATGAGCCTTAATGGAGGTGAACTTTATCTGCAGCAATGAGCCTTAATGGAGGTGAACTTTATCTGCAGCAATGAGCCTTAATGGAGATGAAATTTATCTGCAGCAGTGAGCCTTAATGGAGATGAAATTTATCTGCAGCAATGAGCCTTAATGGAGGTGAAATTTATCTGCAGCAATGAGCCTTAATGGAGGTGAACTTTATCTGTAGCAATGAGCCTTAATGGAGGTGAACTTTATCTGTAGCAATGAGCCTTAATGGCTAGGAAAACTGAAAAAGAAGTTTCTGTTTCTTTTGTTTGAAAATGTGTCTAGTTTTTAAATAAAAATATCTTGGTTCTTGTTACCCCACTTTCGGATCATACAACCACAGCAAAATCTGTCAGTCACAGCAAACTCTGTCACCCACAGCAAAATCTATCACGCACAGCAAACTCTGGCATCCACATAAAACTCAATCATTCACATCAAACACCATCATCCACAGTAAACTCTGCCAACCACAGCAAACACACCATCCACAGCAAACTCTATCAGCCACAGCAAACTCTGTCATTCATAGCAAACTCTATCAACTATAGTAAAATCTATCAACCACAGGAAACTCTATCAACAACAAGCAAACATTCGCTGCAAACTCTACCACTAACAAGAAAAATTATCATTCACAGAAAACTCTATCAACCACATAAAACTCTATGATCCACAGCAAACTCTATCAACCACAGCGCAGACTATCATCCACAGCAAGCTCTATCAACCACATAAAACTCTATGATCCACAGCAGACTCTATCAACCACAGCGCAGACTATCATCCACAGCAAGCTCTATCAACCACATAAAACTCTATGATCCACAGCAAACTCTATCAACCACAGCGCAGACTATCATCCACAGCAAGCTCTATCAACCACATAAAACTCCATGATCCACAGCAAACTCTATCAACCACAGCAAAGACTATCATTCACAGCAGGCTCTATCAACCACAGCAAAGACTATCATTCACAGCAGGCTCTATCAACCACAGCAAACTCTATCAATCACGGCACTTTATCCTGGAGAGAATCACCATTTGAATTAATTGTACGAAAAAAGCCTTTGTTTAAAAGCAGTGAAATTTTGTAAAAATGCAAAAACTCTGATTACAGCCGCTATCTGTATTAGGAAAAATATTTTCACAAGCAGCGAGATTTTTCTTAGTTGTTCTCGTCTTACATGCCTTGTGTATAGTTCATCATGTTGGTCACATGTGGAAGAAAGCTTGTAATGATTATCTTACAGAATACGCTTTCATCAGCTTGGCTGATTCTCTGGACTTCTTTTGAAGATAAACTAAATTAAGATTTTAAAAAATCTAGGCCTGCACCTGAGTTACGTAGTTTTCCTGAGTGATACCGAAAATGTCCGTAAAACAAAGTAGTATTTTTTTTTGCTCGTTTATCGGTGCATGTACCTGCATTTGTTGGAAGTTTTAATCACAGAGCGAACCACAAGAACAAGAAAGAGCTACAAAGTAGGCTTGTATTTGTAAACAAATTGACCCGGAGAGACACTAGTAGGTGGAGCTGATCAGGCAGAAGCATCATAACGCCAAGGAATCGGAAAAAAATGCAGGAATTTCAGGGAAAGAGGTCATTCAAAATGTTCGTACTTCCAAAGTGCCGCAAGTCGAAGCGACGCAAATCGAGATATGTGGTCATATGCCAGTCATCTTAAGTTCATTTTTAATAGATTCTTCATTTTTACATAAAAGATGTCTCTAAATTTACAATAAAATACATGTATTTTAAAGTTACTTTAAATAATAAGAAATGAGTTTAGAGAAAGAGGTACAGAAAGAGCCATTTTGCTCTTGGAATACTTTCTTACGTTGCCCTAACCCTTGAACAACTCGGCTGATTTATTTAATGAAGCAAGGTGAGATCCGTAAGTTTGGATCTGCTTGCACGTAGGGCCTTGACTGTGTAAGTAAGGGGCTTAACTAAGCAACATGGGACGTAACCCTATTATTATTAGTTACTGGTGATACAGAAAATGAATATTTGTATAAATAATTTTTTTTTAATACACCACGCAATAAATTTATGTAATTTCTTGTACAATGTTAGTAGCAGCAGTATATTTTGTCAAAAAATGAGTCAGAAAAAAAAAGTTTCATGATGTAACAATATCAATCAAGAATAAACGTATAAACTGTGCAACTACCCGATTTTACTGTAGAAAAATAGGAAGTTTACTGTGTTGCTTGTACATCCCGTGTTTTACCATGGAGCTCGTGGAAGTAGAAACTGATCAGATGATCAAGAGTGGCAGGTTAGGCTTTTGGGGGTCAGTCAGAGTCCTAGATTGTGTTTGTTAGAGTAGGTCGTAGTTTTTAGTGTAGGAATTTAGCCTGTGCCTTAGCTTTCGGCAGTGGATTTTGTGGTATAGAATAGTGAATCTAGTATGTGGTAGGATTCTGTTGGCGTCGAAGTCTTCTTGATGTTAGTAGACGCCTGGAATCATATATGTTATCTTGCTGGAGTAGCGTCATGTCCTGTTATTTAGAATTATCACTGCCACTGTTTTCCACTCATTGTCATCGCCGTTATGTCACCACTTGCACAAATTAAAGCCATTATAATCTACACCGCTGCAACTTGCGCTGCCACTGAGTGATTGTTCGTTCCTGGGAGAGTTAGTCTGTAAGCGTATAGTAAGCGGATACCAAATAGACACCAAACGAAGCAACAGCAAAAGAGATTTAACTCTACAGACAGGAGACCTAACTGTGTAACAAGCAGAATTTAAGGACAGGGCCAGGTACTTCCAATGAGGAAACAAAACAGCTTCAGAGCGGCATCTACATCACCCCGGAAGACCTGTTGCACTATGTCCTGGCAAGGAACTTCATCCTCTTCATCATCTTCCCCACGTCGCTCGTGATGTATTTCGCCCAGGCCTCCAATGTCCTCTAGCCTGAAACGGTCGTAGTGCTCCAGGCATCTTGGGATGTTACCTTCTCCAGAGCCAACATCAAGAATCAGGATCTTGTGGTTTGGTGGTTCTTGGTTTCTCTTGTTAGTACGGATCAGTTCCAGGACACTGTCAAACATCCTATCCCTAGTTTAGGGAAAAAAAACCCCGAAATTAAAACAAATACAGCTTTAACAAGTGTGTATTTAAGTAAAATTCTTACAGAAAGATAAAAGCACCTTTTAGATAATAGTTCTTTACAGAAAATTGCCATTTCAATTGATACAGGGATTCATTATCATGTTCTGTACACGCCCGATTACCGAGCTTTGTTCTTGACCACCAAGTTATAAACATGGTTTCTTAACCGGCTTTAACTCTTTCACTTCCATGGTCTGCCACAATACATTCTAATTAGAAATTTCCGTGCCTGCTTTTCATTTTATTTTTTCAGCCTAAATACCTCTGTGAGCATTGAGTCGCACAGACGTGCAACATCTATCAACACCGCCAGTGTTAATATGGAGTGAAAGAGTTAAACAAGGTGCCAAAGTGAAGCATACGGATGGTTTTAGTGCCAAGTTTTACAAACGAAGTCATAAGCACGTTTTTGTTTGACTATTAGTTTACAGATTTAACAAATCTAATTTCATACTTGACTGTCAAATTTAATACATGATTTCTTACCCTGAGATCACCGTCCAGTATGTATAAGATTTCGCTATCAAGATCAGGAACAAGCTTGAATGGTATAAGATTGGGCGCCAAAACTTAAACAAAGCATAAGATTTGGCTCTAAAATTTATACAGATTTGGCTCTAAAATTTATACAGATTTGGCTCTAAAATTTATGCAAAGTATAAAAGTTGGCTCTAAAATTTATACAAAGTATAAGAGTTGGGTCTAAAATTTATACAGAGTATAAAAGTTGGCTCTAAAATTTATAGAAAGTATAAGATTTGGCTCTAAAATTTATACAGATTTGGCTCTAAAATTTATACAAAGTATAAGAGTTGGCTCTAAAACTTATACAAAGTTTAAGATTTGGCTCTAAAATTTATACGAAGTTTCGTTAATAGATTTACATACGGTTGCTCAGTTTCACTATATCACCAACCTTGGCTCGTCTCCCAGCACTACCACAACAATCTGGTATTTTCCCATCTCCTCCAGCTTCAAGTCCGGAGCAAACCCATAGTTCCCGACACGCTGCAGATGAATATCGACTTGTATCACCCAGTTCTGTGGCATAACTTTCTTATTCATTCAAGAAAAATATTATGGGCTCACCTGGGCAAGAGCAGAAATAAAGGCGAAGGACAGGCATTTGTGGAAAAACCTTGCAGAAGCCCCATGTGCCCTGGGCACTTAAGGTTCAGATATATATATATATATATATATATATATATATATATAAATAAATGGATGAGTGTATATATGTGAGTGTGTGTATATGTTCCAGAATAACTCAGGAACGCTTGGAGTAATTTCAACAAGACTTGGTACACACTAAACTGAAGGAGGAAAAAAAAATGATCTAATGGAGATAATCATGAAATATAGCGGTAATGGTCTAAGAGAAGAATTTGTAGCCTCTCATGGCAAGTCGTAATTTTGATGATTTCTTTTTTTGTTTTAATTATATGTGTAAAATCAAATTTTAACTTTGTTTTTTTCCCTTAAGTTTATATAAGCTTCCTAGTGTATTCTGTTGTTTTTTCCTTATGTTTATCTTATCTTATATCTGATATCCTTCCGTGCCGTTAAACGTCACATAGGGCTCGCAAAGTAGTTCGCCAAATTTTTCCTGTCTTCAGCGAGTCTTTCAACCTCACCAAAGCATTTTATGCCTGTTAATTTGGCCTCTCTTAACAATGTCCTCTTCAGAGTTTCACGCGGTCTGCCTCTTTTTCTTCTGCCTGTTGTGTTCCACTTGATAGCTTGTTTTGGGATTCTCTGATCATTTCTTCTCATCAAGTGACCAACATATGTCCATCTCCTTTTCCTGATCATCCATGAGACTGGTTGTTGTTCAGTCATCTGTCTTATCTCTGCATTGTTCTTGAATTCATTCCACTTGATGCCGAGTATTTTCCTTAGGCATTTGTTTTCAAAAGAGTCTAATTTCTTTTCTATTTCTTTAGTTGTTTTCCAGCTTTCGCATGCATAAATGAGAGTGGATATTACATTTGAATTGAATAGTCTTAACTTGGTTTTTGTGCTTATAACTTTTGAATTCCATATGTTCTCAAGATTCTTGAAGATTGATGCTGCTTTTGCAATTCTGATTCTAACTTCCTTTCTAGTGTCACCATCCTGGTCTATGTAGCTGCCAAGGTATGCAAATTGATTGACTTCTTCAATATCTGTCCCTTCTATGTGTATTTTTCCATTCTGATTAATGAGAATTTTCATTATTTTTGTTTTGTCCTTGTTAATTTCAAGTCCTATTTTGCTAGCCATTGAAGACAGGCTATCTGTTTTTTCTTGCATGAAATTCACATTATTACTGATAAGAGTTATGTCATCAGCAAAATCAAGATCTTCTAGTTGGGTCCAATGTACCCAGTCAATACCTGTGTTACCTGCGCAGCATTTTTTCATTATGAAGTCTATTGTAATCCCAAAAAGTAAAGGAGACAATATACATCCTTGTTTCACACTTGTTTCAATCTGGAACCATTCACTCATCCCTTCTTCTGTCTTGACTGCACAAACATATCCATTGTATAAGTTCTTAATGATGTTGACAATTTTAGATGGTATTCCATATAGACATAAAATTCTCCATAATGAATCTCTGTGTATGCTATCAAATGCCTTTTTAAAATCTATGAAGTTCAGCATTAATGGTTTCTGCTTTTCAATATGTTCTTCAAGTATTATTCTGAGAGTAAAGATCTGGTCGAGACAGCTTCTCCCTTTTCGAAATCCTGCTTGTTCTTCTCTCATTGCAGTATCCACTATATCTTTGAGTCTATTCAAAATGACCTTGCAAAATACTTTTGACACAACTGATATTAAGGTTACTCCTCTCCAACTGTTACAGTCACTAAGGTTGCCCTTTTTTGGTATTTTAACAATGATTCCTTTCTTCCAATTAGAAAGGACCTTTTCTTCTTTCCAAATCTTGTTAAACATTCTCTGTAGTTGTCTCATGTTGTCACTATTGATAGCTTTTAGTATTTCGGCTGTTATTTCATCTTCACCTGCAGCTTTGTTATTAGCCATTAAATTCACTGCTGTTTCAATTTCATGCAATGTAATTTCATCTAGGTTGACAGTTAGTTGTGGGGCTGGTAAGTCAGTGTCAAGGTTTAACAATTCTTTTGAGTGTGGTCGATTGATTATTTCTTGGAAGTGTTCAGCCCATCTTTGCTTTTGGTCTTTATTTGATGTTAATAGTGATCCAGTTGTGCTAAGGATTGGTCTTTCTTTAGATGTAATAGTACCTGTTAGCCTCTTTTGTATGTTATATAAAGTTTTGCTGTCTCCTGTTTTTGCTGCTTTTTCTGCCTCTTTCACCATATTGTCTATGTATTCTCTTTTATCCCTTCTAGCTGAACTTTTTACTTTCTTGTCTATTTTTTTCTATTTTGCTTTTGCCGAATCTCTTTCATGATCTGCTTTTGCATTCAACATGTCTAATTTGACTGCTCGTCTTTCATGTATATACTTCCATGTTTTATCTGATATCCATGCTTTCCTATTTTGTTTTTCCAATCTAGCACTTACTTTTACTGCTGTGATTATGGCTGTGCTGTAAGAATTCCATAACTCATCTATACCTATCTCCTCAACTTCACTGGGTGTTTTGGAATGATTGGCAAGTTCCTGATTGAAATTAATGTTAGTATTTTCTTCTTGTAGGCTGTGGCTGTTTATCTTTCTGTGTACTGATTTCTTGTGTTGACTTTTCAATTTTAGTTTTATTTTCCCCATGCACAGGTTGTGATCACTGTTGACATCTGCACCCCTATAAGCCCTTACATCCATGAGAGATGTTCTGTATTGCTTTCTAATACAAAAATGGTCTATCTGGTTTCTAGTTCTATCATCTGGAGATATCCATGTTGTTTTATGTATCTCTTTGTGTGGGAATATTGTGCCTCCAACGACCATGCCTTCTCTTAGACATACTTCAATTAATCTTTCTCCATTCTGATTAACCATGTCAATTCCTTCTTTCCCCATCACTTTTTCAACATCGGTATTATCCTTCCCTACCTTAGCATTGAAGTCCCCCATAGCAATTAGGATGTCGTGTTTAGGGACTTTGTTGATGATTTGTTGTAGTTGGTGATAGAAGTCGTCTTTCACATCATCATCTGCATCATTCGTGGGTGCATAACACTGTATTATTGTCATTCTTCCATGTCGTAGGTTGTATCGTGCTCTTATTATACGACTGTTCACCAGTTCCCATTCTACAAGGCTCTTTGCAGCTACATTTGACATAATAATGCCCACTCCATCCCGGAATTTACCGCCATATGTTTATATAAGCTTTCTATTGTATTCTATAGTAGACTAGCTCATTGGCTCAGTAACAGTGTGCCTTTTTTTATTTGTTCAAATTAGCTTTTCAAATTATTGAGAGAGAGAGGGAGAGAGAGGGAGAGAGATTGACTGATTGATTGATTGATCTTTATTTCAAAAGGGTTAAGAATTTGGCACGCAGGCCCGTCTGACATTCTGCCCTTTATCATACATCTTTCACTCTATTCCAGACATTTTACAAATATGCTGTTCATATAACAAACATAACTAACATTGAAGCTGAGAGACATAATATAAAATATAACATTTACGTTTCGCTCTTAAACATTCACTCAGTACAGAAGTAACTACATACATTATAAATGACTATCTACTAAACAGAATTTTCGGGACTATTCAGAAAACAATTAATTGTATTAAATTAAGAGCAGCTTAAGATAACTTAAGTTTTATAATTCATGGAGGCGTGTAGTCGACATCAAATAGATATCGGGAAAGCTTGTAGTTGTAGGAAGGAGTATAATTTATATTTTTTATATAGGATTGGAGGGTATTCCAAAGATGAGCAGCAGAATAACTAAAGCTTTTCTTGTAAAGATCAAATCTAGGTTTTGGAAGACATATGTTGTTCAAGCGTTGGCTGCACTTTGGGCTAAATTTAAACAGGTTCCATAGATAAGGAGAGAGAGAGAGAAGGAGGGAGAGAGAGTGAAAAAGAGAGAAAGAGAGAGGGGGAGAAAAAGGGAGAAGGAGTTGTCAGTCATTCGTAGCACATGTCCCAACCATCGCCAGCGTCTTTCCTCAATAATTGTTGTCAGTGGTTTCATCTGCATTTCTGCTAATAAGATGTTATTTCTTATGGTGTTTGGCCAAAATATTTTTCTAATTCTTCGTAAACATTTAGTCTGGAAAGAATTCAACTTGTTTTCTATGGTTTTGGTGATTTTCCAGCATTCACTTCCATAGAGTAGTGCACTTAGAACATTACTCTTAAATATCCTGATTTTCATATTTATGCTTAGTTTTTTTTATTTCCATATAGTCTGCAGCATTGCAAAAGCCTGGTTTGCTCTAGTAAGTCTGCTGTTGATGTCCTCTGTGCTGTCTCCATTTTCTACTACTCTGTTGCCAAGGTATACAAATTCGTTGACCTCCTCCACTAACTTGTTATCTACTCTGAGTACATTTCTGTTGTTCACATTTTGCTTCATTAACTTGGAGTTAATGCTGAACGATCAAATCCTGCATCGACGTTATCAGCTTCAAATGAAGACGATGCTTGGCAAAACTCCAGCAACAGCTGATACCTGCCTGCTTGAGAACCGTCAACTGTCTTCGTAGACGAAAGATGCCAGTTTATTCCACGAAAAGTTCAGCTTCGGTGTTGGATAGAAAATATATTCGTACTTGATTGAGAAGGTCATATAAGATTGTAAGTTTGGCGGCCGTTATAAACTGTGTCGTTTGAGGATATACTCGCAAAGAGAAGAAGCTTACAAGGTGACAAATGTTTGTGTGTGATCTCATCAACATCATATGCCATCCGTTGGCGATCATGTCCCTCCACAGTTTCCGATCTTTCATGCTATTCATCAGTTCTATTCTTATGCCTCTCCGATGTCATTTTGTCAAGCCATCTACGATTTTATCTCCTGGTCTACCTCTTTCTTTTCTTCCTCTAATCTTCCCTGGTGTCACTACATTTTCTATCCCCCCTCTTCTCATTTTATGGCCAATAAACCTTGATTGCCCCCACCCCACCCCCAAAGTGTGTTAATAAACAATATTCGTTTCTCACTGGCTTTCCTTAGGCATTCATTCTTCATTTATTATTTTGGCTGTCGTTGATATTCTTAACATTCTTTGAAGGAACTACATTTCAGTTGCCTCTAATGCTCTTCTTGTTGTTAGTGTGACATTGATTCGCCTCCATACAGTGTCCGATTATAAAGAAGGTTAAAGCGACAATGAAATGTAGAGACTGTTTTCTTTTCTTTAAAAAACACACAGATATGACAGGGCTTCTTTCATTCTATTCGTGGAACTTGTACAATCATTAGAAGCAGAAATGAGACAAAAAATAGATTATGTTCTAGAGAGAAAATAGAAATGCTGGAGTTTTTTTTTAACTTAAAAAAGATGAGTGTCTTAGATGCTAGATTATTAATTTATGTTAGGGAAAATGAAAGTGCGCACATTGTGAATGAAACATTAATTTCATCATGAATGACATCCTAGGAAACTGTTAGAGGATAAGAGTTTGAAGGAAGGCTATAGGGTTTATGTATACGAACCTCTAGGTTTTTCTGTGCCTCGAGCCCAAATAAGCAGGAAACCACATCTTTAACACAGCTTGCCAACCTCATGGTCAGACTGGGACCCTCTGATGTATGTTGATCATCATCATACACAACAAGAACATCGCCCACAACATTTCCATAAGCGAGGGGTTCTTCCTCGTCTCTCACAACCGCATTGAGGCCAACACACGCGCCGTAGAAAAGTTCAAAAAGTTGCTGGAACAGGAAAGTTGGTTTGCCTTTGTTGTGCTTCAGTCGTCTGTAAACTGCGTGTAGAAAGACCTTCGCCCTCAAGGCTCGCATGACATCTTCGTTCCACCAAGCGAAGTCGTTTACGACAGGTCTAATTCCAATAAGAGTTTGTAGGGTAAGAGCGTCCTCAGGCAGATCTAACCTCAGAAAGTTTTCTAATGCTGCTGTAACTGTTTCTTGGTCATCGAAGTCATTTATTTTGTTCTGTTGCATTAGTTCCCGTACAATAGTGGCTATTTCTTCGTTATCGTCCACCAGTTTGAGAAGTTTAATTTTTTGTTTTTTCTTATGAGGAGATTGCGGGGGCTGATCAATATCAGTAATTAGTCTCATAAACGCTGTCCACACATATTTTGGACTTTCTTTCATCTCAGGCATGGCCGCAGCCAGGCTTGCTGCCAGACTTACTGCTTTAAGTAGCATTTCTCTGCTCTCTTCCTCATAATTATCTCCGCTTTCGTCCGTTTCCCCCAGTTTTAGATAACACAGACCAGCCTCTTCGTACGCACATATAACAGTCACTATGTGTCCTTTAGGTGAGGAATCATACATGACTACTCTGTTAAACATTTTCAAAGCTTCTTTGATTTGTCCAGTTTTCTTCAGTATTAGTCCCAGATCAAATACTGCAGGCAAGTTTTGCTGGCTTATTTCTATGGCGCGTTTATAGGAACTGATAGCTTTCTGGACAAGTTGGTCATTTTTATCTAATATACAGTCCTTTTTGCCATGTCTGATATAAGCCTTGAGTTCGTCTTGTGGACTCCAGTTCTCTGAACGTGAACGTGTGTACCCGCCCCTTCCGGCTCTACCCCAATGCCTCGCACTCATTTCCCTTCTGTTTTGATATGCCCCTCGGGTCAAACTTCGGCTCCGGGTACTGCTCCAGGGAGGAGGTGTTGATAATGGCACTGCCTGTGGGTCATGGGTTTCGCTGTAGCTTACAGATCTTTTAACCGGTGTCTGTGGGGAAAAGTTGAAACCTCTTTCACTTTTTCCAGAACATGTAGCACCCGTCCTCCTACGGCACTGACGGAAATGCCCGCGTCCAGTGCGGCTAGTGGGGTAACAATCAGCCAGTGGTGGGGTTGAGAACATTGTGTTAGGTTCTTTGCTCAAGCTGGTTCCAGAAAACCAAGACGGTTCAGGACACTGCCTATTCGTGGGCATTGTTCTATGTAGGTTATAACTGCTTCCAATGGCTGAATTCGATGGTAAAACAACTGTTTCGTTATCAGTTGCTCCGGAGTATGACATAGCACCCTGTAGGACTGGCATTTCTGATGTGATTCCATCCGTACTTGAAAGACCGTGCGCGGTGTTTCCTTTTGGAAGTCTTTGCGTTGTAATGTCACTGTAAGGGCCTTGAAGTGATGGCTGACTGCTGGAAGAAGATGCAGCTTCGTCGAAAACCTGTGTTCCAGAGCGGAGAACTTGTCCTTGTTGATGAGAGAAGTTGTTAGCACGTTTTGCCATCCTTTCTGCTTTCACGACGTAGCTGATACCAAGATGGTGTAAAGTTACGGTGCTCTCTTTAATGCTTGCGGATAGTTCAAGGAGTCTTATGGATTCGTCGATATCGAAACTCCTCAAAGCTTTACCGCATTGTTTCAAAACTGATGGGATTTTTTCTCTATGTTTCAAAGCTTTCTGACACAGTTCCTTAACACTGAGTCCACGGAAGAGCTCATTCAAATAAGGATAGAGTGTAGATGGTGTATATCGCCTAATATCTGTCAACTCAGCGTAGGCCATGGCCTGTAGTGTTGTATCTGAGTTGTCTGCAACTTCAAAAAGATATTGAACAGCTCTTTTCTTGTATTCTTCTACGTCAATGCTATTCTTACTAGAGCAATATACATTTACATTTGTAACTCTCTTAAAACAAAGACCCAGACCATATTTCCACAGATATCTGTCAGGAAACATCTCCACAGCTTCAGAGAATAAACTGATTGCTCGTCCCAGATTTTCAGCTCCTCCTAGTCTGCTGTAACAATACGCTTGCTCCGCCTTTGCCTCAGTAAGAAATGTATTGAAGTTTCTGTCATCTTTCATCCTCTCCAGCTGTTTCCAACACTTTTTAGCTTCCGGACTGTCACCAGTGGCCAGTGTGACGAAGACCCTATTCCCTAGTGAAGATAGGTTGCTTCCCTTGGTTGATTCAATGAGTTCATTGCTCAGCTCGACGGCTTTGTCGAGTTTGCCCAGTCGAAAGAAAGCCCACGTCAAGAGATTCTTCTTCCTGATCAGTTCAGTCTCATCATCATCGCCTATTTCTAACTCAGACTCAATGTTGTGCCGCACTGTTTTGACTTTGCTGCGCTTCACCCTATCAGCATCGATAAGGTTGAAAGTGCAAGGAAACTCAGCCATTTTGCAACGAATGTCATCAAAAAACGATATATCCATCTTTATCTGCACACTGAGGAAAACAGATTGACACAAACGGAATCGTGCAAGATAAATATGTCTCTGAACTCTAAAAAAAAAAAAAAATTAAGAAACTGAAGCACTAGAAATTTTCGTAAGTAAAATGAAATCTAAAAGTGCTGGTTGATAGGTTATGCTTGTAGATAACAGCAAAGAGAAACTGTAGATACGTTTTCTCAAGAAAGTACACCTCTAAATATCTTAGAGGCCATGCGACTATTTGGTCAAGAGTATCTGACCCTTGATACAGCTCTGAATCAACATCTCAGAGTTAGGACCTATGATGGTTGTATGTTTTGTAGAATCTTCTAGATTGTTTTGTTCATGACTTCAAGTTTATTCTTTGCTTGTGAAAAGAATGTTTTGTGGCCTGGGTGTGAGACGAAAGTTTCAACTCAGATCATTCCGAATTTGCTTGAGAAACGTGGATGTTATGTTAGAGTCGTCCTGCTAGAAATGTTATTGTGCAAGTTAGTGTAAGTTTGAAGTGTGTGAATAGACGAAAGTTACTTAATTCTCATGGCGGTAACTTAGTATTAGCTAGCTAGCAGCCCTGAATATTCTTCGTGATGGAATTATGTATTGTTGGAGACGCCACTTGACATAAATCATCATCATCATCATCATCATCATCAAACATGTCATAAACGGTTATGAGTGGTAAGAAAATGCGGTCTTGACTGATAATCCTATGTGCCAGTTTGTGAACATCCCTGGCTTGTCCTGTGAAGAGTATGTCATTCCAGGAAATGTTCGTCGTGTTGCTACTGCATATCTGAAGCTTAGTAATGCCACAATGTGACACAGTCAACGTATGTATTTAGCACCTGTACTCAAAGTAAAACATGTACCGTTTCAACTAGGCCCCCTATCTGTCGATAGAAAGTTCCAGCTAGGCCCTCCGTCTATTAATAGAAAGTTTCAGGTAGACCCTCTATTTGTCGATAGAAACGTTTCATCTAGGCCCTCTGTCTGTTAATAGAAAGTTTCATCTAGGCCCTCTGTCTGTTAATAGAAAGTTTCAGCTAGACCTTCTGTCTGTTGATAGAAAGTTTCAACAAGGCTCTCTGTCTATTAATAGAAAGTTTCAGCTAGGCCCTCCGTCTGTAAAAAGAAAGTTTGAGCTAGACCCTCTATCTGATGATAGATCGTTTCAGCTAGACCCCCTGTTTGTCGATAGAAAGTTTCAGCTATTACCTCTGTCTGTTGATAGAAAGATTCAGCTAGGCCTTCTGTCTGTTAATAGAAAGCTTCAAGTAGTTCCTCTGTCTGGTGAGAGAAAAGTTTCAGCTAGGCCATCTGTCTGTTAATAAAGGGTTTCAGCTAGACCATCTGTCCGTTGTTAGATGTTGATAAAAAGTGTCAGCTAGACCCTCTGTCTGTTTATAGAAATGTTTCTGCTACAACCTCTGTCTGTTGATAGAAAGTTTCAGTTAGGTCCTCTGTCTGTTGATAGAAAGGTTCAGCTAGGCCTTCTGTCTACTAATAGAAAGGTTCAGCTAAGCCCTCTGTCTATTAATAGAAAGTTTCAGCTAGGCTCTCTACCTGTTAATAGAAAATTTCAGCTTGGCCTTCTGTCTGTTGATAGAAAGTTTTAGCTAGGTTCTCTGTCTGTTGATAGATGTTGATAGAAAGTTTCAGCTACACCCTCTGTCTGTTTATAGAAATGTTTCAGCTACACCCTCTGTCTGTTTATAGAAATGTTTCAGCTACACCCTCTGTCTGTTTATAGAAATGTTTCAGCTACACCCTCTTTCTGTTGATAGAAAGTTTCGCCTAGCCCTCTGTCTGTTGCTAGAAAGTTTCAGCTAGACCTCTGTCTGTTGCTAGAAAGTTTCAGCTAGACCTCTATCTGTTTATAGAAAGCTTCAGCTAGACACTCTTCATAAAAAGTTTCAGCTTGACCCTATTGATAGAAAGCTTCATCTAGACCCTCTTGATAGAAAGTTTCATCTAGACACTTTTGATAGAACGTTTCAGCTAGAGCCTCTTGATAGAAAGTTTCAGCTCTCTTTCTCTCTCTCTGAACCTTAAGTGCCCAGGGCACATGGGGCTTCCGCAAGGGTTTTCCACAAATGCCTGTCCTTTGCCTTTTTTCTGCTCTTGCCCAAGTGAGCCCTTTATTGCTCAACATCCTTTCTGTTGTTCTTCTCCATGTCTCTTTTGGTCTACCCTTACTTCTGTTCGCCTGTGGTGTCCATCTTAGTGCTATTTTTGGTAGTGAGTTGTCAGTCATTCGTAGCACATGTTCCAACCATCGCCAGCGTCTTTCCTCAATAACATACTAGGAATACAAGAAGCAAGATGGACAGGACAAGGCAGAAGGAAATTAACAACACAGCACACAGAAGTTTCAGCTAGACCGTCTTAATAGAAAGTTTCAGCTACATCCTCTGTCTGTTCATAGAAAGTTTCAGCTAGACCCTCTGCCTGTTTATAGAAAGTTTCAGCTAGACCCTCTGTCTAGTGACAGAAAGTTTCAGCTAGACCCTCTGTTTAGTGACAGAAAGTTTCAGCTAGACCCTCTGTCTGTTTATAGAAAGTTTCAGCTAGACCCTCTGTCCAGTGACAGAAAGTTTCAGCTAGACCCTCTGTCTAGTGACAGAAAGTTTCAGCTAGACCCTCTGTCTGTTTATAGAAAATTTCAGCTAGACCCTCTGTCTGTTTATAGAAAGTTTCAGCTAGACCCTCTGTCTGTTTATAGAAAGTTTCAGCTAGACCCTCTGTCTAGTGACAGAAAGTTTCAGCTAGACCCTCTGTCTGTTTATAGAAAGTTTCAGCTAGACCCTCTGTCTGTTGATAGAAAGTTTCAGCTAGACCCTCTGTCTGTTTATAGAAAGTTTCAGCTAGACCCTCTGTCTGTTGATAGAAAAGTCGCACATGTGACTCAATGCTGAGATTATTTTATAAATCCACGGTTGCCATGGTAATATCGTGCCACTGCTTTGTTACCTGGGCAGTGAGGCAGAATATCTAGTTCTAGGAAACATCACACTCCAGCCTGCAATAAGAGGCACATCAGCCTCATTTGTACACAGGGAGATTGTGCTCTCATTATATTATACAGTCTTTACCCGTCCTTGTTTCTAAGTTGGCTCTCTACTGAATGACATGTTAAAACTGTTTTGAATAGTTTTAACATTTTGTTATCACAGCTTTACTGCAGTGACTTTGTGTATATTTTTATGTTTTTTAGCTCCGTGTGTTAGTCTGGTGAATGAGACTTCATACTTACCCACTTACTTTGTCCTTTCTCTTGTACCCTGAAGTGTCGAGCGAAGACGCAGTTGGCTTTTTTGCGTGTGTGTCGTATGAGTGGCCTCAGTGATGTTCGTGCCGTAATTTCCGTAGCTAATATGTCAAAAAAAAAGACGTGATATGTCATCAAATTACCATAGTACATATTACCAGTGTCAGACTTGTATTGGTATTACAAGAATGCACTGGGTGACAATGTGTTTAAACTGTGTATTTTATCCTGGGTATGAGAGTTTTATATAAATTGTTTTACTTTACATTTCCCATGTGTAACAAAGATGTTTGTGTAGCGAAGGTATTGGCGCACTCGCCTCTCATGACGAAGATGTGTGATTCAGTTCCAGTTCGATGAGTTATACTCAGCCAAACTTATAGATACTTGTTTTCCCACAAGAGCTGGTGAAAGTAGGGCGTTCAATGTATTACCTACCTTATCATGCACGACTCACCTTATCATGCATGACTCACCTTATTATGCATGACCTACCTTATTGTGCATGACCTACCTTATCATGCATGACCTACCTTATCATGCATGACCTACCTTATCATGCATGACCTACCTTATCATCCATGGATATTTACAAGTATTTTGTTCGGACGTACGGGGCAGAAACCTCGAATTTTAAGTAAAAAGTCAAAGCGAATGACAAATTCAGCAGAAATGTAGATCTACAAGGAAGTAGGTCATAAAATCTTGGAAAATTAAAAGAACAAATGTACACGTATTAGATCTGCTCCAGGTGCAATGTGAACTTCTAAAAGAAATACGGATTGAGAAAAGGATAATACTTTGGCCATTTCAAAAAGACATAATAATATGAAACTTTCTAACAACAGTAGAAAGAATGATGGAAGCAAGAAAGAGCGAGAGATAAAGACGTAGATAGAAAGATGACATTCGAAAGTAGACAGGACACAGACTGGCTGAATGTATCATCTTGATGAGGGAGCGAGACAAATGGAGACTCATCGCCACCAGCCTTTGTACCGAAGACGGCACATGATGATGATATATACCTGCAGGCTACGGAAAATACAGGAAAAAATTTGGTCATTAACAACATATTCCTATATGTTATAGTGGTATGGAACGGGCTAACATTTTCATCCATGGCGCAGAGAAGATCAAGGAAAAAATTCTACTCAAACATCTTGTATGGCTCGAGTGAAGTACAACATGGCTACATATAACTTCACTGCCTACCTTTACTGATCGTCACGAAGAAAACACATCAAAATGATTAGTTTCATGAGTATTTGTCAAGATATGAACATACAAACATTCTAAGTCTGGAAATCGCCAAAATTGTTGAAACATTGTGCCACTCTTTTATGCGAACGATTCTCAAAATATCATCATTCTGCTGTAGGTCTATACAGAATTAACACTTGTCCTTTTACAAGCGTAGAAACATCATTAAACTCTTTCACCTATTAGAATTTCCTGTAACATGTCCATCTTTCTCTTCCCCCCCCCCCCCCAAAATCTTGCACAGTAACACAGAAAATTATTCGGTAACAACGCGATCACGTCAAGTATTCGTAATTCGGTTTGCATTAAGTCAACATTTCATCTATCCTTTTTCGAATAGATGAAACAGTCACCATAGAAACTAAGTATAATAAATCACATACTATGAGAACCTCATTCCATTAAAATAGAAGGGTAACACTGCTTGTTATCTTCACCCCAACTACCAGGTGAAAGTATTATCATCTGATAAACATTTACCAGGGTCAGATAAAAATAGCTTTTCTGGGAATTCGCAGTTCTAAACAAACTGAAAGCGAAACTGAAAGTATTCGGTGTTGGCTTTCACAAAAGATAAACCGGTATGGTATCTTCTCACAACCGAGAGGCCTACAGGAGTGCTGTTTGGAAGGCAAAGTTCCGCAAGGGACATGCAAATGAATGAATAAATGGCACACCGGTTTGGTTATATTCCTGAGATGATAACTGGGTTCTTGAAAAGTTGCATTTCATCTCACGAAATGTATGCATCTCATGTCGCCTTTGAAATTTTTCATATTTTTGTCAATTTTCTTAAAGAAATTTGTTTCGCTAGTCTGTTAGCAAGTGGAGATCATAACATTTTTCTTTCTATATTCATTTATTATTTTTGTATTCAAATCCTTAATGAGGATTATCACTTATCTCACGACATTATACACAAATTGCAAGTCTATGAGAATTTTTGAGTGACTATTGATTTTGGCTACCAAATATAAAACATTAATATTGATACATTTACAGCTAGCAGAAGAGTTTGGTTGTGAAAGTGATGAGATCGAAGTTTTACTTTAGCTTGTTCGTCACATGAAGACGGAACTCAGAAGTAATTTCTCACTTTCACTTTACAGTTTTGTTGTTGCTGTTGTTGTTGTTTTTGTTGTTGTTGCTTTCTTCGTTGTTTGCGCTGACATCTCTCTCTCCCTTCCCTCCCCCCCTCCCTCTCTCTTTCTCTACTAGTCATCAAATTCTGTTCTAAGAGAACAGAGTTCTAAACTTAACTTGTTAGATATTGTTTGAAGTTATCTTAAAGAAAATGTGATGTTATAAAAATGTATTGAAAGTTTATTTGTGTGTGTGTGTGTGTGTGTGTGTGCGCGCTATCTTGTTAGATTAGTTATCTCTCTTGTAGTTCGTCATTTTATATTTGTGAATGTAATAGTTTCATTTTACCTTCTTAGATATGTTTTTCTTCCTGAAATTTGTATACTTATTTTAAACTGAATGTGTGATAAGAATGAAAGATGGAGTGATGAAGGGAAGAATGTAAGACGGCCCAGTTCTTCACCCTTTGAAAATGAAGATCGTTCATTCATTCATTCTCTCTCCCCCACTCTCTCTCCCATTCTCTCTCTCACTCACTCTCTCTCTCTCTTTCTCTCTCTCTCTCTCTCCGGTATCATCATAGAGCTTCTCCCTTCATGTTCTTTGCCCGTGTCGTGTAGATGGCGAGTCTGGGGTATATGTTGTGTTGTCTGAACTTCTTTTCCGTGGACACATAGGTCTGTTGAGCCAGTTCTCGGCTTCTGGTATAGAAAGTGTTTCAGTCTGTAGTCTTCTGTTATCAGTCAGAAGATTATAACTCTGTAGTTTCTTGAGGCTGCAGAAGTCCTCGTCTATTTTTGCTCTTGTCTGATGTTTTAGTCCTTTTTCTTTATATATATACATATATATATATGTATATTTTTTTTGTTTTGTTTTGTTGGGGGAGGGATGTTTTAGTGAGTATCTGGCGAACTGTGAGTCTGTGAGAAACATCACTTGCTTCTGTGGTGAACATCACGCTTGGTCAACAGACTAGAGGGCGATGTGGTGAACATCACGCTTGGTCAACACACTAGAGGGCGATGTGGTGAACATCACGCTTGGTCAACACACAAGAGGGGGACGTGGTGAACATCACGCTTGGTCAACACACTAGAGGGCGATGTGGTGAGTATCACGCTTGGTCATAGGGCGATGTGGTGAACATCACGCTTGGTCAGCATACTAGAGGCCGATGTGGTGAGTATCACGCTTGGTCAGCATACTAGAGGGCGATGTGGTGAACATCACGCTTGGTCAGCACAGTAGAGGGCGATGTGGTTGGCATCACGCTTGGTCAGCACAGTAGAGGGCGATGTGGTTGGCATCACACTTGGTCAGCACAGTAGAGGGCGATGTGGTTGGCATCACGCTTGGACGCCTTTTCTTCTCCAACGGAAAATAAGACGTGTAGCCATTTCTACGGCTGGATGCCTGGGATTCCTCCGGTCGGATTCGAATCAGGGACCTTTGTCATGACAGACAATTTTTTTTTGTTTTATAAATAGGAAACAACGAGGCTTTCTTACGGTAAAGTAAGAGAACACAATTTTGTAGGATTAGACCTCGAAAAAATCGTAGACAAAGCACTTTAGTGAGAAGTGAGAGAAAGAAAAATCACAAGAGAATTACCTGGGGTTCGAACACGGACTCCGGTAGGACGAGCAGGCGTCTAGCCACGAGAGAACAGCGAAATAACCAACTTAGCCAGCTGGCACCCCCTCATGAAAGGTGTTTTTGGCGTAGTCATTAGTAACTGTTCAGTAGACACGATGAATCGTGACGCCTGGAAAGAAACGAGGTCCTGACACAGAAATTCCGTAGCTTAGATTCAGTCTCTCTAGCAGGTATCAACTTTTAGACAAACACACACACGGTCTCCTGCCATGTCTGGTGCATACTTGGACAACAATAACAAACGATTCTCTTCTGATTTTATTTCTCTCATATCTCACTAAAGTACTTTGTGTACTATTTTTTCTGAAGTCTAATCCTAGAAAACTGTGTTCTCTTACTTCGTCATGAGAGACTAGTGCACTATCCACTTTGCCACAGAGGCGCGCAGTTTTGAGAACTATTATTCCACAAAGTATCAGTTCTTACCGACACAGCATTGATAGATTTTTACAAAGAATAATAAAAAGAGGAACTTAACGTGAAAAGGCAACTTAATTCATAAGGTAGTTGCTATGTGGAAAACCCGTGAGTCATACTTATATCTTGATCACTATTTCCACGCATTCTAAAGCCGTCAGCCGCCCAGCCCTTTTCTACGAATAAATCAAAACTGAAACTCAAGTTCTTTCCTACAAAGCGTTGCAACTTCGTGTCATACAGTTGTTATCTTACTGATTTGATTGAGCTGTGCCCTGCCGTTTTGAGTGTTATCTTACTGATTTGATTGAGCTGTGCCCTGCCGTTTTGAGTGTTATCTTACTGATTTGATTGAGCTGCGTCCCTGGGTTTTGAGTGTTATCTTACTGATTTGATTGAGCTGTGCCCTGCCGTTTTGAGTGTTATCTTACTGATTTGATTGAGCTGTGCCCTGCCGTTTTGAGTGTTATCTTACTGATTTGATTGAGCTGTGCCCTGCCGTTTTGAGTGTTATCTTACTGATTTGATTGAGCTGTGCCCTGCCGTTTTGAGTGTTATCTTACTGATTTGATTGAGCTGCGTCCCTGGTGTTTTGAGTGTTATCTTACTGATTTGATTGAGCTGTGCCCTGCCGTTTTGAGTGTTATCTTACTGATTTGATTAGCTGTGCCCTGCCGTTTTGAGTGTTATCTTACTGATTTGATTGAGCTGTGCCTGCCGTTTTGAGTGTTATCTTACTGATTTGATTGAGCTGTGCCCTGCCGTTTTGAGTGTTATCTTACTGATTTGATTGAGCTGCGTCCCTGGTGTTTTGAGTGTTATCTTACTGATTTGATTGAGCTGTGCCCTGCCGTTTTGAGTGTTATCTTACTGATTTGATTGAGCTGCGTCCCTGGTGTTTTGAGTGTTATCTTACTGATTTGATTGAGCTGTGCCCTGCCGTTTTGAGTGTTATCTTACTGATTTGATTGAGCTGTGCCCTGCCGTTTTGAGTGTTATCTTACTGATTTGATTGAGCTGTGCCCTGCCGTTTTGAGTGTTATCTTACTGATTTGATTGAGCTGTGCCCTGCCGTTTTGAGTGTTATCTTACTGATTTGATTGAGCTGTGCCCTGCCGTTTTGAGTGTTATCTTACTGATTTGATTGAGCTGTGCCCTGCCGTTTTGAGTGTTATCTTACTGATTTGATTGAGCTGCGTCCCTGGTGTTTTGAGTGTTATCTTACTGATTTGATTGAGCTGTGCCCTGCCGTTTTGAGTGTTATCTTACTGATTTGATTGAGCTGTGCCCTGCCGTTTTGAGTGTTATCTTACTGATTTGATTGAGCTGCGTCCCTGGTGTTTTGAGTGTTATCTTACTGATTTGATTGAGCTGCGTCCCTGGTGTTTTGAGTGTTATCTTACTGATTTGATTGAGCTGTGCCCTGCCGTTTTGAGTGTTATCTTACTGATTTGATTGAGCTGTGCCCTGCCGTTTTGAGTGTTATCTTACTGATTTGATTGAGCTGTGCCCTGCCGTTTTGAGTGTTATCTTACTGATTTGATTGAGCTGTGCCCTGCCGTTCTGACAGGGTAAATTGCTACATACGCATCGTTAGCTTAGATCCAGTTGTACGTATGAACACTGAAACATGCAATGTCTTAGATATATTACTAATACTGCGCTGTGGTAAAACTATTCAGTCGACTATCTAAAAATTGCGAAGTCGCAAATCGATTCCGAGTTTAACTCTTAATCTTTTGAGCCGAGACTCAAGTCGTTTTTAGAGTGACTCCGGTGGAACTTGGGTTCCAGTCGATAGACTAGAACAACTCTGTTGTTTATCATAAATTGTACGTGCTGTGTGTGCTGTGTGTCTGTCTATTCAGGAGTTGTTGACATAATCATCATCATCATCATCATCATCATCATCATCATCATCTCACGAGATAATTGCCATGAAGACAGACGTTGACTTTTACGTTTATTTCTTCTTCTGCTATCATCA
Organism: Achatina immaculata; assembly: GCA_009760885.1. Classification (NCBI taxonomy): domain Eukaryota; kingdom Metazoa; phylum Mollusca; class Gastropoda; order Stylommatophora; family Achatinidae; genus Lissachatina; species Lissachatina immaculata. Next base: position 19,252,019 of record CM019697.1, on the reverse strand, counting down.
GTTTTTCCAAAATCTGTTTTATTTTTCATTTCTTTCTTTCTTTCTTTTTGTAGATCATGACACAGATGATGAAAGAAAATGGAAAAAAAATTAAGGTGGAGCTGGACTGTAGTCAACCAGATTCAGTAGCGCCATTTCTGTTATTTGTGCCATTTTATGAATCAGTTTTCGTTTTCAGACTTTCTTTTTCCTGCCTTCGTTGAACTTTTCAACTTTTTCTTCATCCTATTTGTCATATGGGGATCGTTTCTCTTCTGTTGACTTCGATTCTGTGTCCTCAGTGTTGCCTGCTTTCTCTTCAGCTCTTCTGGCCTGTCATCTGTGGCATTATTTCCCTCTTTCTCATGTTTTCTCTTGACATCATCTACAATCTTTGCCCCTAAATGCTTTGTTGCGTTGGTCACCTGATTCCAGAGCTGCTTCAACTCCTCCTCTAGGCGTGACGAAAATTTTCCACATTCATCACAAATGGATGAAAAATATACATCGCTGCGTGTTACCTCTAGGAAGAGAACGACATAGACGACCATTAGAGTTACCTGGCGTTCTCCCAAATTTGCACCTGTTTCTGCACATTTGTAATCATTATTTCTATAATTAGTGACATTTCTCTAATCATTATTTCTATAATTAGTGACACTTCACTATTAATTCTTTCACTCCTGAATTAATTTTGAAGCTTTGTTAGAACAAATGTTTATGAGGAATTTTGGTATAAAGAAACCTGAAAGAAGTTACTCTATAAATGAAAAAATGTGGGCTGGGTTATACATTTTATTTAAAAAATCTCTCCCATAACTGCCTGGCACAGGAATGCAAGAACTACTAACATCGTCAGTTTTTCTTTTGTTGTGAAAGAGTTCATGATGCTGCATATTTTGACTGTTGTTTGTTTTCTTTTGTGCAGATATTTCTTTCTGAAATAGCCCAAAGTAGAGGAACAACAAATGAAACTACTTCCAAGACACTCTACAATACAAAACTGTCTATGTTATAAGGCTGAACAGCTACATAGGACAGCCAAGTTCCTCTCTGTGGCATCAGTTGCCCGGTGCCTCTAGCTGGCAGCAACAGGGAGGCCCGACAGTACCAGCATCAATATCCTGATCTATGAGGGAAACTTTTTATGTAAAAGTTTTAATGTTTTTTTGGGGAGGTTAAAAATAGCAATCCTTAGTCTCACACTGAATTCTTCCCCTTTCCTGTTGTTTTCTACGTGTGTAATGGGCATTAAATGTTTCTAGACTCATTTTTGTTTTCCTGCATTATTTCCCTTGTCAAGCAGCACAAATGAAACTTTCATAACGTAAAAACATCGTATAAGTGTATAATTTTTTATAATTTTTTATAAATAGGAAACTACGAGGCTTTGGTACAGTAAAGTAAGAGAACAAATTTTGTATGATTAGACCTCGAAAAAATCGTAGACAAAGCACTTTAGTGAGACGTGAGAGAAAGAAAAATCACAAGAGAATTACCTGGGATTCGAACACGGACTCCGGTAGGACGAGCAGCCGTCTAGCCACGAGAGAACAGCTTACTATCAACTTAGCCAACTAGCACCCCAAAAAAGGTGTTTTGTTGACATAGTCTTTAGTAACCACTCAGCAAACATAAGGGATCGTGACACCCGGAAAGAAACGAGGTCGTGACACAGAAATTCCGTAGCTTAGATTCATTCTCTCTAGCAGGTACCAACTAGACAAACATACACACGGTCTCCTGCCATGTCCGGTGCAAACTTGGATAACAATAACAAACGAACGAATACTTATTACATGAAGTTAGTTTCAGATATAGTGACATAATCATACAAAATATGTCAACAAAACACCTTTTTTGGGGTGCTAGTTGGCTAAGTCGATAGTAAGCTGTTCTCTCGTGGCTAGACGGCTGCTCGTCCTACCGGAGTCCGTGTTAGAATCCCAGGTAATTCTCTTGTGATTTTTCTTTCTCTCACGTCTCACTAAAGTGCTTTGTCTACGATTTTTTCGAGGTCTAATCATACAAAATTTGTTCTCTTACTTTACTGTACCAAAGCCTCGTAGTTTCCTATTTATAAAAAATTATTAAAAATTGTTCACTATATCCGAAACTAACTTCATGTAATAAGTATTCGTTCGTTTGTTATTTTGTCCAAGTTTGCACCGGACATGGCAGGAGACCGTGTGTATGTTTGTCTAGTTGGTACCTGCTAGAGAGAATGAATCTAAGCTAAGGAATTTCTGTGTCACGACCTCGTTTCTTTCCGGGTGTCATGATCCCTTATGTTTACTGAGCGGTTACTAAAGACTATGTCAACAAAACACCTTTTTTGGGGTGCTAGTTGGCTAAGTCGATAGTAAGCTGTTCTCTCGTGGCTAGACGGCTGCTCGTCCTACCGGAGTCCGTGTTCGAATCCCAGGTAATTCTCTTGTGATTTTTCTTTCTCTCACGTCTCACTAAAGTGATTTGTCTACGATTTTTTCGAGGTCTAATCGTATAAGTGTATACACAATCTCTACAGCACATAAGAGAAGTGAGAAAAGCGTTCAGTGTTATATTACAGGGAACATTACAGTTTAATAATTACGGAAGGAAATGCGGATGTGATGGAGTGAACAAAGTTAGAAGAAACAGGTAATAGGTACACATGGAAGAGTGGTCTTTCTTTAAGAGCATGTGTCACCACAGAGTCAAGGACAACTGAACGAAGACATCAGTCCATCAAAAATGGTATTAAAAGGCTTTTAGAGGACATTTTTCAAGCGGGAAGACTGTGGCTGGTTGTAGAAGTTGCTGGGGTATTGTAGCTGTTTGTATGGCTTACTGGAGGACGGCAACTATAAAACTTTCATGAACTTTGCAGAAACTGCGGGAAAATTTAGGAGTTTGTAGAGAGTGCTGAACATGTTCATACTTTGAGTAGCTTATTTTAAATAGTTGATTCTATCAATACTTCATTGGAGTAATCGGCCACAACTAAAGAAGCTGTGGAGAGGAAGAGGCAGAACTACAAAAATAAGATTTTTAAGGGCATGCATATTTCCAATCGCAACATATGCTTGTGAGACTAGGACACTTAACAAAACAGCTGAGAAACACATAAATGCCTTTGAATGTAAATGCTACAGAAGAGTTCTTCAAACATCATGGACACAAAAAAAGAACAAAAATATCCATGCTACAAGAACTTAATATTGAAGAAGGCTGGCTAGTAAAGAGGATTAAAGAGAGAAACCTTAAATATTTTGTACATATTAAACGTCATGGGAATTTAGAGAAGACAGTTTTAGAAGGTTACATAATAGGAAAAAGAAAGAGAAGAAGACCAAGGCGAAGATGGCTGCAAGACATCGTTGATGATCTGCAAATGGACGCATCAGCAGCAGTAAACCAGTATTTGTTTCTCTTCAATTAGCTGGTGGAATATTTTATCATCAGCTGCATATAGTATTCCTGTCTTTTTCTCTTGAGCGCAGCTACTAGGAGAGTACGAGAGTGAAAAGATAACAGTTATAGAGAGTTGGTACTTGTTGTTAAACCAAGCGGCAGATTGTCACATTATTATATACCATGTGACTCAACAACAAAACCAGGGTTACCAACTTTACAATAACCACAGAATGTCTCAATACTTTCCACACACACGACTAGACTCACATAAGAGCTCATGAAGGAAGCAAGAGTTCAAGTTACAATACAAAGTCAACATTTATTGAATGAATAAAATGTTGGATGAACTATATGGATGAGGCAAAACAAAGAGCTGCCAACATCTCAGGGTGATCACAAAAAGTACACTGTACTTCCCGGGCATGAGGCCAATGGTGTGGAGAAAGAAATAATAACCAACATCAGAGTAGTTACAAATGAAGACACAACTTACAATTCTATGAAACTCCAAAAAATCATTCACAAAACCACACATCCTCAAAAAGGTGAGAACCACTGTAACACTTTCAATCTAGTCAGTAACAATATTATTACACTGACTAAATTCTTGCTAACAAAAACTTTGTCCTACAGAACAATTACTGTAACAATGAATCTAAGGCATGACTAGAAAACTTTTACTCAACAGCAACTTCTAGAAAAAACTCAGACACAACTTCTACATGATTCTCTAACTTGCCTCCATCTCTAATAATCCTCATAATAATCCTCCAACTCAGCTCTGAGTTCTTTTATATAAAAGGCATTTTCTCTGCCATCCTTCCAGAACTATCTCTTCGTGAAATTCACATTCACGCAATAAGTAATTGTCATGACCTTCACTATAGCACGAGATTCCTAACTCCATGCGAGTTCACAAAACTTGACTCATGCCCTGAACTTTTGTACCCTAAACTTTGTTCCTCGGGAATCTTCCTAATACTATGACTAAGTTCTTCCATACTCATATATCATGTGCAAACATTCCTCTAAGACATGAGTTTTTGTCTGCTGTTTAAACAAACATGCAGGCTATTTTGTTTTACAAAATTGTCCAAGATGAACATTCTAATTTTAGAATGTGACGTAAACATGCCTAACATTACCATAAAGTAGAGTTACATCCCTTGGACTAAACCTACGAAAAACTAGTCTACAAAAAATAAATGATATACTGTTACAAGCAGGGCATCTTGCTTACAACGAGAGGCTTACAAGAGAGCTGTTAGGGAAGCAAAGTTCAGCAAGGGACATGCAAATGACTGACTGACTGAATTGGCCACGAAATGCTGCATGATCTTTTGCCAGTTGTTCATTATCTTTATATATGACGTGCAAAGATTCTCCCAAAATGTCTTACAATTTTCTTTGTGTTTCAGTTTGGGTCTAAATCTTTATCTCCTTCCCTCCAGAAGTGTTCCAGAGAAAACTTGTTTGTTTCTATGACTATTAACCATCCTTGCAGAATGGCCCGGCCATCTTATTTTTTTTCTGCTTCTCTGAGTACTGTCATCAGGGTTGAAAGCTAACCAGCTTTCTAAAGCTACTTTGACAGCAGAGAAAATGGATAAATGTTAGAATCTAATATCTTATTTTCCTTGTCACTCAATTTCGTCGTTGTCGTCGTCGTCATCGTCATCATCATCATCATCATCGTCGTCGTCATAAATTATAACTGAATTTAACAGAATTAACGTTGTTTTAGCCGATTACTAAACTAAAATAATAAGGAAGTTAATTTTCTGTTATTTCAGTTTTTACACATTATTATTTTATCTTCTACATTCTGTTAATTTAAAATTAAAAAAAATAATTCAGCAGAAAGTGTACATATCTAAGTAGTTTTGAAAAAACTTTCAAAAAGTGGTGTGGAAACGATTACAAAAGCAACTATACATGGATGACCAATTTCTGTTCTTAATGAGGAACTCATTACAAAAATCAGAGAACGGATACAAGAAGATCGTTGTTTGACTGTAAGGATAATGGCAGACGAATTTGGTGTTAACCGAGAGACCATTCGTAAAATTTGCATGAAAGATTTGGGTAAGACAAAAGTTTATTGCTGGTTTCTACCACATTCGTTGTCTGATGAAAAAAAACAAAACCATCAGCGTGCTGAGTACGCAAAAGACATGATCAAAACTTGTCGCAGAAATAAATATTTTCAAATTTGATTATTGCAGATGATGAAACATGGATTTTCCGCTGTCACCCCACAACTAAACGAGAAAGTGCTCAGTGGAAGTCATCATCTTCACCAGAAGGAAAAAAAAATTGTCTTCAAAAGTCGAAAGTGAAGACAATGGTGATGTGTTTCTACGACAGCACAGGAGTTATTCACAAAGAATTTATTCCAGAGGGATATACTGCCACTGCCAATGTTTATTTATGTATTTTGAAATGCCTATTGAAAAGGATTCTCCGAGTCCAACCCGAGTATTCAACACCTGGCAGTTTTTTCCTTCTTCGTGATAATGCACCGGCTCACCGGGCAGTACTTTGTACAGGAATTTTTGGCCCAAAAACAAGTGTGTTCTCAGCCATCCACCCTATTCCCCAGATTTGTCTCCCTGCAATTATTTTCTATTCCCAAAATTAAAGTTACCATTGAAAGGACGTTTCTTTGACGAAACTGATGACATCCAAAGGGCCGTAACATCGAGTTTAAGGGCCATATCAACATAAGAACTGCAGAGGTCGTTCCAGTGCTTGTTAGATCGTGCCACTCGCTGTATCAATGCACAAGGGGCTTACTTTGAATAAAATACAGGTTACATTTTTAACTGTTGTTTATTTTATTTTTTATGTAATTAATCTCATTACTTAATTGTCGGACCATGTGATATTAGTCTTAGACTGAAATCTGACTTAAACAATACAAAGATTTCTTGTCACACGGTGCAGGTGCCTTGTCGTGCCGTGACAGCTTGCCTACCCTGACCACTCCCAGAGCTATACCTGCGGAAGTTTACTCCTGGCAGGTCCAGTCAAACTGGGAAGGTCTGCCCGGGTAGGGGTCAGACGAAACTTTCACCCTGATCCTCCAGGGTGGGGGTTAGAGCATGGGGCCAACGTCCCCATCTCCGTAGAAAAGATTAGTGTTAGGAAAGAGATAGAGAAGTCTAGAAATTGGACGGATAAAAATGGATTACAACCTTGGAACGTCAAAAATATTATGAGATTTGGAACATGGAGAATAAGAAGTTTGTACAGACAAGGGGCAGCTAAACAATTAGCAGATGAATTAAGTAGGTATGATTTCGCTGGCTGGGGCATGTAGAAAGAGTGGAAGAGAACAAACAAACGAAAATTATGTATGCACAAGAGATGAGGGAAACACGACCAAGGGGTAGACCAAGACAGAGATGGAAAGACAACATAAAAGATGATATAAAAATGTTTACCACCAATTAGAGAGAGAAGATTAGGAATACAGAGGAACGGTGGCGAACTTTATCTGTAGCAATAAGCCTTAATGGTTCGGAAAGCTTAAGAAGAAGAAGAAGAAGAAGAAAGAACTAAAAGATATGTTTTATTGCACATTCAGTAAGTCTGACTGTGAGAATATGACTCGTCCTATCTCCAGTAACACCAGAAGAGTAAAATTTGGACTATAACAACATTATTCTTGATTTTAGACACTTTTAAAGACTAGAACAGAGCCTTTTGTGAGTTCAGTAACCTTGACGAATAAAATATGTTTAGTGGTCTTTCTAATCACTTTGATGCCTAAAACATCGATGCTTACAGTAAATTATAACAACTGTTTTCTGAGATATCAGTCAGTTTTTAACGACTAAAATACATGATTAGAAACTGATTAAAAATTTGTTTTTATTGTGGCTGCAGTAGACTTTGAAGATTAAAATAAAAGTTTTCTGTGACGATAAATTTTCACGACTAAAATATGTCATAAAATTAGATCATATCTCCCCTCTCTTTGTCCTTCTTCCAGTTCACTGAGTCCTCATCATCTAGGCCATCTTTAACCTCCTGGAAAGTGGCCGGGTCCTGGTAGGACTAGAAGTGGGACACGACACAGAAGACGAGGAAGTTGACGAACATGAGCCCTCCAAGTAGAAACATGAGGTACTCCATCTTGCAGTGGTTTATGTCGTCGAACCACCATGGATCTGTGGATGTGACGATCATCGTAAGTAATACTGGTTCTAAAGACTGTTATTGCCGGAGGTGGGGTGGAGAATTTGATCTCCACTCCAACGGCGTGCGTCTCAAACAGCCTCTGGCAGTCAAGTCCAGCTCCTGGCCTTCCCGTGGCAGAACTGTTTAAACTGACAGGAGAAGGGGCGAGGGCGAATATCTGGCGCCTGAAAACCAGATACTTAGGGTATATGAGTGGCACGTTTGGTAGCTCATCTACCAGTGCTGGCGAGATTCTTCAGCTGCCGTGAGTGGAGCGGTGCTCCTCCCGGCCAATGAAGAAAGGTGCAAATGGGGTTGCCGAGCAGCATCACTGTGGAAAAGGTGGTAGAAAGGATAAAGTGAAGCAAACAGTCAAATCACGGCACCTCTGGTCTGGAGGTCGGCCACGTCCTGAGTGCAGTCATATCGGGTGAAATGCATGAACCGGCTTATCCCAGAAGTTAAGACACTGCTGGCGAGACTCTTCGAATGCCGCGCGTGGAGTGAAGCTCCTCCCGGTCAAGGTTGCTGTGCGGCGCCGATGTGAAAAGGTGAAGGAAGGGATAAAGTGAAGTTTAACCGGTATGTCCAGTAGTATCGCTGCGAGAGCTACACATACCACGGCGCCTCTGCTTTAGAGGCCGGCCACGTCCGAAATACACCTACACTGGTGAAATATGCCTAAACCGGCACACACCAGGGGTGGAACTTGATGGCTAGACATGTCATGCCACCTCCGCTCTAGAGGTCGGTCACGCCTGACATACACCCATACTGGTGAATTATGCCTAAACCGGCTCACATCAGGGGTGAATCTTGAAGGCTACGCATGTCACAGTACCTCTGCTCTGGAGGTCGGTCGTGTCCCAAACACGCCCATACGGCTCAGCCCAGGGGTGGAAGTCACTAGTGGCGAGGATTCGTCCTCCTGGACAAAAGCTCCATCCTGGTCACAACTAGGAAGGGTAGCGGCCACGACCACAAAATGCTGAAATCGGAGACACTGGACCGGGCAGTCTAGATAGGCAACCACCTCTCACCCGCCGGGGATGTATGCGTATCCTAACCACGCTGAGGTTTTCTGGTGAGAAAGTCCAACTCTGGACTGGATGGGCAACCACCTCTCACCCGGCGGGGATGCACTGATATCCTAAACACGTCGAGGTCTTCCGGTGAGAAAGTCCAACTCTAGACTAAACTGGTGCAACGAAAACCACGGTGTCACGCAATCCGCTTCTGAGACCCACCAAGAATACAGGCTAAAGCACTGCGATACTCTGAACCCCTTGTGGTCCTCTCGGGGATCTCGTGTGGTCCTTTCAGGAGACCACGGGATCCATCGAGGATCACAGGCGTAAATTCAGTAGGATCACAGTGCGGTCTTGGTGGTAGAAGCGAACGAAGAAGAAGAAGAACGAAACGTGCGGATTGAAGAACAGAAACATCCCTTAAGCCAAATCGTCAATCTTTATATCGTCACGTCGAGTTCAGATCGCTGTGTTATTTCTGTGATTTGCAATCATTCTTTGTAAGTACTGGAATAACTTAATAGCCGATTTACCTGTTTAAGTTTGAGTGTTTAAATGTTTGTGATCTACAAACTGAACATGATGGCCTTGCCAATCGTCTCTAATACCACGAAGTGACAGACAGAAATGGACAAAATGGATATCTTCATAACAATGTCAATGTTGAAATGAGAACAGTGAACCAGTAAGTAAAATTATATTTAAAAAATGAACAATAATTTCATTATGGGAAACAGTTATACACACGAGCGTGGAATATTTAGTTTATAATAAGTACTTCAGATGGTTTAACTTGTAAAAAAATCAATCAATCAATCAAGTGCCACGTGGCGTAGACTATCATTTCTCTCCCCAGTTCCCTGTCTTTAGACTTTTTATTATGAGATCCGCCGATGACTTTCTTCCCAGCCATACTGACAGCCCATCCAGTAACTTCTCTCCCTGTCTTCCTCTGCATCTTCTTCCTTAAATTTTTCCAGTCGCCACAATGTGTTCCAATTTTCCTCTTATCAGCAAATGAATTTTAAAAAGAGAATATAAATGTTTAACTTAAGACACAAGAATATAAATATTTAACTCAAGAAACAAGAATATAAATATTTAACTCAAGACACAAGAATATAAATATTTAACTCAAGACACAAGAATAAAACATTTAACTCAAGAGACAATAATATATATATATACATATATATACATATATATATATATATATTTAACTGTGGACACAAGAAAATAAACATTTAACTCAAGACACAAGAATATAACCATTTAACTCAAGAAACAAGAATATAAATATTTAACTCAAGAAACAAGAATATAAACAATTAACTCAAGACACAAGAATATAAATATTTAACTCAAGAAATAAGAATATAAATATTTAAATCCAGAAACAAGAATATAAATATTTAACTCAAGAAACAAGAATATAAATATTTAACTCAAGACACAAGAATATAAATATTTAACTCAAGACACAAAAATGTAAACAATTAACTCAAGACACAAGAATATAAATATTTAACACATGATAAACGAATGTAAAAAATGGAAGGCATAACAGTACCTGTATTATTCTACTTGTCACAAAAGTTCAAAATATGCATACCTAAGTCCAGGTTGTCAAGTCTGCTGCGCACCCGTTCATGGTTCCTGTTCTGCATCTTGCCAGTACTGGGAAATATAACTCAGTAAATTGCCAGTTAAGACGGGATGAAGCTCATCTAGGCGACGTACTCGTAACTTAAAAAACTTCGTGACTCACGCACGCATGGCTTAGGTGAACAACAATTGTCAGGGCTTGAAAAAAATGTGCACTTTTTTTATTGAAACCATATGATATTCCTAATTTGAAATCTGAATTGTTATGTCAAATATTTTGAGTTCTGAGATGATCTGACAAATTTGAAATTTATACACTTGACTTCACGTCAGGAGTTGCAGTGAAAATTCGGGTGTGCAGAACATAATCTACTCAGTCTCCTCGAAGAAAGACTCTCTTTGTCCCTATCATCTGCGGGATTTCTTTTTCCAGCTCGCCCAGATTTCCTCTTCACAAGCTCGCCCAGATTCCCCCTTCACAAGCTCGTCCAGATTCGACCCTCACAAGCTCGCCCAGATTCCTCCTCACAAGCTCACCCAGATTCGACCCTCACAAGCTCGCCCAGATTCCCCCTCACAAGCTCGCCCAGATTCCCCTTTCACAAGCTCGCCCAGATTCCCCTTTCACAAACTCGCCCAGATTCCCCCGCACAAGTTCACCCAGATTCCCCCTTACAAGCTCACCCAGATTCCCCCTCACAAGCTCACCCAGATTCCCCCTCACAAGCTCACCCAGATTCCTCCTCACAAACTCGCCCAGATTCCCCCTCACAAACTCGACCAGATTCCCCCTCACAAACTCGACCAGATTCCCCCTCACAAGCTCTCCCAGATTCCCCTTCGCAAGCTCGCCCAGATTCCCCCTCACAAGCTCACCCAGATCCCCCCTTCACAAGCTCGGCCAGATCCCCCCTTCACAAGCTCGGCCAGTTTCCCCCTTCACAAGCTCGGCCAGATTCCATCTTCACAAGCTCGGCCAGATTCCACCTTCACAAGCTCGGCCAGATTCCCTCTTCACAAGCTCGGCCAGATTCCTCTTCACAAGCTCGGCCAGATTCCCCTTCACAAGCTCGGCCAGATTCCCCCTCACAAACTCGGCCAGATTCCCCCTTCACAAGCTCGGCCAGTTTCCACCTTCACAAGCTCGGCCAGATTCCACCTTCACAAGCTCGGCCAGATTCCCTCTTCACAAGCTCGGCCAGATTCCCCTTCACAAGCTCGGCCAGATTCCCCCTCACAAACTCGGCCAGATTCCCCGGAACAAGCTCGCCCAGATTCCCCCTCCGAAGCTCGCCCACAAAGGGAAAAAATACCGCCACTTAAAGTAGGCCGGACGCGCCAAAGCCAAGTTCTCCACGATGTTTCAACAAGATTTAAGAACTGGGAAACTGGTACAAGTGTACCTGTCTTTCATCTTGCACGAACTTCTCATCTTATATCTTATATCCTTCCCGTGCCGTTAAACGTCACATAGGGCTCGCAATGTAGTTCGCCAATTTTTCCTGTTTTCGGCGAGCTTTTCAACCTCATCCAGGGATTTTATGCCTATTAATTTGGCCTCTCTTAACAATATCCTTTTTAGAGTTTCACGTGCTCTGCCTCTTTTTCTTTGGCCTGTTATGTTCCACTTGATAGCTTGTTTTGGGATTATCTGATCGTTTCTTCTCATCACGTGACCAACAAATGCCTATCTCCTTTTCCTGATCACCCATGGGTCATCTGTCCTATCTCTGCATTGTTTTTGAATTCGTTTCACTTGATGCCGAGTATTTTCCTTAAGCATTTATTTTCAAAAGAGTCTAATTTCTTGTCTATTTCTTTAGGAGAATTGTCATTATTTTTGTTTTGTCCTTTTTAATTTCAAGTCCTATTTTGCTAGCCAGTGAAGACAGGTTATCTGTTTTTTCTTGCATGGAATTCACATTGTTACTGATAAGGGTTATGCCATCAGCAAAATCAAGATCCTCAAGTTGGGTCCCATGTACCCAGTCAATACCTGTGTTACCTGTGCAGCATTTTTACATTATGAAGTCTATCGCAATTCCAAAAAGCAAAGGAAACAGTATACATCCTTGTTTCACGCCTGCTTAAATCTGGAACCATTCCCTCATCCCTTCTTCTGTTTTGACACCACAAACATATCTATTATAGAGGTCCTTAATGGTGTTGACAATTTTAGATGGTATTCCATATAGACATACAATTCTCCACAATGAATCTCTGTGTATGCTATCAAATGCCTTTTTAAAGTCTATGAAGTTCAGTATTAATGGTTTCTGCTTTTCAATATGTTCTCCAAGTATTATTCATAGAGTAAAGATCTGGTCGAGACAGCTTATCCAATTTCGAAATCCTGTTTGTTCTTCTCTCATTGCGGTATCCACTATATCTTTAAATCTATTTAAAATGACCCTGCAAAATACTTTTGACACAACTGATATTAAGGTTACTCCTCTCCAATTGTTACAGCCACTAAGGTTGCCTTTTTCGGTATTTTAACAATGATTCCTTTTTTCCATTTAGAAGGAACCTTCTCTTCTTTCCAAATCTTATTAAACATTCTCCGTAGTTGCCTCATGTTGTCACTATTGATAGCTTTTAATGTTTCGGGTGTTATTTCATCTTCACCTGCAGCTTTGTTTTTAGCCATTAAATTCACTGCTGTTTCTCACCCGGCGGGGATGTTTGCGTATCCTAATCACGCTGAGGTTTTCCGGTGAGAAAGTCCAACCCTGGACTGGATGGGCAACCACCTCTCACCCGGCGGTGATACACGGGTATCTCAAAACACGTCGAGGTTTTCTGGTGAGAAAGTCCAACTCTGGCCTGGGTGGGCTACCGCCTCTCACCCAGCGGGGATGCACTGATATCCTAAACACGTCGAGGTCTTCTGGTGAGAAAGTCCAACCCTAGACTAAACTGGTGCAATGAAAACCACGGTGTCACGCAATCCCGCTTCCGAGACCCACCAAGAATACAGGCTAAAGCACTGTGATACTCTGAACCCCTTGTGGCCCTCTCGTGGATCTCGTGTGGTCTATTTTGGACCACACAGGGGACCATGGGACCTAACGAGGACCACAGGCGTGAATTCAGTAGGTTCACAGTGCGGTTTTTGGTGGTAGAAGTGAACGAAGAAGAAGAAGACTGCTGTTTCAATTTCATGCAATGTAATTTCATGTAGGTTGATATTTAATTGTGGAGCTAGTAAGTCGGTTTCAGGGATTAACAATTCTTTTTGGTGTGATCGATTAAGTATTTCTTGGAAGTGTTCAGCCCATCTTTGGTTTTGGTTTTTACTTGATGTTAATAGGGTTCCAGTTTTGCTAAGGATTGGTCTTTTTTTAGATGTAATAGTACCTATTAATCTCTTTTGTGTGTTATATAAAGTTTTGCTGTCACCTGTTTTTGCTGCTTTCCCTGCCTCTTTCGCCATATTATCTATGTATTCTTTTTTATGCCTTCTAGCTGAACTTTTTTACTTTCTTGTCTATTTCTTTGTATGTTGTTTTTGGCAACATCTTTTACAAGATCTGTCTTTATATTCATTGCGTCTAATTTGGCTGCTCGACTTTCATGTATGTACTTCTATGTGTTTTCTGATATCCATTTGGTTTTTTCAGTCCAGCGCTTGCTTTTGCTTTTGTGATTATGGCTGTGCTGTAAGAATTCCATAATTCATCTATACCTATCTCCTTTACTTCACTGGGTGTTGTGGAATGATTGGCAAGTTCTTGATTCAAATTACTGTTAGTATTCTCTTCTTGTAGGCTGTGGCTGTTAATTTTTCTATGTTTTGATTTCTTGTGTTGGCCTTTCAGTTTTAGTTTTATTTTTCCTATACTCTGATTGTGATCAATGTTGACATCTGCACTCCTATATGCCCTTACATCTATCAGAGATGTTCTGTATTGCTTTCTAATACAAAAATGATCTATCTGGTTTCTAGTTCTATCATCTGGAGATATCCATGTTGTTTTATGTATCTCTTTGTGTGGAAATATTGTGCCTCCAATGACCATGCTTTCTGTTAGACATATTTCAATTAATCGTTCTCCGTTCTGATTTACCATGCCAATTCCTTCTTTCCCCATTACTTTTTCAACGTCGATGTTATCTTTCCCTACCCTAGCGTTTAAGTCCCCCATAGCAATTAGGATGCCGTGTTTAGGGACTTTGTTGATGATTTGTTGTAATTGGTGATAGAAGTCGTCTTTCACCTCATTATCTGCATCGTTCGTAGGTGCACAACACTGTATTATTGTCATTCTTCACTGTCTTAGGTTGTATCGTGCTCTTATTATACGACTGTTCACTGGTTCCCATTCTACAAGGCTCTTTGCTGCTACAATTGACATAATTATACCTACCCTATCCTGATGTTTACAGTCGTCTCCTGCCTGAATGTATTATTAACTTACCGTTTTCCGCCGATCTTTTACTTGCTTCTGGCCATCGCATTTCACTGATGTCCAGTTCGTCTAGGTGGTATCTATTTATTTGATGACCTGAGTAGTTTTTGTTGGTGCTGCCATTCTTCTTACATTCCAGAATCCAATCTTTGTCACATGTTTGGGGTCGACGAATGAGCTCTTCGGAGCTGGCATCCCTGATCTTTACAAATAACTCACGTACTCCACTAAATAACTCACGTGCTCCGCTAAATATCTCACGTGCTCCGCTAAATATCTCACGTGCTCCGCTAAATATCTCACGTGCTCCGCTAAATATCTCACGTGCTCCACCAAGTAACTCACGGGATCCGCTAAACCCCCCACGTGCTCGACCAGATAACTCACGTGCTCGGCTAAATAACTCTCGTGCTCCACCAGATAACTCATATGCTCCAGCAAATAACTCTCGTGCTCCACTAACAAACTTACATGCTCCGCTAAATAAATTACATGCTCCACCAAATAACTCACGTCCTGCGCCAAATAATTTGCGTGCTACACTAAATAATTCACGTGCTCCACCAAATAAAAAACTCACGTGCTCCATCAGATAACTCACGTACTCCAACAAATACATTGGAGCAGTAATAACTTCAGATTGGGAAATGCAGAACAGAAATTAGGAACAGAATAGGCCAAGCAAAGACTGCATTTCAGAGAATGAGAAACATATTAGCTAACGCATCTTTATCAATGAATGTTAGAAAACGAGTCCTAAAATGCTATATTGAACCTATCTTGTTATATAGAAGTGAATCATGGACAATAGACATTTGCACAAAAATCATTGGAAGCAGCAGAAATGTGGTTTATTAGAAGAATATTGCGAATCCCCTGGACAGCAAAAATAACTAATGAAGAATGTAGGAGAAGAGCTGGAGAGATAAAAAAATCTTGTCAAAAAAAAAATAAGAGAGAAACAATGTACTTTCATATTACATGCAGTGAGAAGAGGGGGCATTGAAAATATTATAACAGGAAAAATAGAGGGAATAAGATCCAGTGGAAGACCAAGAGAAATGATGCTTGACAGTCTGACGGGATGGTGTGAGAGGAGGTCACCAACTGAGCTAATGGCCTGCATGAAGGATCGTGTACTCTGGAGAAGCATAATAGTCAACGCCGGTCGGCACGGCACCTGATGATGATGATGATCCACCAAGTTCAGAGCTAACTTACTCTTCACCAAGCAAACTAAGCATCGTGAGGTGATTGGCTCGATTACTCTCCAACAGATTTCGCTCTTCTAAAACTAGATTTATGATAATATATACCGGTTGTGGTAACTGGCGACATTCAAAAACGCGTTTAAATCGATAATTGCCGTTAACGTGTCATTGCCTATGACTATGCTAGAGGTCCGTAGCGGGATGATTGCTGGGAACCGTCGACACAGAACAATCTGTGTGATGTGTATACCACTGCACGTTCGGGAGATATGTACACAAGTCTGTAAAACCGTTGATGTGCTGTGAGTAAGTAATCAATACAGCAAAAACATTGATATGACCTTAAAGACAGCATACCTGGGAGAAATAGGTCATATACAGGTTATCGTCCTCTGACATGTTTGGCAGATGAAAGTTTCAGTTGGGCTCTGCTACAAAGTACGCTTAGAAGTTGTGAATATTTAACGCTGGTTACAGACCCGTGCGATCAGCATAAACTGGGTTATCTCTGAAGTAAAGCTAAGATATAGATTTGATAAGTCGTTGTAGAATGTCCTTGTAGGATGTTCCTGTAGGATGTTCCATGTAAGATGTTCTTGTAGGATGTTCCATGTAAGATGTTCTTGTAGGATGTCCGTGTAGTTGTGAATAATTGCTCTGTGCAGTCTTTTACCTGACGATTGTGAAATAACTGACATAGTGTCGGGTCTGAAGTGGATTACAACATGAAATGTGCATGAGTTCCCAGGTTGGACCCATAATCTGGGCGAACACCACCGCCATTATGTTCTACCCCGCAAGTGATGCTATTATTATTATTATTATTATAATTAGGGAGCATATTGTCTCTGGCGAAAGAAAACGCTAAGATCTTTCTTCTACAGGAGTTAGAGCAGCCGAGGATCTCTCCTAGTCAGTGATGGTAGTAAGCATTTCAAAACTTAAAACATTGTAAAAGTCACAACCAATATTTGGGATAGGGTTTTCGCCAGCATTGATATCTGCTCTTGCTCAAAAGCGCAGCCATCTTTGCTCTAGTTTAGATAAGCAAACTGCTACCCTAACGATGCTACTGAAAGTAAGGTAAGAGAGTCTGGCTCTCACAGCTATGATAACGTTCTGGTGACAGCAGCCAGGCAAGACCTTCCTATGAGAAACAAAGTCCAATCACGATATGGAGAAATTTTGGATTATGATGTTAGTGCCCATATTTTCCTTGATTTGGCGGTAAACAAGACAAAAATAATGCAAAGCTGTGGGGGCAAGTTTGTGGAGGAGATACGGCACCTAATGGCAACATGGAAGATCGAAGGTGGAAGAGACAAGGGGTGGGCAGAGAGAAAAGATGTTTGATGGTTTGGCATCATGGCAAGAGGTGGGCAGAGAGAAAAGATGTTTGATGGTTTGGCATCATGGCAAGAGGTGGGCAGAGAGAAAAGATGTTTGATGGTTTGGCATCATGGCAAGAGGTGGGCAGAGAGAAAAGATGTTTGATGGTTTGGCATCATGGCAAGAGGTGGGCAGAGAGAAAAGATGTTTGATGGTTTGGCAACGTGGCACGAAAAGCGCTCAGTGACAAGCCTGTTGTGATGGGATCGAGGGTTATGGAAGGGCATGATATCCTACATCTGTTGACAAGGGTCTTGAGAGAAAAGAGAGAGAGAAGGAGAGAGAGAGAGAGAAGGAGAAAGATACGGTACACTAGAAAATGATAAGCTCAGAATCAAACCTAGATCCTTCTGCATGCCCAGGTACCAAGCGCAGCCACGTGACGATTTCTATATCTGGGTGACTTGGGGTGGGGGGGGGGGGTGACCTTCAGGTCAGACCCGAACCACTGACCTCGTCATAAGCCATGAAAGCACCAACCACTAACCACTCGGGCTTTCTGAAAGACTTCCTCGTTTGCTGCAATGTTGTACTTCTCAGAGCGTTCCACCACGATGAAGAGCCATTGTTTTTTTTTAAAGTTTTAAACGAAAATGACAACACCTGTAGAAAACGTCAACAGATAAGAAAACGTATAAATGAAAATAAGAGAAAGCAAATTTAGAAATTCTGTCCATCTGAGATAGACAGGTTACAGTGACATCATTCAGCCTGCTAGCATCGGTTCGTCCGAATCTGCTATTTGTTAATGTCCGGTCGAACTGTCTTTCCGTTTTAGCCACGAATTACAGGTGTTTAATCACCTGTAATATGCTTCTTCTTCTTCTGATTATTATTATTATTGTTATTATTATTATTGTTATTATTATTATTGTTATTATTATTACTTTGTAGGCAGGATAGTATGTTACAAAGAAAAAAAAACAACACAGCTCTTCAGATTGTTAGAGACTTTCCTCTCTCTCTCCCTCCCTCTCTCCCTCTCTCTCTCTCTCCCTGCCCCTTTTTTCCTTAAAACTTTCAATGTTTTAAAAGAGGAGGTGAGGGGAGGGGTGGGGTGTGCCGCTGTTGAGCTGTATCTCCCACAGGTCTATGAGTTGGTGGGCTTATAAACGATTCACCAGGCTCACGCCCGCACATCATCGTCATAATAATAATAATAATAATAATACTTAAATGTTGTAAGGGAAAAGTTGAATCACAGAAAAAACAGTTTTTTTCCCTCTCTTGACTGCCATACAATCAGTTCTGAAAATAAAAATAGTTTATTAATTTGACTGAAACGCTACCACTTACATAACACATTTTGAACTGGACATAATCTTCTTTAGAAAAGTTGATTCTTATGGATAACAAAAATGGTTAATTTTAACAAAATGCGCTAATAGACCTGAACAAAGCTTTTACTGGGGAAACGGACATAACACGAGAGGATAAAAGTACGGTGCGCAGAAATCACACAAATTATATTCATTGTATAAATTAAAATAAATACTTTGTTTTGAACTGGCCAAAGTGATCATTCGTGGCAAGTAAAGTTCAGTCAATGAACGAATAAACCAATCAGTCATGTGACATAATGATTAACTTTTACAATCCGAATTTACAATCTGAAAATAGTAATCCAAAAATCAACAAAACATTAGTCAGTGGGTATTACGATAACTTTTCTGTGTGTTAGTAATTATTCTTTCTTCTTCGTTCTATACGATACGTCTGCACATTGAGGATAATAGCTTTTTTTAAAATTTTAAACATAAAATAGGGACACCTACGTAATAGTCAATTAAATATTTGTTTCTACTCATGAAGTGAAATTTGACGCCCGACCAGCATCGTGCCAAGGGAAGTAAGAATGAAAAATCACTAGTTCTTCCCACAAAACCACTGAATCTCACAAATTGACGTGATCAGTGACAGGAGATTATCTGCCGCTGAAATTAAGTTTTGCCAGTTTTATATTATAAAACATTACATGATATTCAAACTGTGATAACAGTTACCATGCATTAATTATAAACTTTTTGGCCGTAATGGAATTGCAGTTTATAAAAGCACTTTTCTTATTCTCTCTCTCTCTCTCTGAACCTTAAGTGACCAGGGCACATGGGGCTTCCGCAAGGGTTTTCCACAAATGCCTGTCCTTTGCCATTTTTTCTGCTCTTGCCCAGGTGAGCCCTCTCTTGCTCAACATCCTCTCTGTTGTTCTTCTCCATGTCTCTTTTGGTCTACCCTTACTTCTGTTCCCCTGTGGTGTCCATCTTAGTGCTGTTTTTGGTAGTGAGTTATATTCGGAGCATATGTCTCAACCATCGCCAGCGTATTTCCTCAATAACTGCTGTCAGTGGCTTCACCTGCATCTCTGCCAACAAGATGTTATTTCTTATGGTGTTTGGCCAAAATATTTTTCTAATTCTTCGTAAACATTTAGTCTGGAAAGAATTCAACTTGTTTTCTATGGTTTTGGTGATTTTCCAGCATTCACTTCCATAGTACACTTAGAACATTACTCTTAAATATCCTGATTTTCGTATTTATGCTTAGTTTTTTTTTTTATTTCCATATAGTCTGCAGTACTGCAAAAGCCTGGTTTGCTCTAGTAAGTCTGCTGTTGATGTCCTCTGTGTTGTCTCCATTTTCTACTACTTTACAGCCAAGGTATACAAATTCATTGACTTCCTCCACTAACTTGCTATCTACTCTCAGTACATTTCTATTGTTCACATTTTACTTCATTAACTTTGTCTTTCCTACATTGATCTTTAGTCCTATGTTGTTTGCATTCTGAGTTAGCTTGTTTATTTTATCTTGCGTGTCTTTGTGGCCACTTGATAGTAGACAAATTCGTCCGCAAAGTCAAGGTCTTCCAGCACTGTGTCAAGGGTCCATTGTAATCCTCTGCGTTTGTCTGATGTTGCCTCCTTCATTAACCAGTCTACTGCCAAGATAAATAATGTTGGTGATAGTACACATCCCTGCTTCACTCTTGTTTGTACCCTAAAGCTGCTGGAGGTATGTTCTCCATAGATCACTTTGCACTGAAAACCCTCGTATAGGGCTTTGATTACATTCACTATCTTATGGGGGAAGGCCATGCCATCTAAGGATTTTCCACAGTGCATCTCTGTTGACACTGTCAAAGGCTTTCTCAAAATCTATAAACAATGCATATGTTGTGCTATGCCACTCATTTGCCAGTTCTAATATTTGTCTAATATGTGGTCTATGCATGATCTTCCTTTCCTAAATCCTGCCTGCTCTTTCCGAAGTTTTTCCTCAAGTGCTGGTACAATTCTGTTGATGATTATTCTGCAAAATACTTTACTGGTGAGTGGCAGTAGGGTAATACCTCTCCAGTTCCCGCAATCTCTGAGGTCACCCTTCTTTGGTAGTTTTACTATAAGCCCAGTTTTCCACTCATCTGGAGCTTTTTTCTAGATCCCAAATTTGTTGTAATATCCGGCAAAGTTGTTTAGGTGTTTCTGTTTCATCTGCTTTCAACATCTCAGCAGTCACTTCATCTTCACCTGCTGCCCTGTCTGATTTTAGCTTTTTCATTGCCTCCTTTACTTCACTTATTGTTATTGGTCCTGTATTGATGTTTAGTTCCATTTTTGGTTCAGGTATATCTATTGTTTATACTGCTTGTATTCTGTTTAGTAGGGTGTTAAAGTGTTCCCTCCATCTTTCAATTTTTTCTCTTTCTCCACTGACCAGTTGTCCCTTTAGTGTCCTTATTGCACTCTCACATATTGTGCTGAAGTTACCTGTCATCTGCTTTGTGATTTTATATATGGTTTTCATGTCATTTACATATGCTGCTTTCTCTGCTGTTTCTGCTAAGTTGTCATAGTATTGACGTTTATCTTGACGGCATGATTCCTTCACTTCTTTGTCTTTTTGTGTATAATTACCTAAATTTTGTTCTTTTAGCCTTTGTGATTTGGTGTTCAGTAATTTTTTCTTGATTTCTTTTCTTTGCTCTATCTTTTCCTATGTGGTCTTGCTTATCCATTCCTCTTTTCTCCGTTTCCGATATCCCATCACTTCTTTTGCTGTTTCCTGTAGCGTTTTATTGAACTCTAGTATGGACATTTCTGCTTCGTCTTGTAAGACACTGAAGCGGTTCTTAAGTACTATTGAGAATTCATTCCTTGTTTGTTGGTCTTTCAGTTTTCCTGTATCAAAATGTATCTTTTTGTGTTCTCCGATTTTGGCTTACCTTAATTTTAGTTTAATTTTTGCTACCAGAAGGTTGTGATCACTTTCTACATCTGCTCCTTTCCTTGCTCGCACATCTTGTAGTGACCGTTTCCACTTGTTGTTTATTAGTATATGATCGATTTGGTTTTCTGTGGTTTTATCTGGGGACCTCCAAGTCACTTTATGGATGTTTTTATGTTGGAAAATTGTCCCTCCGATGGTCATTATGTTTTCTTCACAGAAACTGCACAGTTTTTCTCCATTTTCATTTATTTCTCCGATTCCTTCTTTTCCCATGATTCTTCTTCTATCTTCATTTCCCTCACCTACTTTTGCATTGAAGTCGCCCAAGATGAGTAGCATATCATGCTTGGATATTGTTTCTACTGTGGCTTGGAGCTGTTGTAAAAATCTTCTTTTAATTCCTCTTCAGCTGCTTCTGTTGGTGCATAACAAACTATAATAGACAACTTCGTGAATCTTGAGTTGAAGCGTGCATATAATAATCTCTCATTTATAGGGGTCCATTTCAGCAATGCTCTTGATGCTTCTTTTGTTATAATCAATGCTACTCCTCCTTCATGATGATCTTCTTTACCTGACAATATTATTGTATCTTCTGTGTGCTGTGTTGTTAATTTCCTTCTACCTTGTCCTGTCCATTTTGATTCTTGTATTCCTAGTATGTCTAATTTGTATCTGTGCATTTCCTTGATGGTTTGTGCTAGTTTTCCAGTCTGGTTAAGTGTTCTTACATTCCAGTTGCCTATTTGCATCTAGCTTTTAGGTTACAGGAGGTCTGCAGTTGGGCTGGGGACTTCCAGTGGCTGGCTTTCATCCACAACCTTCATGGGCTCAGTTTCCTGATACGCATTTCTCCTTCCACCTGCATTTGTTATTTCCCTTGCTTCTGTTTCTGTAGCAGTGTGTTAGTTTTTTTTACCAGATAGGGTTGCTGGCCCTATGCCGAACCCTCCTTAGTCGCCTTTTACGATCATGCATGATAGGGTACGGTGGTCCTATTCTTTGCAGATCCTGGGTACCACACGGGGGACTTTTCTTATTATGATCATCTTAATTGTAGTACGGCGCCATGATAACATAGAATTCTACAGTTTTAAATCAAGTATCATTCCACTGTGAATATATTATGAGCATCTCATTCATCAGTCATCTTTACTATACTGACAGTACGAGCACAACAAACAGCTTTATACAAAATATAATTCCATCGACAGCACACAAGTTTATTTATGGAAGAAAAGATAGAAAAACAAAGTAACATTCATTATCATCGAAGTGCTGAATCGAACAGTCCCTACACTGTAAACTTGACATACATTTTATGGTAAAATGTATATGAAATATATTACCAAGTGATCACATAATAATACTCATATATGAGTATGAAAAGAAGTTTGTACTGTCCAGATTTTGTTAAGCATTCACAACAGAATGGCAATAAAAAGAACTGGTGCAAGCAACTATGAGTTACATGTTTCATTGCGATTGTGTAAAAATCCTCCAGTAGACCATTTCATTCATGACAAATTTGTTACATTAACATTTAACTTGTGACATGAATTTCAAAGTCATGTAGGGCCTATGCAGCCATAGGCCGGCTAGGTAGCCCGTTTAGCTGCAGACCTCACTCAGGCGCATTGCTGACCTTTGAGTAGCTCGTTTTATATGTAGCATTGTGGCTCGCATTGCCTGACACTGGTCTTGTGTGTTCACATAATTTATATAAATTATACTGAGCATGTATGGATCAGAAACGTAGACTACAACAAAGAAAGATGAACAACAATTGCAGATCTTGAGAATAAGGTCCTAAGAAGAATCTTTGGGTCGATAAAGGATACCAACAGCGGAGAATGGACAGCTAGAAAGAACACTGAACTGAACAGCTTATTTAAATCCCAACAAATTATAAATCTCTTGAAACTAAACAGACTACGCTGGTTGGGCCATGTAGAAAGAATGGAAGAGAACAGACAAACTAAAAGTATGTATGCACAAGAGATGAGGGAAATAAGACCAAGGGGTACACCAAGGCAGAGATGGAAAGACAACATAGAAGAGGATATAAAAGAAATCGGTGTCACAAACTGGAAAGAGAAGATTAGGAATAGAGAGGAATGGAGGCGAACTTTATCTGCAGCAATGAGCCTTAATGGAGATGAACTTTATCTGCAGCAATGAGCCTTAATGGAGATGAACTTTATCTGCAGCAATGAGCCTTAATGGAGATGAACTTTATCTGCAGCAATGAGCCTTAATGGAGATGAAGTTTATCTGCAGCAATGAGCCTTAATGGAGATGAAGTTTATCTGCAGCAATGAGCCTTAATGGAGATGAACTTTATCTGCAGCAGTGAGCCTTAATGCAGATGAAGTTTATCTGCAGCAGTGAGCCTTAATGCAGATGAAGTTTATCTGCAGCAGTGAGCCTTAATGGAGGTGAACTTTATCTGTAGCAATGAGCCTTAATGGAGGTGAACTTTATCTGTAGCAATGAGCCTTAATGGCTCGGAAAACTGAAAAAGAAGTTTCTGTTTCTTTTGTTTGAAAATGTGTCTAGTTTTTAAATAAAAATATCTTGGTTCTTGTTACCCCACTTTTGGATCACACAACCACAGCAAAATCTGTCAGTCACAGCAAACTCTGTCACCCACAGCAAACTCTGTCATTTTTACCAAAATCTATCACTCGCAGCAAAATCTATCACTCGCAGCAAACTCTGGCATCCACATAAAACTCAATCATTCACATCAAACACCATCATCCACAGTAAACTCTGCCAACCATAGCAAACACCACCATCCACAGCAAACTCTATCAGCCACAGCAAACTCTGTTATTCACAGCAAACTCTATCAACTATAGTAAAATCTATCAACCACAGGAAACTCTATCAACAACAAGCAAACATTCGCAGCAAACTCTACCACTAACAAGAAAGACTATCATTCACAGCAAACTCTATCAACCACATAAAACTCTATGATCCACAGCAAGCTCTATCAATCACAGCGCAGACTATCATCCACAGCAAGCTCTATCAACCACAGCAAAGACTTTCATTCACAGCAAGCTCTATCAACCACAGCACAGACTATCATTCACAGCAAGCTCTATCAACCACAGCACAGACTATCGTTTACATTAAACTCTATCAACCACAGCAAACTCTATCAATCACAGCACTTTATCCTGGAGAGAATGACTCACAAAAATAACGCAGAAATCACCATTTGAATTAATTGTACGAAAAAAGCCTTTGTTTAAAAGCAGTGAAAATTTGTAAAAATGCAAAAACTCTGATTACAGCTGCTATCTGTATTAGGAAAAATATTTTCACAAGCAGCGAGATTTTTCTTAGTTGTTCTCGTCTTACATGCCTTGTGTATGGCTTATCATGTTGGTCACATGTGGAACAAAACTTGTAATGATTATCTTACAGAATGCGCTTTCATCAGCTTGGCTGATTCTCTGGACTTCTTTTGAAGATAGACTAAATTAAAATTTTTAAAAATCTAGGCGTGCACCTGAGTTACGTAGTTTTCCTGAGTGATACCGAAAATGTCCGTAAAACGAAGTAGTATTTTTTTTTTTTGTTTTTGTTTATCGAAGCATATACCTGCATTTGTTGGAAGTTTTAATCACAGAGCGAACCACAAGAACAAGAAAGAGCTACAAAGTAGGCTTGTATGTGTAAACAAATCGACCCGGAAAGACACTAGTAGGTGGAGCCGATCAGGCAGAAGCATCATAATGCCAAGGAGCCAAAACTCTGGAAAAAAATGCAGCAATTTCAGGGAAAGAGGTCATTAAAAATGTCCGTACTTCCAAAGTGCTGCAAGTCGAAACGACGCAAATCGAGATATGTGGTCATATGCCAGTCATCTTAAGTTCATTTTTTAATAGATTCTTCATTTTTACATAAAAGATGTCTCCAAATTTACAATAAAATACATGCATTTTAAAGTTACTTTAAATAATAAGAAATGAGTTTAGAGAAAGAGGTAGAGAAAGAGCCATTTTGCTCTTGGAATACTTTCTTACGTTGCCCTAACCCTTGAACAACTCGGCTGATTTATTTAATGAAGCAAGGTGAGATCTGTAAGTTTGGATCTACTTGCACGTAGGGCCTTGACTGTGTAAGTAAGGGGCTTAACTAAGCAACATGGGACGTAACCCTATTATTATTAGTTACTGGTGATACAGAAAATGAATATTTGTATAAATAATTTTTTTTTTAATACACCACGCAATAAATTTATGTAATTTCTTGTACAATATTAGTAGCAGCAGTATATTTTGTCAAAAAATGAGTCAGAAAAAAAGTTTCATGATGTAACAGTATCAATCAAGAATAAACGTATAAACTGTGCAACTACCCGATTTTACTGTAGAAAAATAGGAAGTTTACTGTGTTGCTTGTACATCCCGTGTTTTACCATGGAGCTCGTGGAAGTAGAAACTGATCAGATGATTAAGAGTGGCAGGTTAGGCTTTTGGGGGTCAGTCAGAGTCCTAGATTGTGTTTGTTAGAGTAGGTCGTAGTTTTTAGTGTAGGAATTTAGCCTGTGCCTTAGCTTTCGGCAGTGGATTTTGTGGTACAGAATAGTGAATCTAGTATGTGGTAGGATTCTGTTGGCGTCGAAGTCTTCTTGATGTTAGTAGACGCCTGGAATCATATATGTTATCTTGCTGGAGTAGCGTCATGTCCTGTTATTTAGAACTGTCACTGCCACTGTTTTCCACTCATCGTCATCGCCGTTATGTTACCACTTGCACCTATTAAAGCCATTATAATCTACACCGCTGCAACTTGCGTTGCCACTGAGTGATTGTTCGTTCCTGGGAGAGTTAGTCTGTAAGCGTATAGTAAGCAGATACCAAATAGACGCCAAACAAAGCAACGACAAAAGAGATGGACTTCGACTATTTGAAAGAGAGAAATCTTGACTCTCTGTCGTTGATACACTGGTTAATACTATGCAGTCAAGTTACAGTGGAGGTTTAAGCTCAGAGTCACTAAGGCGTAATAATAGTGAAATGTAGGACTGAGAAGTCAGATATATGACATAAGCAGGCATAATAAGTAGAATAAAATAGAAGAGTGTATAATTATATATTGAAAAGTGGATAACCAGAATCAATAACCAGAATCAATAACCAGAATCAATACCTGTTTATCCATTTTTAAAGGCTGGGTGGACCCTGGGGCCTTTTCTTGGCTTGTACCTGAAAAAAAATCCCAATGCTGGGACTTGAACCTGGTACAACCGGATTAGTAAACCGAGCACCTAACCACTCAGTTAACCCGGCCGCCAAACTGTGTAAATAAGGACCTTAAATGTTCATCTGGGGATTTAGCTGCGAAAAAAGATGCTTAACTGTGTAACTAGAGGTACTTAACTGTGTAACTAGGGGGAACTTAACTGTGTAACTAAGGGACTTACCAGTGTAACTAAGGGGACTTAATTTCCTAGCTGTAAATTTAACGACACAGATATAACTCTTAGCTATGTAACTAGGCGGACTTAACTGTGTAATTAGGGAGACTTAACTGTGAAACTAGGGGGACTTAATTTCCTAGCTGTAAATTTAACGACACAGATATAACTCTTAGCTGTGTAACTAGAAGGATTTAATTGTGTAACTAGGGGACTTGATTGTTTAACTATGGATTTAATTGTGCAAATAGGAGACGGTTGTGTCACTAGGAGGACCTGACTGTTTAGCTGCAGATTTAACTCTGCAGACACGGAACTTAGGTGTGTAACTGAGGGAAGGAGGGGGGGGGGGCTGAATGCTCAACTTCAGATTTAACTGTGTGCATTCACATGTGTAAATAGGGGACTTAATTCTTAAAATGGGGATTTAACTCTGCAGACAGGCGATTTAACTGAGCAACGAAGTGATATAACTGCCTAACTAGTGGACTTTAATTATTCAACTTTTGGATTATATTGTGTATTTAGGAGATTCAATCTTGTAATTAGAGAACTTGCTCAAAAGGAGATTTAACTGTGAAAATAGGAGACTTAGCTGTGTAAATAGGGGACAATTTTTTTTTTAAATGGGGATATAACTTTATAAACAGGAAACTTAACTATGCAGCTAGGAGACATAATTGTGTATTTATGAATTTAATTGCTGCACTGGGGGTTTAAGTGTGTAAAATAGAAGACTTAACTGCGCAACTAGGGTACACAAATATGACATTAGGGGACTTAGCTGTTCATTTTGGGGTTTAAATACAGACAGGAGACCTAACTGTGTAATTTGGGGCCTAACAGTTCAAGTGAGATTTAACTCTATAGACAGGAGACCTAACTGTGTAACTTGAGACCTAATTGCTCAAGTAGGATTTAACTCTACACACAGAAGACCTAACTGTGTAATTAGGGACCTTAACTGCTCAAGTGGGATTTAACTCTACAGACAGGAGACCTAATTACTCAAGCGAGATTTAACTCTACAGAGAGGAGACCTAATTACTCAGCTGAGATTTAACTCTACAGACTTCAGAACTAACTGTGGAATTTGGGACCTAACTGCTCAAGTTGGATTTAATTCCACAGACAGGAGACCTAACTGTGTAACATGGGACCTAATTGCTCAAGTGGGCTTTAACTCTACAGACAGGAGACCAAACTGTGTAACTTGGGACATAACAGCTCAAGCTGGATTTAACTCTATAGATAGGATACTTAACTGTGTAATTTGGGACCTAACTGCTCAAGTGGGATTTAACTCTACAGCCAGGAGACCTAGCTGTGTAACCTGGGACCTAACTGCTCAAGTGAGATTTAACTCTACAGACAGGAGACCTAATTCTGTAACATGGGACCTAACTGCTCAAGTGGGATTTAACTCTACAGAGGGGAGACATAATTACTCAAGTGAGATTTAACTCTACAGACAGGAGACCTGATATGTAATTTGGGACCTAACTGCTCGAGTGGGATTTAACTCTGCAGACAGGAGACCTAATTACTCAAGTGAGATTTAACTCTACAGAGAGGAGATCTAATTACTCAAGTGAGATTTAACTCTACAGGGAGGAAACCTAATTACTCAGGTGAGATTTAGCTCTAGAGAGAGGAGACCTAATTACTCAAGTGAGATTTAACTGTACAGAGCTGGGTAAGGGACCTAATTACTCAAGTGAGATGTAACTCTACAGAGAGGAGACCTAGCTGGGTAAGGGACCTAATTACTCAAGTGAGATTTAACTATACAGAGCTGGGTAAGGGACCTAATTACTCAAGTGAGATTTAACTGTACAGAGCTGGGTAAGGGACCTAATTACTCAAGTGAGATTTAACTGTACAGAGCTGGGTAAGGGACCTAATTACTCAAGTGAGATTTAACTCTACAGAGAGGAGTCCTAGCTGGGTAAGGGACCTAATTACTCAAGTGAGATTTAACTCTACAAAGAGGAGACCTAGCTGGGTAAGGGACCTAATTACTCAAGTGAGATTTAACTCTACAGACAGGAGACCTAACTGTGTAACAAGCAGAATTTAAGGACAGGGCCAGGTATTTCCAATGAGGAAACAAAACAGCTTCAGAGCGGCATCTACATCACCCCGGAAGACCTGTTGCACTATGTCCTGGCAAGGAACTTCATCCTCTTCATCATCTTCACCACGTCGCTCGTGATGCATGTCGCCCAGGCCTCCAATGTCCTCTAGCCTGAAACAGTCGTAGTGCTCCAGGCATCTTGGGATGTTACCTTCTCTAGAGCCAACATCAAGAATCAGGATCTTGTGGTTTGGTGGTTCTTGGTTTCTCTTGTTAGTACGGATCAGTTCCAGGACACTGTCAAACATCCTATCCCTAGTTTAGGGAAAAAAAACCCGAAATTAAAACAAATACAGCTTTAACAAGTGTGTATTTAAGTAAAATTCTTACAGAAAGATAAAAGCACCTTTTAGATAATAGTTCTTTGCAGAAAATTGCCATTTCAATTGATATAGGGATTCATTATCATGTTCTGTACACGCCCGATTACCGAGCTTTGTTCTTGACCACCAAGTTATAAACATGGTTTCTTAACCGACTTTAACTCTTTCACTTCCATGGTCTGCCACAATACATTCTAATTAGAAATTTCCGTGCCTGCTTTTCATTTTATTTTGACAGCCTAATACCTCTGTGAGCACTGAGTCGCACAGACGTGCAACATCTATCAACACCGCCAGTGTTAATATGGAGTGAAAGAGTTAAACAAGGTGCCAGTGTGAAGCATACGGATGGTTTTAGTACCAAGTTTTACACACGAAGTCATAAGCACGTTTTTGTTTTGACTATTAGTTTACAGATTTAACAAATATAATTTCATACTTGACTGTCAAATTTAATACATGATTTCTTACCCTGAGATCACCGTCCAGTATGTATAAGATTTTGCTATCAAGATCAGGAACAAGCTTGAACAGTATAAGATTTGGCTCTAAAATTTATACAGATCTGGCTCTAAAATTTATACAAAGTATAAGATTTGGGTCTAAAACTTATACAAAGTATAAGATTAGGCTCTAAAATTTATACAAAGTATAAGATTTGGCTCTAAAATTTATACAAAGTATAAGATTAGGCTCTAAAATTTATACAAAGTATAAGATTTGGCTCTAAATTTTATACAGATTTGGCTCTAAAATTTCTGGCGAAGTGGTTAGTGCACTGGTCTCTCATGGCGAAGGTCGGGAGTTTGAATCCGGCCGGAGGCACCCCAATTACCCAGCTGTAGAAATGGGTACCCGACTTCTTCTGGAGTTGGGGAAGGAAAGGCGACCAGGCATGATACTGACCATATCACCCTCTAGTGTGCTGATAGGTCAAGGAAAATATGGGCACTAACACCATATCCCTATGTGACTCTAAGGCATGACAGGATTACCTTTACTTTTTGACTTTTTTTTATAAGAGCTGGCTCTAAAACTTATACAAAGTTTAAGATTTGGCTCTAAAATTTATACGAAGTTCCGTTAATAGATTTACGTACGGTTTCTCAGTTTCACTATATCACCAACCTTGGCTCGTCTCCCAGCACTACCACAACAATCTGGTATTTTCCCATCTCCTCCAGCTTCAAGTCCGGCGCAAACCCATAGTTCCCGACACGCTGCAGATGAATATCGACTTGTATCACCCAGTTCTGTGGCATAACTTTCTTATTCATTCAAGAAGAATATTATATATATATATATATGGGCTCACCTTGGCAAGAGCAGAAATAAAGGCGAAGGACAGGCATTTGTGGAAAACCCTTGCAGAAGCCCCATGTGCCCTGGGCACTTAAGGTTCAGTTATATATATAAATGGATAAGTGTATATATGTGAGTGTGTGTATATGTTCCAGAATAACTCACTAAACTCAAGGAGGGGGAAAAAATGATCTAAGGGAGATAATCATGAAATATGGCGGTAATGGTCTAAGAGAAGAATTTGTAGCCTCCCATGGCAAGTCATAATTTTGATGATCTCTTTTTTTTTGTTTTAATTATATTTGTAAAAACAAATTTTAACTTGGTTTTTTTTCCTTATGTTTATATAAGCTTTCTATTGTATTCTGTTGTTTTTTTCCTTATGTTTATATAAGCTTTCTATTGTATTCTATAGTAGACTAGCTCATTGATTTGCTCAGTAACAGTGTGCCTTTTTTATTTGTTCAGATTAGCTTGTCAAATTATTGAGAGGGAGAGAGAGAAAGAGGGAGAGAGAGGAGGGAGAGAGAGTGAAAAAGAGAGAAGGAGAGAGAGGAGAGAAAAGGGGAGAAGGGGAGAGAGTGAGAGAAAGAGTGAAAGAGAGAGGGAAGAAGGGGAAGAGAGGAGAGGGGGAGAGAGAAGGGGAGAGAGAGGGAGAGAGATAGGGACAGAAAGAAGGAGTGAGAAAGATTTGAGATCGCCATGTTCCTCCTACGGACAACTTTATATTGCTTGCTCAAGAGTGGGTTCACCCAAGAATTTATTTATTCTTGCTCCTTGAGGCAAAACTAAAAATGTTTGCTTATAATAAAGTTTTGAATTATATTACTATTATAGTGAATTTGTAAAAAAAAACAAACTTTACTTTATGATTCCTATACTGTACTTATACTATAAAATATCTGTAAATAAAATTACTTCGATATTACACTATAGATAGAATTAATTCTTTTTCCTGTCTAATAGAAGATTGGGATAAATAAATACCCGGGCAATGCAGGGTAGTCAGCTAGATGTTCCTCTCCCCCACCCACCCACCCAGCAGTTTTGAACGAATGTGATATTACTTTTCCTATCTGTGTTTATTTTGTTGTGATTTGACGTTCACTGATACAGACAGAGAAGCCAGCATTTGCATGCGATTGTTAAAAGCAGGTTATCTGTGTGTTCCAGACAAAGATAAGATTGTACGTAGTTATACTGCGTAAAGGCGCACCTTTATTTCAGAAGGAAACGAAGATGAAACCTGAAGATAGAAGACGCTTATTTTAAGGAGAGTGGACCTTCCAAGATGGGCATCACTTGCAGTTAATGCTGACCAGTCAAATCCCGCATCGACATTATCAGCTTCAAATGAAGACGACACTTGGCAAATTTCCAGCAACAGCTGATGCCTGCCTGCTTGAGAACTGTCAACTGTCTTCGTAGACGAAAGATGCCAGTTTATTCCACGAAAAGTTCAGCTTGCGTGTTGGATAGAAAATATATTCGTACTTGATTGAGAAGGTCATATAAGATTGTAAGTTTGGCGAGCGTTATAAACTGTGTCGTTTGAGGATATACTCGCAAAGAGAAGAAGCTTACAAAGTGACAGATGTTTGTGCATGGTTCTCATCAACATCATATGCCATCTGTTGGCAATTATGTCCCTCCACAGTTTCCGATCTTTCATGCTGTTCATCAGTTCTATTCTTATGCCTCTCCGATGCCATTTTGTCAAGCCATCTATGATTTTATCTCCTGGTCTACCTCTTTCTTTTCTGCCTCTAATCTTCCCTGTTATCACTACATTTTCTATCCCTCCTCTTCTCATTTTATGGCCAATAAACCTTGATTGCCCCCACCCCACCCCCAAAGTGTGTTAATAAACAATATTCGTTTCTCACTGGCTTTCCTTAGGCATTCATTCTTCATTTATTATTTTGGCTGTCGTTGATATTCTTAACATTCTTTGAAGGAACTACATTTCAGCTGCCTCTAATGCTCTTCTTGTGTGTTAGTGACACTGATTCGCCTCCATACAGTGTCCGATTATAAAGAAGGTTAAAGCGACAATAAAATGTAGAGACTGTTTTGTTTTCTTTAAAAAACACACAGATATGACAGGGCTTCTTTCGTACTATTCTTGTAACTTGTACAATCATTAGAAGCAGAAATGAGACAAAAAATAGATTATGTTCTAGAGAGAAAATAGAAATGCTGGAGTTTTTTTTAACTTAAAAAAGATGAGTGTCTTAGATGCTAGATTATTAATTTATGTTAGGGAAAATGAAAGTGCGCACATTGTGAATGAAACATTAATTTCATCATGAATGACATCCTAGGAAACTGTTAGAGGATAAGAGTTTGAAGGACGGCTATAGGGTTTTTGTATACGAACCTCTAGGTTTTTCTGTGCCTCAAGCCCAAATAGGCAGGAAACCACATCTTTAACACAGCTTGCCAACCTCATGGTCAGACTGGGACCCTCTGATGTATGTTGATCATCATCATACACAACAAGAACATCGCCCACATTTCCATAAGCGAGGGGTTCTTCCTCGTCTCTCACAACCGCATTGAAGCCAACACACGTGCCGTAGGAGAGTTCAAAAAGTTGCTGGAACAGGAAAGTTGGTTTGCCTTTGTTGTACTTCAGTCGTCTGTAAACTGCGTGTAGAAAACCTTTGCCCTCAAGGCTCGCATGACATCTTCGTTCCACCAAGTGAAGTCGTTTACGACAGGTCTAATTCCAATAAGAGTTTGTAGGGTAAGAGCGTCCTCAGGCAGATCTAACCTCAGAAAGTTTTCTAATGCTGCTGTAACCGTTTCTTGGTCATCGAAGTCATTTATTTTGTTCTGTTGCATTAGTTCCAGTACAATCTTGGCTATTTCTTCGTTATCATCCACTAGTTTGAGAAGTTTAATTTTTTCTTTTTCCTTATCACGAGATTGCGGGCGCTGATCAATATCAGTAATTAGTCTCATAAACGCCGTCCACATATATTTTGGACTTTCTTTCATCTTAGGCATGGCTGCAGCCAGGCTTGCTGCCAGACTTACTGCTTTAAGTAGCATTTCTCTGCTCTCTTCCTCATAATTATCTCCACTTTCGTCCGTTTCCCCCAGTTTTAGATAACACAGACCAGCCTCTTCGTACGCACATATAACAGTCACTATGTGTCCTTTAGGTGAGGAATCATACATGACTACTCTGTTAAACATTTTCAAAGCTTCTTTGATTTGTCCAGTTTTCTTCAGTATTAGTCCCAGATCAAATACGGCAGGCAAGTTTTGCTCGCATATTTCTATGGCGCGTTTATAGGAACTGATAGCTTTCTGGACAAGTTGGTCATTTTTATCTAATATACAGTCCTTTTTGCCATGTTTGATATAAGCTTTGATTTCGTCTTGTGGACTCCAGTTCTCTGAATGTGAACGTGTGTACACGCGTCTTTGCGTTGTAACGTCACTGTAAGGGCCTTGAAGTGATGGCTGACTGTTGGAAGAAGACGCAGCTTCGTCGAAAACCTGTGTTCCAGAGCGGAGAACTTGTCCTTGTTGAGGAGAGGAGTTGTTAGCACTTTTTGCCATCCTTTCTGCTTTCACGACATAGCTGATACCAAGATGGTGTAAAGTTACGGTGCTCTCTTTAATGCGTGCAGATAGTTTAAGGAGTCTTATGGATTCGTCGATATCGAAACTCCTCAAAGCTCTACCGCATTGTTTCAAAACTGATGGGATTTTTTCTCCATGCTTCAAAGCTTTCTGACACAGTTCCTTAACACCGAGACCATGGAAGAGCTCATCCAAAGAAGGATAAAGTGTAGATGGTGTATATCGCCTAATGTCTGTCAACTCAGCGTAGGCCATGGCCTGCAGTTTTGTATCTGAGTTGTCTGCAACTTCAAAAAGATATTGAACAGCTCTTTTCTTGTATTCTTTTACGTTAATGCTATTCTGACTAGAGCAATACATATTTACATTTGTATCTCTCTTCAAACAAAGACCCAGACCATATTTCCACAGATATCTGTCAGGAAACGCCTCCACAGCTTCAGAGAATAAACTGATTGCTCGTCCCAGATTTTCAGCTCCTCCTAGTCTGCTGTAGCAATACGCTTGCTCCGCCTTTGCCTCAGTAAGAAATGTATTGAAGTTTCTGTCATCTTTCATCCTCTCCAGCTGTTTCCAACACTTTTTAGCTTCCGGACTGTCACCAGTAGCCAGTGTGACGAAGACCCTATTCCCTAGTGAAGATAGGTTGCTTCCCTTGGTTGATTTAATGAGTTCATTGCTCAGCTCGACGGCTTTGTCGCGTTTGCCCAGTCGAAAGAAAGCCCACGTCAAGAGATTCTTCTTCCTGATCAGTTCAGTCTCATCATCATCGCCTATTTCTAACTCAGACTCAATGTTGTGCCGCACTGTTTTGACTTTGCTGCGCTTCACCCTATCAACATCGATAAGGTTGAAAGAGCAAGGAAACTCAGCCATTTTGCAACGAATGTCATCAAAAAATGATATATCCATCTTTATCTGCACACTGAGGAAAACAGATTGACACAGATGGAATCGTGCAAGATAAATATATCTCTGAACTCTAAAAAAAAAAAAATTAAGAAACTGAAGCACTAGAAATTTTCGTAAGTAAAATGAAATCTAAAAGTGGTGGTGGATAGGTTATGCTTGTAGATAACAGCAAACAGATGCTGTAGATAAGTTTTTTCAAAAAAGCACACCTCTGAATATCTAAGAGGCCATGCGACTATTTGTTCAAAAGTATCTAACCCTTGATACAGCTCTGAATCAACATCTCAGAGTTAGGACCTATGATGGTTGTATGTTTTGTAGAATCTTCTAGATTGTTTTGTTCATGACCTCTAGTTTATTCTTTGTTCGTGAAAAAGAATGTTTTGTGGCCTGGGTGTGAGACGAAAGTTTCAACTCAGATCATTCCGAATTTGAGAAACGTGGATGTTATGTTAGAGTCGTCCTGCTAGAAATGTTACTGTGCAAGTTAGTGTAAGTTTGAAGTGTGTATATAGATGAAAGTTACTTAAATTCTCATGGCGCTAACTTAGTATTAGCTAACTAGCAGCCCTGAATCTTCTTCGTGATGGAATTATGTATTGTTGAAGACGCCACTTGACATAAATCATCATCATCATCATCATCACCATCATCATCATCATCATCAAACATGTCATAAACGGTTATGAGTGGTAAGATAATGCGGTCATGATTGATAATCACACCACAAAAATAAGATTTTTAAGGGCATGCTTCTTTCCCATAGCAACATATGCCTGTGAGACCTGGACACTTAACAAAACAGCTGAGAAACACATAAATGCCTTTGAATGTAAATGCTACAGAAGAGTTCTCCAAATATCATGGACACAAAAAAGAACAAATATATCTATACTACAAGAGCTTAATATTGAAGAAGGCTGGCTAGTGAAGAGGATTAAAGAGAGAAAACTTAAATATTTTGGACACATTAAACGTCATGATAATTTAGAGAAGACCGTATTGGAAGGATACATAATGGGAAAAAGAAAAAGAGGAAGACCAAGACGAAGATGGCTGCAAGACATCGTTGATGATCTGGAAATGGATGCAACAGCAGCAGGCCATCTTGCTCACAACCGAGAGGCCTACAGGAGTGCTGTTTGGGAGGCAAAGTTCCGCAAGGGACATGCAAATGAATGAATGAATGAATGAATGATTGATAATCCTATGTGCCAGTTTGTGAACATCCCTGGGGTTGTCCTGTGAAGAGTATATCATCACAGGGAATGTTCGTCGTGTTGCTACTCCATATCTGAAGCTTAGTAATGCTACAATGTGACACAGTCAACGTATGTATTTAGCACCTGTACTCAAAGTAAAACATGTACCGTTTCAACTAGGCCCTCTATCTGTTGAAAGAAAGTTCCAGCTAGGCCCTCAAGTCTGTTAATAGAAAGTTTCAGGTAGATCCTCTGTTTGTTGATAGAAAGTTTCACCTAGGCCCTTTGTCTGTTAATAGAAAGTTTCAGCTAGACCCTCTGTCTGTAGATAGAAAGTTTCATCTAGACCTTTTGTCTGACGATAGAAAGTTCTAGCTAGGCCCTCTGTCTGTTAATAGAAAGTTTCAGCTAGACCATCTGTCTGTTGATAGAAAGTTTCAACAAGGCCCTCTGTCTATTAATAGAAAGTTTCAGCTAGACCCTCCGTCTGTTAAAAGAAAGTTTCAGCTAGACCCTCTATCTAATGATAGATCGTTTCAGCTAGACCCTCGTGATAGAAAGTTTCAGCTAGACCCTCTGTCTGTTTATAGAAAGTTTCAGCTAGACTCTCTTTATAGAAAGTTTCAGCTAGGCCCTCGTGATAGAAATTTTCAGTTAGACCCTCCTGATAGAAAGTTTCAGCTAGACTCTCTTGATAGAAAGTTTCAGCTAGACCCTCTGTCTGCTTATAGAAAGTTTCAGTTAGACCCTATGTCTGTTTATAGAAAGTTTCAGCTAGACCCTCTGTCTAGTGACAGAAAGTTTCAGCTAGACCCTCTGTCTGTTTATAGAAAGTTTCAGCTAGACCCCTGTCTGTTGATAGAAAAGTCGCACATGTGACTTGATGCTGAGATTATTTTACAAATCCATGGTTGCTATGGTAATATTGTGCCATTGCTTTGTTTCCTGGGCAGTGAGGCAGAATATCTAGTTCTAGGAAACATAACACTCCAGCCTGCAATAAGAGGCACATCAGCCTCATTTGTACATATTGAGATTGTCCTCTCATTATATTATACAGTCTTTACCCGTCCTTGTTTCTAAGTTGGCTCTCTACTGAATGACATGTTAAGACTGTTTTGAATAGTTTTAACATTTTGTTATCACAGCTTTACTGCAGTGACTTTGTGTATATTTTTATGTTTTTTTAGCTTCGTATGTTAGTCTGGTGAATGAGACTTCATACTTACCCACTTGCTTTGTCCTTTCTCTTGTACCCTGAAGTGTCAAGCGAAGATGTAGTTGGCTTTTTTTGGTGTCATATGAGTGGCCTCAGTGATGTTCGTGCCGTAATTCCTGTAATATATATAGCTTAGCTAATATGTCAAAAAAGGACGTGATATGTCATCAAGTTATCATAGTACATATTACCAGTGTCAGACGTATTGTTATTACAAGAATGCACTGGGTGACAACGTGTTTAAACTGTGTATTTTATCCTGGGTATGAGAGTTTTATATGAATTGTTTTACTTTACATTTCCCATGTGTAACAAATATGTTTGTGTAGCGAAGTTATTGGCGCACTCGCCTCTCATGACGAAGATGTGTGATTCAGTTCCAGTTCGATGAGGTATACTCAGCCAAACTTATAGATACTTTACCACAAGAGCTGGTGAAAGTAGGGCGTTCGATGTATTACCCACCTTATCATGCACGACTCACCTTATCATGCATGACTCACCTTATCATGCATGACCCACCTTATCATGCATGACCTACCTTATCATCCATGGATATCTACAAGTATTTTGTTCGGACGTACGGAGCAGAAACCTCGAATTTTAAGTAAAAAGTCAAAGCGAATGATAAATTCAGCAGAAATATAGATCTACAGGAAAGTAGGTCATAAATCTTGAAAATTAAAAGAACAAATGTACACGTATTAGATCAGCTCCAGGTGCAATGTGAACTTCTCAAAGAAATACGGACTGAGAAAAGGATAATACTTTGGCTATTTCAAAAAGACATAATAATATGAAACTTTCTAACAACAGTAGAAAGAATGATGGAAGCAAGAAAGAGCGAGAGATAAAGACGTAGATAGGAAGATGACATTCGAAAGTAGACAGGACACAGACTGGCTGAGTGTATCATCTTGATGAGGGAGCGAGACAAATGGAGACTCATTGCCACCAGCCTTTGTACCGAAGACGGCACATGATGATGATATATACCTGCAGGCTACGGAAAATACAGGAAAAAATTTGGTCATTAACAACATATTCCTATATGTTATAGTGGTATGGAACGGGCAAACATTTTCATCCATGGCGCAGAGAAGATCAAGGAAAAAATTCTACTCAAACAACTTGTATGGCTCGAGTGAAGTACAACATGGCTACATATAACTTCACTGCCTACCTTTACTGATCGTCACGAAGAAAACACATCAAAATAATTAGTTTCATGAGTATTTGTCAAGATATGAACATACAAACATTCTAAGTCTGGAAATCGCCAAATTTGTTGAAACATCGTGCCACTCTTTTATGCGAACGATTCACAAAATATCATCATTCTGCTGTAGGTCTATACAGAATTAACATTTGTCCTTTTACAAGGGTAGAAACATCATTAAACTCTTTCACCTATTAGAATTTCCTGTAACAATGTCCATCTTTCTCTCCCCCCCCCCCCCCCCCCCCAATCCCAATCTTGCACAGTAACACAGAAAATTATTCGGTAACAACGCGATCACGTCAAGTATTCGTAATTCGGTTTGCATTCAGTCAACATTTCATCTTATCCTTTTTCGAATAGATGAAACAGTCACCATAGAAACTAAGTATAATAAATTACATACTATGAGAACCTCATTCAGTTACAATAGAAGGGTAACACTGCTTGTTATCTTCATCCCAACAACCAGGCGAAAGTACTATCATCTGATTAACATTCACAGTGGGCCAGATAAAAATAGCTTTTCTGGGAATTCCCGCTTCTAAACGAACTGAAAGCGAAACTGAGAGTATTCAGCGTTGGCTTTCACACAAGATAACTGATTTTAATATATGGCACACCGGTTTGTTTATATT